>JAODXP020000024.1:29745076-29862576 GCA_027497455.2 Sardinella longiceps | reverse complement strand
CATGTTGTGCAAATTTTGAGGCATCACCATATGGGAAGAACTGCAAAAGGGAAAACAGACCAATAAAAACAGTGAGAGATGTTTACGATATCCAGAGAAACACTTGGGGTAACATCCATTAACATCATTAAACAAAACTTGTCTTGTGGACCAATTCTTATAATTTCTCATCTCTCTGTTCCATCTGTTTCTTATACAACATGACAACATGCTGCATGTTTGCTTCTATAAATAGCTGCCTATTTATAGTGCAATCTGGTGTGAATGATTAAATGAACCACATATGAATGTGTTCAGTCTTAATTATATTAAAGGAAACTGATTAATGATGATTTAGTGCAACTAGAAAAAACATCTTTCTTGCCTCAAGTCATTTAAGCTAGAAGAACCATGTAGCCTGAAGTAATGTCATTTTGGCAGCACATATGGTCTGAATAGCCAAATTAACAAACTAAACTATTTCCATTTTCTCAGTTAGCCTAAACAACTGTTTTCTTTCCCCTGAACATCAATCCAGGGATGTAGAGATCAGAAATTGTAAGAGTCTCCCCCTCTGTCCATAGTCACATCATTATCAGTGCATCACCACCCCCATGAAGTGAATTGCATCATGACCCAGGACATGCTGGCTCATCACAACTATTGGACGTCAGCCATTTGGAGACCATTGACTTTTATGATTTCAATTATTTGGTTATTTGTCATTTTGTAAAGTGTGCTGGGATAATACTGCATGGAGCTTTCCACTCTTAAAATAAATGGAATGAATGATAATCACACAGGTGAGAGTGCTCCCCCTTACCTTGACGTAGAGCTGCTGGAACTCATCCAGGTTTAGACGGCCGCTGGGGCAATCCTTGAGGAAGCCCTTGTACCACTGCTTGAGCTCGTGCTCATTGAACTCTGTGTTCTTCACCAGGTCCTCCATCACCTCCGGGGTCAGCTTGCTGTTCTGCTTGCCCATTGTGAATTCTGCACGAGACAAATTGAGGTTGCTCAGCTCAACTCATTTTCATTTCTGTCTCTATTTTTAAAAGCAGAGCCTGCCTGGTGTGGCCCGCATAGTATCTCCGTTCATTTCCCTCTCACTGAGACATGTAGTCTAGCACTGGTCAACGCACTAGCGCTTCTATCCGACCGCCACATGGAACAATAGAGCAAAGCACTGACCAATAGGAACGATTCTGTTTGTCTCAAAATCAAGCTACAAGTTACAAATGGTAATCACCTGCAAACATTACAGAATTGCAGTCAGAAGAAGAAGAATGTGTAGGTCCTACATTGATGCACCAACGGTACATTATTTAGTTTGCTTCCAAATGACATGGTTTATTGTCAGCTTGTAAAGATTACATTTGATTATAAAGTCAATGCAAAGCAAAGCAAAGAAATTGTATGCTGGAGTGGAAACATTTCTCAGTTGAACAAGGTTAGACTGAGTGATTCTGGTAATACTACAGTGCAGAGTCTTCGGTCCATGCTTTAAATTCATGCAAGATAATACCAGCTTTAAATTCATGCTGTAAGATAATTCCAGGTCATTAAAATATTCAATTATAATTAAAACACATATTTTACATCAATAAATAATACACATATATTCATATCTAAGTAGAATTTGCTATTGTTGATTCAGATGACAGAATTCACCACTGATCTAAAACAATAATACAGAAAAAGGTTTTAAATTGAGCTTAGTTATTGATTTCTAAGCTGCCAGATGTAACTTCAGTCTCTGGAGCAGACCCAGAGGTTGTTCCATTATGACAACCAGCATGGCTGTTTCATAATGTTTTTCTTTTTCATGTAATCAACAGTACTTAAAAAATATTTCAAAATCCCCACAAAACTGCTGACATATATATCATTTTTACCATTACAGAGTGTCTACGTTGACTCTGGTCTAGTTTTGTGCCTTCTTTGTGGCCTAGATGTTATGCTTGTTTTGTTTTTTTGTCATCTGTATTGTCCAATCCCCAAAAGTGCTTGTGTTGGCTAAAATAGACACGGTTGCCTTCCCACAATGTTCTGAGCGTATGACCTAAGGCATCCACCTGAGCATGGCCAGAAACCCCAGGGGCACACCTTGCTTGGCACAGAAACTACGTTGATGAAATGCCCAATAAGGCCCTCCTCAGAGACAATGGGATAGCAGGCGATGTCTGTGAGTTAGTAGGCATATAGAGGTTCTAGGCATAGACAAACGAGGCGGGCGCCTAGGGCACTAAATATCAGGGGGGCATCACAATACATTTATTACTTGCTTTCTTCAGTTTTTCTCTTACATTTTTAGAAAATGGGGGCAAAACTCAAATCTTGCCTAGGGTAGCTAGAACCGGCCCTGGCTGTGTGCTAGAATGACCATGAGAATCTATCTGCCATGAGTGTCAGATGCCTCCATGTAGCAGCGTGCTCCTCTATGCAATGCGACTCAGACATCATCAGTGCTTCAGTCATGAGGAGTCTGCAGTAGCATGTGAGCCCTCACCACCATAGCCCACTTAAAGTAACACTCCCCTGTACTGCACCCATCCTCCCTTTTCCTCGCTCTGCATGTGGAGGATGGCTGTGTGTTCACCTCATGAGGCCAAACAATTCACCTCTACAAGGCTCACATCAACGTGAATTATTAAGACGTGAATTATTTGAGACACGGGAGGGGAAAAAAACACAAAATACTGCATGGGATGAGGTCTTGGGACATGACACGCATTGTCAAACGATTGGTTCTTTCTGTTGTTATTACAAACGCAAATAATAACAGATGATGAAATATATTGTTCGACATGATCACCTTTGGTATTTAGTCTTGAACACAAATTCATTCAATTGTGAGCTTCACTCTTCCTACATTTTATATTGGACAAAATACCCATTTCGATGGCCAATGCGCTGCGCAAAATTAATTGCGTAAAATGGGAAACCAAAATATCGACCGTCAGAGAAAATTCTATTGCGATTCCTAAGATATAATAATAATTAGCTTTGAGAAAATATGATATTTAAATCTTTTCTGTTGACCAAAGCCTCAGCTTGTTATGTAACGGCAGTGTCCCCTCAATCTTGGCCAAGCGTTAAGAATGACCTTGGGAACAGAAAACATCAAGGAGTAAATGTCATTCCTTCACAACATGAGAAAACGACTAAATGTGGGTACATGGGTTAACGTGATATGAAATGGTGGATATGGAATCATACGGTCTATGCTGCTTTGTGACCACATCAAATCCGACTGACTATTCACCTAAAATAAACAGCAATTAAGTGAATTAAGTGAAATAGTGCTCAATGAGAGGCTTTTCGCTCTAGCTTAGGAGCGGATGAATTAGGCACATTTGCAGTTTTGTGCATTCCAGCAGAGCGTGCACAAAAAACGCAGTCCGGTTTTGTCTGCACTGAACTTACGCACCACACCGCCAATGCTAATCAACTGTTTTCTTTGGAAACACATCTGTACACATCTGTTACACAAAACCAATATGTATCAGGTCTCCCAAACCCGGCATAGGCTAAAACCGATATGAATGCTACCATCAATACTAGTAGTCGGCTACATAGTAATTGTGCTTTACTTTAGCGATGATTAGAATAATACATTAAACATTTATCATAATAGTAATCGTTCCAATGCATCAGGCTCATGAACGAAGATGTGATCATGTCACTGCCATTCATGTGGCAGATTTCTCCGTTATGTGCATACAGATACGCACACACTTACATGTACACAGCAACTGAAATGCTTTAATTCAAGCCTACCTTAAAATGGTTCTGATTTTCAAAACACAATTAAAAACCCAAATTACCTTAATAATAAGGCTGGCAAGCACATGCAGTGTTTTTCCCAGAATCGACACGACGACTAACGTCAAGCTCCCTCTTACCTTCTGGTGGATCTTGAGAGGCTTGCGGAGGTGAGCCCTGGCGGGTATCAAAGCGATTAAAAAGCGCAAATATTGAGTCCCGATTTTCTGGACCCGGTTGTTTGGCCTTGATTTAAAATGGGGGACTACACTGACACGCAGTAGGGACCGTTCCCACTCGCGTCTTGAGAGCTCGGGCTATGCGACGCTAGACATGCGGCGTCATACAGTGTGAGTATCACGCAAAGGAAGAGCCAGAGGAGCCTCGGTGGCAACAGGACTCCAGCGATGCACGACGGGGTTTGGACACTGATGCGTGCGTGAACTCTACAACTACGCCTTCCTTGATGCGCTTCGTATGTCAAACTATGTATCTTCGAAAAGAGATACCTATGATATGCAGTGTTGCCCAGTCTTTAATAGAGAATGGTGTGGTGAAGCAGGGAGGTGTCGTCAGCCTCTGAGCATGGGGTATGTAAATCACTGAGGAGGACTCGGGAAACGCTTCGAGCAGGATGCCGCAGCAAAGCCCTCAATTTTCCGATAATTGAGCAGGCCATCACTAAGCCATACTTGCACATGTTTGCAAATAAACTCATTCGGTGTGGAAGAAACATGTAATATCTAAGGCGTAATAACTTACATGGCAAGTGTCCCTACAGAGCTCCACTCAACATTAAGATAAACTTTCTCTTTTAAATAGGTCATGTTCCCCCATGACTCTCATGGCACCATCAATGGCCAGATGTGATGTGCCCATCTAGGAATCCAGGACACTCCTAAGACCAGGATTTGAAGGCACTAATTTGGGCATATCCGTTTTCCCTTAATTTCTGATAACTGGGTATTTCAAAAATTCAAAGGAGATTATTACATGCATAATCATTACAGATCATGTAGTGAAATTGCACCTATAGTTTTTCCTTCTCTATATCATCAATTTGGGATTCATTTTCAATTCATTGTCAATCTTTTCCTAAAGATCCCTGCTAGAGCAATACTCATCTTTTCATGCAGGATTCTAACACATTTTTGAGGCACTTCCCCTCATATTTGTCCCATGGGCCAGAAATGTCACAGGGAACACTGCAGACTTTTAATTAATTACGGTAATGAAGCAGGAGATCCATGAAGTGCTAAAGATACCTGACAGTAGGTATAGGAGAAGGCAAGCAAGTCTGTGTTTGAGAGATAGCTGCCAGGATTGATAAGAGAGAAAGGTACATGCACGGCTCAGTACCACTAAAAGGTTTAACTCTTTGACTTCGGCTTTGGGCCAGAAGAGAGATATCAGATCACATCAAGATATTATATCTTTTAATTAATAGAGCAAATCAACCAAACCGTTTGGTTCATTCTTGTGGAACATCCGAACAATGAATTGAAATGAACTGAAACACTTTCAAATGTTCTAGTGAGGAAAAAAAAGTCCAAAGTCAGTTGCAGATCAATACATATTTTGCTGATCAAAGTAGTTAATGATTTTTAATTGTGGCATGCATAGCAATTTATTTAAATAAGATGTTTCTCTAGAGGAACATAAAAAAAAATCAAATCACATTTGTTATAATATTTGTTTTTCCTTTGTGAGATCAGGTATTTTATGTGCATATTGTTTCTCTGAAAATGGTTGGAGAATTGCACACATTATTATGAACAAGAACAGCATGAAACCGAGAGAAAACCTGAGAGAGCAGCCAATACCAACTTCAGGTCTAATTGACACAATAGTATGCTGGTTGTATTAGTCACTCATAGATCTGGAAACTGATTTTTAAAAATCCATTGTGATATAATAAGCTATTACTGAATCTACCCCAGTCACGGTAATGCTGTTTGCATTACTTAATACAGTAGACTAACAGAAAATTCACTCTCTCACTCACATGTAACACTCACTCCTTGCACACATAAAGAATTAAGAGATTGAGGAATGTCCACAGAATTAGAATGCTATTGTAAGACCACCATCTTGGAAATTAGGGTGACGCCCGTTCAGTGCCACCATATGAAAAATTACACTGCATAAAGCTTCTGCCAACAACTGCATGCCGACTCAGGAAGCGCTACAGTACACAGTGGCTTCCTCACTGATATCTATCTGGTCTATGTGCTCATGAAGGACCTGTTATGCATAGTTTGTGTGTTTGTTTGTCACATTATTATATTACTTCTATGCACAGTCGTAAAGATATACTATGTGGTCCACAATTTCAAACTAACCATAATGAGAGACAGAAAGTGGCAGGTTGCTGCCGTGAGAGTAGAGGGACTAGGGCTGCCCGTTTGGGGAGGCTCAATGGTGTTTTTTGCCCCCAACGGCACCTTACAGGCAGCACAGCCTAAAAGGCACTACCCTTAACCCTATTCCTAACCCTAACCCCCTAAACCCTCATCCTAACCCTAAACTGAGGGGAGTAGTGCCTTGAGGGCAGCGCTGCCTGGAAGGCACCGTTGAGGGCAAAAAATACCAAAGACCTTTGGGGGGTGAGAGAGGAGAGGAGGGAGGGAGGGAGGGCTAGCTGCCACCAAGGCTCCAGGGTCAGCGGATCAGAAGCGACTCTGCTTGAGCTTGTCGATGTGGTAGCAAAGCTTGAGCGCAGGTCCCAGCTTCAGGCCCAAGTACTTCATGATCATGTCACTCTTCAGCAGGAGCAAGGCGTTCCCATCAATCTCCTGCAAATTACGAGACCAAGACAAACATTTCCAAAACAAGTTAGAGGCAATGAGCAGCCGAGCACCAAATGTAATTAGCATTAGACAGTAATTAGCATCAGGGCTTTCTGGAAGTGTCAGTGTAAATGTGGAAAGCTCTGCTTAATTAAATAATGGGGTCAGCACTTATTAGGATGTTTTCACAAAATATTTCATAGCATGGGTATGACTCAGGCTTTAAATAGTGTGTGAGAGGCTGGTTACTTTACTGCGCTGCGAAGATCGCGGCGCAAAAGTCTTAGACATGCAGTCCAGGATAAACACTAATAATTACACTTTGTCAAGTGAATATAAGTATTTCTCATTGTACTGATCATTTCTCATATATCTCTATAAAGTAGTCTAAAATTTTGCAATCACAAATTGAATCTGCATCTTTAAGAAGTGCAAGTGCATCCTCCAAATCAAAGCGGCAGTGTTATGCACAATAGGGGCAAACTCAACTCACGGGTGCCCTCTATCATAATGACATTTGAATTTCAGGTGAACAGGCTGACAGCACTTTACCTCACTCACGTCAGATGATGCGCTACATAACTTTCGTAAGGCACTTCTGTGCATCGATCTGATGTTGAAGCCCTTCAGGGCGATTTCAAGCCCAATATTTTCTAACCGAACCAATCAGGGCTGCTGGCTGCTGTAGAGGGTGTGACGTAGCGAAGAAGCAACTGTTTTGAATCCAACCAATCCAACAAACGTAACCAGCGTCATCGGTTGGTTTCGATGTGATTGGCTGAAGTGTACGTCAATTAAATTGATGGACAAGCCGTTTGTCCAGTTAGATTCAAGGTCGTCTATCGGTCACCATCAGATGTTCGCGCGTTAGCGCTACATCTGACGTGAGTGAGGTAAGACAGCACTATGTTGTGTTGTGAGGTTTTATCTTTGGTCTTGTGTGGCTTGTTGTGTACTGTAGGTCCGTGAGAAGCATACATGCTTCCTGAACACGTCTATATGTGGTCCTAGAGCCTGGGCGTCTGCCTCCTTGATGAACCAGATGACGTCATCCACACTCCAGGTGGAGGGATCCTTACTGAGGGGTCGCTTTGGAGGTTCCTGGGAATCTGGGAGGGTGGGGTGGAGAAGCAGCAGTTTGTCAGACTAAACTGGGTTGGTTTCAGGGTACTTATAAACAGAAAATATCAGCCATTGGTAACCACTGTATTGGTGGATATCTCATAGAAAGCCTCTCATCCAATCAAAACTTCATAAACTTTCAACCTGACCTAACTGTTATTGCAACCGTCTTATGTAGTCTTATATGTGTATGGAAACAATGATGTATCTCACACATCAAATTTGTGTGTATGGAAATTTTTAGATATCAACATAATGTGGGCTTTTTTCACCTGCTGGACAATGACAGTAATGATTTTTCTTTCAAACGGTCTTTGATCATTTTTGCCCTCAATGGTGCCTTCCAGGCAGTGCTGCAATTTATGGTTAGAGTGAGGGTGGAGGGGGTTAGAGTTAGGTTTAGAGTTAAGGTAGTGCCATTTAGGCTGTGCTGCCTGGAAGGAGCCGTTGGGGGCAAAAAACACCATTGAGTCATTAAAACACACCTCCACAGTATATCACCTGTGTGCCTACCTGGTCTGTTCCCTTCCATGAAGTTGCTGGGGCTGGTGCTATGTCCACAGTGGGCGCTGCTAGAGGGTGCATGGTGTTGCTGGTGAGAGCGGAAGCTGCCGTACGTGGGTTTGGGCGGGTAGGGGGAGTTCATGCAGTTGAAGGCCGAGTCGCTGGGGTCCACAGAGTAGCGCTGCAGCTCTGCGGCATCAGACAGGTAGTCGTCCTGCATGGGGCCCTCACCTACAGTACACAGAAACACACAGCAGGACTCAACCCACAATAAAAGAGCTTTCACACAAAATAAATGAGGAATGAATACTGTACTGCAATGAATTTACAATATTTTATTACCGAATTTAGAGTCACTGTGTAGCATTACATGTTTACATAATATCAAGAATTGAGACTGTGTAATTGTTGATATCAAAATAGGCACAATGGTATTAGGTGGTGAATTTAGAAACTATCTACAGAAGCAAAGGCAAAGGAGATGGAGGAAGTTATTAACATAACATTTTATATACACATAAAATTAAAAAGTAAAATAAGAGTTTGGTGAATCACTAGGAGGCTAAACAGCTATCAGTAGATGAGTAATTACACTCTGTGCCCTGCCCAAAGGTTGGCACTACTGTACCATCTTATGGTTGTAAACACCATGTGGGTGTTTTGGGCGCTGATGTGCTCTGAGTTTGGCTCCTGGTGCCAATGCTTTGTGGTGCACAAGGACTCCTACCAGCTCGGTGAATGAATATCCCTGTGCTAAAGCATCTGTAACAAACTTGTGCCTCTGAGGAGGCATGGTGGTGGTTCCAGCAGCTGTCCAACTCTTACAGCACATGTTCCCATTCACCACAACAACCATTAGGTAAAGTGTGTGATTACACAGCCTGTAGCATTAAGGCTTTTAACTGTGAGACTGAGGCACTTTTACAGCATGACCACAGTATACATTTTACTGAATACACAGTGCGTACATACTTGACATAGACTGTTGCCTTGATAACACAGAACAGGCTATCGAGTCTGCAGAATAGATCTCGTCGAAATTGCAGCAGTTTACCATTAGTGCATGTCATGAGCTCTGTGATTAACTGGCGAGCGCGCCCACTAGACTACCCACCTGACAGTGGCATGTTGTCGCTTTGGTAAGAGGATCCGTTGTGCTGAGTGATGGGCTGGTCGCTGAAGAGGTTCTCACAGTGCAGGCTGCGGCAGAGCTTCTTGAGGAAGCGCAACACGTAGCCCACGCTGTTCACCACCGGCAGGCTCAGCAGGTGCTGCTTCCCATCAAACGTGGCTACAGACAGACAGCACAGCACAGCACAGAGAGTCAGCTGACCCCACCAGCTCCTATATTTCTCCCCCAACAATGTATAATATAGCACACGATTGCAAACATAAAGCTGATTTAGATGATGTGAACAGAGAGAGTTATTCAAACCAATATAAAAATGTAGGTTGGAATTTTGTATACTCTGTATGTGCTAGTATACGTGTTAGTCTCTATGTGAGAATTTACATGATCTTTATTATTATGTTAGATAAGCACAGATTACAAATCATAAATGTTTTTAACATAAGGTTTATTTCTGTCTATTTACTGAAAGTGAAACAGATTTGTATGGTCTGCTGCTGATTATTAATAAACTAAGAGTGAGAAAGAGAAATAGGAGCGCCAACATTCTGAAAGAGAAGAGAAGAGAACTGGAATCTCCCACCTGATATTTTCTCTCCTCCATAGCCCTGTGTGAGCAGGGTGAAGACGGCCTTCTGCTGAAAGGCGCAGTCGATGCAGCCCTGCACGGCCTGCTGCAGCACCACAGATGGCCGGTCCGGCCCAAAGTGATCTGGCAGCTGCTGCACCTTCTTCCGGTCCAAGTTGGGCCCAACGTGAGCCTGCTTGTTTATGTAGATGCACACTGCACAGGAGAAAGACAAAGCAGGAAGGTGTGTATTATTTGTACAGTTTAGAACAGAGATCCCCTCCACGTCTTTCAGCTCTCAAACTTATGATACTTAAGTAAGAAATGGCCATGTTAAAAACACACATCTCAAAACATACTGTACATCTTTACAAGCCCAACTCTGCCTCAGCAGGACTACTGAGGCTAAGCAGGTGTGGGTTTGGTTAATACTTGGACTGGAAACTTCCTTGGAAAAGCAAAATCCTGCCAGAAATGATGCTGGTGTGCAGCTTGTAGGTGGAATACTTCCCTCTGGCCAAAAAATCAATCCCAGTGCAGTGACAAGGACTTGGTGGTGGTGTGGGGGACGCTCGCTGTCTTTTGGACGAGACGTTAAAACAGGATCCTGACACTCTGTGGTGATTACCACTTATTGCAGTAGTGGGTTACTGGGCGTCCTGGCTGAGTTCCCAACTGAGATGATTCTATGGGATTCTCTAATCTCACCCCAGTGTAACAGGCTCATTCATTCCTTGCCTCTCTCTGCATCTCAAGCTAGTGTGTGTGGTGACTGTTGTGGTGCATAATGGCTGCTCTGCATTATCCTGGTGGGCGCTGCACATTGGTGGTGTCTAGTGAGGCTTCTCCTGCACTGTAAACCTATTTGAATGCCTTCATGCAGTAAAGCTCTATATGGATTATGCTGTAACTGTTGTAAAAATACAACAACCAACAACCACATGATCAGGAAATGTCTGAAATGGCTGCATTGAAAAATCTGCATTGTTGATGTCAGAAAAATGTGCTGTATGGGACAGGCCATTCTGGCCATATCTGTATTTTATCACTGTATGCATCTCCAAATGAGACAGGTGTGATCTGCCTGTGTATTTAAGTTTAAGTTGACTGTTTAAGGAAAAGTTGATTTATAAAATGATGACTGGTCATCACATTGACAGTGTAGAGATGGTGGCTTTCTTGGCTCTGGTCTGACCAAGCATCCCTTACTGGTCATGGCCATGAACCACTCTGTAATGTTGCTCACATCAGCAACGTTCAGCTCAGCCGATCACATATGGAGGACAGGGCAGTCTGCACAGCCTCAAAAACTCCCCAGGCACTCTACCTTACCAGTGAACACCTGGGCAGTCTGTTTTATCTGTCAGCTCCTTGGCAGCGTGCCTTCGCTCTGTGCATTGGGGCGGTGTGGCGTGGAGTGGAGGAGACTTGGCGTACCTGTGAGCTCCTGGTCGGTGGCTGAGTGGGGGACGGTGGCTGCGTCCTGGGGGATGGAGCTCATGTCAGGCTCAGGTGTGCTGCTGGGCGGAGAGATGGCCAGCGGAGTCATCAACATCCTGGGCTTCAGCTGCAGGGGACAGGAGAACAGAGGAAGACAGTCATTAGGGCCCCCCTGATTGTGCTTAACCGATCCATCAAAGATTCAAGGAGTTTCACTTTTCACATACATAGAAATAATTTTGTTTAAAAAAAAAAATTATATGAATTAACATCTGTTGCTCAGCTTTTCAAGTGCATTGAAGGGACAATACATAAAAGATAAACAAAACCTTACAGATATTTTCAGAGTCTTAATGGTACTGCTAGAACATGCTAATGATGTCTGATAGCAAAACTGTAAGGAATGTCTTGTTGTAACTAATTTTTTCCTACCCCCGGCCCCAACTCAGAACCACAGAGTGCATTCATATCCTGGGTAGCTGGTGGGAATAAAACTTGCATTGACCTGCCCTTCAGAAGACTATCTGTCATGCAAATTAATTTGGAAATGATACCAAAACAACTTGTCTGATAGGAAGGATACCTCAAACAGTGACAAAAGTTGCCTAGTGTTCCTTTAATAAATACTGAAACTTAAATAGTCTTGAAGATTAACTGTGATTTTTAATCTACCTAATGACTGTAAATGAATGCATGATGAAGCAGATGGCATCGTGTGTGATGACTCACTGCGACAAATGATAGGTCAATTGTGAGAGGTCAGTTGTGTGAGTCACACACAAAAAAAATAATTGAGGGCACAGTATATTTTAAAATTTTCTCATCAACTGCCACACCAGTTAAAATGAGTACTACTGTGCACAGTTGAGAACAGATCCAGCTGAGCCATGTAGCGTTTACTCAAGGGTCAAAAAAGGATAGTTTATGAAGTCCCAGTCTTTCTAAAGCTAATAACAAAGATATACAACATACCAGTTTTGACCAAAACGTTTTGAATGACAATGAATATAGTGAAATGAAAATAGCGAGATCTTAAATGAATTTGTGACAGAGTGTCAAATCTTTACTGGGAGTGAAGCCCTGTAAATGAAATGGAATATGATCTCGTGGTAATACCCTCTTTCACAATTTAATTGCATCTTGAGAGAGAGAGAGAGAGAGAGAGAGAGAGAGAGAGAGAGAGAGAGAGAGAGAAATGTTCTCATTGCACCACATGATCATATATGCAGTAGGATTGGAGGAAATGAGAGAATAATGCAAATCACTTGGCAGTAAATGATCACATTAATCTATTTGATAGTGACACTGTATATAATGAAAATTCCAGCCGCAAGCACACACTGGCTGATTGCCAACTGCTATGTTATGAGCTTTACCAAATGACATACTCAAAGTCTGGGACTGTCCAAACCTACAGAATGTGTGTTCTGTAAACCTTTCATTTTGTGGGTGGACATTTCTAAAGAAAATGGACAAAATGGTCTCTATTTACATACAGAATATTATTGTGTACTGTATATGTGAATGTACATTCAGACATGACTACAGTATATTCTAAATAGTGACAAACCAAACGATAGCTATGTAAATATGCAATCATTATGTACAGTAGTCATGCTGAGACACACACACACAGATGTATTGTTAGAGAGGGGGAACCTCTGCTAGCATGCATTGCATCCAATCAGACAGACAGACCGTAGTCCCTCACATCTTATCTCTCTGTAGACTGACCTTGAATCCAGGTTTTCTTCCCCTTTTCTTGGGCACTTTCAGAGGAGGAAGCACATCTGGGTAGTGGTTGGGAAAATCCATCTTGGTGAGGTTGCGGTGCAGCGGGGGTCTGCCCCTCTTCCTGCCCGGAATCTTCCCTGTCGGAGCCGGCAGGAAGGAGGCTGTTGCCGGGGGCGACTGCATCTCGCTGCCGCTGTCTGCTGTCTGTGCTGAGCCTGCAAGACCGCTCATCAGCGCCGGGACCACTTACTTGTACACACACACGCACCTGCTGGCACATGCACATACACACATACACACACACACACACACACACACACACACGTATGTGTATACAATGTATATACAGTATGTACTCAAAAATACATGCTTGTTTAAATCCACACTTGATTTTTATCAGATATATATATTACACACACAAATACACACACCTTCTCTAGCTCCTGGCCTGCACACACAAATATACGCTGAAATATACATGAGTGCTAGCTGCCACACACATCCCTCCTCAGACACAAGCTTAATAGTACACATACACGGAAACCAAATTACAGTGCCATCTCTGTCCATCACACACACACACACACACACACACACACACACACACACACACACACATATTCTCTCTCTCTCTCTCTCTCTCTCTCTCTCTCACACACACACACACACACACACACACACACACATTCTCTCTCTCTCTCTCTCTCTCTCTCTCTCTCACACACACACACACATACACAAAGGAAAGAAATAAGGGAGGTAAAGCAAGCTCAAAGTACCGAATAAGTGCACACAGAAATACAGTACATCTACAAATAATTGACATTCACAGCGGACCTCCCCATAGCATAAAACACATTTGCGAGGTCTTGCTCAAAGCCCCAATGAATCCCTTCCCATCCCATCCAGGGGGAGACCCCCCCAGCAGGGCAGGGCTAGTGTGTTACCTGATCCTTATTCCCTGGGTCTCTGGCTCTCTGGATCTCGTCTCTCCCCTGTAGGGCTTGCTAAGCTCTTTCCCGGAGAGCCTGATGCAGGACAAAGACAGATTCCTTCAGAAGGCTGCCGTAAAAGACATTTTTCTCTCCCTGTCTCTTGCTCTTACCTCTCTCACTCTCCCCCTCTCTCTCTCTCTCTCTCTCACTCTCTCTCTCTCTCACTCTGTCTCCCTTTCCCGTTTCCCTCTCCGCTTTGCCACTCTTTCTCCTCCTGCTCCTCCTCCTCCACCTTCTCTTCTTCCTCTACCTCTCCCTCTGTATGTGCGTGTCTGCGTTCCCCAGGCTCACGCGGGCTCAGTGCTGTTGCTTACAGGAGCTCAGGCTGCAGACGGCTCATTAGACTAATGCATTCAGCAGTGGCAGCGCCGCGGCAGCCGGGGCGAATGGGCGTGGGGGGGTGGGGAGTGGGGGGTCTGCATCACCGTGGTGACACACACAAGAAATACCATCACAGTCATAAGCATGGCAGCCATGAGCCATGCAGTCACAAGTAAACAGACAGTAAGGCTCACATAAATATATTTTTTATTAATTTGTATCTTTAATTTACTGTGTGGGTGACTAGTAGGCAATGCTGAAATTATGTAGCCCATGAGAAATCAAAAAACATGAGGAGGGTAATCTTCCACTGTTTTCAGTTCATTGCAATGGTTCTCTTTTGCTCTGTTAAACATTATTGTCTCTGTGTGTTTCCAAAAATAACAGTAGGAAATATATATTTATGTTTGTGTAATAAGCTAGAAATTACATGTGCACGCCAATGTCTGTGTACAAGCGCTCTCCTAGAAACAGATCTACTGTTGTCATGGCAACAGGACTTGACTGCCTGAACCACAGTTTCTGCCTGTATGTTTGACCAAAGATTATAGAGCAGTGCTCTGGAATATTTGATGTTTGACTTGAGTGTCACAGGATGGAATGGGGTAATGATTGGATTCCTTCATCTTGGTTTGCCTAACCACAGGTATTGCAAATTAGTGACTTCTTCATTTACTTCATTATAGGTAGTACAACAATATTTGGGCTTTAATTGAACCTAGCTGTTTGACTAATGACCAGACCTATTGGTGCAGTGCTCTGCTTTTTACTTTAAAATTTAAAATAATTTTAAATTGTATTCATTTATTTTAGCCTACATTTAATAGGAGAGTGTATATGAAATAGCCTACAAAATAGTGGATGCATCCCAGTATTCTAGTTAATAAATTCCAGAGAACATGATGAGGCTTGCTTTAAAAAAATGTTTTGCCCTAATATCCCATATAAATCAATACAGATGATGAATACTGCAGAGGTCCTGCATAGAGCAGGCTATAAAAGGCAACAAATCAATTAGTAATTCAGAATTTTAGACTTACATTACATGAATCAGTATAGACAATTTGGGATACCATTATTTTAAAGGGAGGGGAAGAACAGTTTTGCTAGTTAGTTTCAATGCGTCTGTTTGCCATGCATCATGAGGAGTCCGCACCCTCCTGCATGTCGATGACGTCAGTGCTGTTTTTTCTCAAACAACCAATAAGATTGCACAGTCTCAAACCAAGATGGCTGCCTGCACAGCGCCCTTGGGTGCTGCTAGCACTCGTTTTCTCTTTAAAGACCAATACTTATGGAAAACGAAGCTATTAACAATATCTTACAACTTGAAATGTGTTAGACGAGGTAAGTAAGTATACTTATACCTGTTCTGGTGACAAATCAAGCCAGAATTTGTAGTGGCCAAGAGTTCACTTCATGTTTCAGGCTAACGTAATGTAGCGGTAGTGTCACTCTGACTTGTGTTGTTGACATTCTGAATCTAGTATCTAGGAGTCAAAATGTGGTTAACTTACCTTGATCTTTTAATTTTGGATCCTTGGCATGCGTGACATGGTCTCGATTGATGGTAAGATGTGTATTGACACCCAAACAGCATAAATAAAATGGATTTGATTTAGGGCATTCCTGTCTACAAGTCAGCTAACGTCATCTGGGTCAGATAGCGGACAGCAGACAGCAGCACGCATGGAAAAGTTTTAGCTACTCAAGAAACGTCTCCTCTATCATCGGTCGTGTGACAGAAGGTAATCTGTAATGGCCGTTTTCTAACTTTAGGGTTTGCGGCGAATGTGTTGTCACAGTCAGTTGAAGACCACATAAGCCCCAACTATGGAGGACCTATTGAACACTACACACGTCTCGTGTCAGAGGGTACTCTGAAAGAGGATCCGCATCAGAAAGCTGTTTTGGAGAGACTGGAGAAACTACAACAGACGCTAAGGGGTTACAGTAACCAACCTACGTCTTTCTTTTCTAAGGTGATGTGAGTTTGTAGTGTAAAGTTATTAACTAGAGATGTACACAAAACATTTACAGCAGCTTTATTGTTGCAATGTTGCTTACTTTTAACAGTAGCCCAATTATTTTAACAGATGTTTTCCCAGTCAAAGGCACCTAAAGGTTATTATATCTACGGAGATGTTGGTAAGTTATTGTTTCAATTAATCCATAAATAGATGTAGATGATATGATGAGGTGTTATTCAGTAACTCTGTCTGGTCTTTGTAGGCACTGGCAAGACAATGGTCATGGACATGTTTTACTCCTATGTTGAAACAAACAAAAAGAAAAGGGTCCATTTCCATGGCTTCATGTTAGATGTGCACCAGAGTAAGTCTTATATCCTGACATCATAATTTTTTATATGAAATGGTACCATGGGACTGTCAGTTCTGCAGTTGTGTTACAAGCACTGTCATTTTTTGTTTAATAAGATATGACGTTTTGAAATGTTTTATTGATATGTGTTGCATTCCGACTGGTAAAAAATGTAGAATTGGTACTGACCATGTGAAATCTGGTTTAGGGATTCATCGTTTGAAACAGTCTATGCCAAAGAGAAAAGCAGGAAAAATGGCCAAGTCTTACGACCCTATAGCACCTGTTGCAGAAGAAATTAGTGAAGAGGCAGCTCTCCTTTGTTTTGATGAGTTCCAGGTACTCACAGTGTGAATGTGAAAATGTGAATTTCTTTTGTGCTTTTTTTAAAGACTGTGCACTTGTCTATTTGGAGTGAATAAGCATCTTAAGCCGTAGGCATATGACATTTTTGTTTTCCACTCTGCCTTTTGTAGGTGACTGATATTGCAGATGCAATGATACTGAAACAGTTATTTGAAAACCTCTTCAAAAATGGAGTTGTCGTCGTGGCAACCTCCAATCGGCAACCTGAAGGTAAGTTACAGACTGCTCAGCTGATATACAGTAGTTTAGAGTCTGAATGTGGAAGCTGTTTAATTTCAGAGAGGTCGATGATGCAAGTGAAATGGTGTAGGTTCACAAGTGAACCTCATTCAGTGAGGGACTGATATTTTAAAAGAATGTGACCCTACTACTCTCTCCTCCATTTACAGATCTATACAAGAATGGTCTACAGAGAGTGAACTTTGTGCCCTTCATTGCTGTGCTAAAGGTTAGAATTGTGTTTGTGTTCATATGGATCTCGTCAGTAAGAGGCAGGGATGCCTGTACTATAGGCCATAATATATGAAGTTAAATGTCCTCAATGTTTGTGTGACCAAATGAATAGTGGCTCAGTAGAAGGTGATCCACCCTCTACTTTCTCTAATGGAATACACCACTATTTTGGGTAACATAGAGTTCAACATTTGAGTTTTACCTTTCTTCAGTTCATCCAGCCGTTGTCTCAGTCTGATGGTAGCGTTTTTAGATTATCATATACATAGAATCCTTTGGAGTTACATACAGTAGCATCTCACCCAAAGGATCTTGCATAAAAGTGTCCAAAGAATTCCAGTATTTTTCAGATTTTGACTCTTCAGTATATACAAGGTGTACTAAAATTGACACAAAATGAAATTATATACTGTATGTTAACCTGATGATAAAAACACTGCAAAGAGATTGAGACAATGGCCAATGAACTGAAGAAAGATAAAAGCCAATTGCTTAAATCTAGGGGAGGTGGAAGATGAGTAAAAAGTTTTTTAAAAAATCAGTCTACTGAAAATCAGTGTCTACTGAAACCACCAGCAGTTTTTTCTTCTACTTTAGGGCAACAGCACAGCACTGAGCTGGGTGGAAAAAGAAGGACTGAATTACTCAGAGCCTTTGTGTTTGACACCTTTGGAACACAATTAGTCGGCAGTGTTTGAAATAACAAATGCCATTCCCCTAAGCTCAGCTGAATGAGATGAGCTCTGGTGCTGTGGTAGTACATACCATGCCTGTTTAGATGGTGAGAGGTGAAGGGCTCAGTAAAGCTGAGTGCTTCGTAACCGCAGTGAAGCTTTCAGTGTTTGGATCATCAGTCGAATTGTATGAGGTCATTGCATTTCTGCATTATCAAAATGAACACTCTTGGTACTTGAAGTACCTGTAAACAGTTGATAAGGTGGTGCTTGCAGTGCTGGGGGAACCAAAACAATCGGCTATGCAAATTGAGAGGTCAGGGATTTCTGCTATTTGGATTGCTGTATTCGAATCCCTCACAATTTGTGTATCGCGCTCTCTGCAGGAATATTGCCAAACTCTCCAGCTGGACTCGGGAATTGACTACAGGAGGAGGAATCGTCCTGGCGCTGGAAAGCTCTTCTTTCTGTAAGCAATGACGATATGTTGCCACAACGAAGTGTCCTGCATATTTTTACCCAGGACTTTCTAGGGTTTTCATTTTTTTTATTTTTGTTTTTTAAACATTTTTTTTTCTTTTTAAATTTAGCACAAGTGAAGCAGATGCAGACGCAGCCTTGGACAAGATGTTTGATGAGATGGCATTCAAGCAAAATGATAGTATGTTGGTTTTCAATCATCCTCTGTGTTTCTTGACGAAACGGCTTGTTGATAGGTGAGAGTGTGCTGGTTAAACTCTCATCTCTGAACCTCGCCATTTTGTGTGTGTGTGTGTGTGTGTGTGTGTGTGTGTGTGTGTGTGTGTGTGTGTGTGTGTTTGGCCTGTTTATGTATGTTGTGTGTGTGAGTGCTGATATGGTGTGACATTTACGGGAGTTGGAATGTTAGTTGTATGTATTAAGGTGATGTATGATGGTTTGCGAGGGGGCCAAGTCTTCATTCTTGCTGTTGTGTGAGATTAGCTGTGATGTGTATCTCCAGCTGTATTGACTATGGAGTTTCTGCACACCATTTTTAATAGAATTCTCTCAAAGTAATTGGTGCATTTGGTTTTTTTGTTGTCTTGGCTGTTATGGTAAGGTGTGTGTGTGTTTTTTTTGTTTGTTTTTTTTTTCATTATTTTCTACTTCTTCTAAAACAGTAACAAGACCAAGGACTCTTAACGTGCGCAGTCGGAAGCTAATGCTAAGTAAAGCGTGTGGCACCATCTTGGACGCCACGTTTGATGAGCTGTGTGATCGAGTGAGTGAGCCATCTCTGTTTCTGTTGGGTTTTTTTTTTCCATCATCATCACCACATAGATGTTTCATTTTCTGACTCCATTTTTGTGATCCTCAGCCCTTAGGCGCTAGTGACTACCTTGTGATCTCCAACACCTTCGACACAGTGTTTATCCGAAATATTCCTCTACTTACCTTGTCAAAGAAGACACAAGCACGGCGCCTCATTACTCTCATAGATGCTCTCTATGATCACAAGGTGAGACTAATACATTTTGTACTGTTTCTTTAGTTGCTCTTCTGAACATATGTTCTGTTTAGCCGAAATCATTTAATTCGTTTAGATGAAATTAGAAGACCTAGAAATAACATAAGTGAAATAAATGATGTCTCACACTTTTTGTGCTGTTTTTGAGTATGTCAATGTTGCTATAAAGTGTACAGTTTAACATGTTAAAGATGCAACTCAGGAAAAACTTTTGGCATCAAAGCAGTTTTGCAGCAGCAACAAGTTTGTCATACAGTAGCTAAAGGATTTGGATCTAAAATACTTGATTTTTGCATTACTGAAAGGCTTGCTGTTTGCTTTACTCAAACACAGCAAATATTTACAGTAACTTTAGTTTGAGTAAATACTAAACATTATTATTAAGTACTTACTTAATAAATGTAATAAAATGTTAATGTTATTGTGACCATTGGTTCTTATTGTACATGGTATTTTTTCTTAGGTGAGGGTGGTGATCCTCGCTGATGCCCCATTAGATGACCTCTTTGTTCACGATGCGCACCATGACGACCATGCCCATGAGCTTTTGGATGATCTTGGTATTAAGCAGGTAACACATCATGCCTTGATTTTAGCATGCCCTTGATGTAGCAAGTCCTCCACAGTAGTTGGTGAGTTTCTCAAAGTCGAGGAAGCATGCTTTGGAGGACTGCTTTTTCGAGCATTCCATGTCATTATCTGTCGCCAAGTACTGTTCCAAAGTCAAGCATCCTTCTAAATTCTAGCGAGGACAGAGGTCTTTGTTCATATATTTTTCGAGGATGCACTAATGGAACCTCATTTTGAAGTGTACAACTTCCAAGGCAAGTGTGCTGCCTAGGAAGCATTCACGACTTTGAGAAACACTCTATATGTTCATTCATGCTCACACTTCAAGTCTGAATAATAACTTCTGGGTTTATTTGTAATACTTGTTGAACTTATTGGCAGCTTTAACTAAAATATTTGTGACATGTTCCCTCTTGGTATCGTATTTATCATAGAAAGATTATTAGTCCCACCCCCATTAATGTCAATGGCAAATGCTGGGCTGGTAAATTCACCCCAAATTTTCAAAATGGAATTTTATGGGGTTCATTTCTGTGACCATTTTTTAAGCTAATTAGGTCCCATGTTGCTAATGGAGATGAGGGTGTGGCTTAGTAGCTGTCTCCAATGAATATATTACCATCAACAGGCACACACGAGGGAGCTCTTGCATAACACTAAACTTGTGTATGAGCTGGGGTGGTGCACCCACCTATCAGCATGGGGGAAATGGTACCAGTACTGTATGTCATTCTATGGAAAATGCAGACCGACAAGAAATTGCCTTGCTAATTTGTGGAGCTAATCAGCTGAATATGGCATTCCACTCTGGAGCTGGGTGTCTTAATGCCAGTCATTTTTGTCTCTAAGAATTTGAATACTAAATGCTGTTTTAACCACACAACGTAGACTTGTAACTTGCTATGGCAGGACATAACAATTGCCAGTGGTCATAGAAGTGTGTCAAATTCATATGGGATCAATGTTGTTTTAATAAAAAATGTCCTCTATTTACAATTTCATGGGAAAGAACTACACCACCCAACATTCTGAAGTGATGCAAATCCGCGCCCTTGATTGGTGGTGATTCTCGTTGCTTGCAAATTTGTTTATAAAAACCAAGGTCCATCACGTGATGTGATCATGTAGCCATAGCTGGTTAAACTGAGTTGAGTCTTAAAACATTTTTTGCAGTGGGCTTTTCAAAAACGTCTATGGAGAAATTAAAATTATTTTGAGATGTTAACACAGACAGCAAAGTTTTGCATTTTACACATAGCTTGTTTTTCTAAATAGCTGCCTTGGCAATGCAATATGTACAGTACTTGCATAAATTAAAATGAACTGAAGACACTAAAGAAAAAGTCCAGGACATGAACAATCACCACTGTGTGTAGTGTGAACAAAACTCACTGCCCCTGATACATGATCCCATCACGTGATGGACTGTGGCTTTTAAACAAATTTGCATGCAATAAGAATCAACACCAATCAATGGCGTGGATTTGCATCACTTCAGAATGTTGGGTGGTGTAGTTCTTTCCCATGAAACCGTAAATAGAAGACATTTTTCTTAAAACAACATTGATGCCATATGTAAATATATTTCTATCCTATTCTGTATCCGTGAAACTTGTCATATTTAGTCTTCAGTAATAGGTTACTGGTAAGTCTTCAGACTACGAGTATTAGTATACCTGCCTGTTAGCAACAGTTCTTATCAGCTGTTGTTTAGCAACAGTTTCTTATCAGTCTCTTTTTCAATTTGTACAGGATGCGGGTAGTAGCTTGGCTATCTTCAGTGGAGAGGAGGAAGTATTTGCCTTTCAGCGGACAGTCTCCCGCCTGACGGAGATGCAGACGGAGGAGTACTGGGTGGAAGGGGACCGCAGCACCACGTGACCCCCACGGAGCTTGTGTCACCGCCTTGTGAAAAGTTCAGCAGACCCCAGTTGGTCAACAGATGCTGGCTTGTGGTGGACAGAAGAACTCTAAACAGTGTGGTGCTGGTGTGGTGTGGTGTGGTGGTGGTGGTGGTTTGAAGGTGAACAAGGAGCTGTGGTCAAGTACTTTGAGTCACTGCTTTCTGATGCCAATCCTATTCACTCCACTCATCTGAAAAGAGGAAAGTTATCAATCTACAGTCCTACCTCTCCATTTAGGTACAATTCCCAAATTCTCTGAGGGGCTAGTATGCAGTGTAACCCTGTGGTCACACGACAGGGCAACTGGGCGATTTGAACAAGCAACTCGGTCGCCAAGGAGGCGTGACTCGTTTGAAGTTCGTTGCTACCGGTAAACACTATCCGATCCGATCAAAATTCTTTTTGAAAGTATGCTGTCACGCATGGCTCCACTCTGATTGGCGTTTATGAAAAATCGCCTTGTTAAATCGCCCAACTTTTGCAGAAAATAGCCTGCATTTCTATTTTTTCCCCGCCCACCAGGCAATCTGGCACCAAGTTGCCTCTACTAATCGCCCGTTGCCTACCATCATTGAAAATGAATGGGAGCTAGTCGCCCAACAGCAGTGATTTGTTGCCCGTGTGACCACGGGGTAAGCAATTGCCTATGTCAGGATCAGGCTTTGGCCTTGTATTGTTTTGTTTTGTTTTTTTCTTTCAGGGGGTATAGGTGGTTAAGTGCCAAGTTAAAAGTTAGGTTTGGGATTTTACACTTGAAGCGATTATTAAGTAGTAATAGCTTAGTGATAGCACCCCACCCCCAACCGAATGGCAGTATACTGTAGGTGCACATAATATGCACCTATACCGCCATTCTGTAGGTGGGATGGTGCTACCACAGCAACTAAAAGTTCTTGGCCCAGAGGTGTTTGTCAAAATTTCAATCTTAACCATTGTATTTCCTCAGAAAACAAGGCTTTAAGTGTAAAATCTCCAAACGTCCTTTAAGTTAAAGGAAATATACGGAGTCGATCAGTCCACATCCCTGTTCTTTTAGGCTTCTGTGTGCTATCGGTAGGTAACAGAAAGGCAGCATTTGGAACAGCGTAGACTGAATATGCAAATTTGCCATTAATACTAATAGAGGCTGGCATCTGAAAACAAAACTTTCATGCCCTCCTCAGTTAGCTTGGTTGCCGTTTTGCTATTCGGTGTGGTTATTTGCATGAAATTTGGTCATTGTCATTCATACCTTTGGACAGCCCTTGAAATGTGAAAAAACAGGGCCACTGATTGATTCACTCCAGATAATTCCTTTAAACTGGAGATGGTGGCAGTCCGTCATAGCCTGACATAGCCTGCCCATAATTCGAATGTTCATACGTACCATTGTCTGGGCACGGTCCTCTGGGGCGTGTTTACATCGGTAGAGAGTCTACTGACCAATAAGCGAAGCTGATTAGACGAGCTGTCCAATCATTTCAAACCAGAAGTGAATGCCCCCCTCCCCCCACAGTATAATCGCGTCAGGTTAAAGAACCTCCAGACCATGAATACGGATGAACAGCAGTATTATGGTCAGGCTATGTCAGTCTACCTTTGGACAGCACTTGAAATGTGAAACAACAGGGCCACTGGTTGATTCACTCCAGATTATTCCTTTAAGCTGGAGATGGTGGCAGTCCATCATAGAAGAACCGCCTGGAGTCCTCATTCTCTAAACAAAGTTTTACCACTTCCTGTAAGTCAACTTACCTACTGTAGCTTTCTCACTTAACTGCCTACTTGGAATACCCCCAGGCCTGTCTGATGGGCTGGCTTGGCAATCACACTGAAGTGACTTGGCAGGTATTTTGAGACGCCGTTACAGAGCAGAATGCCGATCGAGGTGTGACTGAAATGTTGCAGAGCCACTCACCGTAGCTCTGTACCACTTATTGTGTATACCTACCCATCTATCGTACTTACCCCTGTAGTCTGCTCCTGTGCTCAACTCTACCACACACCCACTAAATACAATCTTAAATCTTGTCATGGGATCAATCTAAGAAACGTGCTATTGAACTGGATAGATATGAGTATGTACTGTACTGTACTGTACCGTATGCCTTTTGCACTTTATGCAGTCGCACATGTGTTAAATCTCCAGAGTTCATTTCATTTATACAGTAGGTTCCTGGGGATTTAATGCCTTCTGTGTTTTAAAAGAAGGGAAGGTTGAATATTTGGGGAAAGATATTAATTGGTTGTTAAATTGTGGCCAAAATATCTTTTAGCTCACCTTTCTATTATTTCTGTCAATTCCTGTCTTACTTTTTAGTCATCATGAGCTATTATCATAGTAGCCTAAACATAATGGAGAAATAACACATTCTAGATATACTCTAAAACCAGTTACAACCCTCATATATTCATTATAATGATAAATCATTCAGAACTGGGTTTAAAACAGTAAGACTATTGGCTTATAAACTAGAAAGGTGAGTTTTTATGGCCTTGCTATGAAGGTAATTATGTTTGTATGTTTGAACAAATGACAAATGAACAAGTATTTAATAGTAAACAATGTATTTATACAACAGGAAAGGTACATTGAGTTCTGTAGTTTTGTCCTAATGAAAACACTGTAGGGAAATGTATTTTTGACACGGTGCGGAAACGCCTGAATTATGGATACGCAGTCGACACATGGCCAGCGTTTACAAAAAAAAGTAGATAAATAGATCCACCTACTCGCTGGGAGGTAGGACAAAAACTGCTGAGCTGAGCAGTCTCCAGGCGCGCACACACACTGGCCATCCATGGGGATTGTGTCGCTTTAAAAGGCTATGCCACCCATGTAATCTAGGGGGCAGGTCTGTCTTCCGTGGCCAGCGACTGCAGAGCTCCTCGTAGTCCAGGCGGAGGCACGAGAGCGAGGCTTCGCTTGCATCGGATCGCCCAGGATGCAGGGGGCTAACTAGTTAGCTGCAGAACAGAGGGAAAAAAAGCTCCTGTGTCTCTATGAATTGGCGGAGATGAGATATTTCGATGAACCTGCGCACGCAAAATGTGTTTTTAGCACCTCGGACTCGTCGGGTGGAGGTTCTGACGTCGGTACAGAAGCTTGCACAGCCTACAGATTATCAAGCTCTGGAACGGGGAGCTGGCGACTCACTACTCGGGCTGGATAAAACGACTTGAAAAGGAAATTGTCAAGATGGCAGCTGCATTCTGAATGACTGTATCCATATTAAGGGCACGTTCTCTGTCACTGAGTCTACCATGCATTTCGGAATGATCATACTCAGGCTTAACGTTGAAGTGTTTTGATTTAGGCTGTTTTTCCTATGCGCTTGAGCCTTATAATTTGCGACAACGTTACTTTGTCGCATTGAAAACCCTCCAGCATTGCATCACTGCTATTGAGTAGTTCAAAAGTATTTCTGAGCAGCATATTTAAAGTTATCCTAGTGTGCATTCGCTACCACTGATGCTGGAGCAATCAACTGGGCAGGCACGTGGACTTAGCTAAACATCAGGTAGCGGGACTGCATGGACAATGCTGATCAGTGCCACTGATCTGGAAAAAAAATATACGTATGTCCATTGTGCTGACTTGGTTTTTGTATGTAAATTTACTTTCATTCTTTTATCCGGGGCATTACATAACAAGACAAGAAACATCGTAAAGAGCTAACTACACAAAAATTAAGATCATTAATGGAATGCAACTGGAAAACAAGCTTCCAATTTAGTGATTTGAATGATCAAATTGTAGCTCAGAGAAGGCAAAGAGTCGGGAGATCATGGCAGAGATGTCAAACAATGAACATGGCAACACTTTGGACGTTATGATAGATCCCGATTTTGAACCACAGAAGAGACCGAGGTCCTGTACGTGGCCTCTTCCTCGACCAGAGTCCGACACAGGGAAACCCGAACCAAGCGATATCATTCCCGAGGAAGAGGATGACACCGCCACTGACAGTTGTGCGGGCCACAGTGCCAACGATATATCGAGAGAAACGGACACTTTGGAGGGGGACCTTACTAGATCTGAAACTACCCCCGTCGTGCGACTTAAAACTACTTCCAAGGACAAGGATCTCAACGGCTTCCCAGCACCCTCTCAGCCCTTGTCCACTGCGAGCAGTGAAACAAGTGTGAACGGCCTGGTAGCACAGCCAAGGAAGTCCTCTGCACGTAGGAATGCCTGGGGCAATTACTCGTACGCGGATCTCATCACTCAAGCTATTGAGAGCTCGCCCGAGAAGCGCTTGACTCTAGCCCAGATCTATGATTGGATGGTCAGATCAGTAGCATATTTCAAGGACAAAGGCGACAGCAACAGCTCTGCAGGCTGGAAGGTGAGCTTTTTTTGTGCACTTTCACTACGCACACAGATAGGCCTAGTTGTGGCAGAGAAATCAAATAAGGGTAAAGTATGCACGGATTGTGCCTCAATCAATTTATAATGTCTAATAATTGGGTCATATTTTGTTTTGTGCACACACCTGGGAAAGTCTATCGTGCAGCACCAATGAGTTCATCACTCCTGTGAAAGCAAGTGCTGTCAAAATGACAGCTTTTTGACTAACAGATGGAAAATGGGCTAATGTAGCTCTACCAGTGATGCTCTTCAGATGTCACCTTAGCCAGTTGAAGGGAGGTCAGGTTGATTAGCAGCTGGTGATCCAGTAACTGGGGGCGGCTGATAGGACTGGGTGAGACAGGCTGGGCGTTTAAAGAGTGCCAGATAAGAGGAAGGAGCAGGGTGACACAGCTGATGGACCTCTGTGGTCACCGCCACGTGCTCCTGCTCTTGCCCTCACCCCTGGCACCGTTCCCTCCGAGGCTGCCTGGCCTTAGACCCTGGCACAGTGCCTTTGCGTGCTGACACATTGCTTCTTATCAGGGCAAGTTAGTGGTGAAGAAAGCCCTGTGAGAGACTCTGTTTCAGCAACTAAGACCAGACAGTAACTGTATTTCCTGCTCTTTCATAGTATTTTAATTTAGTCCAAATCATTCTTTTGTGCAGGCCTACTACGTCACGTGTATAGTTTAGCAGATATCAGAAAAGTTGCATGCCTTCAAGCATCAGACCTAGACTTGCTGAGTGCTGTCACTTCTGCACACTAGCACAACATGAGGCTATCTTATCAGAATGACGTCTGGGCTATTTGTGTTACACCATATTAGCTTTCATAATCCATCAGCATAGACACAGCATTAGCAGTGTCTGTGTCAGTGTCTGTGTCAGTTACCTGGAGCCACTGGTACTGTAGGTGCTTGTGTCCTTTTTGAGTGTATATGACTGTTTCCTGCTTAAAACCAATTAGGCTATGTGCCACGTTCATTTGGTGCTGAAGCCTCTTACTTGGCTTATATCTGATAGCAAAGTTACCACCAGTATATACTGTACTATATTTTCCCTTTTGAGTGGATCATTACCCAGTGGAAAGGTTTCTCTTCCTCTCTGTGTGCCTGGGTGCACATGTATCCCTTCCCAACATTGATGTACTGTACACAGTCCTTTCCATTGGCCTTACAGCCATACATACACTTAAGATCTGTTCACAAAGAGTAGCATCAAGTTAACAAGCATCAGACATTGGACAGATATAGGCTACTGTTCTCTTGTTGACCTGACATCTGATAACCAAGTAGAGCAGGAATCCTCTCTGATCCAATCAGCACACATCCCTCTTGATTAGCCTTAGTTAACATCAACTTTGGGAGAGGAATTATGAGAATAATTGTGGCACACTCTGCACTCTCTTCAGAAGTGTTTTTGGGGTTTTGGCTGGCAGTACTGCACTGAAATACCAAAATGACATTATGTAACCTGACTTTTATTTGAAATATTAGGCTAGTAGTCTCCATCAACATAATGGCATTTTTATATATCTCAAGACTGTTATTTCTGCTGAATGGCCTCTCACTAAAATATTAATTAAGAAGGTAATCTTTTTTTTTTTTTTTTTAAAGTTCTGTTTCATTTATTAGGTTTCCCAGTGTTCTATATTTAGGTGACATAAATTTTACTGTGTGTGTGTGTACGTGTGTGTTATAATGTGAGTGTGTTTACAGAGACCTTTCACTATGCTCGTCTCCGCTGGCGCTGTTCGAGTTCAGGGATTATCCTGGCCTGGAAAACCAATTCACTCGTCATGGAATCGCATCTAATGAATGCTCTGGCTTTGGCTGGATTTGAATGAGAGGGGGTAGAGAAACTGTGTATACAGTATCTGTGTGTGTGTGTGTGTGTGTGTGTGAGAGATGCTCTTGAAATAGGTTTGTAATCCTGCTGTGCAAGGACGGCTACGAGGTGAAAGTGTATTTGTACGTCCAAGTGTGTATGTTTGTGTGTGTGTGTGTGTGTGTGTGTATGTATGTTTGTGGTAGAGAGGGAGAGAGAGATGAACATTCATTCTGCAGAACAAGAGAACGTCCCGATTCGAGCAAAAACAAACCCACACGGTAAAAAATGAAAACATGGGCCCCTTTTCTCTCTTCTGATATATTTGCTGTGTACACACATCACTTTCTCCAACACTGTGACTTCCTAAGTTGCCACCAAGGCAGAGAGAAGAGAGGGCCTTGAGGGCTGGTCATTCCAGACCTGTTTATGCTCTCAAATGAAATCCATTGCTTTCAGCTATTAAAGAAAAAGAGAGAAACCGCCTGGTACTTACAGTCACTCTCCAGCTGTAAAGCAGCATGGGTACAGGAGAGAGAGAGAAAGAGAGAGAGAGAGAGAGAGAGTGAGTGTCTGCAGTGTTGCTAGGAGGACTTGGTGGTGGGTGGGGATAGGGCAAGAGGGGGATGTTTAGGGGGGGATAGAGACATCCCTCCCAGAACTCACTCTGCTGCATCAGAGCCCGCCCGCTCTTCCATACTCACGCCCCACTACGATAAAGTGAAGGAAGGAAGGAGGGAGGTAAAGAGAGAGGGAGGGAGGGAGGGAAGAAAAAAAAATACAAACTCGAAATTGCCATGAGGTTTTCATCAGCATCTGTCTTCTAATTGGCTCTCGCGCACCCCACCTCCACTTTTCATTGGCTGCCAGCTCTAGCACAAGGATCAATCAGCTGACTGGAAACTATGTAGGTCAGTGTGTGTGTGTGTGTGTGTGTGTATATGTGTGTGTGTGTGAGCGAGAGAGGAGCTTGCTGTTTGACTCGGGGATCTGGCTTTGTGTGAACTGGCAGAACGCCAGTTCTTCCCTGAGAGGGGCTTGGCTTAGTGAGAGCTGCAGCAGCGACGGAGGGAGAGACAGAAAGAGAGAGAGAGAGAGAGAGAAGCACAAAGAGACAAGGAAGGCTTTAGATAACAGAGCCAAACGAGAGCTCAACTACTCTCAGGATAACGAATTTAGATGGCTAATTATTACATTTAATTTATTTCTATTAGCGCTTGATTGATAATAGCTGTTGAGTTGGAAACTCGAGTCCTTTATCCATGCTGTAATTGAAGTCCAGATAAGAAAGGTATCATGAAAATACTCCGTATGCAAAAGATTCATTTCAATTGATTACAGAACCGTTGGTGTTTTTCAGTAGAGCATATGCGTTACCCCTATGTAGTGCTTTAAGGGGATGTCCCAGTATTATGTAAGCAGATGTAAGTCAAGATTGATCATCAGATTAATACCTTGCCACCATGCACACACATTTGGTGATTTGGGTTCTATTTGGAAACATAATTGCTTTCCTTGTGCTAATGTGTGCATTACATCATGCAAGTTGTGCTTGACACCCAAAGCTTACCGTGCAACATTAAAACCCATTGCCTACAACCTCCCCCAAAAGCTTCATATGTAGGTTTAATTGTGTGTCTGTGTGTAGCAGACTACTCCTGTGACTCATCAGCCCTACTGTACATTATGAACAAAGAAATCACAAATGTTAAGAGGTCTGAGAAAGCTGCTGAATTGAGGTACTGAACATGCATTTAAGTTAAACGCTATAAAATTCCCCCAATCAGAATGCTCTTATTGTAGGCTGAAATATGGAACAAGAAGTGCAGCAATCACCCAAGGCTTGCCCTTTTAAGCCAGAGAGAGAAGCGCTCATCTTAGGGCTCAGGCTCTCTCTGTGTGCCACTCTGCGGACATTGGTGGCTTGCCAGCCAATCAGAACTCGGTATCTGTGTGATGTTTTTTTTTTTTTTAACGTCTTTGTTTATTTTTTCAGTCCGATTCTGAAACAGTGACTCCCTGTCTTGTTTTTCGCGTGCAGACATGTTGGTGGAAGATTAGTGGATTCTTTGTGGTGGTGGTGGTGGTGTGACCCGGGCGCTGTTGGTCAGAGAGCGGGCAGAAGATGAACTCATGGCTGCGGAGAAAGGCCTCTTGTTGTTAGGGCCACAGCCCCGCCTCTGTTCTGTCCTGCCATGGCACAGCGCCAGCGAAGCTTGGGTGGGTAGAACGCGCAGGAGTCCGCACAGACTACGCTAATGTGGACAACACTCGGCCGCGAGGAGACATAGGGACATAATTCTAGATTTTCAGAGTAGAACGCTGCGGAGGCTTGCAGCAACTGTTTATCTTCTGGTCATTTGTGTTATCTGTAGAGGCATGCTGTCAAATAGGCATGAGTGTCGCTATTTTTTTTTTTAAGCCAAATATTTGATTGGGTCAGGATGTTTGCTTTTGTTTGTTTGTTTGTGTGAGATCTGCATTGGCAAATGAAAATATCAGCTGAACAGTGGCTCTCACCATATCAGTACCTTTTGGCTGGTCAGTTCTCTGGTCAGACCGAGAGCTTGTGAGCACCGCTGTGGCCTTTGTTTTCCAACATCTCTAATTAGGGACGTGTAGGCCAATAAATCACAGTGAATCTCGGGAGCCTGTGTCCTCTTGCCCAATCCAATCAACCCTGCCGGCTCAAGTCAGGAAGAATGGCAGCCTGTTTTAGCCCTTTACAATGAGCCGCGGTACGTATAACCGTGCCGACTGCTGAAGTACAACCTCTAGGGATTAAAGTCCCTGTAATTGGCTTGACGCAGAGCCTTTCCCCTGGAGCTCCACGTCCACAGGTCATCGCTTTCACCCGCAGCAGGGTAAGGTTGAGTAAGGCCAGGCGATCATGGTGCCTCACACGCAGTTGGGATGAGACTGGGAAAACTGTGTGTGTGTGTGTAACGGAGGCCAGCTAGCTCGGCGGTAGTACGTGTAAATCCTCATCACCCAATTCCATGGGTGCTTCTAACACGTTGAGTTAGAAGCTCGGGCTTTTGGCTCAGTCCCGCGTGGGGTGCGGACCGCCACCGGCTACATACAGTGCACTGAGGCATTGTTGCTGCTGTTGCAGTTGCAGTTGCTGCTGCTGCTGCTGGTCTCTCCCACTGGCCTACCCTCAGCCTCAGCCTCAGTCCCAGCCCCCTCGCAACCCAACCCAACCCCAGCTGCTGCTGTGGGTGAAATAGCACAAAGGTCAGGGTGGAAATCCCCACTGTGGAGAGCTGAAAACTCTGCCACTGCTTAGAAGCACCAGCAGATTAAGCATGATGCTATTGTGAGCTGCCGCCCGCCCGCTCGCCACCACTGCAGCTCTGGTGTGCCCTGCTCTGCTCTGCTGTGCTCTGCTTTAGCAAGGGACAAGGCTAAAGATGACCACCACACACACAGCAGTCTTCTATTGTCAGCTCTTCCAGAGAACGCTTCGACAGTCATTGTCTTCATCAGATTCTCGAGAATTTGATGAAGAAAATGACTGTCGAAACGTAATCTTGCCATGGGGAAATAAAGACAAAAAACGATTAATAGTGTGCAGACTCTTCAATTTACAGTCAATCAGCCTTGTCTTGCACCTATTTGGGATGTGCACAATCTTCAACCTTACCAGCTCTTCCAGAGAACACTTGGGAGAAATATCACAGTTTGAGGGGGTAAAGAGTTGTCCTCCTGTGTCATCTATTGCTTGCACAACTGGCCAGCAATATCTGCATTAAATTGTGCTGGTTTTGTAACACTGTCATTACCAATTGTGGAGCAGAAACTTTTGACCAAAAAAAGCGATTGTGAACCATAAATCAAGGCATCAAATGCTGGACTCCTAAGCCATCATTGTCCAATGCAGAGCTTTTTGGCACTAAACAATGTATTTTGGTACCCATAATGGATGGATGTGAGGATGTATGTACTTATCATCCTGTGCATTTGATCAATTTGTGAGTGACACATGAATGGTACTGAACACACACTATCCCATACACTGGAGACTAGACCACTACTGCACTATCCCAGTGGCAATGGGCTGGTGCTTATGTGGTGGCTAGGGACCAGTTAGGATTACAGATGCTTTGTTCTGTCCTATTTCAGCTGTGGAGGTGGAGATAGAAGAGCAATTATTCACCCACTCTCCTTGTCACATTTAAAACAATTATTTTACTGAAACTAACTTGCCTAACTTTTTTCATTTACTGGTAGGTATACAGTACTACTAGCACATTACTAGCCAGAGTACCTACCCTTAGCATTCTAGATCACCACATCACTCTCCAAACTCTTAACTCAGCTTTTGAGTTTTTTTATTTTTTATTTTTAGTAAACAGTCAGTGAACAGAAATGGCTGACAGAACCAGAGGTTCAATAAAAGTGATGCTGTTGACCAAAATCTGGGCCCTATGCACAAGCAGTAGCCATGCCCACCCCCTCCTCAAAACAATTTCCGGACTCCTCAAGGGCCCTCTCCCCACTAGGGGCCCTGGTAACTCAGTCCCTCTTTTCCCACCACTACTACACCCCTGCATTGAGTCAATGTAAACCACTCATTTTTACCTTGGCTTTGATGAATTTGGAGATGCTGTGCCTGGCCTAAGAGCTATAATGAACATGAGACATGGTTGTGCCCTTAAAATCTTGAGCTTAGGAATAGCCACTAAAACAGGGGTGAATTAGAACAAAGCTAGAGTGGTCTTAACCAGCCCCTCGGTCTATGCTTCTCTTCGTACAAGGGTCTGGGATTCTGGCCATTGACCTCGTTCACATTGACCACATCAACCCTGAGCCAATCAGCAAACTTAAAGAATGCAGTGTGAGAATACTATAGGCTGTATCAGTCAAGAGCTGATCCAATCATTTTAATTTAAACATCTAGCAAACAGCAAGCAATCGTTTCTCAATAGCTGAGGTCCCAGACCCTCGTACGAAGAGAAGCATAGACCGGTTATGACCATGCAAGAACACAGCCTGCATGTGATGTCAAATTACACAAAGCAATTGCAGGATGCAAGGAAAGAGGGTGCTATACAGATTAAAGGACCATTTCAATATAATGCCTAATAATTATGTTTTGGAATTTATTTACATGTAGGCTACAGTACATAGGTATTTATGAAAATTTGGAAAATTCTCCTTCTCTGATGCTCAAAAAAGAAGAAAGCTGTTAAAAAAAAAATGTCAATGGAATACAAAGCCAACCAAAAATCTGAAGTAACGTCAGAGACGGTTCGAAACCAGTATCTCTGGTAACATCACAATGCTAAAACACTGAAAATTCCGGCTTTGACGCTATGTGTAAATGGGAAAAACGGAGATCTCCATTTCAGAGATATCCAGCTATGTGTCAATGGGGTCCTAATTGGGTTAACAAAATTGCACTTGAGCTTATATTTGATAAGCTAAATCTGAATATATTCTATTTTAACATTAGAGAACAAGTTACAATACTCAATTTATTCATTCTTTGTCCCCTTTAACCACAAGCAGATATAAAGATCAGAAAGTGAAAGAGCTGCCAAATATTGCAGTAATATGAAGATGTGCATTTTTTCAAGTCACCATCAAAGCTTTAGGTTCATTGGTGTGTAGTTCATTGGTGTGTAGTTCATTGGTGTGTTTTCAGTTGCTCCTGTTTTTGATGCACCTGCGCCCAAATTGGTTGCACCCTAGAGCCCTAGAATCACAGTGTGGCAGGAACCAGCCAGGTTGCCATGCTGACAAGCTTTGGACTGAGATGGAGGATTTTGACATCTGCAGCATGACCCTCATCTGCTTAGTTCTGCCTCAGCGCGCTGAGAGTCAAACCCTTTCATTTTGCACATGGCTCTCTGATGATCCCCAGTGTGGTCCCAATGGCTTCCCCCTGCTGACTGCAAAATGGGCCAAAAGATGAGCAGCTTTGAAAGAGAGAAATGTAGATGGAAGGATGGAGGGAGGGAGGGAGGAGGAAGTATTGGGAAGGAGAAATTGAAGGCTGTTGCCCTCAAGGATTGGTTGTGGATTTGGATCTGCCTGCCTGGTATTCTGTTTAACTCTTAAGTATGGAATTGCTTTTTTTGTGTGAAAATACTTAGGTTAGACTTCAAATTTGTATGATTATGCTCTTAACAGTTAGCCAAATTGTAAATGAATGCCTAGCAAAAGCAAACATAATCACCTTCACTATACCATAGACTTCTTCCCATTGGATTGAAATATCTGTGTAGAAAATGATGTTGGAAGAAGAAACAAACTTACCGTAACTTTTTGGCTTTAATATCAGGATGTGTAATGTTCTCTAGACACACACACACACACTAGTTGATCACTGCTGTTCCTGCTGACCTTTAGCAGTGGTTCTCCACCCTTTGTCCCTGACCCCCGGCACCAGAACACACTGTACTAGGCAGCGAGTGTTCTTGTGCTCTTGGCCTGTGCTCCAGTGGAGCTGCTTTTCTGGCTCTGAGCAGAGCAGAGCAGAGCTGCAGCACAGGTCCTCCTTTCCTCTCCTCTCCTCTCCGTTCCGTTCCTTTCCTTTCCTGCCCCGCAGCTTAAGCTGGACCGCTGCCTGCCTGGAGCGTCATCGCTTGCATGAGCGGCTCTGTGTGTGTATGTGTGTGTGTGTGTGTGTGTGTGTGTATGTACCACTGATGATCCGAGTGTGTTTGTGTGTGTGCGTCTGTGTGTGTGTGTGCATGTGTGTGTGTGTGTGTGTGTGTGTGTGTGTGTGTGTGTGTGCGTGTGTGTGTGTGTGTGTGTGTATTGCTGTGTCTATGACTATGTATAAATGGCATGCTTATCCAGTGGCTAATTCTAAACTGCTTCTCCACAGAGAGGCTTTATCAATATCAGTTGTTGTCTGATGAGAGGCCTCCCTCCATGCCTCCATGCCTCCATTTCCATTACTTGATTATTTGCTATTAGTGTGAAACAAAAAAAATGTTATGGTCATTTTACCTTTATTACTAATCTACCTACCAGTATACAGTACTTTACTTATCCACATTATTCTTACAAAGTGATGTCATCTATCATTCTATGGCTGAAGTTGCACTGTCCCCAGATAGGCATGTAGTATAAGACAGCTTGTTGAAACAGATGGTGTCCTTGTACAGGTTTGCACAAAAAGTCTTCAAATAAATATTCTCATGTCCCACAAGAACAGTTGGGTTAGGCTAATAATTATCAGGGAATAATATCTTGTGCTGCAGGTACTGTATGCTGCTGTGCTGCTGTTTAATCAAAACAAAGACTGAAGGCCAAAAAATCCAAATGGTGGCCTAATGTGGAAGGTCGACAGAATTTTCCATTAAAGTTGCCAAACCTAGATCTATTTGCATACTTTGTACAGTAATTTAGTATTTGGAGTACATTTAGAATGTGATTCTTTGGGTGTATTTTTTTTTCACATGGATGCCGTGTTGAAAAATTGTCCTTAGGTACATATTGGTGATGTTAAAAATATCTCCTGAATGTGTTCATTTGCCTGCAGTGAATTAGAGGTTCAGTCTTTTCTTAAACTGAAATCTTGCAATTAGACATCTAAAATTACTTCCAAATCTGGCCCGACTGCCTCGTCTGTCAGTGACCCATTGCGTTGCCCTTGTTCTCCATTACAACATCGATATTCGCTCTCATTTTTTAATTATCATTGCTGGCCAGGAGACGGAAAGTGCTTACTGCTCAGTGAAGACTAAATTTAGTCACTGAGCAATTACACAATTCTCGATCTTAAAGACCAATGCTCGAAGGCGTAAAAATTGGAATAAGTGACCCTGATAAGTCAAAGGGTCATCTAAACCTTTAGACTTCCACTCTGTCTGCTAATGTGGCTTTTGCACAGTGAATGGAACACACCCCTGGTGAGCCAGACAATAGCGGGAAGCTTGGATTCGAGAAAGCTCCTAAACATTCTGCACCTGCATTGTGTAAGGCTGTGTGTGTGTGTGTGTGTGTGTGTGTGTGTGTATGCACGCGAACGGCTGCCTGTGGTTACTGTTGACCCTGGCTGATCTTTCTGCAAAGAGGGCAGAAAATGTCTGACTGTGTGTGTCTGTGTGTGTGTGTCTGTGTGTGTGTGCATGTCTATGTGCAGAGAGAAAAAGAGAGAGAGAGAGGGCAAGTATGTCTGCTGTTGCATAACCTCAGAAACCCATTTGTTTATCAAAGCTCTTGGATGCCATACTAGAGAAGAGAAGCAGCTTTAAAAAGAGTGTTCTTTCCCTCTCGAAAATCCATACCAATCAGGTCACTGGGTCATGAGTCCTCTATTCTCTTCTCTTCGCTCTGAGTGCGTGCATTTCAGGTTCATTTCAAGACCACATGATTGCTACTGGTTTTGCAAATTGGACTGCTTCAGCTGTTGGGTTCCACTCCAGTTCTTAACATGCAGTTGAGCAATGATTGTAATGTGGGCATAATGTAGGCTATCACATTTTTGGAAGGTTGTGAGGGTCATTGAACACCCACACACACCCATTCCCAAATGTGAAGGAGAGGGGATATGGAAAACAACTATAGTTTCTCAGAACATGTTTACTTACTGTATGTTTGCATTCTTTTATAACCCTCTGTTCATACTTCATCTCAATTACTTTATGGATATATTCAAAGTATATGACTGTCAACGGTTAGAGTGTTAAGTCACTGAATCTGTTGGAGCGTGTGTGGAGAACATTGTCCTGAGAGTGGAGTTCATCGGCTTGTCGTGCTCTGTTCTCTGGTCTCCAGCAGACACAAAGGCCAGTTCTCCTGAGGCTGTGGGGGTGGTGGCGGCTCTGCCCTGGACAAAGACCTCCACTGAGATCTTTCCCTCCCCCAACAAAACAAACGAAACTAAAAACATCAGGGCTCAAAGAATGCTGACCTATTCTGTATTAACATTAACATTAGGCTGGCCTACCCAAGTTCACAGACAAAGAGAACTCCTATATGGCTTCCTGCTATCTCATGTTCTAGAATGGGCTACGTTGAGCAGTAATGCGTCACTCTTGTTTCAGAGTATGTTAGCAAGATGCCTGTAGTTAGACAAGTTTTGATCATATAGTGAAAAACATGATTAAACTTCAAGGAGAAATCTGTTGGAAAAAGAATGTAAAATGAATGGGACATAGTGTCATGGAAACAAAATGAGTTTTGGTGCCTCAGTTAGTGTTAGCTCACAATTCACTATTTCAATCAAAGTCTATAACAATTTCGCAATCTTTTTCCCACCAGCAGAACCCTGTGAATTCTAACAGAGCTATGGGTTCTTTCACACCAGCTTTCTCTTTTAAAGTTGAATCTCATGTAGGAAGGACAATTATCATTAATACCTCCATTTAAAAGATTTATTTGGAGTGAATTGACACATAGCCCTGCTGTTTTACAGTGCTGGGTGCGATTTATAGCCATGACAATGACTGAATTTTGCGCAACGCAGACCGAGATGGCAAAACGGTAACAGAAGCGGGCATATCACAACGAAACCTAATCGATTTGGTTTCGTTTTGACATGCCCCATTCTGTTAGCGTTAGCTGCCATTTGCCATCTCGGTCTGCGTTGCACGAAATTCGGTCATTGTGGTGGCTATCGATAGCTTTTAACACTGCTATGTGTTGATTCACTACAGATTATTGTTTTAAGTGCTGTTTAGTCTGTAATAGTGAAAAAATATGTTATGATTAAAGTAGAAAAATTAATGGACAAATGATTAACCAAGTTACCTTTATCTGAGTGGTTGTACCAACATCAATTAGAACAGGGATTAATAATCATCATCATCATCATCATCATCATCAATAATAATAATAATAATAATAATAATTATATTTATATATATTTTATATATAATAATAATAATACATTGTATTATTATTATTTGTAGTTTTTGAAATTTACAGTTCAGAATGAAAAATTCTGCTTCAGAGGGCTTTTGAAGACTCTCTAATTACACTAGTTACCAGAAGAGTACAACCAAGCCCCTTTTGAGGCCCTGAAACAGCATTGCATTGTGGGTGGCTTGGACAGGCTAGTAGAGCTTTTATAGAATCTTGCAGCATATTCAAACTGTTCTGTTCTGCTCTGCTCTGCTCCAAGGGCCTGGAGTGGAAGGTATGCGATCCAGTTGTATGAAGGCTTGTATAATCCCTGTTGAGCTCTCTGTTGTAGCCTCCCTTTCTATTCAGTCCGAGTTTATATAAGTCCTAAATGGATGCCCTATTGTGCAAAATTGGTACTACAATACCTAATGACTCACTGGAAGAAATCACATGAATGAAACCGCTGTTTATGAATAAAAATGTCTTTTCAAAAGGACTCCATTATACACGCCGGCACATCTAGTCTGTGGCATTTCAGGCTTGGCTTTTAGAACGTACTCAAGCTTTAGTTTTTCTTTAATTGATGTGAATGTATTATGAGCGCATAATTGGTTCCCCACTGTAGTCAACAGGTTTTGTTGTTTTTTTCTCAGTATTGTGTGGGTACAGTGAATTATTCTACACAGAACAGCACATAGAGTCCCCATTTTTAAAACCCCTCCTTTCATTTCAGAACTCCATCCGGCACAACCTGTCCCTGCACAGCAGGTTTGTGCGGGTCCAGAATGAGGGAACGGGCAAGAGCTCCTGGTGGATGGTCAATCCCGAGGGTGGCAAAGGTGGAAAGGCGCCCCGTCGACGCGCCGTCTCTATGGACAATGGCAACAAGTACACTAAGAGCGCCCGGGGCCGGGCCGCCAAGAAGAAGGCGGCGGTGTTGCAGGCAGCCCAGGAGGCCGGAGGCGACGCGTCAAGTCTTTCGCGTTGGGTCGGAAGCCCCGCCTCGCGGAGCAGCGACGAGCTGGACGCCTGGACAGACTTCCGCTCGCGGACTAACTCCAACGCCAGCACGCTGAGTGGCCGGCTCTCGCCCATCCTGGCCAATGCAGAACTGGACGAGGGCGCTGACGAAGACTCGCCGCTTTCGCCTATGCTGTACTCCAGCCCCAGCAGCCTCTCGCCGTCGGCGGGCGGCCTTGGCGAGCTGCCGTGTCTGGCCGACCTCGCCGGCACCATCAACCTGAACGACGGCCTGATGAACGACTTGCTGGACGACATCAGCCTGACTGCCACGCAGCAGCCCTCGCCAGGGGGCGCGGAAGATGACAGCAACGACGAACACGGCTCGGTGTTCACCTTCGGCTGCCCCTCACCCATGTTCGGTCCCTCGCTGCGTCAGTCACCCATGCAGACCATCCAGGAGAACAAGCAGACGTCCTTCCCCAGCCTGGCGCCCTACGGTGGGCAAACTCTGCAGGAGCTGCTGGAGGGTGACACTCACGGGAGCCGCAGCAGTGACATCCTGCTCACGCAGTCAGACCCGCTCATGTCGCAGGCCAGCACGGGCATCGGCTCGCAGAACTCCCGCCGGTGCGCCATGCTGCTCCGCAACAACGACCCCATGTTTTCCAACCAGCCAGCTGCTCCCGGTCTCAACAACGCTCCGGGCTGGCGAGGACTCAACGGAGGGCTGAACAACGATCCGCACTACCCAGCTAAACAGCAGCTCCGCTCCCCGGCTAACCCCAGCACTGCCGACCCTTCCCTCCTTTCGGGCCTCAACGGCAGCCTGACCCCTCAGGACCGCTTCCCTGCCGACCTGGGCCTGGACGTGTTCAACGGCAGCCTGGACTGTGACATGGATGCCATTCTGCGCGGGGACCTGATGGAGGCTGACAGCCTAGAGCTCAGCTTCGACGCCGGCTCCGCCATGGTTTCGGCCCAAAACAACGCCAACTTGAACACAGGCAGCTTCTCCAGGGCCAAGGGCACTACATCCCAGAGCTGGGTGCCAGGCTAGAACCCTCCAAGCCAAGCGAAGCAGGTGAGAGAATCTCTGCTATCTCTGCCTAAAAACAGATAGGAGAACCACTCCATGCCGTGGCTCAATGTGAAAGTCTTGAAATTTGATCTATTTTGATTGCAATGGATCTATGTTTTGAATTGTTTCATAAATTCATAAAGTATCTTACAGATTTGTATAACACAGAAGCTGAGAGAATACATTAGATCTATTTTATGGCTCAGAAAACAAAGTATGTCTGAAGTGTATTTCATGGCAGAGCTGAAGTCTACAGAGAGGGAACAATAGGAATGACTCATTGTTGACAATCTTGTTCTTTTGGCCCCAAGATGCTCTGTTTACAGGAAAACACAGCAAAATAAGCATCCGCACAAGCTTAGACTGCTCGGAAAAAAAATGACTTTTTCTTCTCTCTGCAAATAGACATGGATTTACATTTACTGTTAATGAGTCTAAGTCATCTTTTCAGTAAGAGAGATCTTTTATAAAAGAAAGATTCCATTCCCACATTCCAACAAAAAAGTCTTTATGATATTCAATTGAAATACATTCATAGCAATTCTAGGTTCTCACACACTGGTGGTACTGCTGTAAGATATGTTCTTGCGGTGTGGTGTTGTGGTGGTGATTGTAAAGGTGATTGTAAGATATGTTGTTGTGATGATGGTGTGTTTTCTCTTGCCTCTGTGTAGATCTTTAAGTTGACAGGAGAAGCAGCTCCACGTCGTTTGCCAAACCAGCTATCTGCTCCGTGAGGCCGATGGTCTGTTTACTGAACAAAATCCAGAGAATGTTACCATTGTCTTCACCCAGCAAAGACACTCTAACAATACAAAGGATACTTGAAGCAGCTCTCACCGAGTTCCCATGCCCAAACCGCAAGAGAAGTTGTAATTATGCAATCATGTTCTTTTACCATTCCCTTGTCCACCACCATTACACACACAGACACACATGCATACAGGCACACACACACACACACACATAGGTGCATACCCACATACATTATACAAATGTAGACACACAAACAAAAAATTGAAGCAAAAGATGAAAGAGGATAAAAAAAATATATGGTCATCATGATGTACCCCTGACCTTCCTCACTGTACTGTGGAAAAAAATGAAAACAATTGTGATGTGTTTTGATCTATTTAGTGTTCTGATGTATAAAATGTTATAGTTTTAATAACACCATTCCCCTAGCCTGACATAGCCCACCCATAATACGAATGTTCATCCGTATCCATGGTCTGGGAACGGTCTTCTGGGGCGTGTTTACATCGGTAGAGAGTCTACCGGCCAATAAGCGAAGCTGATTAGACGAGCTGTCCAATCGCTTCAAACCAGAAGTGAATGCCCTCCCCCCCGCAGTATAATTGCGTCAGGTTAAAGAACCTCCAGACCATGAATACGGATGAACAGCAGTATTATGGTCGGGCTATGTCAGGCTACCATCCCCCCCCCCCCTTTATTAGCCTCTGAGGCAACCTTGTTGCATTCCATGCTAACATTTCAAGAAACACTCTTTTGAACTTTTGAACTCCCATGAATAAAGAACATTTTTGCGCCCCAACCCACCCTAACCCTAGACCTCCCCGCCCCACCACCACCACCCCTTTTTTTTCACTCCAGCTCCCCCCAGCCCTTCCCCAAAATAGGGCTCCCTCCCTCCAAATATTTGAGTCATTATGGCCAGTGGTTCTCAACCCTGAACAGCTGTGTGCTCCATCTCTTTTGTTCTCCCTCCCTACGCCTCAGACTGAGGGTGTGTGAGTCGGTGGAGGAACTCATCTGATGAGCTGTTTCCTGGAGCTCGCTACACACACGAGAAAACAGCCAGACGGGGCACCAGCCAGGGTTGATGAATGTTTTGCGTTCAGGGTTACTAGGCATTTTTCCTTGTGTGTATTTAATGGTGTGAAGGTGTTTTTTTTTTTTTTTTTTTAAGAGAATGTTTTAGCCATCTGAAGATAGCTATCATGCAGTGTTAACAACTCCATGAAATGTGATCTGCAACTGCTTGCAAAGGTGCATCTTGCCACTTGGGTCCTTCCTTCCACATTATTGTTGTACTCAAAGACACAAGGTGAAACACACACACACACACACACACACACACACACACACACACACACACACACACACACACACACACACACACACCCACACCACTTTACATTAGTACAGTCTCCACTATGACAGGTGCTAAACAGTGTTTCCAATCCACCATGCAGTAACATATTTAAAACCTTTGCATGGGTATGAAGTCAGATGGGTCGTGCACTGAAAAAACACCCATTACAGTGTCTTGTACTGTATGTTGCCAAATTTATATGACCGTGCGAGGCAACCAAATCACCTGAGCCTGTAAGGCTGTAGCAAAAACTTCACATAATGTGTTACCAACATCCTTTGGAACTCCAGGGACACTCACAGTAGTGTTAAATACTTCTGTTGGAGCATCAATTGTAGAGAGTAGGAAAAAAAAGAACCTTTATTGCAATTACTAAAATGTATCATCCACTTTAGCATTATTATTATTTTGAACAAAGAATGAAGGATTTCATTCGTGTGGAGAATAATTCTATTGTACTTCACCTGCAAGTAGCAGCCTCCAGCTGCCAACATTTGAACAAACACTCTCCGATCTTATCTCCCCAAAATGTTTTTTTTTTTTCTCCCCCTTTTTTTTCTCCTTTTCTCTTGTTCATTTTCCCCCTTGCCCCATTCCATCAGCCATTTTGCCAGCCCATTCCATGCTTCTTGTCTGTGTGCAGTACAGTATGTATCATTTGTCTGGCTGACTTGCGATATGAGAAATAAAAAGTCAGGAAACTCCTTGTTTTATGCGTCACATTCATGCCTAGAGCCATGACTGCCCATGTTTGCGCTTTCTCACTGATGTAGGTTAGTGTGAATCATCAATGACCCCCCCCCCCCCTCCCCCAATCCTCTATATACACACACACACACACACACACACACTATAAATGGTCTTGTAGTCTGCCTCAGACTGGCATGTAAATAAAGTTTGGCTGAGCATTCAGGAAGTCGAATAGCCTCTATGCGATAGCAAGCTTCCTTTGTTGACTGTTCCTTCTTTTTTTGAGGGGGTGGGGGGGGGCTGGGGAGACATGGTCATTTGGGACACTGCGGTGACAGACATTTTAACAAAGCTGACTCAACTGTTCATAAAACTGTTTAATCCATTCGATGTAGCAGATGTAGTTAGTTGGCCTCAAGAAGTCCAGCTTATAACACATTTATGTTAATGCATTTTCACCTACTGAGCTGTTTTGCTGACAGCTGTGCAAAGTGCTGAGTTTAGGTCTAGACTTTACCTAAAGCCATGATTAACTTTTAGCCACATTATTAGCCACAGACACATGCAACACTCTAGAATGCCCAAGCTGGGCAATTCTTTTGTCATTTTCTGTGGTCTTTGGCTTGGTTTTTTTGCACCACAATTGTTAACAACAAATTGTGCTGATTGAGGGAATTATGAAGTGTCAACACAGATATTTTACTGGGCACCAGGATATACAGTACACACGAATGTGCAACATTGTCTCCTTCATAGACATTAGTAATTAATTGGGTGTATTTTGTTAGTGGTAGCCAATTTCAACAGACTGGATGTGAATGGATTTTACTCACACTCTAAACTGCTGTAGAGTGCATGTTCGTTGCAGGCAGACATGCCATATTTTAACACAAGTACAATGGATTGGTGTTTACCTTGAACATATCTCTTTATAATTGTGTGATCTCCAATGAAATGCCTCCTGTACAGTTTTTGTTTTTGCCACATTACACATGATGTTGTACCTCAGTAAAAAGTGAGGTGATTTCCAGCATGTAATGAAATGACTTACAGTAGCCTACTCCTCTTCTTATGTGTCCCCCACTGGTGTATGAGTTGTATGAGACCTGCCAGGGGTGTCTGACTTCTCTGGATCCTCCTTTGTGGAGGTACTGTAGCATCCCCAAAGTCATTATCAGTGGCGTGTTTGACATTCACATTCTGCTTCCAGCTACTGTACTTCACCTGTGTGGTTCAGCTCAGGCCAAAATGTACCCGCTTGTCTGCTTTGTCCCCAATTTGTGGTAAATGTATGACAAGCTACTGTCAAGTCCTTAGCAGGAGTTAAGCTTTTGCACTGGGGAAACAAGCATGGAAAGAGGGAGGCTGTAGGCAGGCAGGCAGAGTGTTGCATTGTGTTCCCTGATGGGTCGGATCTGCGTGGAGGAACGCCTCTCTCCATTTGGCCAGCATCACATACCTCACACCCGTAATGTCAAGAGACAGCATGCAAGGATATGGTTACCAAGGAAACCCACCGCTCGAAGGAGGCAGCTTGCAACAAAGACTGTAATCTTTGCTGCAGTGTATGTAAGTCAAGGCACACATTCACACGCATGCACACACACACACACACACACACACACACACACACACACACACTCACAACTGCTCTCAGGCTGAGCGTTCTCATGTGAGCTCCAGCAGATATTTATTTATATTACACTGGCGCTCTGTGTATTTTTCTGTGATTTTCCTTTGAAGAGGAGGGAGAGTGGGAAACATCATTAACTTCACCCTAGCAGTTCCCTTCACAGAGGCAGCATCCTATGGAAATGAAAGCTGTGCTAAATGTTTCCCTCCCCCAATGACAATGGAATCAAAGCGGGCCATATGTCCTTGCACAGCCATTGGCTGAAATATACCTTGGTGATGATCTCTTATTGGATACTGGCAACCTTTGCAGCGAACCAATCGTTTTTCCTGTATCTAAGTGAATTGGGAATAGTGAGCTATTTAAATCCTCTAGACATGGTGGAAGAAATGATATTACCTCCATTTATTTTTCTGCAACATAATTTGAGACCACTGCTCATTGAACAGTATAATAGCCTAGAAGATGAAAAAATAGCCTTCTGCATTCTAGGGTTAGATGTGGGCATCCTATTCATATATTTTAGAGATTTTAAATTATAATATCAAGGGATGACCTTTGAAAATAGATAGATAAAATCAATATGTATTTATTGTAGACATACATTATAAAATGTCCAAGCACAAGCATCATTGCATGGCATGATTTTGTTAAAATACAGTATTTGCTGCAATGTAGGGCGAAGGTCATGGTTTACACAGCAGTACTCTGGAAATATATGCAGACAGGGTTTCCAAATAAATATGTTATAATCCAGCAGAAATCTCTTTTTAGGGACTGGATTTATTTTTTAAATATTCCATCAAAAATTGAGAAGCTGGCTTAATCTGCACCATTCTGCAGACAGCAGCACTGGAATGCACTGGTATGAGAGGAGGAAAAAAAGAACAGTGGGGACTATAAAATCTCTGACGCCTGTACTAAGCATCAGTGAAACCAGAGATAGGCATAAATAAACTTCTGGAGTGAATCTTCACTTTACCATATTTTATTTTTTGTTTGTTTATTTGTTTGTTTGTTTCTACAATTTAGTTACTCGGATGTGATGACAGCAGCACCATGTCAATCATGTCATATAGCCTAAATAATGAAATACAGCAACATAGGAACAGACAGGAAACACTTGACCTCAAGTAGGCCTGAGCTATAGCCTAGTCATCATGACTTATTCAATTAACCTGGCAGGGAAGAGATCTGCTTGTATTTACCGGTGTATTCACACAGACACATTACCTAGCCCTATCCAAGCAGCATTCTCAGTTATAATCCGATATGTGGGGATAATATTCCTCCACTGCGTGGCGGCACAGCAGCGCCCCTCGCAGGCCTTGTAAGTCATTACAGAAACACTCCAAAACTTGCTATGTTTTTTTTTTTTTTTTTTACTTCAGATGTTGAACAATGTGCAATGGGCAGTAGCAGCAGAACCATTCCTAATTAAAAAAAAGACGCTTTATAGGGTAGCATTCATGCACGTGAATGTGTGGAATCAAAGTAGGATACTTGGAAACATTTCGGTAAAGAGCCAGTTCAGAACTCCCGGGGGAGGAGGCATTTAATTCATGGTGGATGATTGTAAAAGTGGTCAGTTGTCACCATGGATACTCTGTTGCAACACCACTGGCAAGAGCTTGGGACGCTGTAGGAGTTGTGAAGTTGAGGTTCTGCATTGGGTTCAATGTTGGCTGACACATTACAGCGTTTGACACTATAATTACAGCATTTTTTACATTTTTTTTTTAGCTTTTATTTAGGTTGGACTTCGTTTCCTCTCAGTATTTCAACGCAGGCCTTGCCATGTCCAGAAGCAAAACCTACAAATTGTCCGCCTCGGCGCGCGTGGTGCAGCTGGAGTCAGAACTGGCCGCGCAATTGGATGCACTTCGAACAGAAATAACTGAGAACGCATTTTTTCAAGGAACTACCCCGAAATCATACTGGTATGGTCCCGGGACTTGGCGGGCTTGTCTGATTTATTCATGTTGAACAAACGGTCAGTTTTGATGCCACACATACCGATAATATTTTTATTTTAGCTCTGTGCAGATTCCCAAAGACATTTCGTATTTTCGCGTGGAGAGAGAACAGAGTTTGAAAAGACTCTTGCAGGTTGGTGAAAAGGCCCTAAGTTTTGTAGTTGGCGTCAAAGTTTGGAGTTGTGATGATTTGTTTAAAATAGTTGAAGTTGCATACATAATATACACAAAACAGGCCTCTGCTGCTGCACGACCCCTTGTGTCCCCGGCGGAGGTCATTCAGCGTGAGTTGGAGAGTTGTGTCAACCGGGAATACACACCTGAAAGTCTTCCACTTCTTTTGCACCAGGTGAGGACTTCAGAGCTTTCACTGAAACGGATTCAATAATATAATCTATAACTTGTGAATTGTATTTTGTGTGATAAATAATCTTGTGAGTGTGGAGCTTATTATCTAAATAAATATTTCCCTTCTTTGAAGCACTACTTGGACCACTCCCATCATCTAACACAATGCAAGCACCAGCTCATGCTGAGATGGAGGAGATTTTGTCACCACTCCACTGTTTTAGAACGATTGTATCCATTCTACAAGGTAAATCATGACAAATGGAGAGGCTATTCTCTAGTCTAGAACCTACCTGGGCAAACTAAGGCCCGGGGGACACATGCGGCCCCTTGAGCTATTTAATGCAGCCCGTGGGGCCTTCCCAAAATAAAATAATTTCTCATTTAGCCAAGGTGACTTAGAATATAGGACTGATTTATCACATTTGTTGTATTCATGAAATACAAATCCCACCTTTTTAAACCTGCATGTTAACATGTCCTCTGAAGAAAGTGAAGCAACTGGTTTGAGACTTTCCAATTTACCAGCATCAACCGTTTGACTGTTAACACCCGGCCCATTAGTCAAAATCTAACCTCAATGTGGCCCTTCGAACAAAATAATTGCCCACCCCTGCTCTAGAAAATGCACTTGGGCTCTTGCCAGACCCCTCTCTGTGTGTCTTCAGGGACAGATGGACTTGCTAGTGCAGGAGTATGAAGATGCAGTACAGCGGGCCCGCAGGTTGGCCGTGTCCAGAGAGAGACTCCTGACCAATAGGGTTGGCCCTAACATCACACTCTTTCAAGAGGATTTAATCATCTATGTTCAGTGGCTGGTGACCCATCTGCACTCCCTGAAATCTGTTCACAGTTTTCTGCAGGTACAGTATGTATACACACAACAACATACAGCAATCTACACATTACTGCATGTATAATCACTCAGTCATTACCATTACAAAGGCATCCCTTGAGAATGCACACAATGCCATATCTTTGAGTTGTAGGCCTAGAAGTTCCCTAAGATTTATGGTGATAGTGATGAACATTGTTATGGTTTACAAACTCTTTCTGATGCTTTACATTCAGGTTCTGCATTACCTACCTGCGAATGAGAGGAAAGATATGGGGTCAGGAACAGTTGAAATAGATGTTATTCCTTCTTCCACCAAGCTGCCCGCAGGTGCAAGACATGTAGCCTACCTGAGGAGTCACATACTCAACATACTCTCTAAGCCAGATGGTGCTGTGGGCCACTCATTTGGTTCCTGCGGGCCGGATCTGGCCCACGGGCCGCCATTTGGGGACCAGGGCTCTATGCTATCCTCACTTGGCTTTATATTTCATTGTATGGGGTCAACAATCTGTCTTGTAAGGTTGTATTCTATGTGATTGATTGGTCCGCACACTGGGTATAAGCTCCAAAATACACTTTTATTTGAATACATAATCGTTCCTCAGGCCTGAGGAAGACCCCATTGGAGGATCGAAACGTTGCCTTTTTTGTATTAAAATAAAAAGTGTATTTTGGAGCTTATACCCAGTGTGCGGACCAATCAATCACATTGTCTACCACTTTTGTCCGGCACCTGGATTATTGTTTCTGCGCACCTCAACCAAACACTAAGGTTGTATTCCATGCCCTCTCCATTAGGAGTGTCTTCAGCGAATGGGATTCCTTTACATATGCTTAGACTGGAGCAGTTTTGCAAGCAGTTGCAACACCTCCTGTCCCACTTCCAGCTGCAGTGTAGCACTCAAGACCTCAGGACACCTGCTGATGAGGTGGAGCTCTTCAGATTGGTATGTGTGGGCATGATGAATATTATACTATTAATTAAATTAAATTGAATTACCTTTATTCTGGGAACACAAAAATAATGTGCCTATATCACACCTGGGCATCTTTATGTGACTCAACGCTGATCTTGAAATTTCATTGAATTAAAAAAAAAAAAAAAAACAAGAAAAAAAAAGCCAGTGTTTTTCTTGGTGTCATGGTGGTGATTGTAGGTGTCGCAGGAGTTCCTGGTGATCTTCCAGAGGCAGGAGGAGGAGAGGACCCTGGTGCAGTACGGCAGCACTGAGGCCATGGAGGGACAGCTGGGGAGGAAGAGCACTGGGGCAGCCCTCAGGAAGGAGGCCAACTGGCTCTCCTTCATCCAGGTGAATAAGTGATAAATGACAATGATAACGTCTAGCTACAAAGGATTTAAAGGATACGTCCGGAGTAAATTCAAGCATAGCCCTGTTGAACTAGCTTGCTAAATGAACAAGTTAACGAGTGGAACAAAATAATTTGGCACAGCATAGACCAAATACGAACACAGAAACGAACAAGCACTTTACACTGAACCAATAGAACCTCATTATTCAAAACCGAAAGTAAGATCTCAGGTACTTTTGACTCAATGTAAAGTGATTTGTGTTCAAAATTATTTTGTTCCACTCGCTAACTTGTTCATTTAGCAAGCTAGTTCAACAGGGCTATGCTTGAATTCACTCCGGACGTATCCTTTAATGGCATGTCCAAGACAGGCGCCTTTTGGCCTATGCCGTCCGCAGTGTCTTCATCCAGGTGAGATGCGTTATAGAGATTGGTCACCTCATCTACTTTTTATCCACTACATAGTACATACAGTATTCTCATTTTAAAATCCAAATAATTTTACACAGATTAAGCCAATGCATGAACCCTGGCAGCGAAATTTCCTCACCAAACTGAAGGAGCAGAACTCATTGGATGAGCTTCTGCAGAATCTATCCAATCACTGTCAGGTATTCTGCTTTGCTGCTTTGCTTGCTGTGCAATATGCCAGATGGAGACATCTACTTAATTATTAGTATTTCAGTGCAATGTTCTAGTTTGTTAACACTTTTGATATATTCATTCAAATTAAACTATTACTATCATTTTCTAAACCTAGCTATCAGATCCTAATGAAGCCATGGAGGCTTTGAGGCAGCATGTTTCTTGTGTGGGTAAACCTGAAAGTCTGAAGCCTTTTAAACTGGACCCAAAGTCCCAAGGGGGGAACTCGACCTCACAGATATGGACTAGCCTGTACAATACCGTTCTTACTTCTCAGGTACTGTACACCTACTTAGAAACATATTTATATGATGCAATCCAAGCTGTCATATGAAATAGCTGATGAGAACATTATAAAAACAATATACTACAATAACTTAATGCTATACCATTTTCTGTTCATCAGGATTCCATAGATAAAAATAGTGCTGTGTCTCGGCGAAAAGATCAGCAAGGATTGAGGAAGTCAAGGTAAAGTTTTGATATGTTTTGTGTTGTGTTAACAAATGCCATTTTAAAATTTTGCCTTACCCTATAGTCAGTCAGGTGGCAGACAATAATGCCTGTCTTGACAACAAGCCTTTGTAGTGGAGACTGAATACTGTGTACTTGCTCTCCTATTAGCAAATGGCACTCCCAGTAGGCTTTTACTTGTATTGTGTTGCAGCTTGATTGTTATCCCTCTTTTGTAAGTCACTTTGGATAAAAGCGTCTGCTAAATGCATAAATGTAAATGTAATGTAAATGTACTTGCCTCATCTTTCTGTGCATTGATCCAGGGCCGGACTGGTACCAAAATATGGCCCAGGCATTTTTGACCATGGTGGCCCACCATGATTTTATTCAATATAAAATGAGTAAATTATGACAGCCCCGGCCCAAAAATGACCGTCGGCCCACCGGGCATGCCCTGTATGCCTTATGGCCTGTCCATGCCTGCATTGATCCAATTTAACCTTATTTCAGGATTAGAGACTTACTTGCTCCCAAATGTCTGTTCTCCATTTGTGTGTCCTTCTCTCCAGGCTTGTCAGCAGCACTGAGCCCCTGGGGCTGGAGGAGTACTTTGGGGATGGAGGAGTAGACTCGTCCGAGTCAAGAGGGGCCTACCTGTCCTTAGTTTACCTGCGTTACCTCAGGATCCGGGAATTACAGGTGAGGAGTGTAGGATGTGTGAATTCTCTATAGAAAAAAATCTCTTTCTTGGTCTTTTAGGGGTAAAGCTGTTAAGTAATACTTTTCAGCTTTTCACAACCTGTTTTGGATTTAGTTAGTTAAAGGCTTTATGTAGGGACTAGGAAGGTTTAATGCTCACTGAGCTTTAAAGCTTAGAGCTTGTACCATGTTTTTTTTTCTGTGCATGTACTTTTCATCTAGCAAATTCCGGGTGTACATGTATGTGTGGTTAAAGAGTGTAGATGATTAATTAATTCATTCAATTCATTAAGGCGTCCACACACCGGCTCCAACAAAGTGCAGAGCACTGCGCCTTTAACATTAGATTCCACTGTTTTCAATACAACCGTGCACACCAGCATCGAACACTGCCGCCACCACCTGTTGATTATGATTTAAGTCTATTTTGTCAGAGCCATTCATTAACATTCATTGATGATTCCAGAAGTTACTATACTATGTTTGTTGCTGGTAGTGCACTGCCGGTGTGTGTGTGTAGTCAAACAATTGTTGTCCAAATTGACAGTTCTCTGCAATGCCGTAGGAACCGGTGTGTGGAGGTCCTTAGTGTTCTCTGTTTTCATGGTGGTTCCAGAATGCTTGGTGTGTGGAGGTCCTTAGTGTTCTCTGTTCCCATGGTGGTTCCAGAATGCTTGGTGTGTGGAGGTCCTTAGTATTCTCTGTTCTCATGGTGGTTCCAGAATGCTTGCTTGAACATGCTGAACTACATGAGATCAGTGGAGAGGACGCTCACCTTCGACACAGCAGATGTGGTGATGGAGGGAGAAGAGCTGAAGAACAGGAGGGAGGAATGTGGGTGGATCAGTGCCGTCAGGAGAGACGTAGATTCCAAAGGTGGGATAGGGTTCCATCACCAGATATACAGCACGCCTGTGGACTATCAGGTGAGTGAAAGTTAAGGAGGCTACAGACCAAAGATCCACTATGAGACGGGCTGCGACGTTCTAAAAACCTGCAACATTCTAAAACTCCAAAACTGCGATTTGACAAGTTAAATCTTTTGCGACAGCTTGCAACTGCTTGCAACAACCTGTGACTGTTGGTTCACACTGCCACAACTCCACTCTAAAACCGTCTCATCTCGTCGCGGATCTTCAGTCTGATTTGGTCTGGTCTTTTTTGCCCACAACGGTGCCAACCAGACAGTGCTGCCTTCAAGGCACCACCCCCCTCCCATATCGAGGGTTAGGGTGAGGGTTGATGGGGGTTAGGAGCAGAGTTGGGGTTAAGGTAGTGCCTTTTCGGCTGTGCTGCCTGGAAAATGCTGTTAGGGGCAAAAAACACCATTGAGTGACAGTTGCAAGCACTCACGCATTTCAAAAATTTGGAAAAAGACAAATCAGTGGTTTCTGCACATCTCAGAGGAGAAGATCTGACACAGCTTCATATTGTTGCTGATGGACTTTGAGAAGCAGACCTTTTGCCTTCTATAATTACAATAGCATTAATTACCAAAGCTATAATTACCATATTACCATTGGCATATCCATTCCATATACGTCTATGTGACTGTCTATGCCATAACTCAATGTGCATAATGTGCATATGCAGGTCCACTGTTCTGAGTTCATGGAGTTTCCAGAGGTGGATAACCACCATGATTACTACAGTGGAGAGGGAAGACATGTTCGCACCCAGGACCAGAGGGGTCTGTTTGTGGTGTACGATGCAGCTCTCAGAGACCTAGAGGAGCTGGAGAAAACCCTCCTTTTAATGGCATCCTTCTACATTCAAAGCAGGAGCAGAGGTAGGAGACATTCCCCATCAGCATAGTGAAGCAATTCCCTCTTTATTCACTGACTTGGTAAATTGGCTTGATGTCTGAGATTTAAAAAGTACTGTGGATATCTGACAAGCCTGTTAACTGAATATGAAGCTCAAACAAAGGATTGTGGAGATTTAGAAATCTGTTTTAGTTTCAGCATTTGTTGAATTTGAATTGCTCCGTGAATATTTCAGTCAGCTGCCTCATACATAACAGATGCTGTAAATGTGTCATTTTAAACTCATATCCCATGGCTGTACCCCAGAGCAGTGTGTGTCAAGGGCATCAGGTCAGTCTAGGGTGGACCTGAACTGTTGGGCTGGAATGGACGTGGATCGCCAGGCTGTTTTATTGGACCTGTGGACGTGTGAGGCCACATTTATAGAGAACAAGATGAAGGTACCCATCTGTGATCAGTGTCAGTATTCTATTCTAATTTTGCATCTTGTCAGATTTGACATTGCTCTGACAAGTGGGAATGAACAATAAAAGTCAGAAGGCCTAATAAAAAACAGCCAGACTTCGGAGTATCAGTATCAGTATCTCAGATCTGTGTGTGTGTGTGTGTGTGTGTGTGTGTGTGTGTGTGTGTGTACTGTATGTGTGTGTGTGTACTGTATGTGTGTGTGTGTGTGTGTGTGTGTGTGTGTGTGTGTGTGTGTGTGTGTGTGTGTGTGTGTGTGTGTATGTCCAGCTGCTTAACTGCTACTTTGAGGCCTACCAACACATCACAAACTCAGAGGAGAGGGTTTCCATGGCCCAGGTCATCACAGACATCATCCACCGCCGGCCTCAGCTGGACTGCGCTGCCCAGTACTGTGTGCAGGCCTACCAGGAGGAGCTAATCTCCCTGCAGACACACCAGCAGCTCATCAAAACCATCCTGGACCACCAGGTGATGGACCTCTAATGGATGAAGTGATAGTTTGTTTAGTTTGTTTATTTTTGTTTTGTTTTATCATATGTTCTGTCTGAGTATTACAGTATATGCTACTAGCCTAGAAATCTAGAGGTACCCTAGCGGCGGCAAATTAATTTGCTCAGCCTGTACGTCTAGTAGCAAGCCATAGGGAATTTTATTGGATGACGCTGTTGGCGACATCTAATCACAACGCTCTATGTCTTTAGGGCGGGCTTCGCCGATCTTGTTCATTCCTGCGATTGGCCATAGGCTATCCTGTTGCGTCCAAGATTAGTTTGAAAGATAGCAGCGTTGTTCAGCCCACGATTGAGTTCATTCTATCTCTCGATGCCAGACTATACATTTCAATGATATAGGATGGCCTGCCAGGCTAATATGCTACTGCAATGAGTTCACATGACTGTAACAGTGGCTCTATTTAGGGGTGCTGATCAGGGCTAAAGTTGTTTTCCAAACATGTGTGGTCATGTTGGTGTGCCTCTTGTCAGATTGATGAGCAGCGTCGATACCTCCAGCGAGTGTGGCGGAGGGAGGAGAGGGGGGCTGCTCTGGGGTTTGGTCTGCCTCCAAACTATACCCCCAAACAGCTGGTCACTCTTTGTGGAGGCAGGTCTGTACTTGACTTGTCCTTGTAATGTACAGGAATATTTAGTCAGTGAAGTGTATGTGAGTGTGAGTGTGTGTGTTTCTGTGTGTTCTTTTGTGTCTGTCAGGTACAATCATTTATATCCTGGTAGCAATAACAATGAGAGGAGTAATGTGTACGTTTGAAACATTATTATTATCTTGTCATGGTTACTGTTTGTGTATGTTTTTCGTGTGTGTGTGTGTGTGTGTGTGTGTGTGTGTGTGTGTGTGTGTGTGTGTGTATGTCTGTGTTTGAATGTGTGCGTGCATGGCTGCATGTGTATATATGTTTGTTTATGTATGTGTCCCTGGTTACAGTCCGGCCCTGAAGAATGTGTTCCTGCTGGAGCTCCACCCCTCTCTGTGCCTTGCCCGGCAGGTGTACCAGGCTCTGGGAAAGGCCCACGCTGAGCTCTGCCAGCTCCATGGAGCAAAGGGAGCACCGGAGCGAGTGGCCCTGGAGCAGAGAGTCCTGAAACAGGCACTGCACCTCTGGCACACCCAGGCTCCTCTTGGGGCCTCCTACAGCCCGCAGATTCAGAAGGATGTAGGTTTTAGCAAGTCCCAATAATTGTTACTATACCATTCATCAATGTTGTTGGTGAACATTCACACACACACACACACACACACACACACACACACACACACACACACACACACACACACACACACACACACACACACAAAGCCAAAAATCTCTCTAAACAGTTTCTGTTTAGTACTTCTTTATGTTGTTATTTTGCACAGAGACAAACACAGACAGCCAAGTCAACATTGGCTGCTGAAACATCTCCTTGGCAGAGGTAATAAGTATGACATCTTTACTTTTTTGTTAGCTGTTTTCCGAGGTCCTTTTTGATGACCCCCTGCTGGTGAGGGATGTTGGCTTGGCTGTTCTGAGGTCAGCAGAGGAAAAGGAGATCAGGTCCGACAGAGACAGACAGCTCCTTGGGGTTCAGACCTTCTCTAAGCTTCTGGAGCTGGTCACCATTCGCCATCGGCTGCTTGAGGCTGCTGTAGAGACTGAACACCTTGCACAGTTAAGAGAAAAACACACACACACACACACACACACACACACACACACACACACACACACACACACACACACACACACACACACACACACACACACACACACACACACACGGATACAGGTATTTGCTAATATCACACCATGCTCGGAGCACACAGACATGCAAAATATATGCTTACACCTTTTTGAACATAGTACTATAAACTCTCGTATGAATATCAAGGGTAAACAATTTTTTCATCATCCTCTGAAACAGTGTTTTTATGTGTTTGAAGGCAATACAAAGCCGTAGCTCAAGAACTAGGCTTTGATGACTTCCATCTGTATTTGCGACCTGTTCAGTTTGAGTTTGCCGTGCTGAAGGATGTGTCTGAACAGAGCCCCATGTTTATCACAGCCTTGCTGGAGGACAACACCAGTGTGGACAGGTGGTGTTTTTGATTTGAGCATTTTAGCATTTGAAATTTGCCCAAGAGAGAACCAAAGTGAGACACACTAACCTGATAAAAAAAGAGTGTTCCAGTCCTTATACTGGCAGACCACAAAAGTAATCAGTAAACACCATTTTAAGTTTTAGAGTTATACTGTTTGAAGAGCAAACAGTAAATTAAAATTTGATGCCCACTTCATATCTGATGTCCTGATGCAAACTCTCCCACTCCCCTGGCAGGTATCTGCCCTCCAGTCTGCCTCTGGCTATTCAGGAGCTTGATGTCAATCACATTGGGCGATTCAGCTTTCACTCTCAGGAGGCAGTCATACAAGTGAGTAAAACATTTAGTCATTTTCTAAATTGTTGAATATTAACCTCACTTGTGTAACTGCTATTTAAACTTTATTCATTGATTTAAAAAAAAAAAACAGGATTTCCTGACTAGATAGGCTAGATTGAAGAAAAAAGCATTTGCATATACAATATGACCTAAGATGAAAAATGAGCAACAATATATGTATTAATCAGGAAATTTGACGGCATTAATATTATTTGTGTTGAACTGTGTGTAATTCTGACTGCAATTTTCATAGCTTCTCAATGGATCAGGGATTGAAAACCTGCAGGTGATCTTAGCGTGCCAAGTGACACAAAAGAACGCCTTGGTCAGTGCCATCAAACAAGCCTCACTCTGCTATTGGGCAGAAGCTGCTGCAGGTTCACACGAGGTGGGCCTCTCTCTCATGACTACACAGACACTGGCTAGTTCTACAGTAGGCGGGTTTACATGGACACTTCTAATCTGATCAGAAAGATTCCATGTGCATTCTATAGAACAGTATCCAAGGAGATGCATTCATAAATGCCTTCTGAAATGGAATATTGGGTTAAATAATCAGAAGTGTCCATGTAAACAGGGCTAGTGACAGGATTTACAGTCTGCTTCCAACGTTCTATTCCATTGTTTTCAATGCAACACTGCACACCAGCGCCGAACTCTTCCGCCGTCGATTGTGTGAATTACGATTGAAGTCAATTTTGTCGGAGCCGTCCATTGACCACACCAGCGCAACTCTTCCGCCGTCGATTGTGAATTACGATTGAAGTCTGTATTTGTCGGAGCCATCCATTGACATCCATTGCTATTTCTCATGCTACGAGGCAGTTCGTCGAAATTGTCGGATTCGAAAGTGTCCGCAATGCTGACGAACCGGTGTGTGGCCTGCTTTACATGGACACTTTCATATGCATTCTATAGAACAGTATCCAAGTGACATGTCCATGCTCGGAACCGGTGTGCGGCCTGCTTTACATGGACACTTTCATATGCATTCTATAGAACAGTATCCAAGGAGATGCATTCATAAATGCCCACTGAAATGGAATATTGGGATAAATAATCAGATTAGAAGTGTCCATGTAAACAGGGCTAGTGACATTATTTAAAGCAAAAGCTCAGTGTAAATCAAGCATAGCCCTTTTGCCTGAGCCTGCTGAATGCACTATATAGTGAGTGGAATGTAAGAATGTGGACCGACATAGGCCAAATAAGCACTTATGTAGTGTCGAAATTCGAAACCGAAAGTAAGATTGTAAGTTCCATTGACTCAATGTAAACTCCTTGTTCGCATTTGCGTTTGAATTTGGTCTTTTTTTCTTTCATTCCACTCGCTATCTAGTGCAGTCAGCAGTCTTGTGCAAAAGGACTATGTTTGAATTACACCGAACTTTTGCTTTAAGCATTTTGTGATTCAATGTCTAGAGATGTGGTGAATTGGATTGAGTCTCTTTCTTCTCCGTATATTTAGCTGCAAGTCCATCATGACAGCAGACAAGCACAGGAAAAGGGCCCCGCCCGTAAAGGACCCAGAAGTTACGCATCAGACTCAAAGCACAGGTCAGATCCTTGCACTAGTTTCAAATAAATAGACCTAAATGGGTCTTCTGTGATTTGCCACCGCAATATGTGATGAAATGTGGATTATCTTGTTTTCTCTCTCTTTTCATTCCCGTAGACTTGCAGAGTCATTTGTATCTATTCAACTGGAAAAGACACGGCCACGAGATGAGATGCTGAACGCCTTCATCAAGCGGAGGGAGGCTACAGGAACACTTCTTCAGAACACAGTTAGTAACACATTGTCCCAGAGGCAGAGCAGAAATCTAGTCACCACTTCTCTTTTTTGGAAGGTTTATGTACAAACTCAAAGTTAATTGGTGGTACGCACATCCAAAGTAGATGCTGGACAAAAAAAATGTATAGAATAAAATAAAGTGGAATTCCACTTCATTTTATGTTTGAACTAACCATGATCCTGATATCTTTGCACTTTATGTCTAGTGAGTTGTGATGTCTTATATATATCTTAGTTGTATGTCTTAATTTTAACTGCACATTTGGAGCTTTGAGAAATGCAATTTCAGTCTGTGTGCAATGTACCTTTGCAGTGCTTGATTGACAATAAAGTTCGCTTTGACTTTGACTGCATACTCAACTTATCTAGAATCAGAGATGACTGAAAGCTTTCTTCCATGCTCACTCCACCACAGGACGAGGCAGCAAAGACCAAGAGAAAGCTGATCCTGGAGTTCTGTTCCAAGTGAGTGAGCTTGAACCTGTAGTGTAGACTCTTAAGCATAATCTGGCATAATTATACATTAGAAATGTGAGCAAATGTTGACTCAAATATGTGTTAATGACAAAGTCTTTGTTTTGCATACACCATTACCATGCCTGATATCTTGATATCTTTGCACTTTATGTCTAGTGAGTTGTGATGTCTTATATACATCTTAGTTGTATGTCTTAATTTTAACTGCACATTTGGAGCTTTGAGAAATGCAATTTCAGTCTGCGTGCAATGTACTGTTGCAGTGCTTGATTGACAATAAAGTTCGCTTTGACTTTGACTTTGACTTTGCAGGTTTAGTGGTCGCATGTCTCAGTGTTGTCTCAGAGCACAGACCATTGCACTGTACCATAGTCTCACATTACTTCTGCAAGACTTCCCCACCATCTGCCAAACACACTTCATGATGGACAATATTAGGTCCAGTGAAACCAAAACAAAGCAGGACTCAGATAAGCAGTTGAGAACAGATCCCAGGTAAGTATTGCTCTCCCACTTGCATTCATTAAACTTTGGCGTTTGGGTATTTTGGGTGCTAGTTCTGGGATGGTGCAAGTACCTGTTCAGTATTGGTGCTACCTGACAATTATCCAAGAGCCAGTTTCTTTTTTATCACAGGCAGAGAACCAGAGTAGTGCTGCTTCGCTACTGTACTGTATGTCACTGCACACACCTCTATTGTCCTAGCAAGGCCACTGTAGACTACTGCTAATCTATCATAGTTGAAAAAAAAGTAATATTAACAGTATATACTGTACATGTAACTGGAAACACTGAGTTGATGAAGAATTTCTGTTGTTTATTTTTATCATGTATTAATGTCAATGAAACCCTTAATTCAGTCTGTCAAAGAAAAAGTTAAATTGCAAGATCGTAAACAGAAACTGTTTTTGCCACTGTTTAACTTTAGCCTAGGTCATAATCTAAACCAAATTTTTAAGACACTAATACAGTATATTAGATTGAGTGTGTATGTTGTGCCATGATTCTAGGGAATTTCACCAGCGTCCAAGAGCTCTGTTGTCAGCAGATGGAAGTGTTCTCCTCAATCTGTGGTTTGTGCCACATTACACGGAGACACTGCTCATGTTCAGAGGCCTGGAGGAGAAGGCAAGCCTCTCATATACAAACTAACTTACGGAATACTTTCTGAATGCATGTACTGGACACATTTAGTAAAGTAAATATATAATATAGTACTGATATCAGTCATAGCTTATAGTGTAATAATACATATCACTGTACGTGTGGTACACATTTAATAAAATTATATTTGTATCTGTGTTTATTTGTAATTTCTTGTGTATTTATGTACTGTATGCTATGAACTGACATTCCTCTGTCTTGTTCTCTCTCCCTGTACTGTGTGTGTGTGTGTGTGTGTGTGTGTGTGTGTGTGTGTGTGTGTGTGTGTGTGTGTGTGTGTGTGTGTGTGTGTGTGTGTGTGTGTGTGTGTGTGTGTTGTGTGTGTCCTCTAGACATGTCAGAGGGCACTTCAGCATATGCTGGACATCGCCTCTGCCCTTCATGACATTGTGTGTTACACCATCAGCTTTACTCGCTTGGGGAATGCGGCCTCTGCCCTCAGTCCTGCCAGCCAAAACACTCCAACAGCTGACTGGGGGGGAACAGAGAGCATCAGTAGGCCTCCTCTCCCCACAGCCTTTTGCCCTCGCAGTCAAAGAGTCAAAGAACAGACATTGTACATTCAGGGCACTGGTGCTCAAGCTACAGTAACGGAAGCTAACTGCATACTGTACTTGTGTGTACTTTGAGTGCCTTTAGAGTAAGATAAGATAAAAGAAAAAAGATAGTACTGTATACTTCCCAAAGGAAATTCAAGTATTAGATTCTTTTAGTTGTTTTACATTCATATAATAATACAAAAATTTAAGACGTTTGCTTAGGATATTCCATGTACAGTATCTGAGCAATTCAGTGCTCAGATCCAACTGACTATGGACACTACACCAGGCCTCACTTTCTTTTGGCCTAACCAGCTTACTGCAAGAGATGCACCCTCCAGCACACCCATGCAATTGATGACATTAGATGGCCATAGAGCTAATTAATGTTTAATTTAATTTTTTCTTCGGTAATCTGTGATGTTAGTGTGTGATATTTAGATATGGTAGTGCTTTTCTGTATGCTGTGGGATTTGGCTTTACAGTCTCACATTACTAACTGTACTTCTAAGGTGCTGAGCTGTGGCATATTCAGCAGCAGGTGGACTGTCTCTGTGAACCCCACAGTCCCAAGGCTGTAGGAAGTCTGCTTCAGCTGCGCAGACAGGTGCTGCTCCTGCTCTTTGATGCAGCCATACGTCACACCATCAGGTAACCCATTGAATGATGTCCTCCATCTGACATACTTGACATTTAAATACCCTGTTCTTTACAAATGCTCAGTGTCTGCATCCAGTTGTTGCTTTGTCCTTTTCTGCACTTTTATTGACTGAAAATGGCTGTGCCTCTTTCAGAAAAACGTTCCTATCCACTGGTAACACCGCTGCGTTTCAGAGTGTGAATAACAACATTGGACATGCCCTGCCGTTCTTGAGTGACAGCTTGAAAGGAAGAGACCAGTGCAACCAACTGCCTTTGCCACAGCCTTTGGATCCCAACAGCCCTCAGGTGAATAAATAAATAAATAAATAAATAAACAATCTATATTTATGCCAGGTGGCATTGCTACCTGACCTCAGGCCCTTGCCTGAACACATTTACCTTTTCAGCATGATGTCTGACTGGCCTTAGCACATCTTGTTTGTACTGTATGTCTCTGATGATGAGTCATTCCTGTGCTTTGTGAGGAGAGCAGAGGACCTTCAGCAATGGTCTTTTTTGCAGGCACAAAGACTGTTTCCATGGAGATGGTTTGTGTTGTGCCACAGGCTTCATCCTCTGGATGTTTGGGATGTTCCACCCATAGAGTTCTGCATGCAGGTACTGTGCATGGGGTCTGTGTGGGTTTGTGCACACTACCTCTGCTTTGCCCTCTATTTAATACCCTACATCCATCATAGAGGTCTGGTGTATTGTGACCTCTTTGACACTGTATATGCCATGAGCGGTATGGATATTATATTTATGTTTATTGTATATTATTTTAGCATGTTGATGTCATTGTTATGATTTACCTCTGCCCCGCCTCCAGCTGTGTCTGAGTGGCCTTAGTGAGTGCAGCCGGCAGGTGGCCAATGGGGAGCTACTGGGCGTGTCTCTGCTGCTGGAGGAGGTTCTGAACAGCAGGCAGCCGGTGGAGCCTCTCCAGCTGGAGACTGCTACACAGGGCAGCGATGGAGTTCAGAGAAATAAAAATCAGGTAATAATAATAACTAGAAGCACTCAGAGAGTGCAAACCTCTGCCAAGGCCATCGTGATCCAGATCACCACCAAAATGTAATGACTTGTTCCTTGTGCCATTTCCAACAACTCCATAAAATGTCATCAAAATCCGTTGATAGCTCTTTGACTTATCCTGCTGACGAACAAACAGACAAACAAACAAACCAACACGTCCGAAAATATAACCTCCTTGGCGGAGGTAAATATCTCCGCACTTTTAAGTATCAATGTTATACAGTACATAGTTTTTACTCTGTACAATTGTCAGTAATGCAAGTTACAATGCATTTTTAACTTGGGATGAAGTGGTGTTTTTTTCCTTCATACAAATTTAGCAAAAATCACTGAGAGATCAGAAAGGGTAAAACGTCTGCTGTGCCGAAATTAATGTAGAACATTACAGTCTCTTAAAATACAGTATTTTAAAATGTCAGTAACAAGTAATAAATAACGCATGACAGTTTTGCAGTAACTTGCCCAACACTGTGTATATCTTCTGTAGGAGCCTGAAGAATATATTGTTGCTGAGGAGGATGATGGAGGCTATTCTGGGAAGAAAGACAAAGACCCCACCTTTGGCCTGGAGCAGCAGAGAGGCTTCCTCCTGCTATGGGGGCAGCTGGAGAGGGTGAAGGAGAGCTGGGGCTGCCACAGGCTGGGAGTCCAGCAGATCCATGACCCCACTTACTACCAACACTTCACCACGCTCTACAGGTCTGTAACAGCAGTGGGTTACTCTTTATTTGAAGGTACCGTCACAAGACTAACACCACACTGTCATTAACTATGACATGACATTGTCATGAATCTGTCATAAACTTTATACACCTGTCGTGACATCTGTCATTAAGTGTCACCCGGTATTTGTCATGGTTAGGGTTAGGGTTAGGCTACTTGACGCTCCTGGTGCTGTGTGGGACAGCATCCACAGAATGAAGCATCATCAAGACAGCAATGTTTGTCATAGGACATGGATCCGCCTGAAAGTGATTTGGATGTTAATGACACAGATGTTAATGTAGGATAATGATGTGGAAGTACAAGTAGTTGTATGTGAGGGTCATGTTTTTGTTTTCATCTTTTGTGCTTTGGTCTCACAGACAAGAGATCCAGTACCCCAGTATGAAGGCCCTAGCCCAGCACTTGGGCTCAGAACGGGAGTATGAGGCGCTGTTGGTGGACGGCCAGCCTTTGGTGCCCCCTAGTGGAGCCACTGAGGTGGAGTTGAAGACTTGGGAGGTGTGCTATGAAAAGCACTGCATTGTGCAGATTACTGGATGATAACCTGTAATCACTAACCCTAACCATTACCCCCCCCCTCCAAGGCAAAAGCAGTTGCATTGAGCATTCTTTCAAAATTATGCTTGAAAAAGATCAAGAGATGGAAACGTTGCACATTTATTAAAAGTTGAGTCTCTTGAAGGCAGTGTGCAAATCCTTTTGTTTTTTCAAAATTATGTCAAATAATACTATTGACCCACAAAGTACGGAGATTTTAAAGTGCATTTTAAAGTGTTCAGATGTTACAACCTGGAAAATGGGACACAGAGAAATATGACCATGAAGTTCCCATCGTGATGCTGTATGTATGTTGAGTGCAACTACTGTATTAAAGGTAGATCATGCTGAAATGTGATATTCGACTTTTTTGGTACATTCATTCGATCTCAAAATATCTCTAAAATGAAGCTTGCAACATGCGACTGGTTTCACATTTTTTATGATTTAACTGTGCTAATGTGCATAAGTGTGCATATATAAAGTTAAACAATGATTGTTCATCTACAGTATGTCAATGTTTGTGTGTGTGTGTGTGTGTGTGTGTGTGTGTGTGTGTGTGTGTGTGTGTGTGTGTGTGTGTGTGTGTGTGTGTGTGTGTTGACCCAGCTGTTGAGACTGTTGGAGAGCACAGAATGTGACATGATTAAAGCTGTGCAGTGGAAGATGGCCAAAGAGATGACCTTGCTACTGTCAGAGAGAGCACGGCAAGACACTGCCTTACCCACAGGTATCACACACGCACGCACACACACACACACACACATATACACACACACACACACACACATACACACACACACACACACACACACACACACACACACACGCACACAGTAAGACGTGAACAAATATTAGATATTAGATTTAAAATAATATCTTTAATGTAAATATCCTATTTCTATGTGTGTTTGTTCTGTAGATGTTTGGAAGAGAGGCTCCATGAAGCACTGCCCAACACCAGAGAGGCCACTGATTGTGGAGAACTTTGCGCAGCAGCTGCTGTCTGGAGGACAGGTCTCTGAAGGCCAGGTAAAAATTACAGTTGCAGGCGGACAGTATAGTTCCTCCCTGTTAGAACAAAATCTTTGTTCTATGCGTGGTCGTTACAGGGAGGAAAGGAATGATGCCGAAACCTGTACTTATTAAATGGCGGTTTATTGGTAACAACACAAAGTACAGCAATCCAAAATGGGTTGCTCGAGAAGGTGCATTTCTGCATGTTCTCTCAGTTTAGAGATTTGGCAGAAGTTTTAGGGGCCATTGCATACATTGTTGCAAACCTGGTTGATTCCCAGATTGTCAGCGTTTCATTTTGCTGGAACACAGTGTCCAGAACAAATACTTATTCTTACATCCCAATGATGAAGTTGATGGATATTACGCAGATACAATTTTACAAAAAAAAAAAAAAGGATTGAATGTCATATCAGTAACTTTGATGATTTGCTGATTGTGATGTAGATTTTGTTGATGATGTGTCTGTTCCCCCAGGTGTCGTTCTCTAGCACTCACCTTCAGGACTGTTTAAGTGTCCTGGCACGTGACGTGATTGGCCGTGAGCGGAGCAACTTCCTGTTCTACTCGATGTTCTATGAGCACCTCTTGCAGCAGGAGACCCAGCTGCTCCACCAGCGGGAACAGGTAGACATGACATCATGGGTCTCAGTGATGCCATCCCACCAGTCATAAGAAACTGGGAGGAACTATATGGAGAACTATGAGGAACTATATGGAGAACTATGAGGAACTATATGGAGAACTATGAGGAACTATATGGAGAACTATGAGAACATTTTTTTTCTTTGGAACAAAGGTGGTATGTTTTTAACCTGACTCCACCAGATGGACTTGCTCCCACAATTCCATCTGGGAACCATCCGTTGAAGTAGTTTTGGTTCGTTAGTTTCGTTTTCGTTAGTTTCGTTTTGGCTGATTGGATAAGGCATCTGTCTATCACCACCTATGTTGGTGATAGACAGGCCAAATCAACCAATCAGATCAATGAAGTATATGACGTAGACCCGCTTCTCATTGCACCACACATCAACCCGCCTCAAAGCCAACGCTGATTGGTTCATTTGTTTGGCAACCTGCTCCAAATACTCATCAGTGGAGAGTAGCCAGACTGAGCTGCGAGTGAAGACATCAAGCTCACGAAATCAGTTTGGTCTCACGAGGCTAGTATGTTTTGTGTACAGTACATGAATGCACATATTTATATTTAGTAGGTAACAGATACTTTTTTGAACGTAGGATGTGAAGAACCTGGAGGAATTTCACATCCAGTCAAGTAACCCGCTCACTAAGGTGTGTGTATGTGCATATTACTAGTAGCTATTTGAGAGATTTGTTTTATGAGAATCATTCTGTGTATGCTCAGTTGATTACTGTTTACGTTTTGTTTTGTTTAGTGAGTGTAAATATATGTGTTTGTGTGTGTGTGTGTGTGTGTGTGTGTGTGTGTGCGTGCGTGCGTGCGTGTGTGTGTGTGTGTGTGTGTGTGTGTGTGTGTGTGTGTGTGTGTGTATGTGTGTGTAGGAGATGGGTCTCACTGTAAGTTGCAGTCTTAAAGGATAGCTCCGGAGTAAGTGTAAGCATAGTCCTGCTGCACGAGCCTTCTAACAGCAACATATTTTGCATGAAATGAAAGAATTTCGAACAGCACAGACCTAACGCGAACGCGAAACACTTTACATTGAGTCAATGTAACCTCAGATCTTACTTTCGGTTTCTAACAGTCAGGTCCCATTGATTCAGTGTAAAGTGCCTGTTCGCATCTGCGTTCGCGTGCGGTCTGTGCTGTACCAAATTATTTTGTTCCACACGCTAACTAGCGCATTTAGCAAGCTCTTTCAACAGGGCAATGCTTGAATTCACTCCGGTACTTTCCTTTAAAACAGCCATGTCTCACCCATGCCCCCTGGTGCTGTGTGTCCTCCTAGGCGTCTGCTCTTTGTCGGGGGCTGATGGTGGAGCTGACGGCCCTGAGGGCTCAGCTGTCTCACCTGCAGGAGGAGCGTAAGGTCCTCCAGCAGCAGCTCAGCCTTCAGCACAGACAGCACTATGACGCACTGGTGCATCGCCTCTTCACCACCTGCCTCCAACTCAAGGTGAGGGCCTTCATACCAAAGCACAGATGTATACATACACATTTAGGGACAATGTGGAAAATGGTTTGTAGTCCAGTGTGTGTTCAATGTTTTTTGTATGTCCTAGCCCCAAGGACCATGTTGGACCATAAGTGTTGACACTTTTTTTTCTTCTTAATCCAAAAATCAATTAATCAATCAATTGATAGCATGGTCTTGCTAAAACTTGGTGCAATAACTTGGTGCTCTTCTTGTTTTACACAAGGTGAATGTTTTTTGTACGGTAGCACTTTATAATAACCGTATTCAGATCGGTGTCGAACCAATCACAACACTTAATCTGGACAGGGAGTCGTTGGGCAGGATTAGCGTTGTTGGAATCGGCTTGTACGTTGCTCTGATGTGTTGAAAGCGCTTTCTATGGCTTTGGTGGTACCGCAATCCTATTGTATGCAGAGGCCGTTTGAAAGATTCCGCCCCAAGGGTCGGTCTATCCATCGTGGCCATACTATACATTTTGTTGTATACATTTTATGTTATAGTCTGCCTTGTCAGGCTATGTGGTTATTCCATTCATGATGACACTGCTGTGCTGTATGTGTATAGTCACGATTGGATGGCTACCACCAGAAGATGGAAGAGGACGTTCTGCAGATGGTTGGCAGAGCCCGGAGGGAGGGAGTGGCCAAGATCGCCAGGCTCCAGAAGAAGTATGGCTGCACTAAAGACTCCCAAGACATAGCAGAAACTCTGGCACAGGTACAGTATGTGCTGAAGTCTGACCTAAGACACAGAGTATGTAGGCTAGAAATGTACATTACCAAAGACCAAGTTATCACCGGCATCAGTGACTACGCTCTGGTTGTTTCCATAATTACCTCCGCCAAGGAGGTTATGTTTTCGGTCGCGTTGGTTTGTCTGTCTGTTTGTCTGTCTGTCTGTCTGTCAGAAGGATAACTCGTACTGCGCAGATTTGGATAAAATTTTCGGACAATGTGTATATTGGGACAAGCAACCGGTGATCCAGGACATGATCTGGAATGTATATTGTGTCTGTGACCACATTGCCTTGGCGGAGGTCTGCGCTCCCTGAGCGCTTTTCTAGTTTGTTCTATGATGAGTTTTACAACAAACAAATTGTGTCTTGTGTGCAGACTATGTTGACATTATGTTGAATATTAAATAGGATGACAGAGTTGCTCTTTATTTAGATTTGCTATTTATTTTCCACCTCTGTTGCCTGTAGAAAGAGACCCAGCAGGAGCTCTTGATGGAGAACGCCCAGCAGAGGGCACTGATGAGGAAACTACAGGCTGTAGGTCAGTGGAGAGAGACTGTAGCTCAGAGGAAACTACAGAGGGAGCTGCTCAGCATCAAACAGGTACTGGACCTACAGTATGCAAACATAGACTGCTTTTGAGGAGCAGATGTCGTGTGAGATATTATTAAATATTTCTGTGGAATTTGAGCGAGTAGTGACCAATGGCTTGTGTGTGTGTGTGTGTGTGTGTGTATGTGTGTGTGTGTGTGCTTCTTTCAGTTTCTATTTGCCAATATTTGGTGTTGAGAAACTATTGAATGGCATATCAGGCAACCTGCATTTTTTATTTACCTCCTGAGTTCCCCCCACAGGAGATTTTGAGAGAAAAAAATAGCATCAACATTTAATTTAATTTTACATCACCATCCATTTGAATTTGTTTGCAAACCAAAGAATAGGAACCAACAATGATCATTTCCGTAGCGTTATGTTGACTGACAAGGGAGTAATGAAACGTGATTTCAATTTCATTCAGTTTCAGTTTTGTTGTGACTGCCTCGCTGATTAAGATCCTGTAAGTGTAACAGCTGAATCTATGGTAGAGGCCATCTTCATTCTCCCCTTCATTCTTCCTTCATTCTATTTTACATCACCATCCATTTGAATTTGTTTGCAAACCAAAGAATAGGAACCAACAATGATCATTTCCGTAGCGTTATGTTGACTGACAAGGGAGTAATGAAACGTGATTTCAATTTCATTCAGTTTCAGTTTTGTTGTGACTGCCTCGCTGATTAAGATCCTGTAAGTGTAACAGCTGAATCTATGGTAGAGGCCATCTTCATTCTCCCCTTCATTCTTCCTTCATTCTCCCCATATTGAGCATTTTAATAATCAAAGTGATAATGAAGCTGGTAAATTGCCCCTAAAAGCTACCTGATGTGCCTTTAATGCTTCCCTGTCCTTTAAGTGAGTCTGTACTGTATGTGTGCAGAGGGAGATGCAGAGGCAGCTGGCCTTTGTTAAAGAGCAGCTGCAACATGACCAGCAGAGGGTGCTGTTGCAACAGGAGCTGGAGGCCCTAAGAGAAGCCATGCAGCAGAGCCAGAGGGAGGTGCACCTTGCCAAGAAGCAGCTCCGCCAAAAGGTAGCCCACCTGGAGAGAATGAAATTCCTAAATGCTTGTCAATCAGTGCCATGGGAATTAGGTTAAGGCTAGTGCTGAATATGAAAGCCTCCAGGTCATTGACATTGGGCCATAGCTGCGTGCAATTGTGCCAGCTTAAAATGTGAAATGCAGAGAGGGTAAAAGTGTTAGTTCCAAAATGTTCGTTTTGTTTTGTGGTTTTGTTTTTCACAAGGAGGAGAGCGGAAAAATACTCTTTATGCAGATAAGAGTCGAGCTCTCATACGCGGATATGAAAGATCATTGAAAAGTTTATGTAATAATGTAATGAGACACTCCCCAATTTCAAATCTTGTATACATTTATAATATATGAAATGCAACATTCAATTTGAAACTTATTCACGTTCGCTCCCATTGTATTCCTCTATCTTGGTCAGTCGTGTGATCTTCGGTATGTATGTACTTCTCAGAGTCAGCGCTTGCAGGAGGTGGAGCATGGCTGCGCTCAGGAGGCGCGCATGCGCATGCAGCTGCACAGCTCAGGAGCGCTCAGCGTGCAGCGTCTGCAGGAAGAGGTGGAGGACAGAGAGAGGGCGATTAAGGAGCTCACCAAACAGCTGCACACGGGCCGCAGACACAGCCAGCTGCAACTGCAACACAGCTCCAAAGAACTGCAGCAGGTGAAACACAGATAGCCTGACATACCCCGCCCATAATACTGCTGTTCATCTGTATTCATGGTCTGGAGGTTCTTTAACCTGACGCGATTATAGGGCGAGGGGGAGGGCATTCAGTTCTGGTTTGAAACGATTGGACAGCTCGTCTAATCAGCTTCGCTTCTTAGTCGGTTGTCTGTTAACCCGGTCAACCCGCCCCAGAAGACCGTCTCCAGACCATGAATACGGATGAACAACCATATTAAGGGCGGGCTATGTCAGGCTAAACCACACAGAACACAGAATCTGTAGTCAAGGAATGACTGCAGGCAAACCACACATGGATGTGTAACAGAGGCCAGCTAGCTTGGCTAGCTTGGCTAGCTTGGCGGCAGTACGTGTAAATCCTCATCACCCAATTCCTTGGGCGCTTCTAACTGCTGAGTTAGAAGCTTGGGATTTTAGCTCAGTTGGTTAGAACATCCCACTCCCACGTTGGGAGTTTGTAGCTTGCAGTGTGGCGAGTTCGAGACCCGTGTGCGGTGCAGACCGCCACCGGCTACAGATGCACACAGAAATCTGTAGTCGAGGAATGACCACAAACCACTGATCACTTGTGTAGGGGTGAGGGGAGGGAAACGGCGAGTTGTCATCATCAGCAGCACATTTGGACACAAGGATGCAGCAGAAGTGCATAAAAATACATATGCACTCACACACTGAAGTACTGAAAGCTAAACATTGTGTCCACATATGTACAGTAAACATGCCATGTCCACTCATCTACATTTTATTGTAGATTATTAGTCGACTTTAGGGCTCAGTAGAGAGCAATATGGAACTGTGGAAGGACTGAAGGACATTAAAGTCTAAACATATGGCAGTTAAAAAGAGTGGGATGTTCATTTTATTAGAGGTGCAAAGTTAACTATTTTCTAACTATTAACACTTGTAGTTAGAGGGTGCTGTGTGTTTAAAGGGGTCATATACTTTTTATGGCTTTTGAATTGACTAATTAGGGGTGGCCTGTCATAGGCTACAGGGGAAATCTTCAATGTGTTGGCTGCAGGTGTCTAGTTACCTGGTGGTGCATGTCCCCATGAGAAACAGCCTGTTCTGAACATTAGAGCCAAAAATGTTAGCTCGGAAAAGATGAGAAATGGATGGTGTTGTGGTGAAAGATCTAATGGTGGTATGTTTTAATAGGTGAGGACTAAGCTCCAGCAAGAGAAGGGCCTGAAGCAGGAGGCCTTTCAGCTGGTCAGTCAGCTGCAGAGGCAGGTCAGCGCTGGGACGGCTCCCCACAGGTGCACCTCCACACCAGGTACTGTGACATCACAACTTGGCTACATCTTAGGTTTAAAGGTTAAGGGTTTAAAGGTGCTACTGTACATTTTTTAGGCAGTTTTCAGTTGTCTTGAACACAGCTTTAGCATTAATTTGATGTTGCAGGTTACATGGTAGAATATTTAGAGAATGTTCTAGAATAGGGAATGAAATATATTATGGAACAGCTAGCCCAGCAGCACTAGTTGGTTTGCATGCTAACTTAAGTGGTAATCAATGTTCAGTAACTACAATGGATCATTCAACTTCTTCTCATGATGTATTAAATTGGTCAGTGGTCTTCACTGTGTTCGAAGTGATATTACAGTAGTAGTTTAGTTAGATAATTTAATGAAAGCTCTGCTTCAACTGTAGTTGCTGGAAGAAGTTCCAGAACGTCACCCATCCTCTTCCTCAGGAACTCAAGAGGTTCTCCGTCAGGTAAATTGAGACCAAAACATTTAGATTTGTAAACTTTACCAAAGCTCAAGTTTATGATGTTTACACATACATGTCTACAGTAGGTCTGAGAAGAAATTAACAGATAGTTTGTCATGAGAGTCCCCACTCACTTCTGCTCCCTATTCTGTTAGGTACGACTACCAGAAACCTCCAGAGACACGACACAGAGGACAGCAGTGCATTTCACACAGATAGCCATGAAATAAAGATGCTCCTTTCAAAGTCAAAACAGGTGAGTATTCACCATGCAGTTGGTCATTTGCGCTGTATCAGTTTGTCTCAAGTCATACAAAATGAATGTTATCTCATTCCAGAAAAGCTGTGAATCATACCTGTGAACGCATTCACCTGTCTATGTCATCCCAATTGTTTTTTGGCAGAGTCTCACCCAACTTCATGCGGACCCGTCAGAGGTGCTGTTACCCAACCTTACAGATGGGCGTAGCGCCCCTCCTCTCTTCACCCTGCAGCGGCCATAGATGGATGACTGTGCACTCAACCTGCTTTTTTTTTAGGGCTTTTTTTGCATTTAATTCAATAGGACAGTAGAGAGTGTGACAGGAAATGAGAGGGAGAGAGAGAAGGGTAGGGATCGGGAAATGACCTCGGGCCGGAATCAAACCCGGGTCCCCGGATTTGCGGTATGATGCACTAGCCCGCTGAGCTATGCCGCCCTCATGCTTTTTGTTTTTAATCATCTTTTATTTTTATTTTTTAGAGCCGTTCTTGCCATTTAATTCAATAGTACAGTAGAGAGTAGTGATTCAGGAACTGAGTGGGAGAGTAGATGAAGGGTAGGGATCGGGAAATGACTTCGGGTCGGAATCAAACCTGGGTCCCCGTGAACTTGCGGTATGATGCACTAGCCCGCTGAGCTATGCCGCCATCATGCGTTGTTGTTTTTAATCATCTTTTATTTTTGTTTTGACCGTTCTGGCCACTAATTGGACATAAAATGGGGTCAGAAATTCCTGAGCTTATTTTTTAGGTAAATGAAATGTAGAGATAACTGTCCAGACTTCTTTCATAACACCGCCTTGATTGTTAACTTTTTAAGCTTAGAGGGAGTGGCAGACATCAAAAGAGGAGAATGAGCAGCAGCTCAAAAGTGTGTACTGTAGTTAAAAAGCGTAGTGAGCGTAGTAAAGCGAGTAGCTGAAAAGGGGAGAATTCCCCCAGAGTGCATTAAAAAAATGCCCTGGTTTTATGGTTTAACTTTTTAAAGATATTTTTTAGGTTTGCTGGTTGAGGTGATTGTGACACCTTCAGGATAAAGACAGGCCTAGCCTGATTTTGGTGTGTGTGTGTGTGTGTGTGTGTGTGTGTGTGTGTGTGTGTGTGTGTGTGTTGCATGTTCGCAATTAATGACAAACAAACATCATAAAATGAAGCTTTGTTTATTCGTGGTAATTAAAATATATCTACCAAAATACATTTTTTTATTGGTCTTATTTGTTTTTGCGGCTAAATAGACGCCGGAAAAACCCAGGGCCTTTCTTGGTCTTTCTATCACTCTCTGTGTTCACATGTGATGCTGAGCAGCTTGGGAGTGTATCATCCACCCTCCCCAGTTTCTTTTCTTCCTCCTTCTCTTTCTTTTTCTGTGCTTTCTTTGCTGCCTTCTCAGCCTTTTGAAGAGCTTTCTGCTGTTTTTTTGTTTCAGCCATTCTGACCTTTTCCTCCATCACCGCAATCTTGAGCAGATCTTTCTCCTTGTGTTTAACACTGGAGGAGGCACACTGCAGAAAGGAAATATAGAAGTAGGCTATTTGAATAGACAAATACTGTAGGTGAAAAGGAAATTAACAATTTCTGTCCATTTAAGTAGGCTACAGTACATTTCCTGGGCCTGTATAGGCTAGGTGGAACCTGAACACACAAAGCACAGGTGAAACAATGGGGACCTTTGGTGATTTTTCACAACCATCCTACCCATACTCATTCTTCCAAAGTGCCCGCACAACAAACGTTGACAGTTTATGAAGTTACACAATGATGTTTATCTGACTGACCCTCTTGAGCTGATATGAATCTCACAGCTATCACACTGTCAACTATAGGCAGACAGTGATGTGAGCAGTAATTCACTAATCGGTCATTAACACCCAACCTACTGTATCATTATTAATGCCTGTTAACATCATTGCAGTTAACTGTGATGATATAAGGGCCAGACTTACTTACTTACGCCTATTACCCCTACTGGGGTACTTACTTCTTGGTGGTTGCCACTGTGGTTCTCCAGGTTTCGGATCTGTACAGTAAAACTGACTTCACATTGGAGTTGAAGAGTCTGGTCTTGGTGTTTATGTGCCTACTAGTTTGTCAATGTTGCTGCCAAGATATGTGAATTTTTTCACTTCTTCCAGTGCTTCTCCTTCCAGGTCAATAGGTGTTTGATTATTGAAGTCGATTCTCAGGGTCTTAGTCTAGTGTTATCCCAATTCATAGGGGTACAGTTTCAAGCCCTACCCCTTACAGCTCCGTTTGAAAGGCCGAGGGGTAGGGGTAGGGGTAGAAAAATAGAATTGAGATTGGGCCTTTATCTCAGTCATGGTTTGGCTTACACATGTAACACCCCTGGAAATATTCTTGATTCTACTATGCTTTCAGTGTTATAAAAGGGTTGTGTGTTCAAGAAAACTTACCTGTTGTTTAGCCTAATTCTGTGCGATTTATGAGATTTATACATGAACTAAATAAGAGCCCTTATTTTAAATGTAGCGTTTGTGTTCACGAGCTAGTTGGAGGAGGGGCGCAATGTTTTTTTTTCTTTTCTCTCTTGGGGGAGCGGGGGAGAAGAAAAGTTCGTTGGTGATAATGAGTTACGCCAGTATGATATTTTTGATAAACTGAATGATCTAAATGATTTGATTAATGAGGGGTTAGCTTTAGTTCTATTTCAGTCCTTACAGACCGCCAGAGGCAGTCGAAGACTAGTGGAATTCCCCATGCGCTCGCGCATTGGTCGAGAAAGTATAAACATTATGTCATCACGTGACCATGCCACCGCGAAGTACAGTATAAATACCAATAACGCGGGCATGACGGTCTTTTTCCCATTCTCGCCTGGTCTTGAGATTCTTTGGATTATACCCGGATTTATTCGTTTTGCATCGAGACATTGTGCAGCCGCCAAGCGAGCAGCAACAACCTTGCCCTCGAAGGCTGTGTCTCCCTCATCTTGACAGCTCCGTTTCTCTCTCTCAGGTGAGTAACGTTACTAAGTTTAAGTGAGTGTCCGCGTTTGAGCGGCTCCTCTCACTGTCTGCTTCTACCCTCATTTTCCGGCAGTTAGCGACTAGCCGTGATTAGCCTACTGGCCTCCTTTGAGTTGCCTTTATTGAATTTCATTATTTTTTTCGTTGGCTACGCTTTGTTTATCCCTTTGGGCTTTCGGGAATTTCTGTTTTCCCTTCACCCATTGTATTTGAGTGTCCGTGTGCTAATCGGCTCCACTCTTTTTGTTGCTTGTTCGAACGACCATTCTGCTGGCCTGTTCGAGATAGCTTGCAGTCAGACACCTCTCCCGGCAGCCTAATTGTTGTGCTGCTTACCCTACCGTTGCATCACCAAGCCTAACGCCTGAGTTGGAGCTTGGCTGCCATACTTTTGTGTCGCTTTCCTGCTCTTGCTTTGTCAAGCCTGACGCCTGAGTTTGAGCTTGGCTGCCTCATTTTAGCATCCGGTATTCAGGTAAGTACTGAGCGCCCTTTGGCTGCTATATCATTGTGTTGCTATCCTGCTCTTGCTTTGTCAAACCGGACGCCTTAGTTTGAGCTTTGCTGCCTCATATTAGCATCTGGTAATCAGGTAAGTACCGAGCGCCCGTGTCTGACCGGCTCCGCTCCAGTGTTTCACGGACTCACTTTAGCTACCGTTCACGGTGCATCAGTGGCGCTATATTTGTTAGCTGCTCACTAACTGTTCTGAATTGCAACACCATGGAGGCTGTTTGGTGTGTGCGCTGCAATGCCACCATGAATGTATTGGATGGCCATGATCACTGCCCTTCTTGTCTGGGCGTTAACCACTTGCGTGAGGCGTTAACCAATCCCTGCGCGGCCTGTAGCATCATGCCCTTGGAGATGCGGCGCTTGCGCTTAGCCGGGCTAGAGGCTACTTCTGACACTTCTCTCCCCCCCTCAGGGGTGTGTGCTGACGACAGGAAGAGGAAAGCAGTAGAGCCCCTTGGTGGCAAAACTAAAAAGAAAGCTTCCTCCACAGACATGGCTCGCAAGCTAGCTGAGCGTCCTACCATTCGGCCTCTCTCTGGCAGCCCGCGTGTTCACGCGGTGTGTCCAGATTGCCCTAGAGCCATTACAGCGCCAGGGACTTTTGGTGTTACCCTACCTGGACGACGCTTTCGGAGGGCTACCGTCTCCAGTTCCGCCGACGACCCCCATTGCATGCCACTGTAAGGCCCACAGTGGTCCGCAACCCAAGCCAGACGCATGCTCTTCGAGCAGAAATTTTCGAGCTCCTGCGGAAAGGGGCAATAGAACAGGTGGACCCTCAGGCCCACCCGGCCGGATTCTACTCAACCTACTTTCTTGTCAAAAAGAAAGATGGTGGGTTCAGACCCATCCTGGATTTGAGGGGTCTGAACTGCTACCTCAAACATCTGTCGTTCCGCATGCTGCGGTTAAAGGATGTCATTCAGGCAGTAACGCCTCAAGCATGGTTTACTTCAGTGGATCTAAGAGATGCATATTTCCATGTGCCTGTCGCCCCGGATCATCGGCGCTTCCTCAGGTTCGCCTTTCAGGGAAGAGTGTTTCAATATTGCGTCCTACCATTCGGCCTCTCTCTGGCAGCCCGCGTGTTCACGCGGTGTGTCCAGATTGCCCTAGAGCCATTACAGCGCCAGGGACTTTTGGTGTTACCCTACCTGGACGACTGGCTCCTCATTGCACACACCCCAGAGCAGGTGGCTGCGCACACGCGCCAGCTGTTGAGTCATGTCACAGACTTGGGCTTTGCCGTCAACTGGGCGAAGAGCTCCCTCACTCCATCTCAGTCAATAGAGTTCATTGGGATGAGCCTGGACTCCAGGCGGAGGCTGGCCTCCCTCACTCCAGCCAGACAGCGTTCCATCAGGGGCACCCTGGCACTGGTCCGCAGAGGCCGGTGCTTAACTCACCTGACACTGCTTCGTCTGGCGGGGCTTTTAGCGGCGGCAACATCAGTGGTGAGGCTGGGCCTCTTACACCTGCGCCCCTTCCAGCGCTGGCTGAAGGCCAAGGGCCTCTCCTCCGTTCAGCACAGGTACAGACACATACGCATCTCACGGAATTGCGTGAAGGCGCTCCTACCATGGCAGCAGGGACCCCTCCTGTCCACGGGAGTTCCACTAGGCCCCCCGCCAGCACGACGGGAAGTGGTGACGACGGATGCCTCCTTAACAGGATGGGGAGGGGTCTGGAACCACCTAGGGGTGCAGGGGAACTGGGACTTGGAGCTCCGCTCTCAGCACATCAATCTGTTGGAGCTGTTAGCTGTGTGGCTAACGCTACGCCACTTCAGAGCCAGCCTGAAGGGCAAGCATGTGTTGGTGCGGACCGACAACACTTCAGTGGTGTTCTTCATAAACCATCAGGGGGGAACACGATCTGGACAGTGTCTGGCCCTGACTCAGAAGCTCCTCACCTGGGCAGACAGGAATCTACTGTCTCTCAGAGCGGCCCATCTACCGGGGATTGCGAACAGCACAGCAGACTCCCTCTCCCGGGGAGCTCTGCGTGCAGCGGACTGGTGCCTCAACAGGGAGGTGGTCCAAATGTTGTGGAGGACGTACGGTATGGCGGAAGTAGACCTGTTCGCCACCCAGCAATCGTCACAGTGCCCGTCTTGGTTTGCGGAACTGGACGAACCAGGGGCCCTGGGCCAAGACGCTCTGTCTCACGACTGGCCCGCTTGCCTGCTTTATGCGTTTCCTCCTCTCCCCCTCGTCTGGATGACTCTCATGCGAATCCAGGAGACGAACTGCCGGGTCTTGCTGATAGCCCCGCACCTGCCACACAAGCCATGGTTCCCTCTGTTGCTGTCCCTTGTAGCGGCCCAGCCCTGTCCCCTACCGTGCAGACAGGATCTGCTATCGCAGATGCAGGGGGCCCTCTGGCACCCGCATCCGGACAGGCTGAAGCTCTGGGCGTGGCCACTGGGGTCGAGCTGCAGCTCTTGGATTGTTCACAGGGGGTTCGGAACACTGTTCTGAACGCCCGCGCCCCTTCGACACGCAACCTATACAGCAATAGGTGGAAGCTTTTTTCGGCCTGGTGCTCCAACCAGTCCTTGAACCCTTATTCATGCCCTGTGCCTCAGATACTTGAATACCTTCAGTGTTTATTGGACGCCGGTAAGTCCCCGGCCACAATAAAGGTTTATGTAGCCGCCATTGCAGCTCATCATGAGTTCATTGAGGGAACGTCTGTGGGCACGCATAGACTCATTACAGCTTTTCTTAAAGGCGCCTTTCGTCTGCGCCCACCAAGCCGCGTGAAAAGCCCACAATGGGATCTGCCCCTTGTTTTGGAGGGCCTATGCGAGGCCCCCTTCGAACCGCTTGAATCGTGTGACATTAAGTGGTTATCGTGCAAAACTGCCTTTTTGTTGGCCATAACATCCGCTAGGCGGGTCTGTGAGATTCATGCCTTGTCAATTAGCCCTCAGTGCATGCGCTGGGGCCCTGAAAACAGTTCAGTAACCTTGTGGCCTAACCCTGCGTTCCTTCCCAAGGTCATGTTGCCTCAGTTTGTAAATAGGCCTTTCTCCTTGTCTGCGTTCAATCCGGCATCTGAGCCGGGGCGTAGGGCTTTGTGTCCTGTTCGCGCCTTAAAGCAGTATGTTTCAGTTACTTTGCCCTGGCGGACATCCGACCAGCTGTTCGTTTGTTTTGGAGGAAATAACCGTGGCGCAGCTCTCTCCAAGCAGAGGCTTTCACATTGGGTCACAGACACGATATCTGTTACCTATCAGCGTCGGGGGCAGGCTGCTCCTGCACCCCTGAAGGGGCACTCTACTCGGGCTGTATCCACTTCCTGGGCAGCATTGTGCGGTGCTCCCTTGGATGATATCTGTTCAGCTGCTACTTGGGCTTCGCCGAGCACTTTCACGAGGTTTTATCGTTTGAATGTGGCATCGCCGGCCCTGGCACTTGCAGCTAAGCTGCAGTCTGTTTTTCCGGGTCCTGAAATGGCGTCCTCGTGACATGTTGGCATACGTCTTCCACTAGTCTTCGACTGCCTCTGGCGGTCTGTAAGGACTGAAATAGAACGCTGGTTACGAATGTAACCGTGGTTCTATGAAGGAGTGGAAGACCGCCAGAGTCTCTGGTCACTCGGAGTGGCGAGAATGTCCATTGAGACCGTCATGCCCGCGTTATTGGTATTTATACTGTACTTCGCGGTGGCATGGTCACGTGATGACATAATGTTTATACTTTCTCGACCAATGCGCGAGCGCATGGGGAATTCCACTAGTCTTCGACTGCCTCTGGCGGTCTTCCACTCCTTCATAGAACCACGGTTACATTCGTAACCAGCGATTTGTCTCCATCGTTTCATATTGCTTGTCCAGGTAACTGGAAAAGCATGTTCTGTGAGGCAGCTCGTAATCGTCACTGGTAGGGATCTTGGATATGATGGCACGAAACGATGGTGAGTCAACAGTGTTCAGAGGCAGCATTTCCTCGACCACATAATGCCCAACCATCCTGTTCAACTCCGCCCCACTTACTGTCTTTACACCGAAATCCAGCTTCCTCTGCTTGCTAGGTCTGAGACCTCCTTCACCTGTGTCTTTCGCGGTTGGGACTTGCTCCGTTAGCTTCGTTGTGCTGTGCTGTTTCTCCAAATGTTTTTTCAAGTTCGACGTTGTGTTTTTGAAGGTAGACAACACTCTGTCACCAGCGCAAAGTGTACAGCGGACCTTAATGTTGTCATCCTTAACAGAAATAAAATGCCTGTAAATAAACAAAACAAAATAATGCCTGTATTTCCAGCTGCTAAATGCAAACTTCTCTTCTTCCATGTTCATATCTGACGAGATTGAATCTTTGATCTGTATCTATAGCAACAGTGTCTGAATTTGGCGCAGATGAGTGACGTAACCTCTAAAAGAAATAGCCAAAGAAAAAAATAGGCCTAAATATAACCCACGTTCCTCCGAAATTCAGGAATAGTAACGCACAGTGTTTTAGAAAAGTAACTTTAATCTGACTACTAGTTTTAGAATAGTAGTTGCGTTAGACTACTCGTTACTGAAAAAAGTAGTCCGACTACACTAAGTAACGCGTTACCGGCAACACTGGACGTGAGTGAGGTCCCTCCAGAGCAGAAGACTATGACAACACCCTACATGCTACAGTAGTTTGCCCAACTGAGTGTGTGTGTGTGTGTGTGTGTGTGTGTGTGTGTGTGTGTGTGTGACTAAACAGGAGGCCGTTATTTTTCCTCTCTGTGTGTTATTCCTTGAACAGTCAACATGAAATATTAAAATGAGTGTTTTGACAGGCTTATAAAAAAACGGTTAGCAATTATACTTTTGAGAAAAAGACATCTGGATGATGGAAAGGCAGGGGTTTTGAGAGCAGGGTCGGAGGATGTGGGTGACATTCAGTTCAGTTCAGTGTTTATTTGTCACATACATAGAAATACTTTCGTAAGACAATGTAGTGAAATGTGAGAGAAGAAAGATAGGCAAGGCAAGAAGAACAATATTAGTCACCTCCAAAGTCTCGGTTTTTCCCGCTGCTCAGCAGCACCACTGATAAAAAACAGCCGCTTGCAACGACCACAACTCTGTCGGTACCTGTCCACTAACCACGTCAACGTTTCTAGCAAAACGCGAGTCCCCTGCGTTGTTTACAGGAGGCGTGTCATTTCAAATTTCAGTTGGCTGCTCTTTCCTGGGCGTACATTCCTCCTATACATTCTTATGATATAGTCTGGCGTGTCAGGCTACTGTGTGTGTGTACTCTTAAAGCAAAGACCACCAAGCTATATGTTTATTTGACATACATTACATACAACCTCTCTGTTGTCTCCCATGACCAGCCTTTTTCACAGTGTATTCAGGAGGTAGGCAGCTAGTTCTAGATCAAAGAGCAAAGGGTGATGCCTGTGATAACACTGAAACATGACACCGTTGTGGCATCAGACATTTTCTATGCAGTAGTCTGTTGGGAATGTGGGGCTGCTGAGAAGTACAAAAAGAGACTGAATAAACTGATTCACAGGGCAGGATCTGTCTTTGGGTGTTCTTCGGACTCAGTGGAGATGGTGTGTGAGAGGAGGATGATGAGCAGGCTCTAGGCCATCATGGGTAACACCTCTCACCCCTTCTACGCACATCTGTCTGGCTTAGGTAGCTTCTTTAGCCATAGATTGCTGCATCCAAACTGCACCAGGAGCGATACTGCAATCAGACTTTACAATAGAAGTCTTATGGTCAACAATCATAGCATAATGGCATAAATGCATAATGTTACTGCCTTTTGCAATGTATTCTGTGTGCACCCAGCTCATTTGCACTTATTTATTTGTTAATATCCATTTCCTCATACTGTCCGAGCGATGTTGTGTCTTAATCAGTATTGTTTAAAGCTGTATTCGGCAAGTCTAGGTAATTCTGAGACTTAGGTAAAAAAAATTAAATCATCATCTATGGCAGATATTACACGTCATGTAAGGAAGGTACTGTATATGGTTCCGTCTGGCCCATGTTTATTTCAACATGTTGACTGTGCCAGATATCTCCCATGGAAAAGACTGAGAGCCACACCTTGGACACCACCACATACTGTAGCTGAGTTGTCCGACAAAGGAGCGACGGGCTCTACAAATTAATGGTCCTCCATAACAGACTGCCAGAAACACACGTCACCAACAGCTAAAACACTGCACTGCACACTGTGTCTGAAGTCGGCCCGTTTGATCTTGCAGCCACCGAAGTTTTCTTGGAAACTATGGTAGATGACAAGATGCTCAAGATGACAGATGAGAAATTAGGGAGACTGAGTAAAAGATGAATATGGTAATTATAAAATCACCCCATGTCTTTGGTGTAGTCTTTTACATTTACATTTACATTTATGCATTTAGCAGACGCTTTTATCCAAAGCGACTTACACAAGAGGATCAACAATCAAGCTATATAGGAGTGCTAGAAAGAAATGATCACATAGGTCTTTAGAGTGTGGTACTGCTAGGACAAGAGGTGTTCTGTGAAGAGCTGGGTCTTCAAGAGTTTCTTGAATACAGAGAGGGACACCCCTGCTCTGATTGTGCTCGGTAGGTCATTCCACCAGCGTGGAACGGTACAAGCAAAGAGTCTGGATTGTCTTGAGCGATGTGCTGGAACAGCCAGAAGGTGTTCCTTTGATATTCAGAGTTGGTGAAGAGTGACCTTCGCCCTTATCATCGTACTCAGATAGGTAGGTGCAGATCCATTGAGTACTTTGTAAGCCACCAGTAGTGATTTAAATTTGATGCGTGCAGCCAGGGGTAGCCAGTGTAGTTCAATGAGTAGAGGTGTCACATGTGCCCTCTTGGGCTGATTGAAGACCAAGGGTGCTGCTGCGTTCTGGACCATTTGTAGTGGTTTCACCACACAGGCTGGGAGGCCTGTTAGAAGGGCATTGCAGTAGTCAAGGCGGGAGATGACCATGGTTTGAATCAGCAACTGGGTGGCCTGCTGGGTCAGATATGGTCTAATTCTCCTTACATTGAATAGTGCAAAGCGGCAAGACCGGGCTACGGAGGCAACATGATCTTTAAAGGTCAGCTGATCATCAATAATGGCACCCAAGTTGCTTGCTACCTTAGTAGACGGTGGGCCGAGGGCGTTTTTCGTGTTGTTTTGTAAAAAACATCAGAAGAGTAGACAAGTTTTCATCTGTGATATAAACAAATGGTATTAAGCCTAACAAAATTTGTTGGCAGCTCTGGTTTGATCATATTTCGTCAAAAACAGTAGGTTTTAATCGTTATTTTCCTTGGGCATATGCAAGGAAATCTATAGGTATAACCCAATCAAATGTCGGCATTTTGAGTCCTTGGAAAAATCAACCAATCGAGTAAGAGTTCAATAGGACCCGCCTCGGAATGTAAACACCAGCTAAGCAGCAATGTCAGAAAACGCTGCAAAATCCCCTTCAGAAGGCTTATTTTAGATCATAGAACTTCAGATAATAGTTGTCAACCCACTTTTTGTATAAATCTTACCTTGTTCCTGTCTGGGCATGCTGTAGAATATTGACTTTATAAATCCAACGGTGAAATTCTTAATAATAAACATGTCATCTGCTATAGTGTAGCCTAGCTATCAGCAGCAGAGGTTGAAGCAAATCGTAGGCTATCACTTGTAAGTGTAGCGGCTGTACTCTTCTTTGCGTTGTGTGTTAGGCTACATTTCATTAACTCTGTTACATAAGCAAACAGTTGGCTTACAAACAATCGTTGTTACTAAAAATTACAATAAAGTTGACACTGGAACCATTGTCAGAATCTCTTCAACTTCAAGTCTTAGGAGAGGTTCGGTTAACATTAAGGTAGTGCTTGCACATTATAAAGAACAATGTTTCTTCACAATCTTTTCGTTGACCACAGAAAATGTGTATAATATCCTAACATGTTAGTAATGACAGTTTACTATGCTTAACTGCAGTAACACAAACGTTTCAGGCATTATTAGGCTGTAGCTGACTGTAGCCTGTTTCATTGTTGTAGAGATGAATTGCAGACACCTTCTTGTCAATAAGATATCTTTATATCAATGGAAAAGGCAAATCAGCACATGGGATTAAAAAAATGTAGGCCTACTTTGTAATGACTCTAGTGTCTATTTGCTATAATATCTATCTGTACTATTTTCAATAGCTAATGTAGCCTACCCACCTGCACTTTCTGCTCAAAGAAAGAGGTAGCTTTAGCCCTTGACCATCGAAGACTAAAGTTCAAATTTATTTACTTGAATGCTTGTTTAGGCACACGTAATGTAACAAGGTGTTGGCTTGATTGAACAGCAGAACTAGAAAGATTCAGTACATTTATTTGTCACATCATGCGTTCAGGTACAAAGAGCAGTGACATGGAGAAAATATATCTGTCAAAAATAGCTAACTTACATAGATGTCATTATACTAAACTGAATGACAATCACCAAGATAACATTACGGACATTAGTTTAAAGTGTACAGGGCATTGTATCGGTGTGTTGTTCGATATATTAAGTTATACTGACGTCCAAACACATCAGCAGTTAGCAAAACAGTTAGCAATAGCTCTAGCTGTGCTCTATCGTTATGGACATTATGTTGAATAGACCTTGAATACCGGTAGTTCTGTTCGTTGGGTAGGTTAACGGAGACTCTTAATTATAAACACTACACTGTCAAAATAGTAACATGCATCATTACACACATTATAGTGCAAATTCCGTGATATCCAGCTTGCTTGCCAACCTCCCCCTCTCGAGTCGTCTTCCTATTTCCTCAAACAGTCTCGCACTCTGTCTTTCTCGAGTCTTCATTGGCGTTTCTCAAGCCACGTGAGGCGAATACGATTTTTTGATTGGTATGCAGTACGTGTGGCCCTGATAACGCTTGCCTGCTAAAGTTATGAAACATAAAGTTGATTTTCTCAAATATATGATCGAGTTGAGGCTGCCAACAAGCGGAAATGAGCTTAGAAAAAAAATATGTATTGCACATATGAAAAATCAACTACTCTTCTCCAGTTTTGTCCAAAAGTGAAAAAGTAAAGCAGATAGTAGGCCTTCGGCCCACCGTCTATAGTAGGAGCAAGAGCTAGGGAGTCAGTTTTTTTTTTTTTTTTATAAATCTTTTTATTGTATTTTCAAATAACATATTCACTCCAAATAACAATTTGTAACAGTGTAGCTTCAACGCACAGTGATAAAAAACACTACATACATACCCCCCCCCCCTCCACATACACACATACACACACACACACACACACACACACACACACATACACACACACAGACACAAAGCCCCTATATTCCGCCCACCCCCTCCCTCAGTATTCCCTTTCCTTCCCTCAACCCAAGACACATACACATGCCCACATACACACACACACACACACACACACACACACACAAACAACATTTAAGGGAAAAAAAAAGAAAAAAAAAGGGGGAATAGAGAAAGAAAAGAGAGAAAAAAATAATAAGGCTGCTTAAACAGTATAGAAATACTTTAAAGAGTTAATGTTATCATGTTTGGTATAACTCTGCTAGTTCATGTGTTTTCAGGCTGTACAGTAATAGTTTCCAGGTATGTTAAGATAGGCGACCAGGTTTTATGGAAGCGGCCAAGGGAGCCTCTTAAGGAGAACCGCATCTTCTCTAGCTTTACACATTGAAATATTTCTTGAATCCAACTGTCATGTGTAGGAGGGGAAGCATGTTTCCATTTTAGAAGAATTAATCGTCTAGCCAAAAGGGTGGTGAATGCCACAACTTGTTGTACTGGCAACTCTGGCCTAGAAGGTATTCCAAAAAGGGCTGTGAGGGGGCTAGGATCGACAGGGGATTTCAGGGCTTTACTAAGGGTATTGAACACACTTGTCCAAAACTCTGATAGTCTGGGACAGGACCAAAACATATGTACAATGTCAGCTGGTGAGTTCTTACATCGATTACAAGCTTCACTATGGTCTGGATATATCTTTGCCAGTTTCACATTGGTGAGATATGCTCTATGTAGGATTTTACATTGTATTAGGCCATGTCTTGCACATATGGAAGAGGAATGAACAAGACCCAGTATATGTTCCCATTGTGCATCAGATATTGTTAGTCCTAGGTCTTCCTCCCAAGTTTGTTTGAGAGTGGCAATGGGGTCTTGGCGAGTAGATTCAACTGTGTTATAAATATGAGAAATAAGACCTCTACGATTGACATTAAGAGAAAGAATAGAGTCAAGTTCTGAGTCTGGAGGACGTTTGGGAAAAAGGGGGAATTGATTTTGAACATAGTGCCTAATTTGAAAATATCTAAAAAGATGAGCATTGGGAAGGTCGTATCTTTTTGACAGATCTGCAAAAGAGGAGAAAATTCCTTTATTATAAAGGTCACTGATGATATTGAGACCTTTAGTGGCCCATACTTGAAATGCTGGGTCTGAGCAAGAAGGAGGGAAAAGATGATTGTTCAAAATGGGAACAACTGTTGAGGATTTTACCAGGCCAAAATGCTTTCGAAATTGTGTCCATATTTTGATAGTATTAATAACAATTGGGTTTTTGGAGATGTTTTTTGGGAGGGGTAGCTGGGAGGATACCACAGAGTGTAAGGAGCAGTTAGAGGAAGATAATTCCAGATGAACCCAGGGGGCGCTAGTAACATCTGTACTGTTCTTGACCCAATAAAGTAACTTATTTATGTTACATGCCCAATAGTACCAACAAAAATTTGGTAGACCAACGCCTCCCTTGGCCTTTGGAAGTTGCAGTACTGACTTCCTAATGCGAGCGGGTTTATTACTCCACAAGAAAGAGCTAATATAGCTGTCTAAAGTGCAAAAGAAAGATTTATTGATCATTACTGGGACATGCTGGAAAAGGTATAAGAATTTGGGCAACACCACCATTTTAATAAGATTTGCACGGCCCATCATGGATATAGGAAGATTGGACCATCTGTTGAAATCAGATTTACAGGTGTCCAGAAGTGTTAGGAAGTTTTTTGTAAAAATATTTGGAATGGACGTTGTAATGAATACTCCTAAATACACAAACCCCTCAGGAACCACTTTAAAAGGAAAGCATGAGGCAGGAAGTTTACTCGCTGCAGCATTAATTGGGAACAACTCACTCTTAGTCAGATTAAGCTTATAACCGGAGAGCCTCCCGAACTGATCTAAGATGTGAAGAATAATAGGCAGGGAGGATGTAGGGTTAGATATGTACAATAAAAGATCATCGGCATACAAGGAAAGCTTATGGGTGAGGCCCCCACGTGTAATGCCTTCAAATTTATCTTCCATGCGAAGCCAAATAGCAAGGGGCTCTATGGCAAGAGCAAATAGTAGAGGTGAAAGTGGACAGCCCTGGCGTGTGCCTCTGTAGAGAGGGAAGGGTGCAGACTGCTGGTCATTGGTGCGCACTGATGCTCTAGGGGAAGTGTACAGGAGCTTAATCCAAGAGATACATTTTGAGCTGAAACCAAATTTTTCTAGAACAAAAAACAAGTAATTCCACTCCACTCTATCAAATGCTTTCTCTGCATCCAAAGACACCACAACCTCAGGTTGATTAGAGCTTTGGCTGAGTAAAATGTTAAGCAGTCTCCTGGTATTATAGAAAGACTGCCTCCCCAAAATAAAACCAGTTTGGTCAGGAGAAATTAAAAAGGGCATTACCTGCTGAATACGACTGGATAAGACTTTAGCTAAAATTTTGACGTCAACGTTTAAAAGAGAGATAGGCCTGTAGCTGCCACATAGGAGTGGGTCCTTACCCTTCTTAGCTAGCAATGAGATTGAAGCATCACACATAGATGGAGGAAGGCAACCTTCACTAAAAGCCTCATTAAAGACTCTCACTAATATCGGAGCCAAGGTGCCAGAAAACATTTTGTAATACTCCACAGTGAAGCCATCTGGTCCAGGTGATTTACCACTCTGAAGCTGCTTAATTGCTTCTTGGACCTCCAAAATAGTGATGGGCTGACCCAAATCATTAGCTAGATCCTCCCCAACTTTAGGAAAAGGTAACTTATTAAGAGGGTTAGTGTCTTTAAACAAGTCTTGGGAGGTCTCAGAAGAGTATAAATTAGTGTAGAAATTAGAAAAGGTTTGATTAATCTCATCAGGATCAGAAACAAGGTCACCTGACAAAGACCTGATTTGTGGGATCAGTCTAGAGTTGACAGCTACACGTGCCTGATGTGCCAGAAGTTTACCTGCCTTATCTCCCTGTTCAAAGTAACGCTGTTTTGTTAGTAGAAGTTGTTTTTCAGTCTGCCCTGTTAAAAGCAGGTCATGTTCTGATTGGAGTTTTAACCGTTTTGAGTATAGGTTAGGGGAGGGGGTTACTGAGTATTCATTATCAATCTTCTGAAGTTCATTAGCTATATCCAGTGTTCTAGATCGCTCTCTTTTTCTAAGCTGAGACACAAATGATATAATTTGGCCACGGAGAAAAGCTTTGGAGGCCTCCCACAGAGTACTACAAGAAACATCTGGGGTATCATTATGTTGGAAGTAGAAATTCATTTCAGTTGCTAAGAAGTCCTTAAATGCATTATCTGACAGTAAGTAAGAATTAAGTTGCCACTTTTTGGATGGTGGTTTACCTTGAGGAAGTGAAAAGTCTACTGAAGTGGGGGCATGGTCCGAAATAACTATACTATGATATTCAGTGGAATTAACTAGGTGCATTAATTTATTGTCCAGCAAGAAAAAATCTATTCGTGAGTAGGTGTGGTGTACATGGGAAAAAAAGGAGAAGGCTTTCTTCTCAGGGAATCTAACTCGCCAAGGGTCTGACAAGCCTAGCTGATTTGCCTGGAATTTTAAGACTTTAGCTGAGTTGGACAGTGACAGAGGCCTAGTGGATGATCTGTCCAGATCTGTATTCAGGACCAGATTAAAATCTCCTCCAATGACAAGATGGTGGCTATCAACATTAGGGAGTGTAGAGAAAAGATTAGATATGAATTTATCGTCATCCCATGTTGGTGCATAAACACAGGCCAGAACCACAGGAATATGATGTAGTTTGCCCGAGACAATTACATACCGGCCATTAGGATCTGAAAGTATGTTAGTTGGCTCAAAAAGAACATTTTTATTAATAATTATAGCAGCCCCTCTAGCCTTCTCAGAATACCTTGAATGAAACAGATGACCCATCCATGCTCTTTTTATACGAGAGATGTCAGATGTTCTAAGATGTGTTTCCTGTAAAAATATGATATCTCCTTTAAGATGTTGCAGGTGTGATAATACCTTATGAGCCTTGGCAGTGTTATTTACTCCCTTGACATTCCAGGAAACCAGTCGCAGATTCCTAAGGTTAGATGTCATAGTCCTGGTGCTCTATTATCAAGCCTGACTGTGTTGTGGGTCTACCAAGCATTTTGTTGGAGAACCTGAGCAGAGTGAAATTGAGAATAAATAAAAAAGGGAAAAGAGAAGAAAAGGTGGAAAAGACAGAGAAAAGATAGAGAAAAAGAGGTAGATAACCAAAAACCCCAACCCCCCACCCCAAACACACTTTCACACACATACACACACACACATAGAAATTAAACCGTTCATATCTCTCCAGATATTTCGCCTTCCGAATTTCACAGCTCATTGGAATAATCCATCCAAATCCCTTGTGAAATAAAACCCAAAATGAAATACATTCTAGTGCAATCATGTAGGCTAATCAGAACAAATTGATCAGAACAAATCCATAACCAATCCATTATCAAGAAAAATTAGGCAGCAACAACAATCATGTTCATTGTCCATACTACAAAATTCTCTATCGTCTATTCTCTTCCCATCCACCAGGGGCATGTCTCTAAGCATTGCAGCAGTGTAGGACGTATCGCGTCGAATCCCCGACGAAATGCTATAAATAGTGATGCCCGCGATAGGGAACGTCAGTGTGTGAATGGCGGAGACGGGTGTAGAAGGCAATGAGAAAAGCTAAGCGGCTAAGCAAAATTAGCCTCACGAACAGTTACTGTGAACACGCTTGTGGATTAATAAAAGTGGATCAAAACAACAGAACACACCAAATGTAAAGGAAACAAAACAAAACAAAACAAACAACGTCAGTTCAACATTTCTGGAATGTAAGCAAGCACTCAAAGTAAAAAGAAACGAAAAACAAAAACCAAAAATACTGCCTGCTGGTTAGCTCAGGAAGCTAGAGCTAGCGTCTCCACTAGCAGCTATGGCTAGCTCGCTAGCTACTCAAGGTCAGGAGAGGAGGAGCTTCTCTGGTGAGCAGCAAGGTGCGCCTCGGCCCTCTCCACCGACTCCAGGAAAACCTTTTTCCCATCCTTTGCCGTGATCCTGAGCCTGGCTGGGTATAGAAGACTAGGCTTGAAACCCTCCTTGTAGAGTTGAGCCATAACCCCCCTGTAGAGACTGCGCTGCTCCATGACTTCAGGGCTGTAATCCTCATAAATCGTCACTGGCTTCCCGTTGTATCGCAGCTCCCCCTCCGCTTTCGTGCCTCCAAAATCACCCTCTCCTTCACCTTGTAATTGTGGAACCGGATGATAACAGCCCTAGGTTTCTCCCCTGCTTTTGGCTTTGGAGCAAGAGACCTGTGTGCCCTATCCAGCTCAGGTGGTGATGGCAGGACCTCTTTGCCCAGGATGTTATGCAGGAACTCGGAGAAAAACGTAGTTGGATAGGCACCTTCAATCAGTTCAGGTAGGCCCACTATTCTAATATTGTTCCGACGGCTACGTGACTCAAGGTCAGTGGTTTTAGCCTGCAGCTTTGCATTGCTGGCCGCTAGTGTAGCACAGGTTGACTCCAGCTTTTGTATGCGCTCATCAAAGTCGTTCATAGCAGTGTCAATGCTCGTTAGTCTCTGATCATGGTCAGATACCTTTGCCTGTACAGAATCTAACTTTACCTCCAGTGTTGAGATGGCGGCTTTGAATTCAGCTGAAAGGGCAGCTCGATGCTGGTCAAGTAGATTTACCAGGGAGGACATATTGAGATCGCTGGAGGTCGCTGATGTTGTGTCCTTGACCATCTTTTTGCCTTGTTTTGCCGGTTTAGTAGCCATATGATGTGACGGGTGGCTGTGTTCCGTATCCAAATATAAAATCAACGCACTCTGTTGCTTTTAAACCAAGAAAAGGGTATTCTAAATGTAGTTTTATAATCAATGTAGTGGGATCACTCGGTATTTGCGTCTACTCCATGCGCGGCCGGAACCGGAACCCGGGAGTCAGTTTTGATGCAAATGTTATGATGTATGGTTGGCTTCGCAGGGAAAACCAATAGTTCTGTTTTTGAGAGGTTTAGCTGGAGGTGATGGTCTTTTATCCATGCAGATATATCAGAGAGACAGCCTGAAATTCTTGCTGAGACCGTATTGTTATCAAGTGGAAATGAAAGGTATCTCTAGTATATGTGCAATGCACACATGTAAGCGACCTATATCTCACGTTCAAGGAGGGATGGGCCTTTTTGCCTTTTTGTCTCTTTTCTCAAACACACACACTTGATATTCGGTCCCCAAATCCATGGCATGATGCCTGAGCCACGACAACAACCCCCTAAGCATCTGCGAGTGAGCTCAGCCTCACATTGCCATGGTCACCTTGCCACACACAGACGACTCACTACTCAACACCTCACACACAGAAGCTTTACACCACCCTCTTACCACCCTAGGGAAACACACATGGGGTCAAAAAAAGTAAACTATCACTCCAACTTGTTTCATCATCACAACTTGGTTTCATATCTTTTCTTCCTGTGGTGGGCGTAAATGTAATTACTTAGGAAGTGGAACGCATAGTCACAGTGCATAGTGGAAGGCGTGTTTTCACAGGGGGAAGGAGAAAGCTTGAGCAAAAAGCAGAGCTGTGAGCTGTGGTTAGACTCCCCCCTACCACCCAACCTCGCACCCCCTCACCCCAAACCATCCTACCACAGACACACACACACACAATGTCCCTTTAAGTGCCCCCACACCACCACACCCCCCAAATTACAAATTACACTGAGCACCATCTACAAGGAGCCAGACACATTTTTGAGGGCAATGCCTGAAGGTAGTAATGATGGTCAGATGGTCCGATGTGAATTCTGAACTTGACACCCCTCCAAACGCGATACTGATGGCAATCTAGATTATGTTTGTTAGCTTCATTAGCTTGCTAACTAGCCAACTTCATTGATCACCACAGTAAATGTAGCTAAATTTAGCTTGCTTAACTGAGCTAATCAGACTTGTGATTGAAAGTTGCTTTACTTTTGACAGGAGCAGAGACGGCTCATGACATTTCTGTTAGTGTAACTGCAATAAACAAATGATGGAAAAATTATTTTAGTCTAAACACAAGTGGGCAAACAGGTCATGATTAGACAAAACATCTAATATGGACTTTGTTCAATTTTACTTAGTGATCTTTTATTGTTAAGCAACTTTCTCTAACTTGTCCATTCACCATAATGTTAAATTGGCCTCTGTTATCCCCCACGCTGACTCCACCCTAGCATTTTGGGGGCGTTAACCGTACTTGCCTTTTTTCAGTTACCAGCGAGTGACGCAGTTACTCCGTGGTCACACGTGCGAAAAAACTCTTTGCTGTTGCTGTGATGTCATTGGTCTCCGCTAGCCAGAGCCTCGTTCTCCAGGGTTATTTAAGGCAGGCTCTCGTACTCCAGCTACAGCAGACAGGCGAATCAGGAGCAGCGCGCCCGGACTTCAGTGCTTATAAATCGCTCGAAGATGATGAAGACTTCCATAAAGACTTATCTTGTGGCTTTACTTTTATGTAAGTAGCATAAAGTCCTATTAAGGTTACTTGAAGACACCGCTCGGCGTTTTAACGCTCGTCATCTAGCAGAGAAGCGTTGAAAACTATTGCCAGCGGTGGCCTATCAAAACAGCATGTCAACAGTGACAGAAGCAACAAGTGTTGTCCGTTCACTTTACATCGGATGCGTCCAGGGTTGCTGATTTGTATTTTGGGATTGCTCGTTGAATACTTTTGCCGGATGACGAGCACCCGACAGACAGCTTTAGATTTCCTCTAGACATCAATCAATCAAAACAGCGTGAAAGGCGTCTGGCCGTGACTTGGGCGCGTGCACTGCGCCCGTCCGAATGAAGCGCTATTACATCTTATAATTTTGAATTACTTTGTTGAATATATTGGGCATCTGCGAACTAGGAATCGTCTCTAAAATCGCAGTGTTAACTTGGCATATACGTCTGAGAGCATATTGGGACGTTGGAGAGGGGCTCCGTGTGTCTGAGTTAAGCTGGGAACTGAACAGACCGAGGATATTTACAACTTTTAGGATTTGATGGCGATTGAGTGAGCCAAAACTTGACTCGATTTGGGACGAACGACTGCCTGCTGCGACCGAACCCCGTGACCAGGCACTGTCTGGGCTACCTGAAGGATAGTGACAGTTCCTTCTTGTAATTAAGCGGATATGCATAATGTTTTAAGATATTAGCTTTTGGCTTTCTTTACTCTGCACAGGCACATGACAGACACACACACACACACACACACACACACACAAAACCTCGTATCCTCAGGTGTGTCTCTTCATAACTTTTGGAATGCTTCTTTTCCAGGCCATTTATATCCGTCATCACTAACGTATAGGACTAGATGCCTCACGAAACGCACGCCTAATGGTAAGCTGCATTTCCAGGTCCATCCCCAGCCTGGCCATTCCTGCGAGGTTAACTGGTCTGACAACAATGTAAGTTTGGTACACTCGATTACCAGGCTACTTAGGCTATCTGATTGACCTCATCGTCATCCCGTTGTAAAATACTGCAATTTATCTGTGTCATTATTAGGGTCACGTACTTGCTGATGGAAATGAATTCAATCGCACTCTGGTTTCTGCAATGAGTCTTTCTGACCTCATTCTGAAGCAATGTCTCACACCCCTGAAAGTTATTATTGACTGTGGAAGTGTGGACTTCAAAGCCACGTGCTCAGGTAGGCCTATGTGAAGGAATTTCATGTTTCAGCCTATTTCAAGCCGATTCAGTGCAGAATTTTTTCATATCTGTTTTCATTTACAGCCAATTGCTCAGAGAGTGAGAGCCTACCTACACCACTGTCTAATTCAACATTGCCAAACAGAGGTAGGGTATGCAGAGAGAGCCATCTCTCTTTTACCAAAGAATGCTTACTATGTTTTTGCTTCCTTTTTGTGTTGAGCAAAAAATACCAAAGACCCACATGAATCAACCATCTGTTTCTTTTCTATAGCCAATAATGGCAGCTCTGGAGGGGACACTGGAAGTCAGAGATGTGGAGGTAAGCATGGCCAGTTTTATATTGTGATCTTATGGCATCAGTTCCAAGTGTAGCCTACAGAGCTTATAGTTTTGTGTGAGTGCTGTGTGTAGGAAAAACATTATAAGAACATTTGATAACACTGAAGAACAAACTGACAGCTAACATTAACTGAACAGGACAGTGGTATTTTATATTATGATGATGAGCTGTGAAGTAGGCTACTGGGTAAAGAGCGTGTAGGCATAAGAACTTTGGGTAACTATGGTTTTGAGGTAATCTTAAAGTGACTGTGTCTTCAGACGTCAGGCTGCTCGGAGATCTGTTCCGATCAGCGATCACAGGCCAACACAGGTGTTCTGTAGATTCTGGTGTGGGCATGTGGCTGGGCAAGCCGGTGTGTCTTAAAGCCTAACCCATGGCTCTTGGCAGGTGTGGGGTCATTCCCTGTATGGAACACTTAATTCTTAGCTGTATAATTAAGAAAATGGTGCACACAAAACATATTGTATTCAGCAGCCTGTGCAATGCTGCCACCTACTTTAACTGCCACATGGTACAATCTGCGTCACATGCAGGATGGGAGGTGTTTCTACAGAGCAGCCGAGCAGTTGCTGTCCCCTCGCTGCTCCATGATATGTAAACTTCTCCCTGGCAAATATTTTGCATTCCTCTGTGTACTTCCATACACAAATATCTTCCAAAACTTAAGGAATACTGTAGTTTCTGACCATAGTCTAGCTGTGTTGTTTGATGCTGTATAGTGACTATGGCAAAGTTATAGAAACTAATAGTGAATGTGCAACAAAACATACATTTTGAATGCATGCTAAAATTGGGGTTGCCAGTCTAGGAAAATCCATAGACCATACAGTAGGTAACTCTAGGTGAGGGAGTGAATAACCAATTCCCATAAAAAGGTAGAATATTTCTTTAAGTTTACAAAAATGAAACTGAAAGTTAGTCACTGTGCAATATTCAGTAATTGCTAGCTAGAAATAGTCATTCTTTAAAAAGCAGTCTTGTAGTCTTACCATTTAGGCAACAATTTGCACATTCCTCAGTATTCCATCTGTTCGATGAACTTAACACTGAAATGCAGGTGCATCAGCCATCTTCATCACATGTATCAACACTTTAGATGGTTTACAATGCATGTAATTGCGAGTGAATTCAATTCCAACATGAGCATGTTTGTTCGTCTCATCTTGATCACACCTTTTCATTCTGCCTGCCCATAGTACTGCCTATGCCTGCATGCATCCCTTTGGTCTTTGGGTGTCTGGTGTTTCTGCTGCTGCCTGTCTGTCTGTACGTTGTGTGGAAGACTGACTTGTTGAATCACATCCGTGGGTAAGTTTGGTGTGCCAAAGTGAAATGACGGGGAGAAAGTATTGAACACACCAAGAATAGCAGATGACTACTGTATATGATATGTTGAATATTATTTCAATGTCAGCCAACTACTACTGCCACTATTAGGGATTTATTCAGACAGTATACTGGAAAGTTATAGCCTACAAATTCTCTTCTCATCAGTAACTCATTAAGTAACTTGAAATCAAGGTCTTTATTTATAGTAGATTAAAGAATAAAGGCCTCATTAGTCAGATCAGAATCAGAAATACTGAAAAAACTGTTTGTTTCCAAATTTTCACCTACAGTATATATACCGGTATATATACCCTTATAGTAATAGTACAATATGCTCTCTATAGTTTACATATATGGATGTCATTAGCAATCAGACTCCCATAAGAAACATTGGGTATTTGTTTATTTATTTATATTTTTCTTAGCAAACCACTAATTGATTTTGTTTGCTTTGTCAGATACCTGGCTGTGTGGAGGAATAACAGAAATGGAGGGAATGGGGATCAAGTTTGAAAATGTTCCCCATGCGGTCCCTGTTGGCCACACCCCTTTCCAGCTCCTCACTTCCCCATTCACTTCTCACACTGCCAAACCCATCCTCTTGTCCGCTATGGTGATTTCACCCCATAGGACGGTTGGAAGGTTCTTCGTTCCCTGGCCTCGGTGGCATTAGGTAGCGGGTGAGAGGACAGTTTATGGACTGAGATCAGGGGCCTAGAGGGAGACTAATCTGAGGAGAATGTGGGCTGCAAAGGCTGGCCATGGGCTGGACAGAAGGGACATGGCTTACAGGAGTGAAAGGAGGCTGCAGAAGGCCACTAGGGACTTGTGGTGACCGGAAGTGGTGCTACAGCTTGTGTCTGTGTCAGCGCTATTGACTGAGGACTACACCTTTCAAGGCAAGGGCATGAAGATCTTGGGAATTGGGCAATCCAATCCATACACTCGTGTGTGTGTAACAGGAAAAGGAAAAAGATTTTCTATTTTCTTTGTTTTCAATTCAATTCCTTGTGTTAGAGCGCCCTCTAGCGGCATGTAGGGTACAAACTGTATTATGTGTGTTCTCTTGCCAGTCTGTTTACAAGAATAAAACCCACAAGGTCTTTTTATGAAGGTGTTTTTTTTTCTTTATATTAGAGGATTACAAACTACCCATTATTGTTTAAATTTTCCGTTTTCCATTAACCAACGAAAGCACAGAACTTCTTCACGTCAGGCCACACACCAGCCAACTGCTGTAGACCGAGTGTAGAGGCACACAGCGCCCCACATGGTCTAGCTTGCCCATGACCTAGGCAAACATTCCATGTGCACAGTAGTATCCAAGAACACAACATGAATGAGCCCAAGGGGGAATTGCCCAGCTCATTCTCCCACTCGAGAATTACAGTGCCTTGAGCCCTTTTAGTCCATCTCTTCCCTCGAAAAGTTGAGTACAACAAGAGTGATTACTGTGACACATGTTAATGTTTTATGTTTTCACAACCCTGAATTGAAAGTGAACAGTGTGGTATAGAGAGAGAGACAGGGAGAGACAGACAGAAGAAGAGAGAAAAGGGAAGGGTCATGAGAGAGTGAGGGCTGAAAAAAGAGAAGAGGCAGAAGAGACAGAGGAAGGGAGGGAGAAAGAAGAAAGGGGAGAGAAAGAGAACGGGAGAAGCAAAAAAGACCTAATGGTGGCCTGCTCAGTCCCTTGTATGATCTCAGATCAGATTAGCCTTGGGCAGTCGAGAGATAGGGGATGTGGGTTCAGATACAGGTGGAGTCTTCTTGTATACATATGGCTAACTGTAGGCCTATTGGCTTGATGTGTGCCAACACCAGATAATCTGTTTGCACTCTATCCAGCCCACACAATTTAAATGATTAAAGTTAATTATATAACCGATAAAAATCAAAGAGACAATGGTAGCAGTGGCGATGGTGATTGATCAATGCAAGACCCCTTTAAGACTCCTAGACATATAATACGAAAACATTATACATACACATAAGGACTGCAGAAACCCAGCACCCCATCCTATTGGCACCGTATTTGGTGAGAAATGAGAGCAATAAACTTGAGAGGACATGGGAGGTGGATTGGTGTGGTGTTCGGAATTGGCCCGTGACACTACATAACTATAATTTAAATTTTATAATGACTATAAAACAGCTATTCAACTGGTCTATTTCCCTCTCCACTATTATTTCCATCAAACACACATCAGTCACATGGTTCAATTATTCCCAACTGGCCGTGTTGAACACGCAAAGAGGATTTGCTCTCTAATTTGTGCTTGTGCAGGGTGTGGAGGCCGTCTTCAGTTACTACGCCTGTCCAATTAATTGAACATTAAATAGTCCATAGTTCCACAGTGAACGTTTTTGCATAACGCGTTAAACGCATAAAACGGAATAGGTCTAACAACGTTGTTGATGAATGGACAGATAAGAGCATTGATGGAACACTTCATTTACATTTTCCTGTGTTTTTTAATACAAAAATGTTTACAGTTATGGACACATTCATCATCTCATTTTTCACTATCACATACAAATACAACTTTTGTAAATGTTTTGCCACTTTGGGCACATGGATCTCACAGTGATACATATGAATATACACCCGTTCTATATAAACAGTCTATGACACGCACGCACACACACACACACACACACAAATTAAAGAGAAAATGAAAATAACAGAGACTGCTTGTCAATTAGGCATTTTGCATTGCCACAGGCACCGCGGGTTATTAGAAATACAGTCATTGTCAGTGACACTGTACCAATAGTCTTAATACTAGAAGCATCGCAGTTCACTTTTAAAATTAATATGAGTTCATGCAACCATTGGGATAAACACCTGGATCAGGTGTTGGGGGCAAGGCTGGTGGTGTACAGGTAGGAGACATTCCCAGCCTGGATCTGGAAGGTCTGGCCCTGGATGTGATGACTGGGGATCTGTTGATTGGTCTGGCTGATGCTAATAGGCTGTCCAGCTTGACTGCTAATATGAATGGCCTGGCTCTCCCTCTCCCCCTGTACTGAAGCCCTTGTATCTGAGGCCACGGTCAGCTGCGGCAGGGCGGTGTGGTGGGGTTGCTGTAGGAGGTGGGTGGCCCCGCGTGGCTGCAGGAACTGTAGCGCCCCCTGGCTGCCTGGCTGAGACTGCTGGGCCTGGGCTTGTTGGTGCAGTTGCTCCATGGCCTCCTTGGTGAGAATGACATGCATTTGTTCTCCCTGACCAACACTGCTGCTGCTACCCACCTGTCCCTCCAGCATGCTGATGGTCTGAATGTGGGCGGTGGTGGGGTCTGCCGTGTCCTGGGTCACCAGCATGTGGTGCCCTGAGGGCTGGGTGAGCAGAGTAAGACTAGGGGCAGCCTGGGGATCGTCACTACCACCACCACCACCACTCGTTCCTTTCCCGTTGCTTTCAGTCGCTGTCGTTGTGGTTATGATGCTTATCCCCGACTCCTGGCTGGGCACAAAGTTGATGTTTTCCACGTCGCCTGTGACGACGAGCTGAATCTCTTGCTGCTCACCTGCGGGCACCTGATAGGGCTGTAGCTGAATGAGGCCCCGCATGTCTTCAGTGGCAGAGGCCGGCACACTGGAGCTCAGTCCCACCCCTTCCCCAGGGGTCTCCGAGGCTGTGCCAGGATCACGAGCCCACTCTTTACTGTGGGTCCTGGCGTGGACCTTGAGATTGTCTGGCCGAGCGAAGGACAAGTTGCAAACGGAACAGCTGAAGGGCTTCTTGCCAGAGTGGGAAGACACGTGACGTCTGTGCGCACTTGCATCCGAGAAGGACTTACCACACAAGCTGCATACGTACGGCTTCTCTCCCCTGCACAGAGTGGATCAACACATAAAAGAGAAGGTGAGGGTGCTCAATGACACAAGTGAAATAAGTATTCTGAAAGATCTCAGTAAGATGTAATGCAATCTAGATCTATCAGCAAGTTTGTCCCTTAAATGGTATGGTAAATGGTAAATGGACTGTATTTATATAGCACTTTTCTACTCCTACGAGCACTCAAAGCGCTTTACAATGTATACCTCACATTCACCCATTCACACACCGGTGGCAGAGGAAACCATGCAAGGCACCAACCTGCTCACCGTGAGCAATCTGGGGTTAGGCATCTTGCTCAAGGACACCTCGATGGGGTCAGGTGGAGAGGGGCTCGAACCTGCAACCCTCCGGTTGCCGAACAGCACCTCTACCAACTGTGCCACCACCGCCCTTAACACATAAGTTAAAGTTGCCAACCTGTGGATTCTGATGTGGGTCTGAAGTGTGCTCTTGGCTGTGAAACACTTTCCACAGATCTCACATGTGAAAGGTTTCTCACCTACAAAGACAGAAGTATGTAGGTCAATGTCTTTTACATGACATAGCAGAGTATTTTCCAACACTGTGACATTTTAGCTTTTAAATTTTATGAACCTTGTGGCTATGAACCCTGGATGCAGACCAAGATTCTCATTTCTTGGCAATAAGGACTGTTAAAGTGTGTCCTCTGTGAAGATACAGTACTTGGCAGTATGTGCTGTACCTGTGTGAGTTCTGAGGTGTTTCTTGAGCTGGGCAGCGTCCAGAAAGCGTCTTTGGCAGTGGGCGCACTCCGGCAGTGACTGGCTCGTGTGAATCCTGTAGTGGCTCTTAAGCTGACGCTTTTGGGTGAAGCTCCGTCCACACTGGTCACAATTGAACAACTTCTGCTCTGGAGGGGGAAAGAAGGGTTATGAGGGCGGAATATGTGAGGGATAACAGCAGCGGAGGTGTCCCGATATAAGATAATAATGGACGAGGCGGGGCGAAGAACAGCCCGACGGTGCAGCCGAAAGGCTGTTTGCTCCGCCAAGTCCATTATTATTGTTTTAGGCTATTATTATTGTTTTGGGGTTTGCTAAATGCAGAAATGTACAAAGTAAATGATGGGGAAAAATTGGGCTGTTGTATATCCTTAGGTATCAAAATGTTCATTGTCAACACCTGTACATAAAACTAGCTGCTGACCATAATGAATGCAAATGAAATTGAAGCACTGCATCATATTAAATACTTTCTAGATCTTTATATTGTAATAAAAGCTAAGGCTATACCTGGTTGGCCAATATATCAGATTTTATTATGTTTTTTTTTTTGTTTGTTTTATTATATATATATTTTTCCGAATTGTGACTTTTCATCCCAATTATAGCTTATTTCTCAAAATATCTCAGGCTGTATCAAGACGTTCAACATGTGCATGAGCAGGCCATACTGATGAAATATCAATTTACACAGCTAAGGACAAACAAAGGCCTGGGGGCCATATGCGGCCCGCTGAGCTATTTAATCCAGCCCGTGGAACCTTCTCAAAGTAGAATAATTTATCTTTTAGCCAAGGGTACTTGGCTAAGATTTTTGCAGTCATGATGTACAAAAAATCCCCCCTTTTAACCCTGCATGTTAACATGTCCTCTGAAGAAAGTGAGGCTACTGGTTTGAGACTTGGCAATTTACCGGCATCAACTGGTTGACGGTTAACACCCGGCCCGTTAGTGAAAATCTAAATGCCAATGTGGCCCTTCGGCCAAAATAATTGCCCACCCCTGACTTAGAGAGTACCTGTGTGCAAGTTCATGTGCTCTTGTAGTGAGTGTTTGGTTGACAGGGCTTTTTTGCAGATGGTGCAGACGTGAGGCTTCTCCCCCGTGTGCATCTGCTGGTGGATTAGAAGGGTGTGCTTCTGGGTGAAGTCCTTCCCGCATATATGGCACCCGTAGGGTCTCTCACCTGGCACACATACACACACAGTAGGCAGGTTTACATGGAGACTTAGAAAGAACTCTTAGAAAGATTCCATGTGCATTCTATAGAACAGTATCCAAGGAGATGCATTCATAAATGCCGTCTGAAATGGAATATTGGGTTCAATAATCAGATTAGAAGTGTCCATGTAAACGGGGCTACTGAGTCAACAGGCTGTACAATCAAAGATAGTTCATCAAATGTCTGGTATAATGTTTTTATTCAGTGGTTCTCAAAGTGCGGCCCGGGTGGCCAATGGCGGCCCTCGGAAACATTTCCTGGCGGCCCGCGATGACATAATATCTGTAAAACTGGTAAAACTGTACATTGCTTTGAAAGAATTAATCTCCATTTAGTGATGTTTAGTGGCATCTATAGGCATTAATTAATTGCAGTATAAAGTAGCCTAAACTGTTGATTAGTAACCTGGTCATTATAATGATGGGAATGGGATTATTTATTTTTTTCTCCCCCTGCCCCTTTGGCGGCCCTCAGTTCAATGTTGGATCACTAAATTGGCCCTTTGGCCCATGTCAAAACATTGAGAACCCCTGTTTTTATTGCACAGATGCATTTCGGTGTGTGCAACTTTGAACACAAAGGAAGGCACAAGCCGAAACACATCTGTGCAATGAAAATCTGAAATATACCAAGTATAGCTTCCTCCTTCATAATTGGTATCATGATTTAAGCCAGCAGTTCAAAGTTTGTATAATTATACATTGAGTGAAATCTGCTATGATCCTCACTTGACTCTGGTACAATCTTGTAATGTAATGTTTCACTGGGCAGGATCACCCAGTGATCTATTCTATTTCTTTTTCTGACTGTCCATGCCTTTTTTTGTATGTCAATATATGTGTAACTTTTGGCTGCCTTTGACTCTTGGCCAGGACTCCCTGGGAGAAGAGTTATTGTAACCCAATGAGACCTTTTCCTGGTAAAATAAAGGCAAAATAAATAATCATAAAATAAAAATCACTGTTAATCTTGTATATTGTGGTACACACCACATCCCAACCCCTATCCCTAACTCTTACCAGTATGGGTCCGTTGATGCACCTTTAAGAACACGTGGCTCTTAAAAACCTTTCCACAATCTTCACAGCGGGCCTCAGTGTCAGGATACTTTCTCTTCCTGCCTCGCTTCCCAGGCTGTCCTGGTTCAGTGGCCTCATCTCCGAGACGGTAGCCACTCAGCTTCACTGGCCGTTTGATCTTACGCTTGCTGTAACGCAAGCCACGAGTGGATGGGACATAGTCCACATCGTCTGGGTCCTTGCTGTTATCACCAGGTGACCCAGACAGACGCTCGCTGGCCTCAGTTTCATTCTCAGGATCACTACCTCGGTCTTGGATGTCTTTAGCCTTGTCCTCACAGACAACTTCCTGGTTAGATTCAGCTGGGATGTCATTATCCAGTGCTGTTTCTGTCACTTTAGTGACAACTTTTCGGGGTCGCCCTCTCTTACGCTTTGGTGGTGTTTGCGCATCATAGCCAGGATCCTCTCTGTTTTGCGATACTGCTTCTGGCTTATTCCTAGATGTCCCAACTGAGTCAACAATAGGCACCAACTCAACGTCATCAACACATCCTGGTGAGGAGGCAGCTGGCCCCTGATCTTTAGAGTTTGCGCTTAACAGGTCAGTCACCCCAAGGAAGCGGGCAGTGCCCAGCAACTGATCAGCAGCACTCTGCTCCACACACACGCTGGCACCATAGATGAACTCCAGCACTGCTCCAAAGGCCTGCGCAGCCATGCCTTCAAGCTGGTACACAGCCTGACTGGTGGTGGGTGAATCGACAGCCATCAACAGGGAAGAAAAGTACTCACTACTGGCTGCTAGAAGGGCTTTATGGGCTTTGAAATGCACTTGCTCTACAATGAGTGTGATATCACAGAGAATATCTTTTTTCCTTAGCATGTGAAATTTATCCAGGATGGTGTCCTTGTGTTTCTTTGAATAAAAGGTCATCTTAGTTGAAGCTTGCTGATCTGACATTATGCCAAGCAAATATCCGCTGTAAGGACAAACGTAAGAGTTGTTGCATCATCTGAAAATCTTATTCAGTATTTGTTTGCCTAAACGTTTATTCACCATTAATGTTACAGGAGTAAACTCCTTTATTTTTACTGCTTGGTGACTTGCAGTAATCTCTACTGATTCAAAAACAGATTGTACTGTCATCTCCCTGAAAATCAACTACATGCAGTGCACTAACGTTAACGTTACATTATTATTCTCTATGGTTACATTACATTCAATGACTGCATGCATTATTTTAAACCAAGCGCCATGTTCTGTCTTAAAACCAAGGCTTCATTGTTGTATTATGTTATCGGGAGAATTGCATATATCCATACGGCTTTCCTTACTACAGAGCTATAACAAACTACTTAATTACATGTGACTCTAACATCTCCAGAAGACCAACCAGTCTTTCACAAAATAGTAAATAAAGTTACAAAGCTTTCAGGACCTTACCTTCCTTAAATAGCTCGTCCTCAATCATCGCGAGAATCAACCGCGTTTTCTTCTATGGAAAGGAAGCCTAAAGATTAGAAAGGACTATATCGCCACCATCTGGTGGTGTTGCTTGTTGATGAATGAGTTGTTACTGCCTACGAGCTGTCAACCCCTGCGCAACAGAAACACTTAAATTGAAGGACTTTGGTTTGAAACCTTGTGCTGGAATGTTTCCCCCGAGAATTTACAGGCTACACTTCAGGTAAAAAAATAGGCTAGACTATAGTAGGCCTCCGGTATGGCGTTATGCAAGGTGCACAGATGCTGCTATCCAGAAACATATTCCAAACTAACTAACAAGCTATCTTAGTTAGCAACTATGCTTTTGGGAGACGGTCCCTGCTGGGCTTATGCATAACCGTTAACTGATGTTGAATCTTTACGATTTAAATCAGACCTGATTTAATGTTGTTTATACCAATACTGTCATGTCACTGCCATGCCATGTGTGTCGTTTCACTTGTAGTTGTAGTCTACTTTAGCACCTATTTAGTATAACGGCACTTATTGCAGTTTCCCAGTCCACCAGATGATGGCAGCACATTAGTATATGAAACCTGCTAGGATCTGCCAAGTACCAGTTGGACACTACAATGCAGTCAGTGAAAGTGGTTGTAGTGGGAGCTGGAGTGGTGGGTCTATCCACGGCAGTGTGCATCGCAGAGACCCTCCCTCACTGCTCTGTGACTATCATCAGTGAGCACTTCACCCCTGACACCACCAGTGATGGAGCTGCCGGGATCTTGTTTGCGTCTCAGTTTCCAGGTATTTGCAGATCATTTGGAGTACCATGTTATGGTCAACTGTCTAAGCTGTAGCTGAGCTCAAGTGTCTGTTTTGAAACTTGAATCCTTAACTTATTTATTTTTATTTTTATTTATTCTAACATGAATATTGTGTCTTTTGATAGATATTCCTCTGGAGCGGCAACGCAGGTGGTTCAAAGAGAGCTTTGATCATCTGCTGACCATTGCCCAGTCCTCTGATTGTGCAGAGACGGGAGTTATCTTGAGCTCAGGGTAGGTTAACAAAGAACATTTAAAACTTTTATAACATTAATGATAATAGTCTTTGGTATACACTTTCAAGGTTTAGAAGTTAAAGACTATGTAAAAATATTTTTTGCACTTTAACAGATACAATTACATAATCAGTTGTTTCATAATGTTAGTTAGAGGCACCAGACACTATGCACTATTCAAATACTTACAGTATAATTGAGGTTACTGAATCTTGTGGACTGGTGGATCATTTACAGATTGTTTAATCTGTGAGCGATCTGTTGTATAACGCTGAGTTATGTCTGTCTGACCTGTGACAGGTGTCAGGTCTTCAAAGAGGTACCTGCTGATAAGAAACCATACTGGGCGGAGTATGTCCTTGGCTTCCGTGTCCTCAGCGAGCGGGAGATGAAGAAATTCCCTGATCACAAGTTTGGCCAGGCGTTCACTACGGTCAAGTGTGAGTGCATCACCTACCTGCCCTGGCTGGAGAAAAGGTACAGGCTCTCCCTCAGAGCAAACTCTCACATGGTTGAGGGTTATGTTTTTGCACTAGTGCTGTCAAAGGATTAAAAAATGAATCTGATTAATCACAATTTTTTGCGATGATTAATAGTGATTAATCACTTTTAATCGCAAGTTCGCAACTCATTTCTGCCAGTAAGAATTTGGATGCTAGGGTATGTTGGATTCTTATTTTGCCCTGTAAATGCCCCGATACTAAAAGTAGTTGGCTTTGTTCTTCTCAAATGGGGAAATTCACACCTGTCTTCTACCCCCAAGGATTCCCCAAACATGTTGTTGGACAGTCAGGAGCAAGGCCATAATCTTTGTATAGTTTGACTTGATAGCCGAGCCATTTTCTATCTGAAATTGAACATAATACATGCCATAAAAGTGGAACCATATCCATCAGGATTAATCTGAGTTATTTTTTTTTTTAAATCTGAGTTAAATTTTTGGATTAATCATGTGATTAATCAGTTAATTGTGCCAGCACTAAACTTTGCACAAATCAAAATTATGTCCTTTTTTTTTTGCATAAGATGTATCCATTGGACCATCATTTTTGATATGAGATTCCTGAAATGATTAATGCAAATTATCCAAACTCTGTTGTGCAGATTTGGCAAAGCTGGCGGTAAGATCCTGTATGGGAAGGTCTCTGATCTTCAGCACCTGGCTGACACCTATGATGTCATTGTGAACTGCTCAGGACTAGGGGCTCACTCCCTGGTGAGGGATAAGAAGGTGCACCCTGTCCGTGGGCAGATTATCAAGTACCACGCCCCCTGGGTGAAGAACTTTGTCCGTGACGGAGATGGGCATACCTACCTCTACCCAGGGGTGAACAGCATTACTCTGGGGGGAACGCGACAGGCCGGAAACTGGCATCGCGAGGTAGACATGGCTGACAGGGCGGGCATCCTTGAGCGCTGCTTCAGGCTAGAGCCAGCCCTCCATGGAGGGAAGGTGGTGGGGGAGTGGGTTGGCCTGCGCCCAGGGAGAGAGAGCCCCCGGGTGGAGGTAGAGCGACTGAGAACAGCAAAGGGCCGAGAGGTCCCAGTGGTGCACAACTATGGCCATGGGGGCTGGGGGGTCACACTGGCCTGGGGTACTGCACTGGATGCCCTGGGGCTCGTGAGGCAGTCACTGCAGCAGCGCCCCCCTATGGCCAAACTGTGATCAGAAGTTGACACATGTCTGACCTCTTTACTCACCTATCCTCAGCAATATGGTTTTTGTTTTTGTTTTTCTTTTTTCAACTTTTTAATAAAAGTGTATGCCATTACAAATTATGTAATAATCTGAGGCGGTCAAGGATAATACAGATGGCACAGACACACTCCATAATTACCATAAATGGAAAGACCAGGTTTGCATATTTTTGTACCATGGTTTACACTGGCCTCTTTTGCCTATGAGGGAAAATGAGGAACATTAAAATGGCTAATTTTAACTATACAATTTTAATGGCTAATCTTAACTATTTTAACTATTAGACTTTGAGAAATAACCAAATTAGGAATCTAATCAGAATCAGAATATACATGGCAGCTAAACAGCTTATGTGGCTAAGAAAAAGACACAAAATAAATGCTTTTTTGAAACTGAGGTAATTTGCAGACAAAGTTTTCAATCTTTTGTTTTGAAGACATAATTTTTATGTATCATATTGCAGACAGAGTTTTAATTTTTCATTACAAACTTATTTGCACTTTGTCTTTTTTTACTTTGGGTATGTTGAAACATGAGTAGCCTACACACTTCAGCTGACCTTTTTGCTCACCTCTGTTCGCCAACATTCCAAATTCCAGGGCTTTTAGGCAATCCTGCCAACTGGCTTACAACGGTTGTGCCTTGGGCATAATTTTACCCATGCAAATAAATCATTATTTTTACACCATTAACTAGGTTCAAAGCAGCTCCACACTTCATTGGTAGACTTCCGAGGGCCCTGACATTTAAAACGAGGCAGTGAAAACTTGGAAAATTTAGAACATAATGCACAGGCTACCTGTCATATTCCAATGACACAGCTGCAGTTCCATTACATGTACAGTACATGACATACAAGGAATTGAAATGGCATTCCTCACTGTCCCTACAGTGAAATACACAGACATGGCATTCGTTACGACAATGACAATGGCAAGGCATACTTCATGACAATGGCAATGACAAGACACTGCAAGAGGTGTGCAATTCCTAGATTGAGCTCCAGAGGGAGCACAGTGTAGGAGCTGACAAAAACCTCAGCACATAAAAACATTGATAAGACAAGTAGACAGGACAAGATGGGGGTGGAGCGGGGATAGAGGCCTTGGCCAAGGCACTGCTGATTATGGGGCGCCAATAGTTATCTTCTTGTTGTTTAGGCTCCATAATTGTAGGCTCTGTTTCGTCCTAGCAATCCTGGGTCACGCTGGCCTCCTGGCAATTGCAGTCTCGTGACTTTGTCCAAGATGTTGCCCAAAGTGTCGGTTATAGTCTTAATACCATCCAAAATGCGGTTCAATGACAAAGTATGACCCGCCATGGAGCTGCCCACCCCACTGATCATGTCAGTCAGCTTCAATGGACTTTGGAGAGCAGAAATCCTAGAAATGGAGCTCTTGGTGTTTATTAGATGCCACTCCAGCCAGCCAACAGAGCCAAGTTAATAATAACTGATAGACATTTCCCTCGCCTGAATGTGGGTATATCCAGCCCAAAACATACTCAAAAGTGCCCCCAAGAGCACTGCGATAACGTGATCGAAAAAGCACGAACAAAAAACAATTATAATAATTTTTTATAAACAATTTATGAAAATAAAATGATGAAAAACAATGAAATAATAAAAAACAAACAAACAATGAAATCCTGCTTAGCACCCCACATACAGTAGGCTTGGGTCAGCCCTGAATGTGGGTGATCTGATAGGCCTATTATATCTTATTCTGAGCAAGGACATTACAGTTCAGTCTGGTTGTTTAGTTTAATTTAACCAAATACCTCCATTGTAAGAGCAGATATACCCATAGCACAGTATCCGAAACACAATGAAGCAAAAACCCGTCACCCATGATATTTTTCTAGGCACAGAAAAAAGGAGAAGTGCCAAGCCAACCAGGGTAACGGCCAACCTCGATCATATAAGGAATTGCCCATGCTGTTCATACAGACAATACCTTGAGAAAAAAGTTTGTCAATCACCATCTTGAAATTAAGTTTGCAATATTTGGACAATGGATTGTAGGTTGTGTGTTTGCACTAGACGATCAAATTTGAAGCTGCATCATAGAGTTTGGACTTTCTTCTTGCTTGCTGAGCCATGGCTCTCAATATCCCAGGCAACTGGGAAGACACTTTACAAGTTTTCATATACTAGCATGACACTTGAGATGCATGACACTCCAGACATGAAATTGATCGTGTGAACATTGTTGGTGTATACAAAGTTTATTTCTGCGCTCTCTCGTTTTGGATTGAAATGCCCAAATAAGAACCAAAAGGGCAAATGTGATATTTTTTATCAAAATTGAGTGATATATATACATAGTGAGTGTATGTGTGTTATTAAACTAAATCCAAAGGTCTGAACTGTGAATACACAGAAGGTAGAGCCAGAAGGACATTACTACATTTTGATTAAAAAGATATATTATTATTCATTAAGAATTGTCTCATCTATCTTAGTAAATAGGTGATATCAGTACAGAAAGTAGCATAAGAGAAAACAAGCATTTTTGTATAGGCTCGCCAGTCTCCAGTAAAATTGGTGAAATGTCACTTATTTTTTCCTTTTGGTTCACAAATCTTGATTTAGTTGTAAAGTAGAGAGTTCTTTCTTTATTAGCAGGCATGTCTTTCTTGCTTTACCTACAGTAATCTTTGAACGGTAAGGCATTTAATCACCACCTCCTGCCTTTTCATCCAGCTCTCTGCAGTAAATTAACCTATGTGAAGACCAACAAAACACACACACACACACACACACACACACTTACAGTATATGCCTCAAGATCACAGGTGATCAGGCTGATAAGGTGTTGGCCCAGGGCACCAAAGAGGGTAGGACCGCCCCTGAGCCTTGGCATTGATTAAAGCATGTATGATAGAAAACTGGTTGCCAGCTCCTGAGACGACATTTGCAGATAATAAAAAGAAAAGGACAGCCCTACTACTTTCTAAACTACTTTCGACAGGTTGCAAATGATGAGCATTTTGGTTCGGAGGTGTTAACAGGTGGGTAAACTATATTCATTCTTAGATCACTATAAAGTTGGCAGTGCTTATTGTGTCAGATTAGGATGACATTCAGTTTGATAGAACAGTTTGATAATGGAATGTTATTCACCCATTTTTCTTCAACAATGTAAGTGGGAAAATATTACATTTTGGAATGCTAAAAGAAAAAAAAATTCACTATCTCTGTAGATGTGTTGACTTGATATGGTTTGAAAAGATTTTATTTGTTGAAAGTGGTGGAGATTTAAGTGGTGTACAGTAGCCTACATGATGATTATAGACCCTTCCTGTGGCTCTGCATGTGCACTTTTTAGCTAAAGTTGATGAAGATCAAGTCTACAGTACATTTCTACATTCTATATTTCTGAAATAGTCTAGGCAAGGTTATGTGAATTTGCTCAAAATTAATTTTCAAAAGGGGGATTGAGTATTTTGGTAACATAAATGTACATGTACATGTATTATGTATGTATACATGCAGGGTATAAAATTAACTTTTTGACCCATCTGCCAATGGCAGGTAAGGCCTGATCATTTACCGGCCAAAAATTATTTTTACCGGCCACTGAAAAAAAAAGTTTAGGGTGTTTTTTAGAACAATTTTACTAACAAAAGCTATAATACACCCAAGTTCAAAATGTATTTTATAGCAGATGGTTATCCAAACTCAACTACTACGGCGCCTACTGGCTCCGCTAATTTAATTTCATATTAATGACGAAAGTCATATCTCAGTGGTCTGCCAGTGGCAGGTAGCTTGGTTTTTGTTACTAGCCAAACCAAATTTTTACCCGCATTTGGCCGGTGGCGGGTGCTAAACCCTGTATACATGTATATGTATTATGTAGGCTATGGGACCACCAGGCACTATGCACGAAACAAAAAGGGTTAAGGATCATGTTTTAATGCTTGCATTACCAAGTAGGCTACGTTTTGGGCAAGTAAGAGCTTTTAAAAAAGAACAACAGTCACAAAATTAGTAAATAAGGAGAGATGAAATAAAGAGTAATATGTACGAAAGCTGGAATACAAACTTGAATCATTTTTGAAAGTTTACAGGAAGACAAATTTCTCAGATGGAGAAAGAAAAAAAATATATGACGAACTAACAATGAATGAAATTCAGATATGTCGAACTTTCTATCCTATGATGAGTTTTGTTAATTATCAACTACTCAAGGCAATGAAGACAGTCTCAGTTCCTCTACACCTGTGGTCACGTAGGCTATTTCAACCTGTATTTGCATTTGACAGCCAAGGTTATATCCCGTACCTTTGGGTCCCTATGACTAGGCCTATTCTTAGCTAACCAAAATGTTCATGTCCTCCATGGCTCCTTGGCCTTGATTAGTAGTGTTAATCCCCCCTAGTACCCGTATGGGGCCTTAACCAAATGAATAATAGGACACCAACCAAATCCACTGGTTACTGTAGGTGAATGCTTTGGATTTTACAGAGCCCATCCCATGCTGCAATGTGCTCAAGTCTAGACCTAGCAGCTGAGTAAATTCAAATTTAATAGCAGGTTTGCCCAGGTTCACCCAGGATTGAGGGATATTACTTGATATTTCTGTTGATACTCTACTAATTCAACGCTTTTTGTATTTATTTGCAGCAAAAAAAGAACTACAATGAAACATCAAAGACGGATTATGTTGCTCCTGGTATTATTAATACTAGGGTGCCTCTTCCTTGTCCACAGGAATTTATCGCAGAATCATTCTCAAAGAACTAAACATGCTGTCCATACTCAAAGACCTAAATACACTGGCCATGCAGAAGTCAACACCAAAAACAAAACAATTTTAGTGTGGAATTGGCCATTTGAAAACAAGAAAAATCTAAATGGTGACTTTTGCAAAGACAAGGTGGGTATACCCAATTGTATTGTTGTGGATAATCGTTTGCAATTTTCTGAGGCAGACGTTGTGATCTTTCACAACTGGGAGCTGTCCAATTACCGTACAGTGACTTTACCTTTGAGCCAAAAACGCAAAGAGAAGCAGAGGTGGGTGTGGTTGTCTCACGAGAGCCCACTATACAATGGAAATGTAAAGCCACTTAATGGATACTTTAATTGGACAATGTCCTACCGCCGCGATGCAGACATTTTTATACCTTATGGACATATGGTGCCAAGGGAACCAGAATCTAAAGAGCCGGTTGAGGATTTCATTCCAAAGAACAAGACTCATTTGGTTTGTTGGCTTGTGAGCAATCATCAACCACAATTTGAGAGAACTGCTGTGTACCATGAGCTGAAAACTGTCATACCAATCATGCTGTATGGGAAAGCAGCAGGAAAGCGTCTAGAAGCTTCTGAAAAAATATCCACAATATCAAAATGCTACTTCTACCTGGCCTTTGAAAATTCCATTTATAAAGACTACATCACAGAGAAGTTCTGGCAAAATTCCCTCTTAAGCGGCGCTGTGCCTGTAGTTCTTGGTCCCAGTCGGGGGGATTATGAGGCTGTGGCACCCAAAGATTCTTTCATCCATGTACGTGACTTCAATACTGTCAAGGAACTTGGAAAATTCCTGAAGAAGTTGGCAGAGGACAAGAAACGTTATGCTTCATATTTTAACTGGAGACGTAAATACAATGTTGTAATGGAAGACTGGCTGGACCAATTTTGTCAGTTCTGCCCAAAGATCAGCAGCATGCCTCCATATAAAGTATATAAGGACTTAGATGCTTGGCAGAAGGTATGACAGACAGGATAAGCTTTTCTGTTACTCGTGGATGAAGTGGTTACCTGGCTTTGGCCATCCCCATGGTCCACGCTTGTGGAGGGAGATTATTATCAAGCGGAAGTACGTAAGAAAGCAAGGCCAGGCTAGTGAAGTGGTACAGTACCATCAAAGCTCCGCTTGAATCCTCTCTGGTACCATTGTCCCACCCAAGAGCCACAGGAGCATGGAAAAACATCTTTACCTAAGAAACCTTGGACAAATTCATGGCTCAGGGGGCAAACCCAGCTACCAGGGGCCATGGTGAGGGAGTGGGCAATGCCCACAGATGGCTGAAAATTAACTTATCTACATGAACCCTTGCCAACCTCCTAAGGCAGTAAAGACACTCTTGTCCTTTTTTACACACTATGTCTATTGTTACTGTTAAAACTTAACTTAAGGTACATTCAGAAAAGATGTATTGCCTGACTGTTTCAATTTCCTGCTCATAAATGTTCCTTGTGTCTATTGATGCCTAGTCTTCACTCCAGAAATGCTTCCTTGAAAAGATCTGTTGGTAACTATTTGATGTTTCAACGTGCTTCAGCAAGCTCACTGACATCTGTAAACTTCACAGTATGACAGCCCATCCCAGATTGATAGTCATCTCTGTAGAGAAGAGATGAGAAAGAACATAGTTTACAATCGACAAATTAAACACTAGCTGAGTTACAGACCATGACAGAGATTATTGCTGTTATAAAAGGTGTCATATAAGACTGAAACCATGCAAAGTTTAAAAAGTTAGTGTTTGAGAAAAGGAATCACCCACGAGAGGCAAATTATGCTGGAATTATCGCAACTAAGTGGAGTTGTTAGACAGGATTCAGAGCAGAGATAAGCTGTCGTTTGCACATTCAGATGAGTTCATTTGACCAGTTGTGTTAATGTATTTGGTCACTACCACATATGATCACACAGATGTGCTTTGTGCACTTAATGTGATTCATTATGAATTAATATGAAATGATTCAAGGTTTATCATACAGCATTTGATATGAACACTTGAGTCAGTGATTCTCAAACTAATAGGCCTATTGAGTTGAGAAGAAAGACGAATGTGGTATTGTTCTGTTGGATTTATTGACTAGTGATTTTAAAATGTCAGAAATTAGTTAGGCCTACTTGTATAAATTCATCAAACTGCATTTTGTACTGATACTCAATTTGCTATTTAAACACCTGTGAATATAGCATTCATTGTTCCTTTTTAAAATAAAGATTACTGTCAATTTTTAAATATGGTTGTTTGGCCACCTTTCTGTCCAATTCACTAACTTTCCATCTCCGCTAGAGATAAACAACTGTTTGTCTTAGATATATATAGAGATACTTCATTTTAACCCGAAGAATCTTTTTTATTTTAGCTTCAGGTTAGCATCATGGAATCCTTTTGATTCACTTGGCATCTTGTTTAAAAGTGTCCATAGAAGTTGATTGTGCGCACACAAGTCTTTACGAAGTTACGAGGACCCCTGTGGATTCTAGGACTTTCTTATTTTGCCCAGTGTCATTGCAGGAAAAGTGTGCCAAATGATGCTGGATTGATTCGGTAAAGGAATAGGGATCATGGTCATAAAACTAAGATGATGGCCCTTTATTACCCCTGATTGTCCTTACTGTAACTGCTTTGTTGCACAATTGATCTTTGTACCTAAAGTTCAGATATGAATCATGAGTTGCTGCATAAACATCACATAAAATGATGATATGTGTGCAAATGTCTTTTTACTAATTTTTACTATTAAAGGAGAGTACCGGAGTGAATTCAAGCATAGCCCTGTTGAAAGAGCTTGCTAAATGCGTTAGTTGGCGAGTGGAACAAAATAATTTGGTACAGCATAGACCGAATGCGAATGCAGAAGCGAACAGGCACTTTACACTGAATCTATGGGACCTGACTGTTGGAAACCGAAAGTAAGATCTGAGGTTACATTGACTCAATGTAAAGTGTTTCGCATTCGCATTAGGTCTGTGCTGTTCGAAAATCTTTAATTTCATGCGAAATATATTGCTGTTAGAAGGCTTGTGCAGCAGGACTATGCTTAAACTTACTCCGGTATATTGCTTCAATAACACAACAAACATATGTGCTCACACTATGCCTATTTGCCCATGTGACGTGAGAACTACATAGCATACATTGGACGAGCTTGCTGACTGCTGTAGATAGTGAGGAGAATAAAAGAATTTTTGTAGTCTGACAAGCCAGACTATAATTTATAATGTATAGTCTGGTCACAACAGATAGACCGTGGCTCAATCCAAGTGGCTGGATCGGCCTCTGCAGGTACGGTCTGCACCAATCAGAGAAATCCTTGTTAGAGAGACCTGATAGTTTGATCACTAATACAATTGGTTGGATCACAGAATTTATTTATAGACCTTTTTGTGTATTAAAAAGTATCTTCACAATAGTTAAGCTACTTCTGACATTTTTTCATACTACACATTGCTACATTTTGTCTTCCGGTAGCTTTGGTGTAGTGAAGCTTCATATGATGTGGAGTAACTGGCAGCTAAGCTTGCTACATTTACTGAGTAGCTTGCCCAACATTGCCTGCACACGTAGAGTGTTGTGATTGGTCCCCCATCACCAAAGGTTGAATATCACAGTTCCCGATGGCTCACCACTAGACTAACTTGCTCAGGAAAACAATTTGCTATCGCTAGGATAAGTCTAGATGTTTACACTAAAAATTTTGAACAACAAAAAATCAGATGCAAATGTGACAGAGCAGTTTACACTGAGTCAACGGCATCACTAATCTGTTTTTTTCTCTCTCTCTAATTTCAAAGGATTTTGGTGCCATTGAATCAAATGCATTTTCGCATTTTTTTTCAGTCTATGTTCTCCTTGATATCTACAGGAGTCAGCAAGCTTGTTCAACAGGACTGTGATCGAATGATGCCAAACTATCACTACAAGGTTTTGAGAAACTGGCCCCAGATAAATCATTTAGCAAAATAAGAGCACAGAATAGCATTTTCACATAGGCCTAATAAATGAGCACGATGTACATAAAATGTATATCAAAGAGAAAATAAATGCACAACGCTATCTGTCAGCTAGAACACACTATAGTTCAATGGACATTCGTCCATTTAGAATGGTACTATCTTACATATTTTTGCAGTTCCCCAGTCTACCAAATGAGGGCAGCACATTAGTGTATTAAATGAAGTGGCCTTAACTGACCCACTGGATCTGCAAAGAGCCAGTTGGATGCCACAATGCAGTCAGTGAAAGTGGTTGTAGTGGGAGCTGGAGTGGTGGGTCTATCCACGGCAGTGTGCAGAGACCCTCCCTCACTGCTCAGTGACTATCATCAGTGAGCACTTCACCCCTGACACCACCAGTGATGGAGCTGCCGGGATCATGTATGCCTCTCAGTTTCCAGGTATAATAAGCAGATTTTTTGGAGGATCTTCTGTCTTTCTGTGCAACTCTTAATGACAGCTGTGGTCCAGTGTCTATTTTTTTTTTTTTTTTTTCAATTTAAAGATACAGACTTTCACAAGTTTTCACAATCTTTTGAATCTGACTGTAGGTCCGTTGCCTCTCTTTACAGATATTCCTCTGGAGCGGCAACAGCAGTGGTTCAGGGAGAGCTTTAATCACTTGCTGGCCATAGCCCAGTCCAGTGAGTCTGGAGAGACAGGGGTCTTCTTGAGCTCAGGGTTTGTTATCAGAGAAGTCCTTACCTCCATTCTTTCTTTGTGTTGTCTTGAGACGCTCGCTCACCACATGGTGGATCATTTACAGGCAGTTTACAGTAATTGTACGGTGTGCAGTTTTATAACCTCATGTCATGTAAGTCATGCCTATCTGATCTGTTAAGGTGTCAGGTCTTTAAGGAGATACCTGATGAAAAGAAACCATACTGGGCAGAGTATGTTCTTGGATTTCGCTTCCTAAGTGATCAAGAGATGAAGAGATTCCCTGATCACAAGTTTGGCCAGGCATTCACAACAGTCAAGTGTGAATGCACCACCTACCTGCCCTGGCTGGAGAAAAGGTAGCCTTTGGATTTTCACTCACACAGAAATCCCAGGATGAAGGCTATGTTTTAAAGGAATATTCCACCTTTTTATGACAAGAGGTTATTCCCCTCCTTACCTGGACTTACATATGTTGGTAAAAGCATTTTGGTCCCAGTGTATGAATTTTCCTAGTCTGGCAACTCCAATTTTACCTTTTTCTTAGCTTTAGCTTAGCATAGGCGCTGGTATGTGGAATGTAAAGTAGCCAGATAGCAACTCTTTTGCAACATTACATTCCAGCGCCTATGCTAAGCTAAAGCTAAAATCGGGGTTGCCATACTAGGAAAACACATGCACTGAGAGCAAAATGCTTATACCCACATATGTCACACCAGGGAAGACTGTGCATAACCCAATTTCATAAAAAAGGTGGATTATTCCTTAATAAATAAATTCAATCAATGTCTTAAAAGGTGGGATAGGAGATCCTAAAAAAGCGATTCATGAATGGCATTTGAAAATAAACAATTCAGAAGTCCAATCCCCTGTCTTCAGATTTCCCCTGAAACCACACCTCAGGGTGAATCAGTCAATAGACCTGAATGCTGTGTTAAGAAAAAGAACAAGAAAATTTGATGCTACATAGACTGAATAACAAACCGATTACTAATGCTGACCGAATGGGGCATAATGAAATGAAACTGAAACTAAGTTGTTATGCCTCATTAACTTAGTGTTAGTGGCTGGTTCACTGCTTGGTCTATCAAATTTTCTTATTCTTTTTCCTTCCTAAAGCACTTGGTGAGTTTGAACAACAGGACTATGGATTGATTTACATAGATTTTCTCTTTTGAGCCTACAGCTGCATATAATGTTTATTTTGCTCCAGGGGCGATTCTAGGTTCTGAATTTTTTTAGGGGGCTCAGCCCCCAGAGTTGATAGAGGCTCCTGGTTTGAACATCATGCTTTCCAATGCTTAGATTTACGCATTTTTAATCATAACAACCAGCTACGAAATCGATCCAACCACAAGCACTAACATGCAGCCCCCGTAATGTTGTCACTACATAAGACCTAAATAATGTTTGTAAAAACTTGTATGCAGAGAGCAAATTTTCATGATGATTAGCCTAAAATGTGTTAGACGTAGGCCTACAGTAGGCTCATTATAAATGCTGGTCATACTGGTGGACGAGAAATTGGGTTTTTCATATTGCTAATGTCACAGAATAGGACTACCCAGCAGTTGTGAATCAAAGATGGAATATTTATTTGTTAAAGTAGGGTAGACTTACTGGGGGGTCTTGGGGTACTCCCCCAGAAAATTTTGGATTAGTTAGAAGTTTTTCCTGCATTTTGGTACATTTTAACAGGTTATTATAGCCTATAGGCTATATTTTTAAATTATCCTATTACTTTAGCACTTCATGTGAGATTTGAAGTTTGATGTTGCACTAAAAAGTAGTATTGCCGGGGTAATACTGGCAATACTGAGGATGACAGCCCTGCTAGAAATGATATGTTCAGCTCCATGGTAATAGTAAGTAAGGATAATACAAGGCCCACCGTATGAGAAAAGATTGTTTATTTTGGAGTGTTAATGCTCTGGTAAAATGTGAATGATAAGGGAAAACTTCACTCTAGGAGCATTAGATTCTTTGCTACTGTAATTGTCATTGGCTCTCTGTAAATCAAACATAGGCTTCATTCTTGAAATGAAATTATAGAAAAATCCATCTAGATTCTTTCCAGCGTATCAGTTCACTATCCATGCCTTAGATTCTTGAGCAAGGTAGGCTCTTTGCCTTTCAGGCTAATTATCATACTTTTAAGCTGTAGTTTCAGTTATTACCTGTGCCACCTAGGCCTATGACTTCCAATAGCTTTAGAATCAAAAGAAAAAATAATAATTAGCGAGTTGAGAGCATGTATTTTAATATTTTATTCCTAGTTTATTGCGCAAAGAAGAATGAAGGTGCAATAAGGCTGCATCATATTCCTTTCTATCAGGGGTAGTCCTAACCTCTATGATGTCCTGGGTCAACAGGCACCTTATCTGTCACCCCTCCTATTGCACAGGCATGGCCCTTGGTAATAGAATATTTGGGTAATAGAAAATGTATCTGTTGAAATTGTAGGTCTATTATAAAGTCCAGTTTTTTTTTTTTCTTTTTTTTTTCTTGAGCTCTTGGTTACTAGATGGAACCCAGCGGCTAATTAAGCCACCAGATAAAGATAGTTCCCTGTAAAAATATGGGCGAGCAAGTACATTACAAGTGGTACCAGTGAATTCGTCTGGTTGTCTAGTTTAATTTGATACCAAATACTCCATTGTAGGATCAGATATACCCATACCAAAGCTTCCAAAAGACAATGAAGCAAACCTGTGTCACACGCGATTAATTTTTTTGGCGCTCGCGTGCGCCAAAAAAAAAAAAAAAAAAAAAAACGGTCCGTGATTTTTAGGGGGGCTGAGCTAAATTTTAGGGGGCTTGAGCCCCTAAAAATG
>JAODXP020000024.1:29715684-29744976 GCA_027497455.2 Sardinella longiceps | reverse complement strand
CATCAACTGTACACATTGCCCCATCAGTTCATCAATTACAATGTATTCTTTTCAATTGGATTTAATATGATATTGTTGGATTGTGTAGATTCAGGAATGCTGGTGGCAAGATCCAATATGGCAAAGTCTCTGGTCTACAGCAGTTGGCTGAGACCTATGACGTCATTGTGAACTGTTCGGGACTTGGAGCATATTCACTGGTGGGGGACAAGAAGATGTACCCCATCCGTGGGCAGATTATCAAGTTTCATGCCCCCTGGGTGAAAAACTTTGTCTGTGATGATGACTGCCTCACCTACATTTTCCCGGGGGTCAACAGCATTACCCTGGGTGGTACACGGCAGACAGGGGACTGGCGTCTGGAGGCAGATGCGGACGACAGGGAAGGCATCCTTGAGCGCTGCTTCAGGCTGGAGCCAGCCCTCCATGGAGGGAAGGTGGTGGGGGAGTGGGTTGGTCTGCGTCCAGGGAGGACAAACCCAAGGGTGGAAGTGGAAAGCCTGAGAACCGCAGGGGGCAGGGAGGTTCTGTTGGTGCACAACTACGGCCATGGGGGCATGGGTGTCATGCTGGCCTGGGGCACTGCGCTGGATGCTCTTAGGCTCCTGAAGAAGTCCCTGGAACAGCGCCCCCCCATGGCTAGGCTTTGATGTGTTATTCATCTTTGCTTATCATCTTTTATGTCTTATAAATATCTTGATAGACATAGTGTAGTAGTGTACAGTGCATGGCCTGCTGATACAGTGATGAATGAATAAAGCTGATGCTCCCTGATTGCAAACTGATAGGCCTATGCAAAAGATAACCAGACAGATATCAAGAGATGCAACAGAAATTCACATTCACATAATAATTTCAAAGAAATGTGAAACTAACTTTAAATACATTTCTATATATATAGCCTGCTTGTATAAATCATACTAATGATACTGTTATGGAGATACTGGTAAACTGGTCACCAGTTTACTCTAACCTGCTCTGTTCTTTCATCTCTCAGAGATTGTATACATTAACAATGACTTACTTATCAGTTTCATTTATTTATTTATTTATTTATTTTTTGCAATAGTAGATCTGATCTGATCTGTGCCAGAGTTGACATAAATGATCGGTGTTATAAAATGCAGTCTTTCTAGGAATGCAAAATGCCACCATTTGTTGCCTATGCAACATCCGCAACATTCCTAAATGAAGGTGTCTGGAAACTTACAGTAGCTCTGACATACAGTCTCATCTGTGACATCTTGTGGAGACTGCTGACACTATGGAGCCTTAAAAGTATAATCCGGAGTGAATCAACACGTAGCCCTGCTGTTTTATACTGCTAAGCAGTATTAAAAGGCACCTCAATGATAACATTTTGTGCATCGTAGACCGAGTTTGCAAAACAGCAGCTAAAACTAACTGAATGAGGCATGTCAAAAACGAAACCTAATTGATTTGCTTTTGTTTTGAAATGCCCCATTCTGTTACCGTTAGCTGCCGTTTTGCTATCTCAGTCTGCATTGCATGGAATACATTGATTGAGGTGGCTATCAATAGCACTTGGCGCTATAAAACAGTAGGGCTACATTTACATTTACATTTATGCATTTAGCAGATGCTTTTATCCAAAGCGACTTACAAAAGAGGGATAACAATCAAGCTGCAACACAATACAAGTAAAAGCCTACTGGGAGTGCCATTTGCTAATAGGAGATCTCATATGTTTTTGCTGATTATTCAAATCCAATTTGATATGCTGTCAACCTTTTGATCGTTCATACATGTAGGCCTGTCAGCCATTGAGCCAGAGCCAGGGCCGGACTGGGACCAAAAAACGGCCCAGGCATTTTCAGCCATGGCGGCCCACCATCATTTTATTCACTAATAACAACTGTGGCTAGGTAAAATAACACTGTAAGTTGTATGTATTGCATGAATATGAGATATTTAATTAAACTAGCCCAATACCCTTCATGAAATTTATGAGTAAATGACCGTCGGCCCACCGGACATTGCCCTGTATGCCCTATGGCCAGTCCATGCCTGGCCAGAGCTCCACATTTGGATCATCTGCGAGGGCAGTCATTGTGTTTTCTGGAAAGATGTGCCCAGCCTAGAACTAGTAAATATGTGACAGCATTGCATTCAGGGTAGCTTTTGTACTTTATTAACTTTTTTATGTTCATTATAAACCTATGGAGGATTTGATATCAGGTAAATAGGGTTAAAAATGACAAAACTTCCTCATCCTCATCACTTACAAAACTTCATCATCTGAATATTCACATTAACACCAACGGAAACACCCAAGACCAATATGTAACATGATACAGTAGCAATATATTTTTGACCCTTTTCACCCATATTATATACCTCAATAGGGCTATACTGGAAAAAGCTTTCACCACTACAGCGCTACCAAGAACAGTAACTTTTTGTTGTTTAAAAACATAAATCTATTCTACATTTGAATCAAAGATTCTATAGCGAAGCACTCTAGAATCTTCAATTTTAATTAAAAACAAAGATGTCTAAATGTCCTTGACATTCTAATAATATTAGGCCTCCCCCCCCCCCACACACACACACACACACACACACACACACACACACACACACACACACATAAATAGCTTTGGTGGTCATCTTGAATTGATGATGTCATCAAACATTAAATATTTGCCCATTTTTGGAGTAAAAAGTTATAAACACAGTTTAAATATTGTAATGGTTATAAGCCTTGGTTTTCCCATGTAACATTTGAAATAATAATAATAAAAACAAATATCCAGGATTTAGCCTAGGCCTAATTAACAAATGATTTAGGCTACTGGAATTAAATTTACTGTCCACACTTATTTTATTCATTTATTTTTGAAAGTGGCAAATACAACTAAAATAAGTAAATATAAGCAAATAGGGGCATATGCCTCTTTTGTACTTTTCATTTCTTGTGTTCATTGTACATGCTGCTATGCTCCTGTGGCTATGCTTACCGTAGCACTCTAGAATCTTTGATACTCACACTGCAGAGAACTTGCTTTATGATGTCACTCAGCTTTGTGATGTCAGCGATGATGCGGGTCCTGAAAGTGTGACCCACACATTTGTCCCCTTCATTTAGAAGAAAATGCTCAGAGACTTGTCTCTTGAATATTAACAGGTTCAGTTCTACAGTAAATCATTACTTTTGATGATTTTCTCTCCCCAAAAATGGAAAAGACTCAAGAGGAAGATGTATCAGCTGGTTAGTTATGGTGCTCCACTTGACATAAATTAATATGCTATTTTTGCTATCCTTGCGTCCAATGTATTTAAACGATGTTTAATTTATGCCACAAACAGCAGGATCCTCCTCTGACAGTTCCAGTACAGGATCTGCAACAGGCTCTTCCATAAAGGACTGCATACAAAATTTCTCTGAAGAGTATGTTATGCCTCTCCTAGTCTTACAACATATGTAGAACAGATGACTGCACTGAAATATTGCTGCTGATTAAAATTGATTCACCTATTGTTTAATATATATGTTTTTTGTTCTGATGCTTTTCTGCAGGGAGTGGATGGTTTTCAGCAGCCTACTCAACTCTCCTGTATGTACTACTTTTTCTGATCCATTCAGACTGCCTGATTGGTTACATTCCAAAGCAACCTTTGAATCAGAATGTAAAGATATACCTTTTTGTTGTAATTCACAATGTTTTTGCTGACTGCAGATGACAAGGACTCAGTTTTCTGAACTGTGCGCTGCCATAATGAAAGTGGTACATCTTAGCTCCATCGCGGTGATCATACCGGCATATGTCTCCATGGACAAGGAAGCCATCGACAGCAGATCCTCGTCATCCACAGCTGTTTCCTTTGAGACTTCAACTGAGAGGTAATAGTTGACTAACGTAATATCAGGATGAATGTAGACAAATTTCTTAACATGTATTGGGCATGAACTGTAACTGGTGCAAGCATAACAAGTGTTTCCTCCAATTGTGCCTTGACTCATACACAGTTTATCCAATTTGCATGAATGCAGACCCTTGTCTCCTTGTTATCTTCATTAAATGTTTCCATTGTCTGTGCCAAACCACAGCTCACTGCTCACATCCTCTGGATCAGGAGACACTTCAGTTGGAAGTAGCGGCCTTTTGAGTGAATTGATGCACAGGATGAAAACTGTCCTGGCATCCTTAAAGAAAACCGTTGCCTGGTACCCTAAAGGGGAAGGACAATCAGCAGCATCTTTGGTCTCTGCCACTGCTACTGAGCCCACTGAGGACTTGACTTGTGTCGCTACGATCCTTGAAAGGCTCCTCTCCAGTGGGAAGATTAATTTGATCGCCAAGAACCTTGTTGGACAGCTTCAGGACATCCATCAAAGCAACCAAAGATCAACTCTGGAGGCTGCCAGCAAAAGCAATGCAGGTTCTGAGATTTTGCCAGAAGGATCTCCACAGCGGGCATCAAGCCCCTCTCTCCTGGTATACTCATATGCAGAGGATGCCATCAAGAACCTACTTCAGCCTTATCTTCTTCCCCATGTGACAGGGACATCCAGACAAGAGGCTGTCTTGGCCAGAACTGCCCATTCCAGGATCCAAAGTGCCCGGTCATCCGATGTGGCCAAAACAGTGGCAGTGGGCTCCACACCCCAGAAACGCGGGGAAGTAGTGGATCTGTTCACCAGGGTTATGGTTCATCAGGTAATGAACATTGTCCAGGTTGAGTCAACCTTGGAACTAAACCGGGCTGAACTTGAATCCATTGGGCAGGAGCAGATCAGTGTAGGGCATCGCTCTGAGATTGGTCCAGTCAGCAGTGACTATGGCTGTTTGGTCACAGTCCTAATGCTCAGGTTGCTGGCCAAACTCAAGGACCATCAAACTGCCTCTGCTAACATGGTGGACACCTCCAGGGAGCTGATTCAGAAAGTCCTCTCTGAGTTTAGCAGTGACTCAGGAGCACCTAACTTCGGGCTATATCTCGGCAACCCAAAGATTCAGGCAATCTATCGAGCCATGGATAGGTTCCTTCTAAAGGAATTCGGACCTGAGGCCATCCTGCAGAAGGCTGTGGAGACACAGGATGCGTCCTTTGATAACATCTTGCTGGCAGCACTGGGCAAGGAGCTCCAGCACCAGTCTGGATCAGAACCCACTTCAGTTCCACTTCCTGTGGCTGGAGCAGCAGCTGGAGCTCGCAGGATACCCAAAATGAGACTCAACATCAAGGTACGATAAAAATCTGACTTTGTAGAATGTCATCCTTTTAGAGGAATAACAATATGATTTTTGTTCCCCTGTGGACACATGCAGCGCTTCTCATGTTCTAAAAGATGTTATCCTTCCTCATCCAGATGCGAAAAAGAAGTGGCAAGATGCCCCACTCTGGGGCTTCATCTGACTCAGGTATTAATAAGCCCACTGATGAAGATAATTGATGCTGTTGCTAATAATTGTGCTCATGTTTGATGATATTTTATCTGCTGCTTATCTTCCCCTCCTCAGCCGGTGTTTGGGTAAAGACTCCTGCTGCCAGGTCTCCAGAGGACATCCCTGTTGTGTCCGCATCTGAACAGAAAACACGCAAACTCCCCTTTTTCATCAGGGTCTTTGCTTGCTGTTTTCAAGGCCCATCTGACCCTTAAATGTCCTCACAGGCTCTTACACACACACACACACACACACACACACACACACACACACACACACACACACACACACACACACACACACACTCCATTGGTTCCATCAATAAATACTTTCCTTTTACTTATTTCACTCCATGTTGTCTTTGGTTTCTGAAAATGATACAGGTAACATCACCTTTGTGAATGCTTTCTTACAATGTAGATGAGTAAACTCACTCACACTAACACCTGCACACACAGAGAGAGAGAGAGAGAGAGAGAGAGAGAGAGAGAGAGAGAGAGAGACAGAGAATATCAGGAAAAGTGGGCCTGTCATATTGTGGATTGTATTGTCTATTAGTATTACAAAACCACTTGTGTAATTTATGGGTTATATGGAATTGTGAGACAAAGCAATACAAAGGAAAACTCAGGCTGTAATTTTAAAGCATTAAAATAGGTCACATAAACACTGACATAATTATTGGGTTTTTGTAACAGTAAGCAAATAAATAAATAAACAAATAAAATGTGCAAGAAATGACACGACTTATCAGTGTGATAAATTATTATAAATTTACTGGAGGGATCATTTGGAGGCCCTGCGGCACTTGGCATGTTCCAAATGAATCTGCCTGGGTCAACTCTTGCTCCGTCATGTCTCACCTGCTCTGACATCTTATGGAGACTGCTGACTCAGGGGTGTGTTTACCACTGCTCAGGGCCGTCCAAGGCAGCTGCCTGTAATTTGTACAAAATCAGCTCCTGAGGAGGCCCCCACTGTTCTTCCCTAATGTAACGGTTAGCCTGCATTTATATGTTTTTAAAAAACCTACCAACATCGTCTCAGTAATCCGGATTCATGCATGTTTAGTAGTTTTCCCAGGGCATGCACCCCTCTGTCTGCGGTTCATTGGACTATTCCATGGTTAACGCGACAGTCGCAGGAAGTGAAACTTATCTTAAGCTAAATCAGTGGTGGTGTGAAGACGGTGATAAAGCTAATAGAAACGTGTACTGGTTATGGGCGGAATAAATATTGTAGAGTCGAATTTGATGGAATATAGTAGAGTACCGCTGGTAAGCAGGCCCTGCACTACTGTTAGCACAGTCGTCGCCAGAGCCCGCTGCTCTGGTCGACAATGAAAGTAGAGACTTGCAGATAAAGTGGTGCTTAAAGGACCTGTGCTTAAAGAACATCTTCTACCAGAAAGGCCTGACTCTCTTTAAAGGTCTGAGTCAAGGGTGATTTGTTTGCATATGCCGGATTCTGAGGAACTTTACGAGTCATCGCCAAGTCATACACAAGAGTAATGACAAAACAAATTACTCAAGTTAATTGGCTACTGTGGGCCTAAAGAGTAACTAAACAGACATGTAATGAATTAGAGAGCAATGTACGGGGAACAATAAACAAGAACAAAAAGAAGGTCAAATGTATGATATAAATGTATAAAATAGGCAAATATCTCTCTCTTTTGACTTCAATGGATCAAACAAGTATATTTTTAGCTCCCTTTCTCGAGCGTTTTATGCCATCATTGCTCTTTGTTGTGTTCATCATATCATGCTATCATTTACAACCCCAGGTCGGAGCAAACAGCTTGGTTACACAACTGAACTTTGTACCTAAGGCCAAGAAATGAGTGGCGAGTCATGCTCGCCTATTTGCATAAAAGTAACCAATCCTTTAAGGACAAAAATTATAGTATATTAAAATATATTTAATGTAATTGAAACCTCACTGGATCTTCTACCATTTGTTTGGACATACTGTATGTTATTTTGTGTTTATGAATATTATATTAACCCACTATCTTACATTTATTTTTGCAGTCCTCAAGTCTACCAGATGATGGCAGCACATTAGTATGAAGTACCTGCTAGAGCTGCAAAGAGCCAGTTGGATACTACAATGCAGTCAGTGAAAGTGGTTGTAGTGGGAGCTGGAGTGGTGGGTCTATCCACGGCAGTGTGCATCGCAGAGACCCTCCCTCACTGCTCTGTGACTATCATCAGTGAGCACTTCACCCCTGACACCACCAGTGATGGAGCTGCCGGGATCTTCATGGCTTGTCAGATTCCAGGTAGCAAGTCTGTAGAGGATCATGCAATGATTTCTGTGGAACGTAACTGTGTCACTTGCAACTGCAGTCCATATTTGAAACGTTACAAATGTCAACTGAAATGGCTGACTTTCTGTGCATTGCTGACAAAAGAGGTTCACTGTGTCTTTTTTGATCAGATATTCCACTGGAGCGACAACGCCAGTGGTTCAAGGATAGTTTTGATCACTTGCTGGCCATCGCCCAATCCACTGAGTCAGGGGAGGCAGGAGTCATCTTGAGCTCAGGGTTGGTCAGCAAAGAATTTTCACCTCCTTTTGTATACTTTCAAGTCTAAGATCAAAGGTTTGAATGTCTATTGCACTCTCTGTTAAAATATAATGACAAATTCCTGACATCTGTATCTTTGTAAAACATTCTCGACACAAGGCTTTATGGACATTAACAGATGTAAGGTATAGCCTATAGTATATTATGTAAAGACACTATTCAATCCCAAAATGTCTATAACCTTTGACTTTGAGTTCACAGAATCTTGTGAACACTTTCACATAGTACTGTTGATCATTTACAGTGTTGTAAATGAGTAAGCAAGTGGTTTAATAATCTGACTTGTGCTTGTCTTCTACTTGTGAAGGTGTGAGGTCTATAGGCAGGTGCCTGATGAAAAAGAGCCACTGTGGTCGGAGTATGTCCTTGGTTTCCGCTTTTTGAGTGACCGCGAGATGAAGAGGTTCCCTGAATATAAGTTTGGCCAGGCGTTCACTACGGTCAAGTGTGAGTGCATCACCTACCTGCCCTGGCTGGAGAAAAGGTACAGGCTCTCCCGCTTTAGTCAAGCATAGAATTATATCTTTTTTGAGCCAATCAAAGTTTTGTCCCAAACCCATACACACTTCTGCACTGTTAATGCACTGTTATGCTATTCATATCAGTTATATTTTTCAGTTACAATTTTGATACGATTGTTGAACTGTTGCTCAGGTTCAGGAAGGCTGGTGGTAAGATCCAGTATGGGAAGGTCTCTGATCTTCAGCACCTGGCTGACACCTATGACGTCATTGTGAACTGTTCAGGACTAGGAGCTCACTCCCTGGCCAGAGATACTAAGATGTACCCCATTCGTGGGCAGATAATCAAGTTCCATGCCCCCTGGGTGAAAAACTTTGTTGGTGATGATGAGAGCTTCACTTATATCTACCCAGGCGTGAACAGCATTACCCTGGGTGGAACATGGCAAGTCGGAGACAGGCGTCTGGAGGCAGATGCGGACAACAGGGAAGGCATCCTTGAGCGCTGCTTCAGGCTGGAGCCAGCCCTCCATGGAGGGAAGGTGGTGGGGGAGTGGGTTGGTCTGCGTCCAGGGAGAGAGAGCCCCCGGGTGGAGGTAGAGCGACTGAGAACAGCAAAGGGCCGAGAGGTCCCAGTGGTGCACAACTATGGCCATGGGGGCTGGGGGGTCACACTGGCCTGGGGTACTGCACTGGATGCCCTGGGGCTCGTGAGGCAGTCACTGCAGCAGCGCCCCCCTATGGCCAAACTGTGATCAGAATGGACTGTAGGATGTATATGTCTGAGATGACATAAGTCATTGCATCAAACTTGCATTGAATCTCATACAGTGAGATTTTGATTTTGAATTTAAAAAAAATAATAACTGATGATTATGATAAATGCAAATAACAGAACATCCAAACTGTCATGCGTGATTTGTTTGCAACCTAAAAGAACAAACGTTAAGTCACATGGGGATCTAACCATCAAATATTGCGGAAGATATGATACCAGCTCTCGCAGTTGTTTGATGGTTTCTGGTTTGGCCACCACCAGCTGGGCAATGTTGGGATAACATCAGCCCAACTGACCATCTGGTCAATAAAACCATCAAAAGCATGGCTAACCTGGTCAATCATCTTAAAGAATTATTTCACCTTTCATATGAAATTGTGTTGTTCACTGTCTTACATATTATATTATATTATATTATATTATATTATATAATATGTGGGTAAAAGCATTTTGGTCTCAGTGCTTGTGTTTTCCTAGTCCGGTAACCCCAATTTTAGCTTTAGCTTAGCATTGGCACTGGAATGTAATGTTGCCAAAGAGTTGCTATCTGGCTACTTTACATCTCAGTGCCTATGCTAAGCCAAATCTAAAAAAAGAGCTAAAATTGAGGTTGCCAGACTAGGAAAATACATGCACTGAGACCAAAATGCTTTTGCCCACATATGTAACAGCAGGTAAGAGGGCGAGTAACCCAATTTCATGAAAGGGTCGAGTATTCCTTTAAACTGCTTTAGATAGCTAATCTCGTTTTTAAACAAGGATGCATGGTAAATATTTTATCAAAGCAACCATGAATTTAGGGGAACTTCCAAAATACAAACATGTTGGATGTCTGTTGCCCTAGAAGCTGTTTTGCTGTAGCGTTTCGTTAGGTGTGTACATTTAGTTAGGTGAAATATGCTAATTTATGGGTGCTGCTGTCCCTCAATCTGAACACAATATTGGACTGTTCACTTTCCCATAGAAAAAAAGCTTTTAACTCAATGGGAGAGGCATATCTTAAGATACCATGCAAAAAACAAAAAAACAAAAAAAAAAACACTTTCAGATCAAAGCAGATATCACATTGCTTTATTTCACATTTCATATTGAATTTGTTCACATTGCTGTTTACTAATAGATGCTTCCCCCCTGATGTACATGTAACCTCAAACAAATATTAAAAATCAAAAATCAATAATTTACATATATATTTTTTTTTTTACACAAATCATATTATTACTGGGATGTAGTCAAACAGTTATTCAGTGACCAGTTTTCTCTATGCTGCTTTCTCAGCTGCTCTGCTGTTCTTTCATCTTTCAAGTACATTGAGAGATTGCATGTGATATGTCAAACACTGACTGATCTGTTGGTTTTGGCCACAGTAAGCAGTAATTAAACCCAGGCATTTCTTACTGTATTTGGTCAATGGAAAGGCTGTGCTGTAGCTGAGTTGCCCTGAATGAACAAGACATGTATGACTCATATGTGAGATCCAAATGCACATGGAAAAGCCAAAGTGAAAGACAAAGAGTGAATTGTGAGTCCTCCATCTATTTTCCAATATTGACACGCCACTTGAAGAAAAAGGGGACATGTTACCAAGGAAAACAAAGACAACACATTCCTAATGGCAAGTGATTTTTAAGAGACATTTTTTTCTGTATTTACCAAATAATTTCAGGAAATATTTTAACATCATACCTTTTAATCCCCTTCGTTTTCAAAATAAGTTAATAATAAAAATACTGTCATTTAAAAACATTTATCTCAGTTTGGTCCTTTAGCAATTAATAAAAGCTATCCTGAACTGTTAAACAATAGCTGCTGTTAAGAACTCTACATAGGTTCGAAATTTCTCAAAAAAGTCGAAGTAGGCTATTCAAAGCTTTTAAATAGCACTGTTCGCCTAAAAGCTATTTGCGCTTTTGGGAGCATCTGGAAATGTACTTGTTTTTCAGTTCGTCCCTACTCCCTTCTTCTCCCTGTTGAACTTGAGAAAGAATTCTGACTACAGCGTAAACAGTTTCAGCATCCAATTACAGCTGGAACGACCTCTGTTCCTCCTCCCCTGTGAAGGCCCTCTGCTGAGGTCACTGGATAACAAACTAATGCAGAAATCAAAGCTGTGTATTATTACTAATGACAAGGCCAGCATGTCTGCAGAAACAAACCAAACCATCCAAAACAGCAGAATGGAGAACAATCTATCCGCTCTACTTGAAGACTTACGAAGCAACACAACTACTTTTGTGTTCTTCACTGTCAGACTACATGTACTGTAAGTTGTAGTCCAAGTAATCTTGTATTGGTTCTCAGGACTGATCCTAGTTCAGTTGTGGCCTGCCTCGCCGTCGTCCTGCTCATCTGTGTGTGTTCTGGAGGCGAGGCTGTGGCGTCGTGAAGGACGTGGCCCCGAGCGTAGTCCGATCTTCCTCTTGGTGAGGTGGAAGAGGTCTCGGACAAAGTTGTAGAAGATGTACTCGTACTCCATGCGCTGGTAAAGCACCTGCAGGGCCTCCAGGCTAGGAGTGTGCTTGCGGACAGTACCCGTCAGATTGCCAAGCTTCTTATACTCTGGAGATTACAAAAAAAGGGGGGAATAAAAAAGGAAGAGGGAAAGAGAGAAAGAGCAAAAAAGAGTGTGTGTATGTGTGTGTGTGTGTGAGAGAGAGAGAGAGATAGCAAGGCCCTAGAAATAACAGTTTTCTATCAAATTGGATAGATTATCTAAACAGGAAAAGGAAAATAAATCAGTACTCTGTGGTAACAGTAGTAAATTTCCTAAGCAATCATGGACTTCTAAACAGACTTAATAATTTGAGACATCCGGCTTTGGATCTCTGGGACTCAGGGCTGGAGAGGAGGACTCACCAGGACTCTTGTAGATGTTGAGGACATCAGAGAAGAAGTGAGGCAGCAGACGTTCCAGCAGCAGCAGCACATCCTCCAGCTCTTCCAGAACACCCACTAGCAGATAGTGTTCCAGAACGTTCTGCTTGGCCTTCTGCAGAGCCCACTCGCTGGGCTCCCTAGCAACAAGCAACAAAGACACAGAGTTAGTTTTGCCATCCAAGAACCTGGGGAATCTATTACGGAACAACTGAAACCTGTGAATTACGTAAATATTAATGTTTCTCAGGAATGCGCTAAACCTCGGTAAAAAGCAACACAGAAAAAGAAAAACACTGGAGCGTTCATGAATAGTTTTTTTTTTTTTTTTTTTTGTCTGACAAAAGCGGCTGCGGATGAGAAGATTTCACAGGACAGTCTGTAGAGCAAACCAAGGTGCAAATCTTCCACTCACCTCAGATGCCCCAGCAACTGAAATAAACTCAAACGACCTCAGCTCACCCAGGTGATAAATCTTCAAATTCAGCTTTATTGACTTTCTAATTATCAGTCACTAAATATAAGGCGCCACTCATGAGCTTTGGCTGGGACGCCTCTGGCACTGCTCAGGATTTTGGCACCAAGAGGTCTCAGACAGCCTGGCGAGGGGTCGGACTCCGTACCTGAGTGTCAGGTGTGAGGAGAAGGTTTGTGCATGTCTCACCTGCATTGCGGATGCTGTCCACAGAAATACGGGATGATGTAGAAAAGGCGAGGATTGGAGCACTCGGGGTAATTTTCCAGGATACAGGTATTGATGTCCTACAGCAGAGACCAGACAGCAATCAGATTCAAACAGTTCTTTATGGACCTTCAATCTAATATCAAATATGCATGTGCAAGTCCTTGGCCTTGGCCAGCAAAAGGAACAGTCAAGTGTACCTGATCACATGCTACAACTAATGTATAAACACGAGCCTGCTGTGTATTTGCAGTCATCACCACAAGGGGGCGCATTAGCGGAGCATGTGATGTATGGAGGCATTCAGCCCAGGGGCTGCCACAGGACTATTTCCTGCCCAAAGCAAACAGAGGCAGGCTCCAGAAAAAGACTCCTGGGACATGAATACCCTCTATATGAGAAACATCACAGGAACGGCTTGTCGTCAGAGTACCAGATCATTTGTGGCAATGGCTTTCAGAGATTTCCAAGCAATTTGAATAAAGCCAACAAGTAAACATAATAATAGAAGTATTTTTCTGACAGGCAACAGGGATTGCATTCATCCTCACACATTATGCCAAGTTAAAATGAAATGCAAGAGCAACAAACTGAGAAGAGCAGTTTATTTCACTCTACTGCTAAACCAACACCAACGCTAATGGCAATATGTCTTCCTCATACACTTGTAAATGCCATCCACAAGATCTATTAAAGGGATACGAGACAAGCCTGTGATTTTTTCTTTTTTTACCTACAGAGCCACAGTTGCCTTTTTTAATGAACACCAACCTACATTCTAACCAATACACATGGATTTGTTTGCAAACCAACGAATAGGAACCACCAATAAACATTTAGGAAGAGTTATGTTGACTGACAAGGTAATAAATGTGATTTTGGTTTTATTCAGTTCCGTTTTGTGCACCGTAGCCATATTGGATGTGTTATAACGGCCCAATCAAACATACAGGCAGAGGGTGCCAAAAAAGCCTGCATTCATCCTGTAACGAGCCATTTAACCATAAGTGACTGAACAACTGGTGAATTAATATAAAAACAGCATAAGTTTCCTTGTGTACTCTTTTTTATTTTTTTCCACAAGGAAATCAAATATATAGCACACAGAAATATTACAAATGAAAGGTTTTGCGTTCCTTTAAACATTATTCTCCCCCCCCCACACTCCCCCACCCCAACCCAAGGATTATCCACCTAAAAAAAAAATAAAAATAAAAAAGGTGTGTACCTTTAATGAAAAAAGGTAAGGTAAGTCAAGGTGTTATCCTACCATAAAGTTTTACTATAGCTCTACTTCTGTATAGCATGAAGGAATAGATCATGAGTTCCTCCATCCCTGTGGTACTGTACACACAGAAGGGAATGGGATGGACAAAAACAAAGATTCTAGAGTGCTATGCGTAGAATCTAGAATCTTTGGAAAAAACGCACTTGTCAGTGGCTGGACTATGAGGTATAGGAGACTCACCAGGTACCTCTCCTCGTCCTTCATCCCAGGTGTCCGCACCAGGTGGTTCTCTTCCCCACGCCAGTCCCCAAATCGCCGAAAGAAATAGTTGGAGAGGAAGCGGTTGATCGGGTCTCTGATGATGTTGATGTACACAGGCTCATCTATCTTGAACCTGTAGAATACAGGCATGAGGGTTTAGTTGGCTGTAAACTTTCAGCAAACTATATCAACTAATCAACTAAACTGAATACAATGCAATACCTACTGTCTAACCTTAAGCAGTAAAGGCAATGTCAATGTAAATCAACCCATATTTCTGTTGCTTGAGTTCACAAGAGGGAGGCAATTCTGTACAACATAGAACTAATAAAACTGAGTTTGTTTGCCCTCAATAGTTAACAAATTTTCTCTGTATCATATTTTTTTGTTTCTCTTCTTAACAGAACATGTTGAGTTTGATCAAGTACAGTCTATGGGTTGATTCGACCTGGATTTTACCGTTAACTCGCGTATCAAAAGAAAATTAACTGGTACCATGCAATAAATGGTGACATTTATGTTCAGAATTGTACATGGTCCCCAATAAAAAATGCTGTATATGTGTGTGGGTAACCTGCTGAAGTTGAGAAAGTGAACATGTCGAGTGAACAGGAAAGGCTGTGGTATCTCACTGATGTTTCTCATGAGAGTGACCTGAACAGAAAAAGGAGAACTAATCAACCACAGCCACCCACAGTAAATATTCTCACTTTTTCTTATCAAAGTCAGATCTAGACAGATTGAAAAAAAACATTATGCAGTCCTGTGTGGACCGAGAATGAACAAGAACTTTTCTACCTTGACAAAAACAGAAAACTTTTCTGATTTAGTTTATTGCTGACTTCATGCTTCCATAACCAATGTTTATTTATTTATTTATTTATTTTTTTGTAGCCTACTGTTGCACTCTTAACTGCAGGAGCCATTACGTTTCTGCTAAGTCCAGTACATCAACAATGCGCTAGATAAATTGGGCTGTGCTAGGTGCATACCTGCTCATGTTTGGTGAGTCGGGTTTTGTTGTGGATGTCGGAGGACACCAGTGTGAACTGCTGCCGCTCAGCCAGGATGCGCAATAGCAGGACGATGGTGCGACTGCCACACTTCCCCACGCGATTGTACACCACCCCGCTGGGGAACGGCAGTGGCTGCAATGCCACACAACCACAATGAGGACACAAGACTCTGAACAAATTATACTTAGCAACTTGGATGACTGGTTTATGGTCATCATTGTCAGAGCACCACTATGCTAAGGTTTCAAGAAATTCTATTAAATCAGTAATTGGTAAAGAAGTGAATTAGTAGCGACAACAGAGGGACTGAAAACCAACAGCTAAACATACATGTAAAAAGAACAAGGGCATCCTAATGAAGATAAGAGTGCAGGAAAGCCATTGCAATGTAGCAGAAATATATTTGAGGGAAAGCAAAGATATTTTGACAAAAGTTAAATCGAGTGTGTGAGTAATCTACTGTATGTGAGTGAGTGATGAGGCACTTACTTTAGGGGCTATGGGTCCATGATCATCTGTAAATGTTGACTGTCCTGTGAGGAAGGAGTTGATAAGAGTTATCTCAGGCCTGGAATCCACCCAAGAGCCTCATACTGATGTGACTTTTAACAGACTTCAACCACAGCACAACATTTGCGTTGGCTCACAAAAGAGAAACAAAACATTTTTAAAAATGTAATTTGCATTTTAATCATATGCACATCTCTGCAGGAGGCATCTGAGATGTGCAAAGCCTGAAATGTGGTCCACAGAGTCATAATGTATTATCTTTCCTTCACCTCACTAGGAGAGAAATGTATTCTGTCCACACAGAAATATACAAAGCCAAGAATTACACAGGGATGCCCACTGATTTCTAAATTGTTTTTGTGTGTGTGTGTGTGTGTGTGTGTGTGTGTGTGTGTGTGTGTGTGTGTGTGTGTGTGTGTGTGTGTGTAGGGAAGACATGCTGATGGTGGCATTCTGATTTTCTCCTCGTGTGACTGACTAAAGCGTACCAAGATGACTTCTGCTTCAGCACTTCTGCTTCTCTTGAAATAACATTTTCTAAGAATTGATACTATTGTACCCATCCCTATCTCTCCAGCTACTGGAAGAAGTATTTTATGTGTATTGGCCGAGGTTCTGCAATGAAAGTATTTGGCAGACCATCCAGTCAGGCATTGTTATAAGCCAACTGAGCAAGGCCTTAGCAAGGCTCAAGATCCAACCTCACTTTGCATGGAAAATATATATATATTTTTTTCCTCTTGGTTCTCTCATACCCACAAGAACAAAAATGAACAATCAAATATGAGCCCACCTAATTATATGTATGATTATAACTATATATTTGCTATTATGTATGTTTATTTGTGTATTAATACAACATGAATTAAAGTAATGCGCGTCACCATTTGGGGAAATACACTCAAGTTCCTTGATTATTACGGCAAATGAGAGTATGGTTCCATTAGCCTGACATAGCCAGCCCATAATACTGCTGTTCATCCGTATTCATGGTCTGGAGATTCTTTAACCTGACACGATTATAGGGCAGGGGGGAGGGCATCCAGTTCTGATTTGAAACGATTGGACAGCTCGTCTAATCAGCTTCGCTTATTGGCCGGTAGACTCTCTACCGATGTAAACACGCCCCAGAAGACCGTCCCCAGACCATGGACCAATGAACATTCGTATTATGAGCAGGCTATGTCAGGCTTACCTCACTCACGTCAGATCATGCGCTACGTAACTTTCGTAAGGCACTTCCGCGCAACGATCTGATGTTGAAGCCCATCAGAGAGATTTCAAGCCATTATTCTCTAACCGGACCAATCAGGGCCGCTGGCTGCTGTAGAGGGTGTGACGTAGCGAAGAAGCAACTGTTTTGAATCCAACCAATCCAACAAACGTAACGAGCGTCTTCGGTTGGTTTCGATGTGGTTGGCTGCAGTGTACGTCAATTAAATTGATGGACAAGCCGTTTGCCCAGTTAGATTCAAGGATTTCTGGCTCCTGAAATAATTCGTCTATCGCTGAATATCAGATGAACGCGCGTAGCGCTACATCTGACGTGAGTGAGGTAAATGTCAGGCTATGGTTCCATGTCATATCAGCCTAGAAAATATTCATGCTTTCTGTTGGTCTTAGTACAATTTGCAGCTACAGTACTACCAAAGATCATGGAATAGTGAGCAAGATAAGGCATCATAATACATTTCAATGGGAGCAAACTGGAATACTTCCTGTCTGCATAAATGCATTACATCACAATAAGAAAGATTCTTTAAGTTCTATCAGCCAATGAGAGCTCAACTTTGTCTGCATAAAGGGGGATTTTTCCCCCCTCCCCCTTGCAAAAATAGAACCAGGAACTGAACCAGCGTTGACACCTCTCGCTCCACTTGAATCCTCTCTGGTACTACAGAAGTGTCAAGTTTTAATTTCAAAAAGCAAGACATCATAGTCACGGTTGAACAAGACACTAATAGGAAAGATGCTAACGGTCTAATCTGATTCAATGATCTATGCTAGGTTGGTGCTAAAAGTGCCACTGTTAGACACAGATAACGACTGGATGAACTGGAGAGAGATAAAACTTAACTGTTTAAACTCAAGGGGAGGAGGAAAATGAGTGTATTTTCCCAAGTATCACTTTAAGTACTGTTTAACACCGTTTAAAAAAGAGTAATGGAATGTGACAACTTTGAGAGGTGTGGATGTTGTGAGTCAACATCAATAATTTAAACAGTGTGAGGCGAGTCAAAACTACAGAACCTGACACATTTGGCTCTCATAAACACATTGGATGTAGCCAAAGCTGAACTTAGCAGACTTGCTGTTCAGTGGAGAGAGAGAGAGAGAGAACTCTCTACATCCTGCCCTGCCCTGGTATGTATTATGGGGTTAGGAGCCTCATCACAGAACACCACTGTGAGGCCAGAGTCTGGAGGAACAGAGGGGCTTATCCACCTAATGCACTGCCTTCATCAACAGCCCATGCTGGGCAGGGCAGGCTCACACTGATCTGAGAAGCAACTACAGCTCGGACTATCACTCTTACCCCTCCGTATTGGACAGGACTGGACATAGATTCTCAAAGTGCGGCCCGGGGGCCAATGGCAGCCCGCGGAATCATTTCTAGCGGCCAGCAATACCATTTGATAATATCTGTGAAACTGTTAAAACTACTGCATACATTGCTCTGAAAGAATGAATTTACGTTTAGTGGTGTGTAGCGCCGTCTATAGGCATTTCTTTATTGCAATAAATGTAAACTTTAGAGATGCAACCTGATTATTAAAATGATTACAAATGGGATTTTTTTCTGTTTTTTTTCCCCCTCCCCCTGCCCCTTTGGTGGCCCTCAGTTCTGTGTTGGGTCCCTAAATTGGCACTCACCGACAGGGGCGCTGCTAGAAATTTTGGGCCCTATGACAAAAAAATAATTTTGGGCCCCTCAAATATTGATTTTAATATTAATTTTTTTTCTCTGGGCCCCCCTGTTAGTGCCAGGCCATTAGAATCATCCTAACCTTTCTCCCCCTAGCGGCGCCCCTGCTCACCCATCAAACCTTTGAGAACCCCTGGGACAGTCACAGGACGTCAGACATAGCACAGCACAGCGGAGAGGCAGTGGCAGTGCTGCAGGGCCAAAGACACTGAGTGCCTCCTTAATACCGACTTGTTGATTTTCACAAGTATCACGGCGTTTTGGGTGGCGGATCTGAGAGGAATGAATCCTCATGATTCTGATCTGGACTGGGTGGGGTAGGGTGGGAGTTCAGATGTGTGTGTGTGTGTGTGTGTGTGTGTGTGTGTGTGTGTGTTAGTCTGAGGGGGGCTCTCACTGCTCTGAGTGGCTGTATTATATAATCTCATTCAGCTTTCCTACAGGGGGGGTGGGGGTTGAGGGGGTCTAGCCAGTCGGCCAGGCTGGATTTTTCCATGGGTCAGTGGAGACTTTCCGAAGGCGCAGCTCTAAATGAAATCATTACTGGATCTGAGGCCGAAGACAGAGAGTTCACTTTTTATCTGGAGACTGCCCCAGACCAACAGGAAATGAGCTCTGATCTGGTTTACACGCCACATGCTTGGGCTAGCCGCTCGCTCGCTCGCTGGCTCGGGGGGAATTATGCAGAAGAATGGAATCTGACATGGAGCACAAGTACTGGGGGCTGATTTTTTATTGGTGTTAGGAGAACTAATGGATTGAGACTGCAGGTGCTCCATTGACGCCCCCGCCGACAAAGGAAAGAGTTCATATGGGGTGATTATGACGCACTGGTCCATAATCACATTACAAATAGGACCAAAATAATCAATACCATACAAAACCTGTAAAATATAACAATGTGTCAAACTGACTAAACAAACACAGCAGCAACACATTTACGTTGTGCACAACACAGAGGGGTTTGGCAGTACAAATGGTAAACTGTATTGCACATGGTTAGCAAACACACTACAGCAGGGGCGGGCAATTATTTTGGCTAAAGGGCCACATTGGGTTTTAGATTTTGCCTAACGGGCGGGTGTTAACAGTCAACTGGTTGATGCCGGTAAATTGGCAAGTCTCAAACCAGTAGCCCCACTTTCAGGGGACATGTTAACATGCAGGTTTAAAAGGGTGCGATTTGTATTCCATGAATACAACAAATTTGATAAATCAGTCTTATATTCTAAGTCATCTAGGCTAAATGAGAAATTATTTTATTTTTGGAAGGCTTCACAGGCCGGATTGAATAACTCAACGGGCCGCATGTGGCCCAATTTGCCCAGGTATGCACTACAGATACTGTAATACCACCACCACCTTCTGTGATACGAAGATAGATGAAGTGAAATACTAGGCAGATTTCCCCTGCTGTAAATTAGTACAGAGGGGTAGTGTGAGGTAGTGGTCACTGGGAGAGGCGTGGTGTGTACTTCAGGCCACTGACAACACAGGCTAACCAACAGGTTGTCCTTGAGGAGGCCATAGAACAGGACTAGCATCCTGGCCAGGTTATTCAGGGCCAGACTGATGTAGTGTAGTGTGTGATGAAGGTTGAGTAGGCCAGGCTGAAGCCACCTGTAGACTAATAAGGGACACAGACCTTTAACAGCTGCCTATATCTTAACTCAAAATTTGTGCTGAGAGATACAAATGTAGCCTGAAAAGACCCAAGAGGAATTTATCTTTTTCAAGATTCAAGTTCACACCTTTGATTTCACTCCAGACTAGGGTTGATTGATTGAGCAAAACTTACAGGGAGTCACATACAGTATGTAAGTTGTTATCTTATGGTGATGATGCATAAGCAATGTATAGCCTCCTCTTACCTAGGAGAATTTGAGAACCTATGTCTTTATCTGTCACATATCATGAATAAGTTTGTATAGTCAGTTGCATAACAATTCTTCCATGGAGAAAAAATTGCACTTTCAGTAAATATAGGCAAGGGCTATTTCTTTTGTAATGTGACATCAATTTCCATTAGCCTATAAACTAAATATTAACTAGTTCTTTTCTTTACCTTTTTTTTTAGTGGGGAGCATTTAACGAGTTTGTTGTTCTAACTGCATTGTCTCATCATTTAAATGTGTTGGATAAAAGAACAAGGACTACTCTTACATTTGAAATAGAACTGCAAGGATCAGTTTAGATAATTCACGTTTGTATCTACTTTTGGAGTGGTAATGCAATTGTGGACCAACTCGTCTTTAACCATGGATAATTGGTCTACCCATTCAATTAATTTCAGGTGTTTCAGAAACTCTGTACAGCAACAAAGACATGGTATTCATGTGTGCGTCCAACCCATGCACACATAGGACACACACTGATAAATAAAAGCCCATTTGTTACTTCACACAGTTCAAATGGAAAATGTGAAATAAGAAATGAGTTTGGCTGTAGAGTGTTGTAAATGGGAAGAGCTATTTATTTCTGAAAGACATAAACATAAACTCTTATTAAACCTTTCACCTTAGTTACTGTTTCTCGAAATGCAAAATACTCTAATTTTTGAAGTGACTTGACATCTTTCCATGGGTGAACTACAAACAGCCTAACCAAACTCCACTAGGTAGCCCACCTGTGGCCGCGTGTGCAGTGCCAAAAATATGAAATATTCTACGCGTGTAGCCTACGTGTACAGTCCCCGACACAAACGACCCTTTATTCAATAACACACGATTTCGTCACTTCGAAGGGGGCACCGCAACCCACTAGAAGTCTGCAAGTTTCATAACACAGACAGGCTACGGTTGACTTTCAGCAGCTAATGGAAACTAATTACTTACCGAAATAATAGCGGATGTCTTGGAGAAGGTTTGGAGGACCGCCGTTCAGTTGCCAAAAAAGCGAACCCAAACAGAACAGGAATAGAGCTGTCAGGCAAAAGCCGAAGTCACGCCGTGAGATTCGGAACAAAATAACGGCCAGCCAGTTTCCTCTCTTGTTCTTCCCTCGAATGTGGTTTGCTTGATGTTTGTGACTTGGATTGTTTCCTATATTCTTCATCATATCATCATCATTCGCAGTCGTAGAGAGTGATGGTCCCCATTCGAAAGCGCCGCAAATATTTTGCCGACATTAACGCACCTACAGTCCGTCGAAACTGAATGACATATAACTGGACGCTCAGCCACGGTGAGCGGTGCTTCTCGGTTGGAGAAACTGTAGAGTTTCTTCATCATTCACTATTCAAGGGCGATGTGGCGGTGTCGAGTTTCAAATCCCAGCGGATAAACCAAAATGACTCGAATCGCGCAACTTTGGACTCTCCTGGAGAAAGGGAGACACCTTCTGGTGTAGTACCGCGTTGTTGAGTTCTCACCTGGACCTGGACTTAATACTGTAGTCCTACCTAAGGTCAAGATCCTTCAAGAGAGTTTTGAAGCCGAAAGGTGTACTCTACGACTATTTTAATAATAAAAAAACTTTCATACTGTTTCAAGCGAGGTAAACGTCTCTTAACGTCACCATAAAACCTAGTCAATCTCGACATCTGTAACCAAAGATAATGTAAGGTCAAATGACAAATTTACACAATGTTTCATAGTCTAATGTTTTTTACTTGAAATGGACTTGACTTTATTTTCTTTCACAGCATCTACTAGTCAGAAAATGGAGATGCATATAAACAACTGTTGATCAAAAGAATGCCTTATCAACAATCAGTATATTTGTGCTGGTGTGATGTATAGGCTACAAAATACATGATGAGCAAATAAATAAGTAATCTGTGTTCGGACTGCATCTTTTTAATTTCTTTGACTACTCCGAGAGCCTGAGGGCGTGAGAGCTTGTTTAAAGTCTTAAAGAAAAATCCGCACTCACGAGCTATATCTCATTATTTATTATACCACCATGTCCAATGCATGGCTTAGGCCGAAACGCGTCTGCATTGGACATGGTGGTATAATAAATAATGAGATATAGCTCGTGAGTGCGGATTTTTCTTTAAGACTATAGCTTTCCTTTTCACGCACCCAAAGTCTTTTATTTTACTTTTGAAGTTGAGCGCGCCCTCCCAACACACTGACAGCTTGTTTAAAGTAGCATGTCCTTTCCATGTTTTTTTTTGATGGATGCAGAATTCATTTAGGCTCCCAGAATGCTACAAAAGGCATCATAAGATACTATCAAATAAGATTCTCTATTATGGTTGCCAATCAGCTAAACACTGGATACCACAGATAGACAATGATGAAGGTACAGCCTACACAAAAAGTCTGGCCAACACATTCTAAAACAAATGCAGTAACTGACACCACCTTGCTCTAAAACTGCACATTTGTGGTTAAATATGCAACTGCACAGTGGTTAAATATGCAACAATTACACATGTTGAACATTTATCAAAAATCTTTCAATGATTTAGATTTTTTTTTTTTTGACAATCTATTTCATGGTTAGTCAGGTTTTGAATCACCAGAGACTCCGTTTTCAGTTCCTAATGACTATCGATGGGAAAGTGCTACTGAAACTAGAAAGCAAGAACAACAAATCATCACAATAAGGAGTATACTTCTGTTAAACACTGCCCTCTGCTGGGGGAAATCAGTCTTCTGTCCCTTGGGGAACTCCTCATATCATTAACACCAACTGCATTCATTAAAAGACCTCCTTAATAAACATCATCTTTGATCAGTCTCTGCCAGTATTCACCATCACTGGGAGTCAAATGATGTCCAGGAAAATGAGTTGAAAGAAAGTTATAAAAAAAAAAAATGAAGATGAACTCCTAGCCATGCTCACATCAATGCTTTAACTGTGCTCCACATGAAGTTCAGAGTGTGGAGGATGTCTGTTATTTTTGGCACTGGTATGGGTAGGCTACTCCTGGCAGATGCATTTTGGGTAGTGAAGTGAACATATGATCACTTATAGGTCCATTTACAGTAAGTGTGTGCCAGCTGAAGCCATATCTGGGCTGAACTCTCTCAGACTTACATCCTGAGAGTCAGCTGGTGATCCTGTCGTTTACTTCATAGAACACACCATGGACGGCCCTTTGGATGGGATCTGGGTAAAGAGAAGAGGGTAGAGATTATAATCAGGAGCTGTTAAAGGAATAGTTCACCTCTTTATGAAAATTGGTTATTCACCCCCTTACCTGAAGTTACATATGTGGGTAAAAGCATTTTGTGGGTAAAAGCATTTTTTCCTAGTGTTTCTCCATTTTTTTTAGCTTTAGCTTAGCATAGGTGCTGGAATGTAATGTTGCCAGATAGCAACTCTTTGGCAACTTTACTTTCCAGTGCCTATGCTAAGCTAAAGGTAAAATTGGGGTTGCCAGACTAGGAAAACGCAAGCACTGAGACCAAAATGCTCTTAGCCACATACAGTATGTAACTCCAGGTAAGGGGGTGAATAATTAATTTTCATAATTGGGTGAACTATTCCTGTAAGGGTAAAATATACATAAAGTTGTCAGCTGAGCCAGGGAAAGAAGGCGGGGGGGAAAACATGAAGTTGAGGTAATGGTTGGATTCAGGTTTGCTGGATGACCATGGAATTCATCATGCACGGCCTGACACATTCACCAAACATTCTCAGCTATGATCACACTCAACACTAAATATTGTCACTGTGCCTGCCCCTTACAGCCACACAATTGGGACAAGATGATCTCAGAAGACAGAGCATTTCCATCTGGTTTTATTTACAACCCGCCCTACGCCTCTCTCTCTAAGAGGCATTTCTGAAATATTTGACTCAACCAGGCCTATTGTCTTTTCATTATTCAGTTTACAACATGTGATCTTTGAGGGTATTAGTTTGTAGCTAAATAGCCTATTATCCTCAGCTCTCTCTGTCAAGCTCCATTCTTTTCCAATCTTGTCTTTAACATCCATTTCATCAGTGTCATAGTACCAAAGATCATGGAATAGTGAGCAAGATAAGGCATCATAATACATTTCAATGGGAGCAAACTGAATACTTCCTGTCTGCATAAATGCATTACATCACAATAAGAAAGATTCTTTAAGTCTGCATAAAGGGGATTTTCCCCCTCCCTTGCAAAAATAGAACCAGGAACTGAACCAGCGTTGACACCTCTCGCTCCGCTTGAATCCTCTCTGATAGTACTAGAAAGAGCTCAAGATTACTGTATGTGTCTTACAGCCATGCGGTGTTCCTTGTGAAGCTGTTGGACTCTGATGTGCTCCATGACTCTGGCCATGTCACTCAGGGCCTCACTGAGCTCTTCTGAATACCTCTGGACCAGGGTTGTAGGGATCCCACATCGACCATGCTGCAGAGGATGGAGACCATGCATGAATACAATGAAGGTGACACAGAAACACTGTGAGGACTGATGACACTATTGTTATGGGATTGCAGCTCACAAAAAAAAAAAACAAAACAAACAAAAAAAAAATTTTATGCATTAAAAATTCTTTAGTCCTCCAATTATTATGTCATTGTCCAAATCATTTTCAATCAAATTACATTTAAATGATCTATATCATCTTTAAAATTTCATGAAGTAACTTTATTTAAATTATGTTGTTCTGATATGACCAGTTACCTTGTCAGAGTATGGCTCCTCAGTAAGGCAGATTCCCTCCAGTGCCAGTTTCTCCTCCACAAGGGCCACCAGGTATCCCATGCTGCCCTGAGGAGTGCCTCTCCTGCCTGCTCCAGGGAGCTTCCTGTGTGGAGGCTCTGGAGTGCGGGGTGGCTGAGGAGCGTAGGCCGGTTCAACTGGCAAGCTGATGTTCTCAGACACACTGGAACCTATGGTGGTGCCCTGGGTAGCTGTGTGTGGTTCCACACATGGTTTACAGGGCACAGTGATGTGGTGGATGTGAGTGGCAGGATGACGCGGAGGGTCCCCAGGAGAGGTTGGTGGCTGTATTGAGCTCCTGCTGGTGGTGGGCAAATACTCTTTGGGTTTGGCAGGAATGGGAGGCTTGGTGCCCCTCTGCACCGGGGGCTTCTTTCCTGGGGGAGGGACTTTAATGCGAGCCTGGCGGACCTGCATGGAGTCGGACACCTGAGCGAGTGATGAGATATCGACTTTTTCAGGTGTGGTGGGGCTCTCGAGACCGTGAAGGCTAGTCAAAGGCTGCTCTTCTGCAGGGGAGGGAATGATCATCTGGGCAAACTTCTCAGGCTGCTGGCCCTCCCCAACCAGTCCCACACTTACAAATGCAAGTGTAGGCTGTGGCGGCTGTGTTGTCTCGTTACCTGGTAACGTTAGGGTGTTTGGTCGAATTTTATCTGTCGATTCAGACTTCGATGGCTCTGTTGAATGTGTCAACTCTGCCTCTACTGCCATGGATATGCAATTATATGTTGATTCATCTGTTTGAGAGACACAAGCTGTCGCTGTCTGTGTTGATTCTTCTGCCTCACATGCACTTGATGCAACAGCTTGTATTTGTTCACATGAGCAAAACAGACTCAGCTGTGCTGATTCGACTGGATCAGAGCTACAGCTTACAGAGGGTATTTTGTCTATTTCACAAGTTGAACTGACACATGTTAATTCCTCTCTTTCAGACCGTAAATCTGCTAAAGATTCTTCTGCTTGCCCAGATAAATATGCTTCAATGGGTTGACTTGGTTCTTCACATTCTGATGATGCAGAAGGCACTGTAGATGCTAAGACCCCTACAGATTCACGCATGTCTGACACGGGCAATGGGACTGGATTCACTGGATCAGACAGACGTGGTGCAGTAAGCTCTTCTGGTCTCTCATCCCCACATAGAGATGACGATTCAAGCTCAGGTGCTTGACTGAGTGCTGCTGTCCCCACTGGCTCCTCCAGGCTCTCCTCTCGCAGTCCTTCCTGGAGCTCCTGGTCCCGGTGCACCTCCTCCAGGGACTGGTAACACCTCCTGAAGCCCAGGGCGGCGTGACTGCCCAGGGAGTCCAAGCTCTGGCTCAGGGCACTGCCACCCAGCATGTGGTCGTCCACCAGGCCCTGCAGGGTGGCTGGGCGGGGAGGCAGGGAGCTGGGCCTCTGATCCTGCCCTGGAGGGGCAAGGCTGAGGTGGACCAAGGGGAGGCCGGGGGACTCAGGGGAAGGGAGGTGGCTGGACTCAAATCCTGACGAAGACCTGCTTAAGTAAGATGTCTTTTTGATCCTCCCTATGAAAAAAAAGCAGTTGTGTTGCAAAAACATGATCGTCTTAATTAAAACCATCCTAACAGTGTTCAATAAGCTTAAAGGAATTATCGAGAGTGAATCAACCCACAGCCCTGTCGTTTCACATTGCTAAGTGCTGTCGATAGGTATTAGAATTTCGTGCAATACAGACCAAATTGTGAAACAGCAGCCAATGCTAACCAATAAGGGCATGAAAATTTTGTTGTTTTCATATCATAGCTTAGCTGCAAGTGTGCATGTTTGGACTATGTTGTTCCAAACAGTGCCGTTCTGATAGCTATCGATAGACTTGGTAGCCTCAAAACAGGGATGTGGACTGATTACCTCTGGATTTTCCCTTTAACTCAAATAACTTCAATAATCTAAGAAAAAAACCAACAAACTAAACTACAAAAACTATAGTTAAGTAATGTATGTATTTGGCAGAAAAGCATGCTGATGTGATGTGCAGAGAGAAGCAGATGTGAGATGGCGAGAAGACTTGAAGAGTCTAGTACAGATGTTCAGCAGCACAGATGTGCAGCGGCTGCAGCGGCATGTCAGAGTTCAAAAGTGACTGACACAGGAGGCACTTAGAGGAGAATAATAATAATAATAATAATAAAAAAGAAGAAGAAGCAGGCAACCAGACCGATGAAGGACAGAGCAGTTTATTCCACAGACTCTCCTAACCAAAAAAAAAAAAAAAGAAAAGACAAGAGGCACACCTCTCTCAGCACTGTTCACTGCCCCCACCCCATTCCCAAAACACGGGTCCCCTCAGTGCATGCACAAGAGCTTCCAGATAGAACTGGATCCTGTTTAGTCTACTTCCCAATGTTCAGCTAGTGACAGTCATTAACACAGTCTTTTTTTTACCAGCTGAGAACAGGGGGCTCCTGGTTATTAGTGTTTGCACTGCGAGACACTCAAACAGTAGCTGTTAACACAAAGCCCCTAACTTATCTAACTTATTTAGCTCCCGTCTGTATGGGACAGTATAGTACAGTATATATTGTCTTTTAGTAAATATATCTCTCCTTTTGAATGGTTGCATATACTGTAACATATATCTTTTTAGGCACATCATAGGATATTGTGCAAGAATAAATATTTCCCACTAGAAAAAAAAAGAAAATATACACACAAAGATGGCCAAATGAAAAAAAAGTCTATAAAGTAAAAGAACAAGCATGAAACACAGACATGTCAATTCTTCACAGAGGCTCACTGACATTCACAAAAGCACCAGAGAACTAGGGAGTTATCAAGACTAAATCCAAGCAAAATTGTACTGGCGATGAGTAAGTTACTGTAAGTACAGAGTCAGAGTCTTTTTTTTTTTTTGTTTTGTTTTTGTTTTTGCCCCCACGCTATACTTTTGTTTAGTCACTCATGTTCTTTAGCACTACCACAAACAGATCAGCAAGTGCCCACACCCCCAGCACCCTAAAAAAACACCCGAAATCCTCCCCGCCCCCAAAAGATATCCCTTAGCGGGACAGCAGAGCCTCAGAGCTTCATACTGCTGGGTAAACAAGCGTCTCTAAAAGCGTCCTGGTCCCTGGAGAGTTGGGCTGAGAGGTGGGCATGCTTGCAAGATGAGAGACAGAGCACAGAGTCTGGATAATGAACTGGTGGAAATGAGAGGGGGATTCCTCTCCTCCTCCTCCTCCATCGCAGAAATGAAAAGCAGAGGAAACGTGACAGAATGGCAGAAGGATGAGATAAGAGAGAAAGGGAGAGCGAGAGCGACAGCTAGGTGCAGCATTGATGGCAGCACAGAGAAGGTCAGCAGAAGGTCGTTGCGGTTGGCTGCCGTGGCACGGTGACCCGCCTCAAAAGGTCGAGAGGTCTGGCGGGGCTCACGAGCGAGGCAGGCTGTCGTTACCGTTCTCCAGGTGCTCGGTGCTCTCGTAGCAGCCGGAGTCGCGGGGGGAGTCGCCGGCGGGCACAGGCCCTTCCAGAAGCAGCTTCTCCTGGGAGCCACCGGAGCCTCCTGCCCGCTCCGGGTCACTGTTGCCTGGAGGAACAGAGACAGATGACCATGCTTGACACAATATACTGTAGGAGTTCACAAAAACATTCACTGGCATCTGGCATTTCATATACACAGTCTGTCAGACTAATGGGTAGCACCTGGGGGCAGGTTTGTAAGAATATGTGGAGTTTCAGTATGTTCATGTCACAAGAGGCCTTAAGTGATCACAATCTCTCTCTCTCTCTCTGTGTGTGTGTGTGTGTGTGTGTGTGTGTGTGTGTGTGTGTGTGTGTATGTTTGTTTACTTACTGTCATACTCCTGCAGCAGCTCCACAGCGGTCATGAGCACAGCTTTGTGCTGGGGGTCTCTGATATTGAGCTCCTCCAAGTCCTCCTCCTCCAGGAGCTTAAAGGTGTCCAGGTCCTCATAG
>JAODXP020000024.1:29675684-29710684 GCA_027497455.2 Sardinella longiceps | reverse complement strand
CAGCGCCCCCAGAGCCAAGGGGCTGCCCGCTCCTCTGCCCGGCATTCCCCCGGCCACACCGCCAGGCCCAACCAGCCCTCCGCTGCTGATGGACTTCCCAAAGGCCCGCATCAGCTTGTGGCTACTGCTGGAGCAAAAGGGGAAAGAAATCAGACTATCATGGTCTACACTGTTTTAGGGGCAAAGGGCTATTATTGTCTACACTGTTTTCAGGTTCTAAGATGGACAAAACTGTAGAAAAACAGTAGTGACTGACTACTCTGACATGTATTAGGTTTTACTCTGATTGGGTGGAGAGTTGTGCTACTATTTTGATTGTTGGTTGATGATGTGTTGATGATGTGGTGCGGGTTTGGATAGTGTAGACAATCAATAAAATTCCCAAGAACATACCAGAACTGTAGGATTTTTATGCAGGGAAAATACTATGACACAATGTACTGTAAGGCATGGAATGTAAGATATTGTGCGCTGAGCAATACCCTAACTCAATGCAGTTCTGCTTGGATGAAAGCTTAATTACCTCCGCCAAGGAGGTTATGTTTTCGGTCGCGTTGGTTTGTCTGTTTGTCAGCAGGATAACTCGAAAAGTACTGCACGGATTTGGATGAAATTTTCGGACAATGTGTATATTGGGACAAGCAAGAGCTGATTAAATTTTGGTGGCGATCGGTGATCCAGAACATGACCTGGAATGTATATTGTGTCTGTGACCACATTGTCTTGGCGGAGGTCTGCGCTCTTTGAGCGCTTTTCTAGTTTGTACAATGTTGCTTGGCTATACTAGCCTCTTGAGACCAAACTGATCTTGCGAGCTTCAGGTCTTCACTCGCAGCTCAGTCTGGCTATTCTCCATTGACGAGAATTTGGAGCAGGTTGCCAAACAAACGAACCAATCAGCGTTGGCTTTGAGGCGGGCTGAGGTGTGGCTCAACGAGAAGCAAGTCTAAAGAACATGTACGTATGTTAGTACGTAATATGCTTCTTTGGTCTGATTGGTTGATTTGGCCCGTCTATCACCAACATACTGTAGGTGGTGATAGACAGATGCCTTATCCAATCAGCCAAACTAAACTAACGAAAACGAAACTAACGAACCAAAACTACTTCAACGGATGGTTCCCAGATGGAATTGCGGGAGCAAGTCCATCTGGCGGAGTCAGGTTATTGCTATACAACTGTACGAGTACAAATCCAGAATGGGACTCAGGTTACCTGTAGGTGTCCAGACTACTGGAAGAGGGCGAGGTGGTCAGACTGTCAGAGTCTCCGTCCAATGAGAGCTGTTCCTGCAGTACCGAAGCCAGCCCGTCGCCCTGGGAGACCAGGAGCTTCCGCTGCACACCTGAGTAGACAGGTGTGGCCTCCTCAGTGGAGGGGGAAGCCTCGGAGCTGCCGCACTCTGGGAGAGATGGGGTGGAGGAGAAAGAAGGCATTTTACACACTTTGATGGAGCAGCTTGCCTTTAGAAATGGACCCAAATAGCAATTTGTAATTTAAAAAAAAAACTTATTATATATGTGGTCGGCCTATACAGTACAGTCCACCTGGTACAGTAGCAGTTTCTTATTTGCAAAAACTTATTTGCAAAGACAGATGAGTGGTGATTTTTCTACTTTTTTTACAGTAACAGTTTCTCCAAAGACAAACAGTTTCTCCAAAGACAAACAAACAATACACAGAATCGTCAACATGCTGAAATCAGTCTTTGAACAGCCACTGTTGTAAAACTTTTATAAACATTTTTCAGAATAGCGTGTGAATTTGTGAAATTAAACAATCAAGTAGGACACTTTTGATAAAGTATACCAGAATGTTCTGTAAAATAATGTTTTAATATGTTATCCAAGTCCACATGTGCAGCACAATACAGTGATGGTTCTCCTCACCTCTGGCTCCAGGCTTCTTGGACTCATCGATGCGGATGAGTTTCTTGCGGACGCGGCGAGTGGAGTTGACCAACTTGTGCAGTCGGCGGAACGTGAGCGAGTCCTCAAGCTCATCATCAGACTGCTCCCTCGACTGCAGGAGAAGAGTTAAGCGTTTAATCAGGAGACCGTTCACTGGGGCCACACAGGTCTGTACAGTAATTTCCTGCATATAAGCCGCATGGTGTATAAGCCGCAGGACAGTGTTTTATAGAAGTTAAAAACCATATTAACACCAGATTAAATGCCACCCTGTTTTAACCTCATAGCGGAAGAAATTTTGCAAAATCAATGTAAAAGCCGCAGCTAATAGTCGGGAAATTACGGTAATGGTACTGCTGCGCCATATTATGACATTCACAGAATAACACCAAATGATGCTGACAGATTGGAAATTAGGTGGCTCATGATACACAACACTACAAAGTGTGATGTTAAGATTACATCCTGTAGGTTTTGGCACATCATCAACAGCTGAACATTCAATTCATTTCATGTTCATGTCCACCACACGTCACAGACGAGAACAAAAGAAACCTTTGCAAGACTCAATAATAACAACTTATGAAACCGATCAAAATGTAGTCTGGCTTATTTCCCACAATCTGTTTTTTGTTTTGAAACTTTCGAAGTACCGTTAGTGGTCAGAACTAAGGCAAGTTTCTGATCCTTGAAATACAGTGTGGTGCTAGTAGTGATGGGTGGGGGGTTATATTATGAGTGAGAGTCCTCTCCCCCGATATAACCTCTACTGCTCGGGCCCACCGCCTCAGCTGTGGTGAGGGCTCCGCTTTACAGTAACTGCACCATGTGTCCTGTCCTGTCATTTCATGTCGGTGTGGGATGACTATTCTGGGTTTGACCATCACCTTGTAATTTCCCCGCGCAGCGCAGCAGACACTGTTTATTTAAACATGGCCGACTCTTCAGCACAAGGCTATACAAACCCGGGTTAGGGCATGGCTTTGGGATGGAAACAGTTCTGATTTTACATGTCGCCACTGGGATGAGTCATCAGTATACATAGCGCATTATGTAACGGAACGACGATCACCCCCCTCCATTATCCTGGCCAGGTTACCCTGCCAACTGTCAATCAAATGTCACTCACGCAGACCACAGGAGATATCCGGTGTGAATCTACCCATACAGTAGCCCTGTTAAGACAAGGTCACAGAGTGCTGCTGGGAAGAAAAAGAGCAAGAAAATTTAAAACATGAACTGTATAGCAGCCTGACTAGCGAACTGAAAGCAAACACTAACTGAATGGAAACTCACTTGTTTTCATTTTCTTATGCCTTATTCAGTTCACATTTGCTGCCATTTGCTATTCAGTCTATGCTATTGGATGACTGAATTGTGGATTGAATCACACCAAATATCTCCTTTAATGTATGTAGTCTCAACTCAACTGTTATTCTGCCATTATCTATCTGGGATAATTGCTATTTTTAAGATGGAGCTAAGAAACCCAGATGCTTACTGTAAGTCTGAGGATATGTTTTTGCACAGCTCTTGACTCATGACCCCTATCTGTGGATCTGTGAATAGAAGTGATTTGTGTATGCTAGCTGTTGGCAGACCATTCTCAAATCTGCCCCCATATCTCCATATCCTGCCTTTTCACAGTAGTGGTGGTGGTGTGTGCGTGTTTGTTTGTGTGCGTGTGTGTGTGTGTGTGTGTGTGTGTGTGTGTGTGTGTGTGTGTGTGTGTGTGAGAGAGAGAGAGAGAGAGAGTATGTGGATTCACCAGTGTACCTCAGTGAACTTGGTGAGCAAGAGGCCTTGAGGGTTATCTGTCCACAGCTCCCCCACGGTCAGCAGTCAGACAGACTGCATAGCACGCACGTAACTGGTGGCTTTTGTATTCACAAGCACACAGCCCTAGTGACCTCTTGTTTTTCTCAAGGGTCAGCGCATCCTCTTGCCCATGTTTTCTCCCCCCTTTCCTTGCGGGCCTGACGGGGCACCTTTTCCAGAGGCTTCCGCATGATAGATACAGTAGGGGTCATCAAATATTTATGTTAACAAAAAAAAAAAGAGCTCACGGATGGCTTTGAGGGTTTGTGGCAGAATGAAGTACTCCCCCCCCCTCCCCCGCCCCCATGCGGCAGATGAAGCTACGTGTCGACTAAGCTACGTGTTTCCCAGCAGTGGCTATAAGTGGCCACAGCTACTTTCTGTGGTGGTCTCCTGAGAGACCGTAGTGAAAACCCCCCGTGCGCAAGGGTGCAAGGGCGCGGGCTATTCTTGTGTCTCATACTTAAATAAGGCTCAGTTTCTCAGAGACACAGATATAAACCTCCCTCTACTGCACGGTCGCTCGGTCACGTGTGTCTCTGCAAGCACAGGTGATGTGGTGAGAGTTAGACACAAGAAGAGGGGGTTTCTGAGAGATAGCGTGCAGAGAAGACTAGACTACCTCAGGTTTTCCACAGCTGTAAGGCATAAGAGATCTGTGCTCCAAACAGCTGAGGTTTCTTACAAAAAATAAAAAAATAAAAAAACTGTACTGAAAGAAAAGTAATCACTCATGGCTGCCTCCATATACATAATAATTCATTGCATTCAACTGAAATGATTTGAAGTGCCTATGTGCTGACAATGTTGAAACATAACACAACAATCTACTTCCTTCTGGTGTAGTTACGATTACTGAAGAAGTGAACTACTGAACTTTCAGTTTCCAAATTAGCCACATAAACATATTTTTAATTCTTGCAGTAGAGCTTTCATTTCGTTTGTTTGCTGTGGTAAACCACCAAACAGAGATAGCTATCTGAGAGCAACACGTTGTGTGCACTTGTTAGCATGCTTTTCGGATTTTTCCTGCACAGATTGTCCATAAAGCACAAGAGAACAAACTCATGTTCTTGAGAAGAATGCCGCCTGTAGCCCGTTTGTGTTGGAATTTGGAAATACATCCCTGTATCCCCCTGAGCATTCCCAAACAGCTACAGAACAAAAGGCAACATGCGGTGTTGGGTGCTACTAACTCCACCGAGGAATTCCAGTGAGTGAGAGCTACCTCATGCCCTCACCAAAACAATGTGAAATGGCCTGAGGGGTGAGATACGATCAGAGAGAGAGAGAGAGAGAGAGAGAGAGAGAGAGAGAGAGAGAGAGAGAGAGAGAGAGAGAGAGAGAGAGAGAGAGAGAGAGAATGGCAACACTGACATGGTTACACAAAGACCTAACCAGGAATCAGTTATATAATGATGCCATGTCAGCAGAAACTCACATCACACACACACACACACACACACACACACACACACACAAACACCCACACACCACTGCCGCATGACTTCACCCACCACAGAGCTCCGCTGGCTCGGTCCACCAGAGTGCTGCTAACACGCTAATGCTAACAGCCATCACGTTGGGCCATTGGGATGAATGGTGCGTTGCCTAGCTAGCGCTAGCTCCCCGATGGCTGGCACAGGCTAGCAGCGCAGGCCCACTGCCGTGCCTCTGTGGCATTCATCTTCCAAAAGAGACTAAATGTCACAGCTATGCCGCTGCGTCATGACGAGCGCGGCCACATAATTGCTACATTCCAGATGGGTATACAATTACCAGTGTCCTCACACGCAGGTCACACACACACACACACACACACACACACACACACACACACACACACACACACACACACGGAGGAAAAATGAGGAGAGCAAACCAGAGACAAAGTGCTTTTTCACTCCCTATACAGTGTTTGCCAAAGGACAGAAGAGAGACAGCTGGAGAAAGGAAAGGTAGCACAAGAGGTGAGGTGGAGAAACGATGCGAGAGACGGATGGATGGATGGAAAGAGAGAGGGAGATGGAGACGGAGATGGAAACTGCAAAGATGGAGGGAAACTATTTAGAAGAGGCGGAAAGGATAATAACAGAGATGGAGACAACAATAATGAAAGAGACTGAATCCCTGTGTCGTCTTTAAGCCCTATGTCATTCATGCCACTTACGAGGATTATGGAAAAATGGTGAGAATGAGAGAGAGAGAGAGAGAGAGAGAGAGAGAGAGAGAGAGAGAGAGAGAGAGAGAGAGAGAGAGAGAGAGAGAGAGATACACACAAATTGAGTATGTGGGAACAGAGTAGAGAGAGAGCTGACAACTGAAGAACAGAAAGGGGACACAGCTACAATATGATGGCAGGGTGCCACAATAAATAAACAGAGTATGACAGAGACCAACTAACCAACACTGTGAGCAAAGAAAAAACAAAAACAAAACAAAACTGATGAACTGAGAACTCGATGATGAAGAGAAGGACCCCCCCACCCCAATATCCCTCCTCCACCAACACCCCTCACCCCCCCACAGCAAAAGAGCTGTGGGCTGCAGAACAGAGGCTCAGGCCCGGCATTCAGCTCCCACTGCAGCACAATGGGGACCAGAGCTTTCAGCTTTCAGCCCCATGAATACAAACACATGCTGCAGGCCCAGCCACTGGCCCGGCCCAGCCCGGCCAGAGAGAGAGAGAGAGAGAGAGAGAGAGAGAGAGAGAGAGAGAGAGAGAGAGAGAGAGAGAGAGAGAGAGAGAGAGAGAGAGAGGACCCTGTGTACCCTGTGCGTGTGTGTGTTTGTGTGTATGTGGGCGCGTCAAATATTTGTGTGTGTGTGTGTGTGTGTGTGTGTGTGTGTGTGTGTGTGTGTGTGTGTGTTTGTGTATGAGAAAAAAAAATAGAGGCCACCATACACACACAGACAGAGAGAGAGAGAGAGAGAGAGAGAGAGAGAGAGAGAGAGAGAAGGGCGCTCTACAGCCATGCATAGGGGAAAAAAAAAAAAAAAAAAAAAACCCACAGCAAAACAAAATGGAGGTACTGGAACTGGGATAAAGGCAGACAAAGTGGCATGTGTGTGTTGGGTTGGATTGGAGGGGCACCTGGTAACGCTAGCAGCAGCAGGCAGGCAGGCACTGCACATAATGTCCCAAACACCAAACCACAGACAGGTGCCTGCCTGCCTGCCTGCCAGCCTGCCAGTAAGAGAGAGGGGCCCTTGGCTGGACTTGGCCTCCAACACCTGTGCCTTCCACAGGAAGCACTAGTCCAGTTCCTATCCAGGAATCTGTCCCTAGGGATACTTGACACTGCAGGAGGCCTCGTGACTGAAATTAATTTATCAGTCTGACTATAACGTAACTTTCAAAATGCATCAAAATATGCAATTCTGCCAAAAATATGACTTAAGTTCTTCTGCCTATACAGGGTACTAAAATAAATACAACTGATTCCCCTGTGATTATATAAAAGACAAGCATAGTAGTCCAAAATAAATGGCTTAGTTAAGTGCTCATTGTGGCACAATGTACAGTAACTGTCCGTGTACATGTGCTAGCCGTTTTTCTGATGTTTCACTGTCAGCATACAGAGGAAGGGAGATTTCTGACTAGGGACACCAATATGACCTTGCGTATCTAGTTTACTGTAAGCTCTACAGACCAAAACGCAGGTTTTGGTGAAACCTTGAAAAATAGTGTCAAAAGCCAGGTTCATGTTTCTGTCTCGGACCAACAGACAGAAACATAAACCAGAGTGTCTAAAAACATCTCTGCAACTTTGAACGTTTCCCCCTGTGGTTATTACTTGAGCAAACTGTTATTGTCTGGACTGGGGGTGGTGGTGGTGGTGGTGCTACTCACGTTGCTGTTGGACTCGTTGACGGAGGGGCTGGAGCTGTGGTTCCACTCGCCCGGGTCACTGCTGCTGGCCTGGCGGCTCTGGCTCTCAAACTCCTTCAGCTGGCCAACACAGAGAGAGGGATAGAGAGAGAGAGAGAGAGAGGGGAGAGGAAGAACGATTGAGCCACTTATTGATTGACACTTTTTTTTTCTTTCTTTTTTTTTTTTGGACTATTCATAAACTCTGGGACAAGAGCGGCCTGACAAAGACCCTAACACAGACCCAATATTGTTTCCTCAAGAGAGGCGTTAAAAACAATGCACTCTTTTCACAGGAGAATAGCTGATCCATGAATGGCATTAACCACAATGAAGCTGCGAAATTGGGCACTTTTACTGCAGCAGAAAAAAAACATTTCGTATGCATGAGTGGTGAAATAAAATGCTACACCACTTTTTACAGACGGATAAAAATGGAAGAAAAGCTGTGGAAAAATAATGGTCACACATTTACAAAAAAAAAAAAAAAAAAAAAAAAGAAAAATCACCACAGCAAATGCAAAAACATAAAACAAAAGTAAAAAGCTGACATGGATGTTAGTGAGTGAGTAGCTATGCTATCAACAGTGTCACATGGATGTGGAGGTATGGCATCAGCGTCCTCCTACCCGTGCGAGTGCCTCCTCCACAGTGATCATCCGCTCCTTCACCATCATCATCAGCTGAATCCGCTCCTCATCACTCATGGTGATCTCACTGGCCACGAAGCCCAGGTCCTCCCCTCCTAGGCCACAAAGGTCAGAGGTCAAACCCCCACCCACAACAACAACAACAACAACAGCAACAAAAACAACATTAGAGATCACCATATCAGTTTTGCACTTGGCATTATGAAGGTCATTGTGTGGGCCATATCAGCTACTCATGCGGGAGGGAGGGGTAGGGGTTTGGAGGGGGTTAAATCTTACACCTCACATGGCTGTGCCCTGAACAGTTATTTGCGAGTGTAAGCATGAAGATGCACCTTTTGACATTTGTCTCCCAACTCCTTTTTGCGACTTGCGGAAATTCTGCCAAAAAGATTTGTTCTTCTTTCTGCCGTCAGCCTTTCCTGCAATGGAGGAGAGGGAATTGGTCAGGGTAAGCAAAGCCTTGATGGATGAGGGAGGGCACTGAATTAAGCTTGGCCAACTGCTGTGTATTTTTAAAGACGGACTAGTCAGCACTTGGCAAGAAAATAGGCTATCAAATATAACAACACTGTCTGTACAGTTAATGTTCCTGAAATGAATATGGCAAGTTCTGTCATTGGAAGCTTTTATTCTAGGCAACAATAAACTACGTGCTCTTCCACACACAAGTCACACAGACAAACACACACACACATACACATACGCACGCACGCACACACACACACACACACACACACACACACACACACACACACACACACACACACACACACACACACACACACACACACAAACACACAATCACAATGCCGGCTTACCTCCTATGCCATCTTCAGAGCTGGACTTGTGCATAGACAGCCTACAAATAACCCAAGAAGAAAGTGTTATTGTGGTGCGTCAAAAAAAACAAAAAAAACAAAAACAAAATAAAAAACCCCCTCTGGCCCGGCGCCTCTGTGTCATGTCACCTGTTCTCCAACACTATCCTCCTCATTCTGCTCCAGTCATCGCTCAGTCAACGATAACAAAGAAAAAAACCTCTTCCTCTCCTCCTTCTGGCCCAACCTTCCCTTTTCTCCCTCCCTCTTTCTCTCTCACTTTCACTCTCTCTCTCTCTCTCTTCTTCCTGTCCTCAAAACTCTTCACCTCCTTCTTGTCCGTTGGACACACACATGCACACACATACACACACACACTCGTTGCTCGTTCTCTCTCTCTCTTGTCCCTCTCTTGTGCAAAAGCGAAGAGTGTGGGCTCCTGTGCGCTGCGCTGCGCTGTGGAGCAAGGGCTTGTTGTCCGCTGGCTGGGATGTGTGACAGCTTTGGCCCGGGGCTCCGCTGCAACAATAGGGGCTTTTCAGCGCGCGGGCCGCGTCTGTCTTTTCACCGCTCCGCATTCCTCTCGCTCTCAGCTGACGCAGGCTGCTGAGGTTAGCGACTATCACTCCCCCTCAAGCTTGCACTTGCAAGGGCTGGCCAGGTGAGGGCGTGTGCTTGCCCGGGGCAACAGGTTAGGGGTGACTACAGTTCAGCCTAGTCGTAATACAAGAGCCCTCTTGTCCTCACTGAGATGCGACTCTTATCTAAAACGTGTTGAGTAGCACACCCATGTGAGTTTTGAGCTCTTTGGTCATCTCACATCGAAAGACATGCTAAATGTGAACTATCAAGGCCTACCAAAACTGTCATTAAATAAACATCCCATGTACCATCACAAAAAAACGTTCACTGTTAATGATCATAATGCCACTATGGATTTCCGTCCCATCCACGATGAATCATAGTGGACATGTGTGATTCAGTGACAACTGAGTCACTGGTTCCTGTGGACAGTGGGCCAGGACAACTGCACCTGTATTCAGGGGCTTTCCAGCTGCCTATCACTATCTTATCACCAACTACCATAGAACGTGACCCTACCCCCATCCACACACACATCCTCCACACACACAGGATGGACTAAGTGAATGCGTGTGACCCACTGTACCTCACCCTAGTGACAAGACTACTTATCATCAAGACCTCCTCACCCCCACCCAGATCTTCAGTGGCTGAAGTCCCCCCCCACACAAACACACAATGACAGGAAGGAAGTAGACTGGAGTGTGTGTGTGTGTGTGTGTGTGTGTGTGTGTGTGTGTAAGTGTGTGTGTGTGTGTGTGTGTGTGTGTGTGTGTGTGTGTGTGTGTGTGTGTGTGTGTGTGTGTGTAGATGTGTGTGTGTGTGTGTGTGTGTGTGTGTGTGTGTGTGTGTGTGTGTGTGTGTGTGTGTGTGTGTGTGTGTGTGTGTGTGTGTGTGTGTGTGTGTGTGTGTGTGTGTGTGTGTAAGGCCATCTGAGAGGTCGGCAGGAAATGCACGAAGCCCCATTTCCACATGCTGAAAGGACGAGGGATGTGGTGTGATGGGAGCCAGGATTCTGGTGTGCAGTGTGTGTCACTCGGAGAAATACGGTACATATTTGGAAGTTGCCGGAACATTCTGAGATGACTAGCAGTGCTGAGTAATGAGTAATCCTGCCCTAAGCTGGCACTGATTACCCAAGACAGTTCCATTCAATTACATAAAACCACAGAAAAATACATCGACCACCACTACTGCTACTACTACAGAAACACACCAAAAATATCTTTTCAGAAAACATGTGGCACAAGTGACATATTTATATGTAGCCGGTGGCGGTCCGCACCGCACACAGGTCTCGAACCCGCCACCCCGCAAGCTACAAACTCCCGGCGAGGGAGTGGGACGCTCTAACCAACTAAGCTAAAAGCCAGAGCTTCTGACTCAGCAGTTAGAAGCGCCCATGGAATTGGGTGATGAGGATTTACACGTACTGCCGCCAAGCTAGCCGAGCTAGTTGGCCTCCATTACATATACAGGTGACTGACTACTGCTTGACAGATGGTGGTTTAGAGGATACTTACTTTCTCTCCGTCTCAGGAGTTGACATGGCACTGATGAGACCCAAAGACTCCTATAGGGGACAACACAGATGATCAGATCACATGCAACACCAACACATACAGTATAGGGCGTTAGGACTTCCATAAAGGTGCTACATATTAAAGGACATTATTCAATATCTTCATAGAATAATATTAAAGATTAAGATGCTTAAAAGATAACGTTATTTACTACCTTTCAATAATATCATACATCATATCATATCATCAATACAATAGTCAATATCCTAATTGAATAGTCTATAAATAAGCACATTCATTTTTATTTACTACTATATGTTGGTTATTTGATTTAGTTTGTGCCGTGCTGACGTGCCTGTATTTCAGATCTGAGTTGTAAGGAGGTGGAGATGGGCTCTATCTTGGCCTGTGGAACAGAGAAGGGAGGAGAGTGAGAGAGTGAGAGAGAGAGAGAGAGAGAGAGAGAGAGAGAGAGAGAGAGAGAGAGAGAGAGAGAGAGAGAGAGAGCTGACTGAAGTCTTAGGGGAACAATAATTCAAAATGTCTGAATGTTCTGCATTAACATAGAGTCGAGAAAGATGAACAGGCATACATCATACATCAAAACTATCAGGACAGGCTGAAAGGCTTTGTCTTGGGTCTTTTGTGTATGTGCCGTGAACTAAACCAGCTGTTTAAGTGCACACAGACACACACACACACACACGCACATGGGTGAGATTGTCTGTACCGTTTCAGTGTCCTGCGCCACCTTGCGTTTACGTAGCTCCTCCATCCTGTTGCAGACGTCACTAAATGAAGTGCTGTAATACTCAGAGTACTCCTGTGCCAGATCCTCAATGTTCCCCAGAGATCCATCCTACAAGAGAGAAAAACACACACAAGTTCATCAGTATACAATCTGCATAAACCAACTCAATCAAATCAAACACACACACACACACACACACACACACACACACACACACACACACACACACACACACACACACACACACACACACACACACACACACACACACACACACACCACAGACAGAAAGTAATAGTGGGCTATAGAGACCATGGTTACAAGATAGAGGAAGAGGTCTTCTCCTCTGAGTGAGAGTCACGTTTAACCTAATATAAGGTTTTAAGTGGAAATTCTCACCGTCAAATATATCCACTATGGGACTAGCATGCTGAGACGTATTCACCATTTCTCAAGCTGAGCCTAATCATATCAGTAATTCCCACTAAACAATAGGGTGGACAGGCATGTAAGTGCGCAAGCACGCACACACACACACACACACACACACAAGCACACACCCTTGAGTTCCACTCAGCTATGACTCCTGACGGGTCATGACGTAGTTACCCCCTATGAAGCCTCTCCTGAGTTCCCTCATCCATAAATCTCACCCAGCAACTCAAGAAGAACAACCCGTGTCTGCCAGAGGCCTCCACTTCCTATCATTGTATTTCACTTCACTGTATTCCTTCACTTTGTACTTCTATTTCCCCCACCCCCCATTATGGAACAGAACCAATCCATGCAGTATCCACACAGAACCATGGCATGACCTTTAAGACATGTGGACTATTTTTGTCACTTGTGCTGTGTTTCAGTGAGCAGACATTTGACTGCTGGGCTATGATGACTACATTTCATGCCATGGCAGTAATGGCGGATTTCAGGAGAAGAGAAAAGATGAGGAGACTTATGTGACGCACTTCTATATATCCAACTGGACGGACGTGCCTGGTGAGCAGAGCATCACAGGACAAGATGGGGGTTCCAGAACTTTTAGTCGGTGAAAAGGACTAAACCTGGCATTCCTTAACAGCAGACACATTTGGCCTGCCAGGCCACCCTGTAACCTTTGAAAAATGTCAAAAAACATTTGTTCACCTGCCACAAGAGGTGGAATGTCAAAGGTTGAGAGTTGCCCATGGACACTATGTTGTCATTACTCCTACTGAACTCTTAACTGGACTGACACTAAAAAACATCCTCAAGCAGACTGAAAATGGAGGGCAAAGGAGAGAGCAATGTTTTTTTTTTACTGAAACTCTGTGGAAAGGCATGTGGTCGATAAAGACCCTGGAGTCGTGCAGTGGAAAGAATTCAAGAGCATTGGTTATGACATGATAATGATAATATTGCTACATAAGTGGTGCAAACCAAGGGGATTGTTACTCCTACCACAAAAACCCAGTACCCCTTAAGGTTGTTTTCGTCAGTAGTTCAGTATTTCCACTGTTTGTGCACATAACCTATAGCAGGCTATATGGTTGCTATTGGCATAGTGCCGTATAGTTGAGGGAAATGCCTTGCGTAAAATTGAGCGTTCAGAAAAAAAGGAAAAGTGAATATTAAATCAGTTAATTAATTTGAGCTCCTGGCTGATTCGCTATACCGGAGAAAACGCACGATTGAAAAGTATTCAAGTTCTTTTTCATGTTCACCTGCCATTTAAAACGGAAGCACATTTCTAATTGAGGCTACTTTCCCTGTTCTCCAGGTTCAAAAAACTTTCCCAGTGCTTAAACAAGTGAAAATCTTGTCATCAAACTTACCAACAGATTCATAACTTCAGTCCATACACTACAAAAGCTGTCAGAAGTGTAAGACGCAGGATAACTTTTTGCCGCAGTTTCATCCTCATCCATGACTTCCAGCGCAGGGAGAAATTGTTCCCGTGTCACGCAACTTTAGCTGGCAAGTCGCATCCTCTGCAATACGCTGCAATACTTCAGTTATATCTTAATAGCAAGCATCCCGCGGCTCTGGTTTAGACTACCTTTACTCCTGAAAGTAACTCGACTCAATCGGTGGAGAGTTCTAAGAAAGATTTTACCGATCAAAAAAAAAACAAAAAACTGGCGCCTCGGACCCGCTCCATCTCGGACTTGGCTATGGTGTTTTCCAACTTAGACTGCCCACCCATGGTAGTCACAATAATAACACACATCGCTCTGGCTCCCGGGAAGAATTGAAGATTGAAAGTTTGACAAGCAAAGGATTTTTTTTCTTGGATGTAGAAAAAAATAGAACTGCGAATAAAGTCTAAAGACACAGAGGCGAACTTCAATGTGTCAAATAACCTTTTATTACCGTTTATTTATTTCTAGTTATTCTGGTGGGAAAACGTCTTTTTCGCAGAAAACGTAGCATCACAACTAGTATTGATGAAGACAATTCTGAATGATCTTTCAGTGACACAGCGGCCAACCAGTCATGCCTTCATATTATATTTTATTATTATATATTATATTCTACGAGTTATCACAGTGAAATCCCCCTGCCTTTCCTCACTCCAACCGTATTCCTCAGATCTAACGAACTGAAGCAGAGGCAAAGCTGCGTGATGTTCTGCATCAATGCACCCCGTAGAGCGAACTAATAAAGAGGAGTCCAGTCTTCTCGACAGACTCTGTGGGAGACAAGTTCCACAACACTGCGCAGGAAAGAAACCCACACTGGCAAAATTAGTTCAAAACTCCCCTTGGTCATAGTAAACTTTTCATGTGTATACAGCAACTAAAGACATGTAGGTCCCCACAGAACAACCTCTGTGCTACAATGCATGCATTAGATTAGATAATTTATCAGCAGCCCCTGTGGTTTACCTAATAACTGTTAGAGCCAGGTGCTAATAAGACAAGTTAATTACTCTGATAATACAGAGGCTTGTGAAAACATATTGTACAGTAGCCAACCGAATTATCCTTTGTATGGAATTATCAATAATCATGATCAGATGTCATAAGCACCACTTTGATCTTGGTGACTTGGATACGACACCCATGATCTAAGGTCTAGACTAGAAAATGGAGTTAGAGCATAGTCTGATAACATCTAACCTAAAGAGCAGGAATGGTTCTTCTCAGCAAAGTTCTGTCATCAAGCCTCGGGCAAGTCACTGGGTGGCTAGATATCAATCCAATGGTATTGGAAAGTATTCCTCACTGAAATACATGTATTGTGTGCAAATTGAGCTTTCCAGGTGGGGCGTGAAAATTCTCTGCCTTCCAAAGTGGGGAATGACAGAAAAAGTTTGAGAACCACTGGGTTAGGGGGAGGAGGATGGCGTACAGAGCCTGCAAACACTGAGGTATTGTGTTTTGGAGGGACACACAAATCAGCACACAGTGACACTTACACACCAAGTGCAATACTTGTCTGCACTTGAAATGACCACACACATGTCCATTGTGCAGTGTGTACATACACTATATGACACCGAAAGAACCAGAGTTTAAATAAATAAATAAATAAATAAATAAATAAATAAATAAATAATCTGCTAAGGGCTGCCCAGTACACAATAGATGTAGATGTTATTGTGTAGCAGCTAGAGTATATCTGAAGTACATGAAAGCCAAAGCGAATGCTTTAGAATTGAAGGGTGAAAAACAGATTTGTTTATTTGAAGGCACCCAGATGCCTGATGATCAGTAGGCCTCAATCATGGGCTGCTTTTAAAACACAAGAGCTCGCCTTTACACCATTCATTCATTCACTCTGTCTGCATGCATGCAAATTCCTCTGCTTCTGAGGGACAAAGTGCTGTAACCCAGTGGCATCCACACACACACACACGCACATCCACATCCACACACACACACGCACATCCAAATCCACACACACACACACACACACACACACACACACACACACACACACACACACACGCACACGCACACACACACACACACACACATGCACACACAATCTGATCTCAGGGCTGTGTGCTATGAAAGAGGGGCATTCATGTGGCGTTCTGGAGTGACATGCCCTGGAGTCAGAGCGGCAGGAGATGTGGCAGCGCAGGCCAGGCCGTGGAGAAGAGAGCTGGCCCTGTGACGCACCACACGGGGCTATTCAGCTCAGTCTCTCCACACAGAAACTGCCCCATTATAACCCCCCACCACACCACCCCGTCTCACCCCATGCTACCCCAGCACTCCACTCCCCTCAATCCCACCCTTCCCCAACCCCGTGATCACATGACCACTGCTTTGTCTGCAATGTGTAGCTCTTTCTTCCATGCTTCTAGCCTTGCTTAAGAGCACAAGGAGGGGGGAGAAAAAAACAGCCACATGTAGTCTGGCCGATGGCACACACACACACACACACACACACACACTGGCCGATGGCACACACACACACACACACACACACACACACACACACACACACACACACACACACACACACACACACACAGGCCGATGGCACGGGGTGAAAGTCTGAGTGTCAGGCACTGGAGTGCACATCTGAGGCACCATCTTGGCTCTGGACATCAGAGATGAACGTCAGTGATCCACTCCCCCAGGCCCAAGCCCAAGCTCAGGCCCCTTCCTCCAGTCCCTCTAGCTCCGTGGTTCCCAAACTTTTTACTGTTGCGTACCCCCTGAGACACTCTGGTCCTAACGAGTACCCCCCGCACCAAAAACACCTTGAAGTTTTTGCTTAGTTATTGCTGAATTAACAAAATGTGAGCACATACATGTCATTTAATAGCAAAAGGGGGGTACTGGGGGATAGTTTTTAGATCTTTCTCTATATTATTTTTATGCTGGTGAGAACTGAAAACCCATTCACAGATTAGTTTTGTGTACGCCCTAGAACCCGTCCAAGTACCCCCCCCCCCCCCATGGGTCCTCGTACCCCAGTTTGACAACCACTGCTCTAGCTCCATTCATGCATGCCGTTGTGCGTGCTAAAAACCATCATGGTCAATTGGGCATGAGTAGTAGTAGTAAACATACAGTGCATGCCATTGTTTATCCCGGGGGATGGATGGTGAGAGGACAGGACACGCACTCTGGTATTTGCTCAGATGGGGTTGACTTAGAGCGAGACTGATTTTTTTTTGCAATATGTTTTCAAATTGTAATTTGTGGGCTGGTGACTTCAAAGATGGCTAATTGTCTCCATAGAGATGGCTCTCATGTGTACCACCAGCGAGGCCCTGTTGGGGGAGATCAGAATCTGTTTCAAGCCAGTGGTTTGAGAGGCCCTGTTCAGTTCATGGTTCAGGAACTCCAGCCTAAGCCCTGTGGTGTCACGCGGAACTCCATGGAGCTCCACTGAGTCCACGAACGGAATGAGGGCAATTAACTGAACCAGAGAAGCTCCAGGGAAGGAGAGGAGAGAGGAGAACGGGCTTAAGCCGGCCGCACACCGGTTCCGACAGCATTGCGGAGCACTTTCGAATCAGACAATTTCGCCTAGCACCTAGCACACTAGCCTGTTAAATTAACATTAGGTGTCAATGGGCGGCTCCGACAAAATAGACTTCAATCGTAATTCACAACCGACGGCGGAAGACTTCGGCGCTGGTGTGCGGGGTTGCATTGAAAACAATGGAATAGAATGTTGGAAGCAGAGTGCTCCGCACTGTGTCGGAAGCGGTGTGCGGAGCCCTTTACTGGAGACTTCATTTGTGAGTAGCATTGATGGAGGAGGGTCATGCTGGATAGCATCTAGATCATGTTTTTTTTTTCGCAGTGAAGGCAAGACACAGGCTTTTCAGTATTAAGTTACTTTGGCATCAATTCTGCAGGTCACGTTTCAGCAAGGGTTTCGAAAAATCTACCAGCGCTTCCTTTCTCACATAGGATTTTTAGCCTAGCGAAACTGTTGTGTGGGTGTGAGAACAGACAAGAACCATGCAACTTCCATTTTCTGGCATCTGTTAACCGGGTAATGACTATTATGAGATTTCACTTCCTTGATGTACTTCAGTCAGGATCATTACGAGAGCTCACACTGCTCACTAGAGGAAGAGAAGAGGAGAGGAGAGGAGAGGAGAGGAGAGGAGAGGCCATTACCCAGTCATGATCATGTACAGCAGACAGATAAATCACCACACTTCTGAGACCACAGCACACCATTAAGTCGGTGACACTTTGACCTGGTGGTACAGCAGCTCCTGCCTCCCGTCGCCTTTGATTAGAAGTTGAAGACGGTTGGTGCATGATGGGTAATTGCTCGGCAGGACACTGAGAGGATATGGAGTGGCTAGAGTGAGAAGTGAGAGAGGCCCCGGGGGGATGTTTGGATCACTCCAGGTTCCCTGCTGTGCAGAGACATCCACTCCTCTCCTCCAGGGAGATGGATGGGGGGATTGGAAGGACAAAGCGAGGACAGGAGGACACTATCCTGACATAGCCCGTCCATAATACGGATGTTTCTTCTGTATCCATGGTCTGGGGACGGTCTTCTGGGGCGGGTTTACATCGGTAGAGAGACTACCGGCCAATAAGCAAAGCTGATTAGACGAGCTGTCCAATCGTTTCAAACCAGAACTGATACCCCCACCCTGTAATCGCGTCAGGTTAAAGAACCTCCAGACCATGAATACTGATGAACAGCAGTATTATGGTCAGGCTATGTCAGGCTAGGAGGAGACACCTTCACTCGTTCTGGCGATCCACCGATTTTAAAAAAAAAAGAAAAAGGAAAAAAAGGAAACAAAAATGACTCTTGTGCAGGCTTGATGATAAGTGACACGAAGGTGCGCTGACCTACAAAAATATCCCCAAATCTGGCCAGCCTGCTGTCTTGCATTAGGAGACCTGCCATCTCTGGTGATGTCATACTCTTTGACAAAACCAACCACATACAGAATAACCCGATTCCATCCTCAGCTTACTCAAGCCCCTTCCTTCTACCCTTGCCCTTCTCTGACTCCAGTTAAACTGTTAATCTCCTGGAGACCTCCTGGTGATGTAAGGGTTAAAGAAATGAGAAGAGTTGGGCCAGATCCAGAACTTCCAGGGGGGTGAATCCAGTCCTATCTAATCCCCCGTCCCCCAGGTAAGCAGGGGCCAGACGGCAAGCCACCCCAATCAGGCCGCTGAGGAGGGGGGTTGTTAGGGCTGAGGCATGATGGAGTGGGGCTGGGCTGGGCTGAGAGGTGCTGGAGGTGGGTGGTGGTGGTGGTGGTGGGGAGGGTGGGAGATGTTCAGCAGAGGGAGGAGGTTGCTGGTGGATTGTGATGGGACTGAGCGGGAGGGAAAATGGCTTTCTGCCGGAGCGCTGATTACACTCAGGATGGTTTCTGTGTGCCTCTCTGCAGGGGTCCGCAAGGGCAAAGACTTCTCCTTTCTTTTCCCCTCCTAAGGATGGCTTTGAGAAAGGCTTTGTCTGGCTTCCTCTTTCATTCTTGATCACTCTCATCTCACAAACTGCCTCTACCAGTACACCTTTATTACATTTCTCTCTCTGCATAAATGTATGTATGGATTTGTCTGTGTCCTAGAAATCAGAGAAAGAAAAAATGCTTCTCAATCTGCATAGTTTTGACCTGAATGAGCAAAAGGCCATTATAATATTATGAGTTATAGCATAACTGAAAGATGACCTAATATCCCTCGGCACAATTCTCATGTCCACTGACAGAGACAGTGGTGTGAAAGTATGCGTGTGTGTGTGTGTGTGTGTGTGTGTGTGTGTGTGTGTGTGTGTGTGTGTGTGTGTGTGTGTGTGAGTGTGTACATGATCTGTGTGTTCTTGAGTGTGTGTCATCACACAAACATATTCATCAGGGGAGAGCAAACGTGCTTTTCCTTTGTTAGGAAAAGTGGTCCAAAAAAAAAAAAAAAGTGCTGTGTGTTTCGAGGGCTGACCCACAATCCCAAATCCCTGGTCACAGAACCAGAGATAAATCACTTCCCTGCTAAGCGTGACTCACTGTTAGACCATTACTCTCAACACGACACTGATCAGCTCCAGATGGGCTTCAAATGTCTTTCAAACATATTTCAACCCATTGATGAATAAACACTTCAGAGGTTTACAGCACATCAGCGAATATCCCTCCTTCTTACAGCTGTGGACATAAAACAAGTCAATCTGACCAGAGGCTTTTTTTTTTTTTCCTTTTGGACAGACACCTGGTGCAGGTTTGGGTGTACAGTACAGTACAGTAGAGTACATGACGGAAATGACGGAAAGCACATCTGAGAAAAGCTGGTCTGGCTTTTTGCAGCCTCCACTGGCTGATCTGAGAACAGGTGTGTGAGGCGTGAAACCGCAGTGAGGGCTCAGATCGTGTAAGAGGGAACTAGAGTTGGAACTAGAGCTGGGGCTGGGGCTGGGGCTGGAGCTTGGTGGGAGACTGCTCTGAGTGAGCTGGATGTGGGCCATTAGCCTGACGTAGCCAGCCCATGGTCTGGGAACGGTCTTCTGGGGCGTGTTTACAGCGGTAGAGAGTCTACCGGCCAATTAGCGAAGTTGATTAGACGAGCTGTCCAATCGTTTCAAACCAAAAGTGAATGCCCCCCCCCACAGTATAATCGCGTCAGGTTAAAGAACCTCAAGACCATGAATACGGATGAACAGCAGTATTATGGTCGGGCTATGTCAGGCTAGTGGGCCATAGACTCACACTCCACTCCATGCCAGACTGTGGACAATATACATTCTGGCACGCTCAAACAGGAAATGACACGCGTGCTCACACAAAGCCTTGTTTGCAGGAGAGTCTGCATGTGTTTGTGTGTGTTTGTATGTGTGTGTGTGTGTGTGTGTGTGTAGTTGTATGAGTGGGTGTTTGGAAGGGGAACTAAACTGCCATAAACAAAGAGGGGTGAAGGAGAGTGGGGGAGAGTGGGGGGGAGAGAGAGAGAGAGAGAGAGAGAGAGAGAGAGAGAGAGAGAGAGAGAGAGAGAGAGAGAGAGAGAGAGAAATGGAGAGCAAAGGAACAGCCTTAGCTAAACTAACGGAGTCGTCATCACACTGTCTTCACCCGGCGTGGCGTGGCGTGGTGGTGGTGAGCTGTTCCTGGAGCGCACATGTGGGGAGACCCTGACAGTATAGTTCCCCTTCCAAACACCCACCCATACAACTACACACACACACACACACACACACACACACACACACACACACACACACACACACACACACACACACACACACACACACACACACACACACACGTGGGGAGACCCTGACAGTGGCCCTGTGCCCAGAGGAAACGGGGGCTTACTGAAACGCTTATGCTGAAGGATCTTTAATGGACTACATGTGTTCCTCCTCAACTTCGCCTTTCTCCCTCTCCTTCTACCACTGTCTCTCCCTCCCTCCCTCGCTTTTTCCTTCCCTCTGTGTCTCTCTCCCTCTCTCTTTTTTACAGTCTGCGGCCAGCTCCTCCTCTGCTGTCCATGTCTCCACACCCTTCCTGCAACATCCCTGATTCTTCCTTCTAGTTCCTTCTTGTTTTCTCTTGATCTTCTATTCCTTTCTTTCTTTCTTTCTTTCTCCTGTCTTTTCATTTCTCTGTCACTCCCTATCCCTCTTTCACTCAACTTCTATACATCCAGAGTCAGAATCTTTGTGCTCACCCCATTCAGCAGGAATCAAGAGCTTTCAACAGGTCGTGCTTGTTTCTTTCTCTCAAAAAAAAAGAGAGAAGAAAAGAGAAGAGAAGATGAAGAGAAGATGACAAGAAAGCATAAAAGGAGGACTGTAATAGTGGGATACATGTGACATTCCAGCGCAGCTCTAAATTTGCCATCTTGAAAAGCTAACCACCATGACCAACAGAGGAGCCATTCAAGGCTCTCATTCATTCCATCCTTACTCGCAAACTTGCAATGGCGGTTTTACTGTTGATAATATAAAGTTAAATACAAGTTTGGGAAGTGGTAGAGATTTTACAGTAATCGAAACAACCCCCTCCCAACACACACACACACACACACACACACACACACACACACACACACACACACACACACACACACACACACACACACACACACACACACACACACACACACACACACACACACACACACACACACACACACACACACACATACTCTCTGATTAGCGAAGCAAGGCCATGATCAGAGAGCACCCAAACAGAACTCAACATGACCTCACAAGAAAGCTCAAAAAGCTCAAACAAGCCCAGGGTGACCTTGCAGCACAATGACAACATGTCTTTAGCAGATTACAGCTCTCAACTCAACTGACGAAAGAGGCTACACAACACAGATTAAACAAGCTTATCACATTTTACAAAACACTGTTTTGGAAAACTATGAGCAAAAAAAAAAAAAAAAAAAAACCTAACACCACAGCCAGGACTGTATTATAGCCCAGCGTGGGACAGATGGGCTCACTTTCCCAGACTACCTGAGCTCTCTCTCCCTCCCTCTCTCTCTCTATATCCCTCTCTCACTCTCTCTCTAACCCTCTCTCACTCTCTCTCTTCCCCTGGAGCATCTCATTGAGAGCTCTAACTCTTTCCAGAGAGCTGAAGTGGGGCAGGCTGGGGCTGGGGCTCTGGCTGGCCGGCGCTGGAGAGCAAACCCCCTGGTGTCCCTGGGACATCCGCCTGCCAAACATGAGCTCACCCACCATCTTAGCAGAGCTCCGGCAAAGACTCCCAGAGCCAGAGCCAGAGCCAGGGGTGGCTGTTCACAAGCCAGGAGCCTCTGTGAGAACTCACACCCTCACGCGACAATCAGCAGAACCAACAACACACACACACATAGTGTAGCGCGCGCTCTCACGCTCTCTCTCTCTCTCACACACACACACACACACAAAAAGCATGCCGGCAGAACTCAAAACACTCACCAAAGCACACTACAGTACTAGCCGCTCCAGTACACTCTGACAACAACCATGTGAACTAAGTTCTCCAGGGGACCTCACTGTAAGTGCTCACCAGAGAGCGAGTGAGAGCGAGAGAGCGAGAGAGAGAGAGAGAGAGCGAGAGACACACAGAGAGAAGAGAGAAGAGAGAACATGGCAAGTCCCTGGAGATGAAAAAGAAGAAGAAACTCTCCGGAGAAAGGCAGACAGACAGACAGACAGACAGACAGACAGACACTCACCACAGAAAAGCGGCAAAGACTCCCGGCACACACACAGAGACGCTCACCAGTCCCCCCTCACTCACTCACAGTCAGTGAGAAAGCGGCACCAAACTCCCGTCAGACTCCAGCAACTCCTGCCAAAGTTTCCTCACTCACTCACTCCGAGCAGGAGAACAATGCAAGTTAGAGTGGAGCTGGTGAGAGGGAGGGGAGGGGAGGAGGGGTGTGTGTGAGTGTGAGTGTGTGTGTGGGGATGGGTGGAGAGGGGTGGAGATGGTGGTGGAGGGGGAGGGGGAGTGTACTGCTGTAATAAATCAGCCGGAGCTGCGGGGGCTGGAGGAGGCAGCGGAGCGGAGCAGCGGAGCGGAGGGGCTGCTGACGCTCACAACGCCCCGAAGGGTGGAGCTGTGTGCGCTCGCTCTCTCCCTCTCTCTTTCTTTCTTTCGTTCTCCCTCTCTCTCTCTTTCATTCTCTCTCTCTCTCTCTCTCTCTCTCTCTCTCTCTCTCTCTCTCTCTCCAGCTGCAGCCCAGAGGCCACACCGCCTCTGGCTGACACACTGCCATACACACACACACACACACACACACACACACACACACACACACACACACACACACACACACACATACACACACACACACACACACACATTACACACACACACACACACACACACACGCACACATACACACACACACACACACACACAGACACACACACACACACAGTAGACACACACACACACACACACACACACACACACACACACACACACACACACACACACACAGTAGACACACACACAATGAGCAACCACATGCTAATAAACATCCGCTGACCCAAGCCCTGGTGTGTCTGCCTGTGTGACTGTGAGAGTGGAGAGGGTGTGTGAGAGAGGAGAGGGTGTATGAAAACTTGCAGTATGGTTCATGACTAACAGTGTTTCTGTGGGTGAGATCTGACACAGAATGAGTAGCTCTCCTTCAAGGTTCATCTCCAAGTAACTCCTGAATCATGGCTGACCTTACTTTGTATTTTCACATGGTAAAAAAACACACTAACCGACACACACACACACAACACACACACACACACACACACACACACACACACACACACACACACACACACACACACAAGAAATCTGTGTTATTCAACATGAAGCTTGTCTTAAATCCTAGAAACAAAAAGACTTTACTGGGTTTTCATATACATATAGGCCTATAATAGTTCCATTTATGAGGGACAGAAAAACTGAACCAAATCCCTCCCTTCCTCTCAGTACTGTCATGTCTAATATACAAACTCAAACTCCACACACTCAAACTCCATACCAAACTGCTCCCATGTCCACCACCACCAGGTGGCAGTATGAAGCAGCATTTCCAGCTCAGTCTCGGCCATGCAGGCTGGTCACTATGGTTATGGGTTAGAACACAGGAGAGGACAGTGAAAGAGTAGTACAGCCACTCAAAAAAGAGATCACACTCATTAGCCAAAATGAAAACAAAACACTTTCTGCCAACATCTGCAAACATATACAATGACAAATGTGCTGCTCGTTATGTTGATGACATTGGTTTATGCCAATATTCATATATACTGTTCATTCACCGGATATCTCATTAGCCAAAGTGAAAATAAAACCCTTTCTGCCAACACTCACTTAAACATACATATACAATGACAACTGTGATGCTCTCTTTATATTGATGATGACATTGGTTTATGGAAATATTCCATATACAGTATATTCCCCTAATATCTCTGAAAGGAGACCGTTAAAGAAAATTGTCCATATTTCTATTGCTTCACAGAGCCCAAAATGTTTTTAAGTAAGGAAGGAGGTCAAGAGCTTAAAGGGAATAAACCTGTACATTCACCTGATATCTCTAAGCCATACTGTATGTCTCAACCCACCCCCATATACAGTAGTATGGAATAACATCTCACTATGTAGGCTACGCTACGCTACCCCACTGGGTGACAGGCAGTGGTCATCTCCCATTGAGACAGCCGTGGCATGGCTGAGGGGGGTCATCAGAGCAGCAGCTCCTCCGTCACCACAACAACCAGGGCAAAATGGCAAGAGCCATGTGATGGGGGATGGGCAAAGAGAGAGAGAGAGAGAGAGAGAGAGAGAGAGAGAGAGAGAGAGAGAGAGAGAGAGAGAGAGAGAGAGAGAGAGAGAGAGAGAGAGAGAGAGGGAGAGAGAGAGAGAGAGAGAGAGAGAGAGAGAGAGAGAGAGAGAGAGAGAGAGAGAGAGAGAGAGAGAGAGAGAGAGAGAGAGAGAGGGAGAGGGAGAGGGAGAGAGAGAGAGAGAGAGAGAGAGAGAGAGAGAGAGAGAGAGAGAGAGAGAGAGAGAGAGAGAGAGAGAGAGAGAGAGAGAGAGAGAGAGAGAGAGAGAGAGAGAGAGAGAGAGAGGGAGAGGGAGAGAGAGAGAGAGAGAGAGAGAGAGAGAGAGGGAGAGAGAGAGAGAGAGAGAGAGAGAGAGAGAGAGAGAGAGAGAGAGAGAGAGAGAGAGAGAGAGAGAGAGAGGGAGAGAGAGAGAGAGAGAGAGAGAGAGAGAGAGAGAGAGAGAGAGAGGATCTGATCTGGATCAGCTGCGAGAGCCTCTGGAAGATGCTTGCCGTTTACAGGGTGAGCAGCCCTTAGGGGTGTGAAGGCACTTCCTTATTAAACACGGGAGATCAAACATCATCAGCATCACATGAGTTAGAAACGAGGAGGCCGACCTGTTTATGCACGGGCGGACGGGCGGTTGGGCCGTGCTCTGCTGCCCGACTGCAGTGTTGTGGTGTGTGGTGGTACACGAGTAATGGTTGAGTGGAAACAGCTGATTGGAATGCTAATAACCAGGTCAAGGGGCACAGTGCTCCACTGGTGTGTCTTTAATAATGGATTGGGGCGGAGCCTGGGAGCCTGAGTGACAAAGTGTGAGACGCCTTGAGGGACAAGCTGTCAGACCGATGTCCCTCTGTACTCTTGGAGATGGGTGTGTGTGTGTGTGAAGGAATGTATGTATGACTGACTGGGTGTGTCTAAGTGTGTGTGTATGAGAGAGTGTGCATGAGTGTGTGTGTGTGTGTGTGTGTGTGTGTGTGTGTCTAGGTGACAGTCTCCCTATATAAAGGTAGCGAATAGGACCTTGCTCCAACTCAAACCTATTCCCAACTAATAAGATCCCATTACACCTCAGTGATTCTGGCCAAAGATTCCTCCAGCCTTTCTCTCCAGTCCCCAATGATAAGCACAGGCCCCACCACACACACCCCTCCACTCTGCCCTTTAGATGTGGGGGATTGGATGGGGAACGCAGACGCAGCCAAGTGTGCAGAGGGCACAACACTGAAAACACACACACACACACACACACACACACACACACACACACACACACACACACACACACACACACACACACACACACAGCAGAAAGGGCATTTTTCCACACCGGCACTCCCCCATGGCTCTATGCACCCCCTCCCTGTCATCAGCTTGCTACTGTGGAAGTGGTGTGTGTTTGTGTGTGTGTGTGTGTGTGTCTGTATATACGTGTCACAGGGTTCACTGCCAAGCCTATGTCCTTCAGCAAGTAAAGGAGACAGTTAAAGAAAAATCTGTCCACATTTCTATTGCTTTCACAGAGCTCAAAATGTTTTAAGTAAGGAATAGCTGGTCAAGAACTGAGCTTATAGTGAGTGAATAAACCTGGGACCGAGATGGCAAAGTGACATCAGTTGAAAACCTCTCATTCATTCAATCCTCTTAAAACGCCATTGGTCGACACAGCACAGAGGTTGTCAAGACAACCTTTGCCAGAAGGCAACAGATTGCTTTAGCAGGGGGACCTGCTCAGGGGGAATCAACAGAATTCCACAACCACCATGGGAATATGAATTACGGGGTTATGATAATATCATAGTCGTATATTACGAGATTATGTTCTAATGCTTCATTAAATAAGCAGAACTGGGACCATTTCCAAATCACAAAATAGATGGAAATTCCACTAATGAATGCAAGGGCAGGAACGGAGGGAGGAGGTGAATGTATATATACAGACGGAGAGAGAGAGGGAGGGAGAGATGGAGGAAGCAGGGAATATATATATATGGACTCCTGCCGTAGAGAAAGGCTGGGGGAATTAGCACCGGGGCCCCTGATGTTTCTATAACACTACAGGGGGCCCCCAGATAGAGAGACTAAAAGCAACACGGCCTGTGATAACGGGTCTGTGGCAGTGGCATTGGTGAGTGAGTCATACTTAGATTCTCCCAGATACACACAAATTCATTTCTTTGTTTTCTACAGTTATTTTCTTCAACCAGAAGGCTACATGCATGAGTGGACACACTTTTGTCAACCTAACTAAGGTGGGCATTTTTTTTTAAAATAAAATGACGTGTAATGATAAAATATTAGATAAATGTAAAAATGGACCACATTACATTTTTTATTTAGACTTCATGGCGGGCCTCTGGCCACAATAATTGGCTCCGGGCCTTTGATTGGCAACCCTTGGCTTAAAGGGCCCTTCTGCTTCAGTAACAGAAAAATAGCCTTTTTGTTTGTTATTACACCTCTAGTAGTGGTCACATGCTACTTAATTTGATTTTTTCATACCATTCTTTTTTGGAATGAAACCACCATTTTTAATGCAACTGCAGCTGATCCTATTCCTCAGTGGCTGCCCATCAGTGGAGCTCTTTGACCAAAAGAGCATTAAAACACCTCACACCTCGGCTTCAGTGTAGTGTGCAACATGAACCCCCAGCAAGGGCAGCCAGGGGGCCTACTCTGCTGCCGGCCCACAGCTGGGGCTGGATCTGGGCCGGAGTCGCTGACTCTTTTTGGACAGCCTCTCGGGCATCTCCAAGTGGGGTATGTTTAATTCAGGGCCATTGCCATTGTTTAACTGTGCCCTCATGCACTCCTGATTAGCCATGGCTCACAGAACTCAGATCCCCACAGACACAGCAGAAAGAGACAAAAATTTCCCAAAACACTGAACTTGGGCAGCGATCCCTTGAGATGGCACTAAACATACTACAAATCCCAAAGCCAAAGGATGATCGACCTCGTCCAAGATGTTCTTGCCCCTCTTAGAGGAGACTAGTAGGTTACATGCAAACGATGTTTGAAATTCTCTGCATGTCCAAGGATGTTTTTTTTCTGGTGTCACAATAAATGTTTATTTTACAACAGAGAAAGGCATGATGCTTTTGTTTTCCTTTGATTTTCATTTTCTTCTCTTTTACTTTTAATTAAAGGCCAAATAAGTCAAGTCGCAACTCTTGTGAATTAAACCCACCACACAGGAATACAGTATATATGAACATTACAGCAAACTTCTACTGTGTAGCTACTTCATTTTCAGGCAGAGTTGTTAAATTGGAGAACAAGTTGATGGTGTCTGTTCCCTAGATTCACCGCTCACACACACACCTTGAGAGCAGGCGTGATGGAATAAACTTTTTTCGGAAGTGTGAGATGTTACACCTGAGCTGCGTGTTTGACGCTTCCACGCATGGCAAATTGAACAAGAAAGAAATAAGGCAACGAAAAACGACCCCCGTGCCTCTGTCTCAGAATGATAGCTATTCCGAGCACATCCCCTTGTCTCCTGAGCACTGTGACTCAGCCAAGTTATGTAAAGGTCGCTCATAATCCACCGCTGGGATAGATTTCACACTTTACGGCACGCAAGGTCTGTACAGAAAACTAATGCAGGCGAGGAGAGGGGGGAAAAAAAACTAAAGTTTAAATTAAGTTCAGAGATGTTCAGTTACATCTGGAGGGGACCAGATTTCAAAACAAATTTTCATAACGCACAGTGAATTGAGACTCATTTCAACCAACATGTTCTTTGTGTGGCGAGTGAGGGAAAAAAAAATATTTACAGATGTCACGTCTGGAAACTGCTAAGAATAATGGCATATGACAGAGTGATTAGGTGCCATTAACAAGCACTTGAGCTCCAGGCTCGGCTGATTGGCGTGCCTAATTAATGTTTGTTCTGGAGGAAGTTCTCTTGCCATGTCGGGAGTGATTTAACACAAAGCAACGGGGTGCTTCATCAACAGCTTATTCTTGTTTTTTTTTGGAAGGGGGGTTGTCTCTCCACCACCTCCCTCTCGCTCATTAAAAGCTAGCCTAAATGTCTTAAATGAGCAGAGCTCACAGTAATTACAAAGGATCTGGCTGTCTTGGACCTGAAGCTGGCAAAGAACTGAGAAAAGAGCCTGCTGAAAAACAGAGGGATGATGGTAGATAGATATGACACAGAAGGATATTATAGGCTACTTGAGATTAAGGATGAGCTTGATGTTTCTCTCAAAAATTAGCATTTGTTGGTTTCTTAATGTACTTTTTTTTTCATGTAAATGATCTTATCTATCTTATGATTATAAAATTCACACGGGACAAGATGATGAGATCTTATTTCCTTTTCAATTCCTCCTTCCAGTTACAAGCAAAGTGTCCAGGCCATAGACTGTATATATAGAATGGTCCAGGGCAGCTTGTTAGGGGGTTTGGTTACTGTAACAGGAGAGGGATTGATGCTGCCTGACAACACTTGGGTTAAAAAAAAAAAAACCTGAAAGAGTAATAAGGTAAGTAATGACTTCACCTCAGATGGAGAGCTTTAAAGCTTTTAAAGTGTGCTGGATTCAGGCTCGCTGTGCAACATTTTCCATCCACCTACATTTTTACCTTCAACTTCACTTCCTACAGTACTTGTTATTCAGTTCCTGAACTGTAAGCAGTGCCAAGTACTTCTTTCTGTGATTGGTGTTTGTGAAGGCAACTGCCAGTATTCCGCTACGTGATTGGCAGGTTGAAGGCTCCTTTGTCTGTAACTGCATGCTCGCTGGTCTCTTGGTGTGTCTATGCTAGACTCCACAAATGTAAGCCGGGCATCTGTCCCCAATGACTTCCTGTTTTCCAGCAGACTGAGTCCAACACCTCTGTGATGCACTCAGAGTGTTCCGGAGGACGGGACTGCATGTACATGTTCCTCTCCTGACAGACACAACCTCCTATATAGAGCTTGCAGGTTCAGTGCTGCTAACACGTCTGCCGTCTCCTCGGACACGGGCAGCCCTGCTGTCTCTTCGCATACACCTCCACGCTTGGCCCCTCGGGGCCCCTGGGACCTGCTCCCGTCTGGCTCCCGGAGGGAGGACCCGCTGAGGTGCATCTCGGCTAAGCGCACGCAGCCGAGCGCGGAGGCGAGGAAAGGGGAGAGAGAGAGAGAGAGGAGCATTTGACATTTGGGTGAACAAGATTCGCCGGAACAACAAAACAAAGTCAAACGAAGTCACAAGCAGAATAACAACAGATCTAGTCACTGTAAACTTTTATGTAGAAAAAAAACAAACAAAAAACAAATAAATAAAGTTGGCCTAGTTTTTGGAGGACCAGCTCTAGAGGAGGTTTTTTTCTGCTGGTGGATTTGGTTGCCATGAGCAGCATGCTGAGATCCAGGACTTCTCCTGTCTAGTCTTCTATGTTCAGTACGCCAACAATCTCAAATATTCCTGTGATGTCTTAGAGCTGAGGGCGCATTCCGGATGGTAAACTCAGTGTGTGCCAACTTCAGTGTAACTGTATTAAATATGATAACACGTCAAAATGTAGTCCAGGTCTCACCGGGCCAAATTCAACAACTTTGACAACATGTGATACATTTAAGTCTGTTACTTGGCTGTGATGAAAACTATTCCAAAGATACTTGGCAGGCAGCATCATTACTGAAGGCAACTGCAAATTTTGAGTTTGATGTTTTAAGCACGAGGACACCTTGCAGGCAACTAATCTGACTAATTAGTTTGAGGTTAAAGCGAACCCTAGGAATCACTTCAGAGCTCAGTTTATGAATTAAAGATCAGAAGAAATACTCATCAGTCATCAAGCAACAGTTGCTCAGGTCTGTCCTGAGGAAAGCATCCAATCTGGACTAAGAGTTAATCCCTCAAGTCTGACATGATCCAAGTTACGTAATTCCACTTTCAATAAACTGATCAAGACAAATCATTTAGACATAGATGAACACAGCTGCCTCGAGCTCAAGATGGCAAAACATTGAAATGTGCTTTATAGGGATGGATGGAAACCGTAGCAAAGCGTATCAAAATATTGCGACTGCTGAACACTGCCCATGTCTGCCTTACAGAGATTTCCTGGTGTTAAGTAACATAAAGACAGATTAGTAATTTCAAATTCACGCCAAACCAACATGCATTTAAACATTAGTCTCTTCTCTCCAAGATGTCAGGAAAGGCTAACCCCAGGAGAATCCCACATTTCTTTTCATCATTATCCGTATTTATTGCCACTGAAAAAGGCATATTAAATGCATATTTTGTGACTATTTAGATGTCTTAAAATAGCAAGGAAGGGTCATGACAGTCTGATAATAATATGCCTTACTGTCTACATATAAATCGACTTTAACATGTAATGTGTGTGAGAGGCAACCATGTAGGTGGCCCACATGCTGTGATAAATCCACCTCTCAGAAACCATTAGCAAGCGACACATATGCCATCAAGACCAATACTGAACATACATTTGCACGCAAATACAGAGAGAGAGAGAGTGAGAGAGAGAGAGAGAGAGAGAGAGAGAGCACACAGTCACAAATGATTGTGTATGCATCATGAATGATGGAGGGGATTGATTCTGCGGTCGATAGCCAACCCAGTCCACCCAGATCACAAGCCCCTGCTATTCCCATGAGGCTGGGGGGCATTGGGGGGGATTGAGGGGGATTGAGGGGGTGTGTTACAGTACAGCTAGCTGTCTGAGAGTCAAATTTCCTCACACCACCGAGGGCCTGATCACTGCTGATACACATTGGCCACCTTCCCCCCCTCCCCTCCCCTCCCAGCAGACTTACTGTACTATAGCTCAAAGACTCAGCATCGCACCACACAGCCTGAGTCTAGCCCACTGAGGAGGAGATATGCATTCTCCAAATATGCAGGAATTAAGGCCAACACTGGAGACGGCTCACAGAGCACATTAAAAAAAAAGAAGAAAAAACTAAAAAAAATCAAAACAAGAACCCTTCCCAATCACCGCCCTATGAAATATACATTCCCCTCGCCTTTTAATAATTTAGCACGCTAAAGGAGCAGCCTCTCTGGAGTCGAAAATATTTTTCACCAAATTAAAAATGAAATCATTAGCGCCATGAATTATCCACCGAGACGCTCTGCGGGTCTGTGCCGAGACGAGAGGGCGGTGCGACGAGGAGATTAAACACACATTTACGGTTATCATAGCGGGGCGATTTTATGACTTATTAAAGGGTAGGGTAATGCAGCCGGGCGCGGATAACACGGCTAATATTAGCGGAGCCATAAAGAGGCAGGGGAGCTGACTGATGGGGAGTCATGGGGAGGGTTTCCTATACCTGCTTTGAGTGGAACAGGGGAAAATGAGGCAGACTGTTAGACCAGTTAACTCCAATGTGGTCGTATGGAAGAATAATTGAGCTCTTCGTTACTTAAAACACGATTAGCTCAATGGGATTTGTTCATTCCATTTACAAACGTGGAGGAAAAGATCACTACCTACGAACAACCAAGAATCCTGACATCAAGCTGGTTAATACTCGACATGCTGAATGTGAAATGGACTGATGAATACAAGTACAATGTGTAGTATTTATCACCACCTCTGGAACGTTGCCAGATAAAGGGGTTAAGAGTTTTTATTTCCTAAGAGTGTATTTTTTTATGGAAAGTTACAAGTTGTCATAGTGTAGGCTCTGCTAAAAAAAAGCACACACACGTGTATGTGTGAAATGTTGGGTAGGCTACTGTGTGCCCTTCAGCTTACACACACAAAGGCCTGGTTGGGCTTCTTCCACATTTGGGGCAGGTTGAATGTATTCAGCTGTGTAAATGCACAATACTCTACATCTATGCTGGGCTGGGCTGGGCTGGGCTGGGCTAGGGGGCAACCGAGCCAGTGCCTGTTCATTGTGTGTGAGCCGCTATCTTCACCTGCACACGTGAGCCCAGAGTCGGTGACTGATAGTCCTCCTTTGGATAAAACCCTCGTCTGCCGCTGAACCCATTCACGGGCTGGCTGGCTGGCGTAGCGTAGTTGCACCGTTAAGCCTAAATCATTCTCCCCCCCATTATCGGATAATTCCAGCTGCGATTGAGCCTTTTTATGGCTCCCCCTCGCTCCTATTGTTCCAACCTTTCTTCCCCTGTCATTTTCTTCTCTTCTCTTCTCCGTCTTTTCATTACATTTCGCTCTCTGGCCCTGTTTCTCTGCCTGTCGTTTTTTTTCCCCTTTTTTCCCTTTCTCTCTCTCTCTCTGCGGCATGACTCGCAGACAGATCTGTAAATTGCTCCCCAGCCCCCTCAGTGATGGCCTATCTGTCTTCATCCGGTTGCCCCCCCTCTCTCTCTCTCTCTCTCCCCTCTCTCTCTCTCTTAACACCTCTTTCTCCCCACTCACACACACACACACACACACACACACAGACAAAGAGAGAGAGAGATAATCACACAGCTGTACACAGACAGACACACTAAGCTAAGGTGTGCTGGCCTTCGCAGCCCTCTCCTCTATTTCCCCCGGGCGGGCAGCACACTGTAGCAACACACCGAGTGGCCTTGTGACTAAATAAGACTGGTCTCATGATCTCATATGGTCACTCAGCCCAATACGTGGAGCACGGAAGGGGGAGGAGGGAGGGGGGAGGGGGGGGTTTGCTGGAAAGAACAGCAAGAAAAGATAGAAGAGACTGAAATTAGCAGCAGCGCTACCTAAATGTGTACCAGTGACTGTTCTTGAAATAAACATCATCACATGATCAATACGGACACGCATCTGACCACATGAGTGCGGTGCGGCTGACCTAAATGCAATGCCTATGCCATAATTATGGATTCCCAGTGTGCCTTTTTTCCCTCTCTCTCTTTTTTTTTTTAAAATTCGGTTGTATTTTTTTCCTACTGCTACTCCGGTGGAGGGGCTTCAGACACACACACACACACACACACACACACACACACACACACACACACACACAGTCTCTCTCTGTTCTCCATCCGTCCCAGCCGCAGCTGATTCTGTTTACATCTCGCTCCCTGACTCACATGATCAATATTATTCCACTTCAACGGACGATCACAACGTGCTAATCAGGTACACATTTGATTTGGTTCCACCAGTCTGGGAGTCACACACACACACACACACACACACACACACACACACACACACACACACACACACACACACACACACACACACACACACACACACACACATAGTACAGCACAGTAGTATTTTGTCCAGATTTTTCCATGTGAAAAATTTCCCATGTCAACTAGGCTGCTGGATTCCGAAGCGGAGAGAATATAGACTATAGAATGGCACTGATTTGGGTGTTTGTGCAACATGCTTTTAATGTACTGTACTTGTTTGTGAAATGTAAAGTGGAGCATGACAGGAACAAGGCAAAGGAAATGGCCATTTACTTCCCAGCAAGCGCAAGTAACTGATTAGCCTGTATATCCTGCGGGCACTCACTCAGAAAACATAGGTGTGTAATGCATGTTCTTTATAGGGGTTTTCACAAGCTCTTTAAAATGTTAAAAGCCCTACTTGTCTGTAAAAAGCTGCTAGTTGGCAGACCAGACGGCTGCAGGCCAAACAGACAGAGATCCTTATTTTCAAATAATGCAGTCTACTCAAAGATCCTTACTTAAGCGTTTTAAATAAAGTAGAATATTCTATAATATATTGGGTTATATCTACCTACCCCACAATCAGTATCCTTGTGAATTAAGGTTGGTTTGACTTCCACATTTCCACTATAAGCTGAGAAACTTTACTCTTCCCATTTGTACAAGGATTTGCTTGAAAGTGCAGTTGAAATGGTGAAAAGTATGTCTGCTATTGCATTGCAACAGAACAAAGTATCTTGAGGGAATATAAAGATAGAGTTAGAGAGAGA
>JAODXP020000024.1:29658464-29675584 GCA_027497455.2 Sardinella longiceps | reverse complement strand
TATTCTACTGTGGTCTACTCTACCCTACAACACTACACTACTGTACTCTACTCTACCCTACTCTACCCAACTACACTACACTACTGTGCTCTACTCTGCCCTACTAAGTATTCTACTGTGGTCTACTCTACCCTACAACACTACACTACTGTACTCTACTCTACCCTACTCTACCCAACTACACTACACTACTGTGCTCTACTCTACCCTACTACAGTATTCTACTGTACTCTACTCTACCCTGCAACACTACACTACTGTGCTCTACTCTACCCTACTACTCTACCCTACTACACTTTTTTTAATCTACCCTACTCTACCCAACTACTCTACTCTACTGTGCTCTACTCTACTCTACTCTACCCAACTACACTACTCTACTGTGCTCTACTCTCTACTCTACTCTACCCAGCTACACTACTCTACTGTGCTCTACTCTACCCAACTCTACCCAACTACACTACTTTAACTGTGCTCTACCCTACTATACCCAACATACCCAACTACTCTACTGTGCTCTACTCTACTCTACTCTACCCAACTACACTACTCTACTGTGCTCTACTCTACTCTACTCTACCCAACTACACTACTCTACTGTGCTCTACTCGACTCTACTATACTCTACCCAACTACACTACTCTACTGTGCTCTACTCTACTCTACTCTACCCAACTACACTACACTACTGTGCTCTACTCTACTCTACTCTACTCTACTGTGCTCTACTCTACTCTACTCTACCCAACTACACTACTCTACTGTGCTCTACTCTACTCTACTCTACCCAACTACACTACTCTACTGTGTAGTGTAGTTTCCTACCAGATCATTTGCGTTTCCATTAAAATTATGTACCAAATCTGTGTGCCCGTGGTGGATGGGGACAGGGGTAGCACCACTGGCTAGCCTATTATATACTATAAGACCGCTTGTCTTCTGTGCATTTATAGATAAAAATGTAAACTTCTTTGCTGGACTTTCTATTGAGAGTGTGTTGCGGGCCAATGGTTAGGAGGTGTTCATAACTACTGTAGTTATTAATGATGAGTGTGGTGTGGAAATGAATGTTTGGTCTGCCTGAACCTGAGGCGAAATGGCACAAGAACAACTTGAAGGGCACGCAGACAGAGTACAAACCTCTACCATGGCCAAATAATACTGGATCTTGCAACATTACAGAAAGTGAGTCTCCGTTGAGTAGATTTGTGAATCGGACACACTCCAAAATTTAATGAGTTCTTCCTCCTTGGCCCAAGTTTCAAACCGGTACTTTTTGCATAATCCAGCACTCACACACACACACACACACACACACACACAAACCACACAGACTGACAAACCACACTGAACACCTCATCTCCTTGTTAGGGGTAACTAATAATACATACAGTACATTCTTATTTATCATGCCATATAATGTTTCTACTTTGACATGGTGACATGACACATTTTGGCATTGTTGTGTTTCCTAATGAGAGCAGTATAGTGTATAGAGTATAGAGTATAGGGTAGAGAGTATAGAGTATAGAGAGCATAGAGTAGAGAGTATAGAGCATAGAGTATAGTGTAGAGAGTATAGAGACAGTATAGTGTGCTATGCAAAGCTGAGACATGATGTATGGGAAGTGTAGTTTAGAGTACCACTCACTCATATTGTTCTGGGCACATCCGGAGAAGAGGGACTGGCCTGCGAGACACACACAGAGAGCAGATGTTAGAGAAAGCAGCACAGCAAAGCCTACACACACACACACACACACACACACACACACACACACACACTGAATTAAGACGCTGGGGAATACCTGTTTTTCCACCCACCAGCCGCTGGACCCCGCAAGAGGCAACAGCCTGCTCGTCTAGCTGTCTACCTGTCTGCCTGCATGTCAACCTGTCTGTCTAATTGTCTCTGTGGCTACCTGCCTGCCCATGTGCATGTCCAAATATAGCTGGCTGTCAGCAACATCAGACATGCTGCTGATGGAACCTCTTTGCTACTGAATATGAAAATAAATTGTTGAGATGGTCCTGAATTGGACACTGGCCAAGGAAGCATGGAGAAAGAAAGAAAAAAAAAATCCCCCTCAAAAAGTCCTAAAAGCACAGATATCTACGAGGTGTAGAGAGGACATACAAAGGGAGAACAGCTGTTGCAATTGAAGAGGAAAGGACACTAAACAGCGAGAGAATGATAAATGTCCCGTCCTCTCATTTCCCCGCTGATCTGCCTAAACAGACGCCTGATTGCTTCTGTAATTACATGCAAATCCACCAGAGGGAGGAAGCCATTTGTTTGTTGACACAGGAGTGGCGCAGCTGAGGAGCAGGATGAATAGCACGGGCTGGAGCCGCTGGAGGAGGCAGCAGCACGGGCGCATCAATGAAGAGACACAGAGCCAATCGAGAGGTTGGAACTATAGGCTGTTTTTTTGTTTTTTTTTTGCCCTTCGCCCATTCATCATCACGGACGGAATTGCATTTCACAGACAGTTAAAGTCAAGTAGCACATACATAACACAACACTAAAAGATTTCCTTTGAGTAGAGGTTTTGAGGAATGGTATTTTGGAAACACAGATTTGTGATAGATTGACTCAGGACTCCAGGGTCATTGTAACTGAAGCCATATATTCAAACCAATATGCTTGGTTTACACTTGGTTACGCTTGGCATTTTAACAAAAATACATAGTAAAACTGTATACAAAATACATAAACTTCTCACGAAATTTAAATGTCATACACACACAGCAATTACTCCATAGGTCATTATCAACTCAAAGTAATGGAAACCATTACTTTAATTCACAATATTTGTTTGATGTAAGCCTTTGCTCACTACCAGCTTATTTTGCATTAGTCATAGACTGGCTTGGTAATTAATTTATTTGGGGATTTTTTTTTAATATAAATTAAGAAAAACAAAACAAAAGAAAACAATCTATGAACCCAGTATTCATAACGCATTATAAAAGCATTTCCTAAAATAATGATATCACTTAGGGGCTTTGCAGTGTGAGAGTGCAGGTGTAGAGAGGAGGGTGTGTGTGTGTGTGTATATTATAATGCCTTAGGAGTACAGTCATGAGCATGTATACACAGTTATGAACACTAGTGTCATGAAGTATGAGACTTTATCAATGTGTAATAATCCTGACACCAAGAAGAGAGATTCTGGACATTTGGTCAGGAAAGCTGGCCCTGTGCTCTCTCTCTCTCTCTCTCTCTCTCTCTCTCTCTCTCTCTCTCTCTCTCTCTCTCTCTCTCTCTCTCTCTCTCTCTCTGTGTGTGTGTGTGTGGAAAGCTGACCCTGTGGTCTCTGTGTGTGTGTGTGTGTGTGTGTGTGTGTGTGTGTGTGTGTGTGTGTGTGTGTGTGTGTGTGTGTGTGTGTGTGTGTGTGAAAGCTGGCCCTGTGGTGGGCATGGAGCTGGAGTCACTAACATCAGTTGCAGATAAGAGAACTCTGAGGACTGGGCTGCTCTCTATCATGGACAATGAATGGCGCTCACTGCACACCACCTTCTCCTTCTCCAAGCAGAGGAGCATGCTCAGAAGTAGGCACCTTTATAGGCACCTTTCCCCGTCTTGTACGCCAGAAAGGCTGCCCATGTTCTTTGTACACAGGGCCATACAGCTCTTCAATGCCACTCAGAAAGGGAGGAGTTGTTTTTGTGTTGTTTTCAGTGCTTAAGTTTCAGTTTTCAGTTTTGTTCTGCACACTGCTCTTTATAATAGGTCATTATTACCCCCATCTAAACTGTCTATGAAGTGTCTTTTTTGTTTTTGAAATATTGTGTAACCTGTACTTCAAGTCAAGTCAAGTGTATATATGTATTATATAGCGCATTTTAACACAACGCGCTTTACAGTGGAAGGGGGGACCTCACTAACCACCACCAATGTGTAGCACCCACCTGGGTGATGCACGGCAGCCATCACAGTCGGCGCCAGAACGCTCACCACACACCAGCTTGAGGTGGAGAGTGAGGGAAGGGACAGGAGAGAAGGGATGAATGAGCCAATTACAGTGGGGGCCAGATTGAATGAGCCAGGTTGGGACTTTAGCCAGGACACCGGTAAACTCCCTACTCTTTGCGACAAGTGTCATGGGATCTTTTATGACCACTGAGAGTCAGGACCTCGGTTTAACGTCTCATCCGAAAGACGTGTTTGATTGTCAATGTTCTGCATTGACAATCAAACACTATGGGGGTCTTTATACCCGTTTGCATTTTTTCCACCCTTTCATGACCTAATATTACTGCAATGGAACATTAGTACTAATATATTAGTACATTAGTAATATTAGTACTAATGTATTAGTACATGAGTATTATCCTCCTTTATTTCTTGTGGTAATGTATGTATGCTTGTGTATGTTTGATGTGTTAATACTACTGGATATCTCAATTTCCTTTGGGATAAAATCAAGTTTCTGTATTTATGAATGTATTTATAAAGCTTTATGAATACAGACTTTGTAACAAAGCTTGCTCTATGAAGTAAACTGCCATCAAATACTTTGCTGTCTGTTTCTTTAATGTTTCGGCTGTGTATGTTTATACTTGACCGGATTTTTGGAAAACCTTGAAAATATAAGAAAATGCGAGAATAAAATGATATACAGTATATATATATATAAATAACACTTCCCACAGCACTCACATATGCATGCTCTCTTCCTCCAGAAAAAGTTGCACAGGCAGGTAGCCCAATCGCGGGTGCTTGGCAAAGTACTTCTTTGATCGAAACTTGTTCTTCAGCACTTTGGTGAAGTCACGCACGTCCTCCCCAGAAGTAGTCTAAGAATGGAGAGAGCTTTTAGCGATGTAGTGGAGAATGGAGGGCACATTATGTTGTCTTGAGCCTGGATGGACTTGCACTTGTTCTTGCCCATTTCAGCTCTTGAAATGTGAAAGCGCTTATGCTTGTCCATGGTGGATGCACACAAGTCTGTGAAAGGTCACTGTGGTGTTTTTGCATTGGCAAACAAAAGCTGACATGCACAGAAATGCTTTCCATGTCACTGCTGGAAGTAGGAGAAAAGTAGACAACATAAAAAAGAGAGAGGAAGATGAATTGAAAGGAGAGGGGGAAAAAACAAGGAAGAAGGAAGTAGCAGACAGGAACTCACAGGGGTGCAGTACTCCACCATGGGGTAGGTCAGCTTATGTCCCTTCGCTGTCCTCCCCAAGAAGAAACAGTTTTGACACACGTCATAGTTAAAGTGCTTCAGGCTGCGATACCTTCAATTGCAGATAGGAAACAGACTTCAGGAACAGAAAGATAGACATGATGTTTAAGTATATTCAATAAAATTCACAAAAGTAAAACAATTACATTCTTTTTTATAGTCCTGCACTGCCTACATACCAGAGCAACACAGGTGTGTTTCTGATGCATTCATGAATGGCTTTTTAATGTGGAACAAAGTATTCCACTACATGAAATCCATCTGTTTTTATGTGCATATTGACATTAATAATGTAAATTTCCTCTGGCGTGTATGTAATTGTGTGTCATTCATGAACGCTAAATAAAATATACTAAGCTGCATAATTGGATACAGCTGCATAATTGGATACAGCTTCATTTGCATTTGTACACTGAGAACTAGAGTTGGATTTCATGGATCTCAGTTTCATTATTTTATTCCTTCATGAAGAGTCCCATCATGACACTTACAGTAGCAGGCATTTGGAGCAAGTAGTAGTCACACATATGAGCTAGTTTACAAAAATCAATCATTTACAAGGCCTATATGACCAAGACTCACGATTCATCAATCTTAAACGGGACATAGAATGAATAAATTGAGTATTGTACCTTGTTCTTTGATATTAAAATACAATTTATTCAATTGCATTTTGTCAAAAATAAGATGAAGTGATATTTTACAAACCTAATTAAAACCTCATATTTGAGACGTGTATTGAAATAGGTTTTTTGCCTAAACAATGCCTCAATTGGTCAACTGGTCACCTCAATTGAACTGCAATGGTTTTGCGCTATTTGACATCACTTGTAGGCTTTGTTCTAATTCGCCCATGTTCTATTGGCTATTTCTAAATGTAAAATTTCCATGAAAGAGAGCAGAACCATGGCTCATGTTCATGCTAGCTCTTTGACCATGAACAACCTCTCTTAATTCATCAAAGCCAATGTAAAAGTGGTTTTCCATTCTATGTCTCCTTTAATGTGTAAACATGTGTTTACTCAACAGAGCTTTAGACTGCATTAACAGTAGAAAATAGTATCCAATCACAAGGATTGTATAAGTACAGACTCTTGTCCCTGTTATTGGAAGGATACCATTTGGTAGTGACCCTACTGAAGAATGTCTCCTCCATCTAGAATCGATAGCCAGACTATGTGATTAATGATGAAGCCAATAAAGTTCGGGCTTTGCAGTTCATCATTTTGCTAGTGTTGAACGTCTATATCTACACTGCACTTACTTTGACTGCTTTGAATTGGCAATGGTGGGGTCAAAGCCTTCTCCTAGTGGTAAACACACACACACACACACACACACACACACACACACACACACACACACACACACACACACACACACACACACACACACACACACACACACACACACACACACACACACACACACACACACACACACACACCATCTATTCTACAGTGTCCATACTGATGTGATTAACCGTGTGCTAAGCTCCAGGCTGTGCTGAATTGGCCGTACCTGAAGCCCAGCATGGGGCACTCCCTGCAGATGTTACAGCGGGCCTGGTGCCGGGCGCTTTCGGCAGACACGACCCGGTGAAGCACCGGCAGCCACACCATGGCCTGAGGCTCCAACTGCATCCAATCCACAAACTGCTCCAGGTCAATTTCTCCATCACTGCCCACCTGCCGGGCACAACAACAGACTCGCTGGGCATGTTTGGCAGAGCAGAGCAGAGTAGGGCTGTGTGTTTATAGAACAGAAATTATCCGACTGTGGTGCATCTAAGTTGCTGACAAAGCTGGTGGAAAAGGATTAGCGCCAGCGCCAGGCTGGTAAAACCGGACTTAGTCTGTTTAACTCATAATGGCTTCAGTTTCCCCTTGACATCAGTTATGCAGCTGTTCAGTGGAGATGCTAAGCTGCCAAGGAAAGGTATTAGCCAAGTTGCAAACTTACTGACATTCAAGGGGATGAAGCAATGTGGATACTGTTGACTGAGGACTCATAAACATAAATGAGCATCTGCATCCTGAACAAAATAATGTTTTTTTTTAATTACCTATTTCTAAAAAAAAAAAAAAAACTAATTTAGGGGGAATATTATTTTGCTACTGAGGTTTATACCTGCGTACACACCTGTTGTATATTGCACACATGGAACAGTGAGAAAGGCAATTTGACCATACTATGATCAATTACACCCTGGCATTTGGTGGAATTTGGATTTCTTTGCTCAACTTCATTGGCAATAACCAGAGAAAACACACTGGCCATGTTGTGGAAAAAACCCCAAACAATTCCCACTGGCTACTCATTATTTGTGAGCACGGCTGCAATTAACCTTTCCTGAAAACACCTGGCTCGGCAGAAGCGCTTTATCGCCTGCCTCATGTCACGCACGAGAATTGTATAAAGAGCAACTCTGAAGGGAAATCTGTGAATCTGCGCAAAATGAAACCATAATAGCTTCTCAATATGCCACAAAGACGGCACTGAAACAACAAACTGACTCTACAAGACAACTCCTCTGTTGCTTGTTATGAACTGATACATTTTCCAAAGAATTTCCCAACTCAGGCTCCGTCTCAGAGTAACCTTCCTAACGAGGGGTTAGCGAAGGGGCCATCGCTAATTTTAACCCTGCGGTCTATCACACTGACGCAGATCGTTCCCTTCTCTCCTAAAACTGCATTAAAACTGCTACTCCGGTTATGGATCAATTACCGGCGGGCTATAAAGAGCTTGGCTATCAGGAGGCACCTCTTTCATTACATGCAACATTAAATGGAATGAGCCATGGTGTGGGGAGAGTTAAAACACAGAAAGAGTGAGATATAGGGAGAGCCAAAAAAAGAGTGAGAGAGAAAGAGGGAAGGGGGAACAGAATGAAAAGTAGAGAGAGAGACAGAGAGGGATGGAAAGAAAGAAAGAATAGGAGGAAAGGAAAAAGCGAGGGAGAGAGAGAGAGAGAGGAAGAGGAGACAGTGAGTCACAGTCACAGGAGTGACATAGAGAAGAGTTGTCTCTTGATATATAAATATTCCAATAAAGCCGCCAGGGCGCTCCTTGTCATGGGTGCTTCATCAGAGAGCATTATGGGTAGGGCTGTGAATAAATCTTTGGGATTTGTTGAGGCGCCCAAAGCGGATGTGGCTCTCCCTGTAGGTGTTAGGAGTTGTACAAACACATCCTGAAGAGGGGGAGAGAGATTCTGTGATGCCGTCTCCTCCTCGGGGGGCTTTCTTGCATTCTGTTTCATCTTTACACTTCAATTTAAGGCGATCGATTCACAGCAGAAAAATGTCTCGCTTTAACCCATATCGCCATTCTTTTAAGACCAAAGAGAGAGGTTTTGGCTCCTGCTCACCCCCCCAAGGAAATAATGGTTACAAAAGGCTCTGGAATGGACCTGTGGACAGCACATGAAATGTTATCCAATATATGCACTTTATCTAACTCAGGAGAATTCGAACAAACTGACTGGAAAATGTCTTTCTCTCAGAACTTTTTTTCTTTCATGATTAAGTCCTTGAAAGCATCTTGAGTTCATCTCCAGTGCCTCCAGTAACATATTTTTCTCCCCCCCCCTCTCTCTCTCTCTCTCTCTCTCTGTGTAACACAGTCATTCAGTTATGAATAATCTAATTTTGGTCTTCTATAGAATTGACACAAACAGTGGCAATGCAGACAGCCATAATATTACTATGGATTTACCCAGAGAAGAGTGGCATAAATGAATTTCTTTTCCGTCTCGTCTTGACACGGACTATACATCTGTCAATGGATTATCCCCAGTGGCGCAAAGGAAGCATGTTGCATGCCTATTGCACCCTACTTGTGATGCTGTGAGTGTAACATTGCAACGCCGGTTAGGGTGACCCAAGAAAAAAGGGGATCTCCCTGTGCTCTGGCTCTCGTTTTACCAGCTGGAGGCAGCTGCGGACGCTGGGTTCCACGTTGCCCTCCCCGAAGGCCGATGCCTCGTCCAGCTGCTGCGGGATCTGGAGGGAGGCGCTCAGGAGCAGGGCCAGCCCTCGCTGGTCACATGACTGCCCCGGGGCCACAACTTGACAGAAGAGATCTGGGGAGTGGGAGGGGTCAGAGAGGGGTCAAAGGTTAAGGGGCAGCAGGTGTGCAGATGTATGTTGAAGTAATTACGTTATACATGTAGCTCTAGCATCTGTCAGAGGGCTTAGGTCGCTATCCAAGCAGGAATGGTAATGGTGACTTTTCTAAATTAAATTATTACTGATGCTAAATCTTCAGGCTGGAATATAATGCTAGAAACAAGAGGATGATGCTGGGAAGAACAATAAAAACCCAATTAAGAAACAAATGACTAGGGATGTAATAAAAAAAACATAAGCAAAAGTACACAGTGCTCAAGAGAATGAATTAGAAATGAATGTCTCTCTCTTGATGACTATCTGAAAATAAATACACGAGACAATTGAGCTGTGGCTAAACTTTGGAATAAGCAAACTTTGAGGTATCTTATATCAGTTATGGGTCTGCTCAGTGAGTAATGTAGGCACCATATCAAACATCTAATTCCCACTCAGCTGAGGACGCTAATGACAGATGGAATACTAATGCACACTGCCAGAAAGCACAAAAGCAGAGGAAATGGGACACCAAATTTACATTCTTTTTAGTGTGATCCAGACAGCCTTTTGGGAGAGCAGACAATATTTCAGAATGAGAAGCAAATCATCAGTGGAAAGTGATTTACATCCCTGTTAGGTCCATAGCTCCAAGCAGAGATAGAAAATTGACTGAAGATAGAAGATTGAACAGAAATGTTGTATAGATAGATAATAAACTACTCATTTTAACAGTTGGTCTCCCTGAGGTAGCCGCATGTATAAAGCTGGCCTGATTGCAGACCACCGGAAGCTTCCGGAATCACATCACTTGCCACCGATGTTCGCTTTTGGACTCGACTCATTTATCCACAAGGTAATTTTGATGTTATCAAATGCATGTGTGGTTGTTTTGCATGGCTGGTGGCAAAATGCATGCGCTCTTTAATATATTCATTTACTTTGTATGTACTTTTGAGATGATTTGGAAGCAGCAGACACCCGTTGCACCACTACTCTACTCTAATGGTCGTGGGCATAGGGAGGAAATTGGATGGAGGGGGAAAAACTCATTTGGATGGTGATGGAAAACATTTAAGCTTAAATTTGACATCATAGCACTGATTTAAACCAAATAAATATACCAGACCCAATACCTTCTGGAAGCCTTCCCCTAAATGAACTGGTAGAGCCATGGACTCAGAAAGTGCATAAATATAATACATACAGGCATTGTATACTGGCTTGGATAAAAACATTTGCTGAATGAACACATCACATCACGTCCTCTCATCTCTACTGTTCTATTCTATGCCTGGTGTATTGATTTTCACAGTGATTCTCATCACCTTGCAAGACCAAGCCGACACTTTTCTGAATGATATGGATGTGATTATGCAACATACATTTGTACTTATCCTCCAGATGTCCTTTGGAGAGAGAGAGAGGCCGATCTTCATGGACTGCACTCGCACTTTCCCACTTCTTCCTCTGCAGAGAAAAATGACCCTATGAAACCATTCAAAGCTTTTGTTGAACAGGCACTTCATTTTGTTTTATGAGGATTGGGTTTATCCTGTGGAACATCTTTTTTTTTTCTTCTTTTTTTTTCCATCAAGGTGCCCTTTAAAAGGCTAGAGAGATAATGCATAACTCATGTGCAACACGTCTGACATGATAGTCTTTTGGCAGGAAACCAAAAACATAGATTAGATTACACTAGTGGAGCCACAGACATGGCTGGATTATGCATATAGGTATTCAGTGTTGGGTAAGTTACTTTAGAAATGTAATGCGTTACAGTTACAAGTTACCCATTCAAAAACGTAATAGTAACGTAACTATTTTGATTACTTTAATAAAGTAATGTAACTAATTACATTTGATTACTTTTTGATTACATTTTTGAACATTTGTTTTTCAATTGTCAGGCAATTTTGAGTTTTTGAATCCTGGCAATGTTAACTGTCACATAGGCCTATTATTCAACACTGACAATGCCAAAATCCTTTTTAACTCCCACAGCAGTGACTCCGAGCAAATAGTTTGTGAACATCACTGAATAAGCAGGTGCTTGTTTGTCTGAGATTGCTCATGCAGTATGTGTGCACCTGATCAATAGAGCTCATTTTTATATCCAGCAATGGGCTACAGGCCTATGTTCTAGTTTCTGTCTAACAGTCAGGCCTCTTTGCTACTGCAACTTAGACCGCTGTAGATCCAGTAACAAGAGTGGTGTTGCCAACATGATGGTACTGCAGAAACGATTATATTAGAATAGTGTCTTTTAGCTGTAGTAGTGGCATGTACTGACATAGCCAATGTTTCTGCAGATGATATTGGGAATCATTGAACTGAAATTGTAATTATGAATATTTCTTTAAGTAACTGTAATTCAATTACACATTTTTTCAAAGTAACTGTAACAGATTACTGTTATTTTTATTTTGTAATTAAATTACGTAATTTTGTTACATGTAACTCGTTACTCCCCAACACTGTAGGTATTGCACACTTTACGTCATCTACATTAGTCATTTTAAAAAAGAGAAATAATAGTAAAAATTTCTCTATTTTTTTTTTTTTCAGTTTTGTTATCGTGCTATACATCTGTTAAGGCTTGCCAAATCTTTAATAAATATGTTTAGTTTTGTCTCCACCATTTCTGCAGCAAAGGAGTTTATATAATAACGTATAGTTTACTTACCTGACTCACACCAGATGAATGTCGTTCCGCTAGCTCCACCTACCTCCACACATCCATCTGGGATTGCTCGATAGGAAAGATGTTTCAGAAGGCTAGGCCTTATCCTTGCATATGATTGGATAAACCACTTTTTTACCTCTGCCAAGAAGGTTATGTTTTCGCCGGCGCGTGTCCAAAAGTACTGCACGGATTTGGATGAAATTTTCGAACAACGTGTGTATCGGCACAAGTAAGAACTGATTCGATTTTGGTGCCGATCGGTGATCCAGAACACCATCTGTGACCACATTGTCTTGGCGGAGGTCTTTTCTAGTTTTTCATATTTATTGATGTGCTACTTCAACCATTCACATCAAAACCATTCTGTGACGCTGGTGAGAGCCTGTACTTGAGTAACTGTAAAAGTTAGTATCAGGCAAAAATGCCACAATAATCGTTTAACCAGCACAATGCAGATATCTCTTTGATATATGACTTATAGTTTTGCTTTTTGCATTTGTAAGAAAAATAATTTCGATAGTAGCGAAGTGCACAACTGAACTTGTGGCCCATTCAAATGAATGGCCAAAAGTAGGTAGTTTGATCTCTAGTCTTTCACATCAATTGAAGCAAGGAGGGAAGGAAGCTTGAATCAAAATAGTATCATCTCTACTACATCACATCTATAAAAATCCTGACCAGCTCTATCATTTGATCTGGTCAAGAAATCCCACTCAACAGTAGTGATCCCAGATGGATGTGTGGAGCTAGGCAGAGCTGTTATTCATCGGGCTTGAGTCAGGTAAGTCATTACATTGTTTGGTAACTCTACGATCCTACAAAACAATACTATAGGCTACTGCCTGAAAGCCAGAACTGAGAGAATGAGGAAAAGCTTCTATCCTCATTCTAGCCGCATATCGAATGAGAACCATAAGACTTTATAACACCCATTCTTCTATCTATTTATTCCTAATTTATTTTTATACATAATATATTTCAACACTGCAAGCATAGTCATTGGAGTCAGTAGACAAAGCATTTCACTGCACATTGTACACTGTATAATGGTACAGTATGTGACCAATCAAATTTGAATTTGAATTTATAAATCATCACAGACGTTCAGCAACCATTGTGTCTACTACTAACCTCAAGGAATTTCCTAATCTATTTGTCTGAAGATTGTTTATAAAGTGGTCCAATGTGGTGTCACATAGAGAACAGAAGAGTACATACGCGTCGTAGACGTTTAGGAGCCAGTTAAGGCACATGTCCACACACAGGGGAGTGTTGACCAGGTCAGGGTGCTTCTGTTCCAGCCTGCTGTAGATGGACCCAAGGCAACTCACAATATCTCCGATTTCCAGGAACTCTCCGTTCTGGGTCAGCTGGTGCTGTTCAAAGACACTCTGGGCCATGCCAAGGTCTAGAAGGTCCACTGCAAATAACACACACACACACGCACGCACGCACGGGCACACACACACACACACACGCACACACACACATGCCCACACACACACGCACACACACACACACACGCACGCACGCACGCACGCACGCACGCACGCACGCACACACACACACACACACATGCACACATATACCCCTAATTCAACACAAAATCTAATTTCCACCTCTTTTTCCCCCCACCTCCTAAGGGAGCTTCCCTTAATGACATTCACTCAAGGCATATTAATGAAAGCTATCCGAGCATAACCCAATCAGGGCCGGGCCAGGGCAGCGATGGTGCCTGCCCACGTGTGAGTGAGGAAGACTGGATGGATGGATCTCTCCATTTCCTCGCTGGGCTCCCCGTGTTCGCTAATAAAAAGTCCTGTTTGGCTGTCGCGGATGGGACTCCTTTAATGTGACAGCGCTCTGGCTCGACGGGTCCAGCTGCCATCCGCAAAGATCTTTGACAGGGAATTGAAGGGAGATGATGGTGAGAATGGATTGAGGGGAAGATGTGCAAGGCTCAGCGAGGAGTCATTCTCACATGGGGGGGGGGGGTTCTGGTTACCTCACTCACGTCAGATGTAGCACTACGCGCGAACATCTGATCCTCCGCGATAGACGATTTATTTCAGGAGCCAGAAATCCTTGAATCTAACTGGACAAACGGCTTGTCCATCAATTTAATTGACGTACACTTCAGCCAACCACATCGAAACCAACCGATGACGCTGGTTACGTTTGTTGGATTGGTTGAATTCAAAACAGTTGCTTCTTCGCTACGTCACACCCTCTACAGCAGCCAGCAGCCCTGATTGGTCCGGTTAGGAAATATTGGGCTTGAAATCCCTCCCAATGGCATCAACATCAGATCGATGCGCGGAGGCCTTACGAAAGTTACGTAGCGCATGATCTGACGTGAGTGAGGTAAGGGTTCTGGTGGTCAAGGGAATGTACTGCTTGGTTATATCACACCACATACAGTTCATTTCTGAGTTAATCTTTCATTTACGTTTTTTTTTTTTTTTCTTACATTCCTTAAGTGTCTTTTAAACCTTCACCATGCATTTTAAGCACCTTTTCACCACTGTATCAGTCCAAATGCAGCAAGACAACAAGACAATATCCTATTACCATTCAAAACTACTCAAACTGATGGTATGCTCATTTTCTCCTTCCTTTTCTTTTTTATGACTGGGTAATGTAGTGCCATAGCTCTTTGGAATAATTATGAAAAAGTCAGTAATAATTACCAGGCAAAGAGAACATTTTAATAAGCAAAGCTATGTACCGTAGCTTTGTACTCGATGTGCTTCCCCTCCAACCCCAGACAGCTCAGCTCTGCTCTGCTCTGCTCACACTCTCTCTCTCTCTGGTGTGGTGTGAGAGCCTCGGCGAGGCCGGGTGGGTGCTGACTGGGTAGTTTTTCACCTCCTTAAGTGATTTGCAGGGACTCGCTGGGGCTAATGGAGGCTGCTGCTCTTAATTATGTGCCAAATGCTTCTTCATATTTTTTTTTTTTTTTTTTCCGCCACGAGGAGATGTTGGATTCGCCTTGGGTGCTTCGCGCTTACTGTTAATCTGGGTGCATGAGTTGTTGCGACGCCTGTGGGCAGTAGCGGTGTGATCTTTGTCGTGACCAAAGCTTCCCCTCCACCCCCCTCTACATCTCAGGGTCCTTTGTAAGTGATTGCACATATCGATTGTGTTGCAAGTTGTTTTATTTGCTTCGAAGAGCATAGCAGGGAAGCATCACTTACGGCAGAGGGCCTTCTGGAGCCTCCGTGTCTTCATTGCTGTGCGGTAGGCGGAAAACCTCACATGGTTCAGGTCAGCTGGGGGGCAAACATCACATGGGAAAAATACATGTAAAAAAAATTATGACAATAAAAAAAATCTGTCTTTGTTTACTGCCCATTTTTACAGTTAATGGTGGGCTTTGTTGGCTGCCTTGTTTATCAAAAGCTAGAAATGTTGCCAGGACCAACATTACTGCCAGCAAGTAATCTGGAAGGCAATTCATTAATCATACCTCTAATTTCTGCTTTTTAAATTTTACTGTTTCATTTTCTGGAATGAGCACAAAGTGGGAAATGTGTGTGGGAGGTAATATGACAAATGCCTGCCTGCTCTCATGCATTCTTCTAATGTAATATAACTAATGTAGGGATGCTGACTGACTGTAGGTGATGCTCTATGGATTTGGACATCATCCAGTCTGTTGGGGTTGGCCTGTGTGTGTGTGTGTGTGTGTGTGTGTGTGTGTGTGTGTGTGTGTCTTTTTAATAACACTAATCATCGGTAGTCTAACTCTCTTTCTAAAATGAAAATACTCATATACAGTTGCATTCGGAGCGGTGGAATAATAATTCTGCATAGCTTGACGATATTACATGGGTTGCTCCAACACATGCATTCCCCACCCTTCGTCTGCTGTGCAAATCTCCCAACAGAACAGAGAATTGTATTAAAAAATCCTCTTTGAAGCCTGTCACCTGAGCAAGACAGGTTCCTTGGCAAACCCTTCGCTCATTCAATTCACAGCCCAGGATTTTCATCTCGAGTCCATTAGTGCGGCAATATATTGTGGAATTTTGAAGCCGCTTCATGTGATGTGCTACGCGACGCGAGTGACACAACTTCATCACCCTCGTCACAGGGACATATCTCATTCCACACACAGCCAGACATGTTCTGCATCTGTATAGGCTCTGAGCCTCTGGAGCTGATGATATTTACAGTGGTCCCGCCACCGTGCCCGCGAGCAAGCAAGTGTTATTGAAAGCACAACACAGCCTGTGCCAGAGTCAATTACAAGGAGGAATCATCACTGTCAGGATTATCCCCATCACTGAACACTGCTATTACCCAAGCCAATGCTGTTGCAGGATTGAGTTTATAATCCAGAATCCAATACCCACCATTCCGTTAAAAGCATTCTCATATTATTTTGCTCTTAAATTATTATTAATAAATAACTCTCTCATTTGGCTCCAAAATCATGTTATTTTATACTATTCACTGCAAAAATGTTGCCATGTCAGAAAGACATTTTAATTTACAACTGATGAGATGTACTACTTTACACACATGCAGCAGCTTATTAAATTGCGTGCCTGAAGACATGTCTGTGGATGTGGGTGTGCTATGGAGTTGTTGGTATGAGATGTAGGAGTGCATTTAAATCAGTCCAAAGCAATCTCACACCTCTTAATGGAGGAATCTAAAGTGATGATCCAGTTTGACTACAAAACTAGTAAAGTTGATTAGTATTTGAATCACCCCTCTCCTTATTACCTCTGATCATGACATTAGCAACAGTCTTTGGTTGTATTTTCTCTTATGGAGAGTTCAATTTTTGATTAGATGATGGCCTAGTTGTTGTGGCCTTATCCACCTCCAAGTACATGATGAAAAATCAGACTCAACTCAAACATAAGATGAAGATCACACACAGGCATAGTCAAGAAAACAACAACAACAACAACAACAACAAACAACAACAACAAGAATTTCCCTTAAGTCATAGTGTGAGGGGTCAAGCCTTTGCCCTGGTGGACACTGCTGTTGAAGAGAGCAGCTAGCTCAGCAAAGATGAACTTTCTCAAAGCTGATGCCTGACACGCCTGTCAGCCAGCTAACACCATTTAAAGTAAATTAAGTTAGTATTCCACTTCTCGATAAAGTAATTGG
>JAODXP020000024.1:29570155-29658364 GCA_027497455.2 Sardinella longiceps | reverse complement strand
TTATTGCATCAGGAAGTGCTTCCATATCCAAAGAGTTGTGAAGATGTTTGTATTCAATTCCAACAATGCTACTATCCTATTTGCCAGTGCTGGCCAACCATAAACCAGAAAAGATTTGGACCAGTGGTTGATGGGGTGCCCAGTAAAGACATATAGGGTGAGATTATGAGTAAAATGGCATGTAGGTGTATGTTAACTGAAAAGATTTCAGGCTTTGTCAATTCCATGAACACTAACCGTAAACCTAAACCCCCACCCTAACCCTTAAATTGAAGAAAGTAGTGCTGGCAGCATGCTGCCTAGAAAGCAACATTGAAGGCAAAAAAAGACCAAAGACCACCTGTTGCCGAGTTCATCTTTAAAAAAAAAAAAGCAAAAAAGGGAATTAAACCCCCTGTAATAACTGTTCAAGGGGAAGTTTACTTTTTAATATGTTTAGCCCCTTTATTGAGTTTCTAGAACAGGGCTCTTCAAATGGCGGCCCGCGGGCCGGATCCGGCCCCCAACGGACGTTGTTCTGGCCCTCAAACTGAAATCAAGTCATTTGTGTAAAGAAAGCCTATGATTACCGTAATACATATAATAATCTGTCCCCGAAAAAAAGGGCAGATTGAAAACACTGGGTCCTTTAGTTATTTCTTCCATAATTTACCAGCTGAGCCAGCGCCACCACGCTCATTTCATCGCAAAATTTCACACAGCGACAGGATGTATGGGTGGACCCAGACTCATAATGTACCAAACCTTGACTTCAATGAAATCAATTTCCCATCATTGGCAGGTAATGACATAAAAGTGCACACAGGTTTGAGTAAATGTCCAAGCTCTTGACATATTACTCACAAGTTCAAGGAAGCTCATTGACATATTGAAGAGTCAGTTACATCATCTAATGTGTCATTATGTTATGATGTGTGAAAATCATGTCCACTGGCTTTATTTATCTACTTAACCATCCATAACAAGATAAGATAAGATGTACTTTACTCAGGGCCGTTTCAAGGTACTTAGGGGGCCCCAAGCAAACAAGGCATGGGGGCCCTTCACCTCCCATAAACATCTACATAAACCACATTGTTGTAATCTTCAAGCAACTTTCATTAATAATTATTTGTGTTGAACTTACAATTGTCTAACTCTGTCATATTTTATTGAAAAACACCACCAACTAAACTACTGGAATGATTAATCAAACATTCTTGGGGGCCCCTTTCAGCCTGGGGCCCCAAGTAATTGCCTGGTTTGCCTGTCCTGTTGTGATGGCCCTGACTTTACGCTCACCAAACTATACAACTAATCATTGCTGAGTGAGCGTACTTCCATACTTCACAAAGGCCACTCAGAAGAGCCCTAACACCCTAACCTTTCAATGTTGTTTTGATATCTTTACTCGTAATATTGAAACTAATAATAAATAATTGATGCCAAATGTTATAGTGAAAATAATCATTTATTCTTAAAATCCACACAAACAAACAAAGTTAGTCAGTGAAAGAAAAAAAATCTACTTTCAATTAGATACAGGCTATACAGTGGTTAAACAATTCCCCTTTGTAAGGTATATAAAAACACAGAACAATACATTAATACTCTATACAGAAATTAATGTGACTATATTTTAGAACATGCAATATATTCAGCTAATAACAGACAACTGAAGCCTACTGACTTAACTGTTCAAAAGATCTTCTATGGGTAATAATATCTGCAGATTTTAAAAAAAAAAAAAAATCATAAAACAATCCATGCAGGGGGCCTTATGACAGAAAATAATTTTGAGCAACCCCAAGTATTGATTTTAATATTCAAATTTTCTCCAGGGCCCCCTGTCAGTGCTGGTATGAACAAATACCAGAGAGGAAACCATGTGCAAGTGGAGTTTTAAGGACAAATGTCTTTGTATAAATGGCTAGTGCCCAATGTGCATTGTGAAGTTCTTTAGCAGCTTAGAGAGCTACAGGACATAAAACTGATGGAGCATATAAAAAGTATGTTCCAGGGACCAAACCAAGGAACAAAGTAGCTTTTTGGGGGTTAAAATCCCTCTTTTGTGGTAACATGATTTTTTTATTACCCTGTAGATCAGACAGCATAAACAACACAAATAAATAAACAAACACGCATCCTGATGAATACTCATTGACTCACACATCTAGCATCATACATAGTAAGACTATACATTAATATACAACATGATTATTATTCAGAATTCCAGTCCTTCAATATCTTAAAGTTGACTTCTGGATTTCCAAGGTAGTTGACAGCTTGTTCTTCAAATCTGAAAAGGGACCAATTTAAAAACAATTATAACATTTGTGTATCACTTCATATGACTTAATCATAACATTCTACACAGTTGCATGTGCTTTGGTAATTTTTCTGACAGTAACCAACTTTAAAATGAATTAATTAAAAGGTGTGCTTGTGCCCCCGTATCAATATGTGTCTTGGCAGTAGTTTTATTTATGACAGTAATGGAAAATCAATTGTAGACTACACTAAAGGTTTGTAGTGCAGAATAAATATTTAAACACATATTTGGATTACAGCCTATTTCCCATAAAAGAGCACTCCAGCTTGTGTTTTGACTGACTTCAAAAAGACTCTGTTTGGATGTTGATGAAAAACATTTGCTGACCAAATTACCCCAAAAATGTATAATCACTGTAATTTGTATCATTATTTTGTGTTAAGTGTGTGTGTGTGTGTGTGTGTGTGTGTGTGTGTGTGTGTGTGTGTGTGTGTGTGTGTGTGTGTGTGTGTGTGTGTGTGTGCAATCAGTCAGAGTGTCAGTTAGTGAAGTGAGTAGGGCCACGGCCACCCCCTTCTCCATCTCTGAGTCACGGCTAAAGCAAAGTAAGGCTGGAGGGGCAAGCCGGATCACAGCAGAGCCCTTCCCCAGTCACTCCTTGAGTTAGAGTTACTTAATGACCACACACAGCACACGCGGCCAGCCACCCCTGGTACATGGGCGTGAGTCAATCAAGCAAGCAGTGGTGAGAGCAAACACAGTAATAGATAGGAACAATACAACATGGGCTATTATCCCACAGTCGGTCTTCACCTTGTCATGACTTCACAGGTGAACTTGTGTGTCAAAAATAATGACATGGTTGAAGAATCATAGTGTACTTTTACATAATCATCCCACTAAAGGAATGCCCAGTACAACTCTAACGCAATGCTGGATCCTTGTACATAACTACGTAGTGGTGGCGAAACGCAAGTACGGTAAACACAGTTTACCCACCACTCAAATTCTGAGAATATAGCGTTTATCCACCTTTTAAGAGAGTTTATGCACCAAATACAACTTCTAGCAGTGCCAAATCCTGTTGCATTATCCTAACTTAAAATTCAACACCACAGCAATAACCCTCCTTCCTCAAACATGTTCTGCATAATCAATATCTGATTCTGCACATTGCAGCTCACTTTACAGTGATCACAAGTAGTTTGCCCACCTCTTAATTTATCTCTACAACACTATCACTGTATATAATGTATATAACGGAACCCATACTTCAAGTGTTAAGTGTATGTTACATGCCATGCCTTCACTGTACAATAAAAAGGATTTGCATTTGAGCAAATAAAAATGACGTATATGATTTCAAGGAACCCCCCATCTCAATAATATACAGTATGAACCACACAATCATTTACTTTTGTTATATAAAGACATGTTGGGATCCAGGATGTTGACACTTGGCCAAGCCCTGCTCAGACACTTGGAGCCTCGGTGTCTTTTGTTAGCCTGAATTTGGTGGAATTATGGCATATAGGGCAAGTCTAGAGACAAGGGAGGCCAAAGCAGTCTATTAATGCTATTGTGTACTTATGTGTCAGTTCAAGAGTAATGACATACCATCCGGTGCCCTACAGGGATGGTTTTAATGAGTTTAAATAATCTGTTTATTGAGCACTTGTTTCTATTTCAGTAAGTCATACCAAGGGTTACCTAAAGGTATTTAGCGTGCCAATAAGTTCCCTTTTCAGTCCTCTATTATATCTGAGGATAATAGACAAAACAATGCAATGTGTTCTCAAGTGTTGTTACCAAGCCTTTATGTGCTATGTAATCCATATGACTCAGGTAAGAATAAATATTTAATATATCATACAACCTGCATGTGTGAGGTCTTTTGAATAAGCATGAACAATTATATATGACACTTGTTTCATTTCCCAACCCATGGAAATTGATGAGATGCATATGGTTCATTATTTTCCCATGGCCTATATAGATATGATATACTGTATAATCAACATCTACGCATGAATTGCATTAGATAACATCTAAAGAATCACTTCTTGTTCAAATCCTCAAATTGTTTGATAGCTCGAACTGGACCAACAAAAATCTGACAGTCATGAAATAAGCTTCTTTCATTGCACAGTAGCCTATAATTTAACATTACTGTGTTACTTGCTTCATTTGTCACTGATTATAGAATGAACATGTACAGTGCTACCTATAGCCGAGGTCGGTTCGACCGCTCCCAGGTCTTGAACCCGCCACCTCAACTACATTAAACCCATAACTTGGGCGTCTAAGCATTGAGCTGAACAGCTCAATCTCCCAACCGAATGGTTAGAAGCGTTCTTAAGGGTAGGGTTGTGAGGATACATACTGCCACCAGCTAGCCGGCTTGTGTTACACTCACCCCCTAAATCCACACTCCCATCTGGGTCATTAGCACTAATGTAGATGCGGTCGTTTCAACTGCTCATGGGTCTTTCTTGAACCCACCATCTCGTCAACTACAACAAAAGCCACAATATGGGAATTGAATGCCCTAATCACTGAGCTGAAAAGCTCAGACTCCCAACTCAACAGTTACAGAGTTATTAGGGCTAGGGTTGTGAGGATTTACCCTGTTCTTCCACCAGCTAACCCAGGCTAGTTGGCACCCGTTACATATCCCTAATGTTAAGGAAATCAGTTTAAGACTACAAGTGGACCATAAGTTTGAATTTTTTTCTTGTGAAAAATACAAATTGAAACATAAGATATTTACCTTTCTTTTTCACTGCGCCCATCTCTTTTCAAGGATTCACCACATATAGTCCAGTTTTGTTCCTCTTTGGTGCATCTGGATGGTTATCACTCTGCCAACACAAACATTGTAAATCCATAACTGAAGCATCAGTTCAGGGACAAAAAGTGGCAAAGCTGAACCAGCTTTCATCAAAGCTATGAGCAAGGTTGATTGTGGGCCACATCTGGTCCTGACTAGGCGCTGATCAACTTCATTTGGGTCAAATGAAGCTAAAGGCTCAGAAATGTCTTTATAGATGTTTGAACACTGGATCTGTTCCTTATAAAATTTTAGAATTTCAAATCAATCTTGTATCCTCACTTAGCGGAGACAAACTGTTCTTTGCCTCCACCTCGTCCATTATTAGCTTATATCAGCACACCTTATAGCAGCCGTTATCCATTACATAATATCAGCATGTTTCAATATTTTAAAGTGGAGAACACTGCCTTGAATGAATCTTTGTTGCATACTGTACATTTATTTTATTTGTTTACCAAAGAGCACTGTGGTATTGATTCACCACCTGAAGAATGCAATGTCATAAACTACTTTTACTTTTACACCCAAAACTCAAACTTATTGTTGCTTAAACAGGTGTGGTGACACTCCTTTGTTTTTACTGTAATCTTTTCACTTATCTGACATAACGATGGTATTCCAACAGCAGGCACGTTTCACACAGTGTTATGTTATCTGAGTCAATCTACTGATAACTTTGTTTTGTTTATGCCTCTGCAAAAAAATTGTTTACCACCATGTCCGCAAACATGTAAAGGTTGTTCATTTTACTAGCATTATATCAGAGTTAGTGTCATAGATAATTGACATTTGATAATGCTTACAGAATACCTGACAACAATACCTTAAACTTTTTCATGCTGATTTTGATCTTAGCTACAACTTTTTATCTGTTGCACATGTTACAACTTCCCTCTATTCAGACCTGGGGTGTGTTTCAAGTAGATGGTTCAATTACAAGCCCAATAAGTTCACTTAAAGGTCATGGTAAAGCTGCAATCTGTAATTGAAAGGTAGGGGGTCTTCATTCAGTAGAATTAGTGGTTTCCAAACTTTCAATCTTGCAACCCTGCCCTGACACATCCTATGTCTGACCAAGTAATCCAAGGTCTTTGGTATTTTTTGCCCTCAGTGGTGCCTTCCAGGCAGCGCTGCCTTCACTCAGTGTAGGGTTAGGATGAGGTTTGAGGGGGTTAGGGTTAGGAATAGGGTAAGGGTAGTGCCTTTTAGGCTGTGCTGCCTGGAAGGTGCCGTTGGGGGCAATAAACACCATTGAGCGTAATCCAACCCTTGGCCCTGTTGTTTCACTGTACCCAGTACTGTAGGTAGGTATAATAATTATTCAATGTTGACCAAATGGTGAAATGGTATTGCCAAAGCTGACTGATGATGGCAAGGAAGTTCTGTTTTCCAGTGAGCCCCCATAAGTTAAGGTTAGCTGCTACTGTCATTGTCTTTTCTTATACCAAAAGAACTCAGCAACCTCACAAGGGTTGATTTTTCCTTTATCCTTTAATTGCAACAGATCAGCTCAAGATAGTTTTGTGTATCCTACCCATTGGATCCATTTCCCCAGGGTATCCCAGTGTACCCCACTTTAAAACCACTTTAAAAGCAAAAGCCAAAAGGCTCTTCTGTCATAACCACTTCCTGTAGAATACTTTACTCTGGCTAATCCCGCAACCACCAACTCCTTACACCCCTTCACCCTTTGACATGTTGTCCCTGTGTAACCGAGTCAATGAATAATTGTTTCCTAACCCTAACCCTAACCCTATAGGTTGAGTTCTCCTTACACCCCTTCACCCTTTGACATGTTGTCCCTGTGTATCCGAGTCAATGAATAATTGTTTCCTAACCCTAACCCTAACCCTATAGGTTGAGTTCTCCTTACACCCCTTCACCCTTTGACATGTTGTCCCTGTGTAACCGAGTCAATAGATAGTTTACTTCCACATAAAGTATTCTTATGATCATGAGAAGTAGATGTACATGCTTGCACATGAAACTTACCATGTCTTTTAATACGGGTGCAGGGGAATGGGACACATAGGTTGGCGCTGGACTCGGGGCAGATGGCATAGATGGCTGAGACACAGGCAACTGACTCTTCTCCTTCTTTTTCGTACAGAACCATCGCACACACTGATGATGAAGGAGGCGGAAGAGGAGAGGGAATTGTCCGATTTAATAATCATGGTAATATTACATTTCAAAGTCATGTTTTATATTTGGAAACAATATTCACTGTATGCACTGTATACTGATACATATTAGATTATTTAGAAGCCAAACTGAAGTAGCATATTAAAGGCACATGTTAATGGTGCACATGAATGTTTTTGACAAAGTGGATGTATAGTTCACATATGAAATTAAGTACTTTAAAAGCAAAATTAAGGAAATATTGGTACATGCTAAAAATAAAGGAAACACAAGCCACAAAAATATGTCAGTCTGTCAGTGGTAGGGTTTGCATGAAGACTTCTTAGTGTGTTTGTACACTGACCACTAAAAGCGTTCATGTTTGAGAGCTGAGGTATTTGTTGAAGTACAGTATTGGGGATGTCTGTGTGTTGTTCTCACCAGCAAAATGAAGAGGATGATGAGGAGAAGCAGGATGAGAGCCGCCAACACCAGGAGAGCGATGCCCCAACCTGGTACCCAGTCAAACCAGTAGGGCCGCCTCTTGTTGCCTGTGCCAGACCCCTGTGTCGTGGTGGTTCCCCCCTGGTTCTCCGACTTGGGTGTGGTTGTGTTCTCAGATACGTTGTAGAACGAGGGTGAACCAGTGGTTGGATGAAGACTAGAGGGTGTAGTCAAACCTGCACCATAAGGTAGAGTGAATTGGTAAAATTGAGGTGGGACAGTGGTCGTGGTCTTTGGTATTTTATGCCCTCAACAGTGCCTTTAAGGCAGTGGTGCCTTTAAGGCACTACTCCCCTCAGTTTAGGCTTAGGATGAGGGTTGAGTGGGTTAGGTTTAGGAACAGTGTTTGGCAAGTTACTATAAAACTGTACCAGCAGGCCTATAAGTGGAAGTATGGACTTGGCAATTTAAATGCTGCTCAAGACGCACTGCATGTTTTATGTGTTAATTAATTCCCTTGCAGATCTCTGTGATTTTTGGCGAATTTGTATGAAGGAAAAAACACCACTTCATTCCAAGTTTAAAAAGATGTTACTGACAGTACTGAATTAAATATTACCATTTTTTTTTTTTTGTAATGCCTTACATTACCAAGTTACCACCAAAAGCAATGCATTACAGTAATTAGTTATTTTTGAAACTTGTTACTCCAAACACTAGACTTCTACTTCTACTGGTACAGGAAGTGACAAAACAACCTTTGACTCTGGACCCACCTCCAGTTCCATTTGACTGTGAAGTAATGGAGCTCTTGCTAGCAGTGGACGCAGAAGTAACCCAGCTGCTGCTGGACACTGGGCTGAGTGTTGAGGTGCTAGCAGCGCTGGTGACTGGACTGGCTGTGGTGGTGTTGGCTTTGGTCACCAGCGGGGTTCTGGTTGTCATAGGAGCGGTGGGTGGGGCCGTAGTCGTCGTGGCAACCACAGGTGTCTGTACGTCTGTAAAAAGACATGTTTTCAGTTGTTTCCATTTCTCGTCTCATTTTGATGGAATATTGCTGCCATGTTTAATGGTGCTTCATAGTATATACATAATATGTTTTGAACCCTTGAAGGATATTCTGTCTCTTTTTACCCAATTATAAATAATGAAACACACAACACACATAGTGTGGTGAAGTACACACTAACCTACAGTAGCACTGGCTACATGGACCTGCTCAAGTGCCTTGCTGAAGTGCACTTCAGTCATGGTCCACTGGTTGGGAAAGCACTAGCCAAAAGCACTAACCAGCAGGCCACATCTACCTTGCCTGGGAGTTCCCATGCTCCTTTGCATGCTTATTTCATTTCACTCTGCAAAGCAGCATGGTGACCATGGCCGATTTTTACGCCTGCTTTCGGTATCCAATCACAGAACAAAAAGGGATTTGTACGGCCCTCGATTGCATTTTACGTCACGTGGTGGCTCTGGTATTGGCTCCGAGGTATGTACAGACGGTATGATAGACATTCATAGCGCCCAATAAATGGCTCTGGACAATCGTAAACGATGCTTCCGCCACGAGAATTGCAATAGGTAGGTCTCCAGACTAAATATTACTTGTGAATTTTAGTTTGCCATTCGCCAGGTGTAACGGAGGCCAGCTAGTGCGGCTAGCTCGGTGGTAGTGTGTAAATCCTCATCACCCAATTCCATGGGCGCTTCTAACACACTGAGTTAGAAAGTCGGGCTTTTAGCTCAGTTGGTTAGAGCGTTCCACTCCCACTCCGGGAGTTTGTAGCTTGCGGGGTGGCGGGTTCGAGACCCGTGTGCGGTGCGGACCGCCACCGGCTACACAGGCTAACATCTACCTAGTTTAGTATGTGATGCTCATTCTGATTAAGGGAAATCACATGGGCTATTGACTATCTGTCACACCCAATAAAATACCATGTCATTTCCATATATATTTTGTGTGACTGCATGAAATATTTTGCCCATTTTTTTCATGTACTAAGTTTTACTGCAAAAATGCTAAATATTCATGTAATCATTCACATCATACAATACCATGGAAATTTTATAACGTGACAAGAATTAATGTACCTCTCGTATACTGAAGGTCAATCTGGAGATGCTGTGGGGGGTTTGCAATGATGCTGTTGATGAACAAAAACTTGACCACAATGGGATTGATGGCTGTGGTGTGGAAGACAAGTGTCATCTTTGCAATTACTGAAGAAGATCCATTGCTACAGAGAGAAAAATAACAACAAAAAAAATCACACATACTGTAGGCAGGGTATAAAACATCTAACTCAGCTCAAGTTGGGTAAAAAGACAAATTAGGGCTGAGCATGAGGGGAAGTTTACCTGAAGGACATGTCATAAGCACCATCATAGGCATCATTTGTGGAACAGGTGGAACAGTTGTAGACATTATTCATCTGTAATATATAAAACCTGTTAGTATTCGGACCTGTATTATATAAATATATAAAACCTGTTAGTATTCTGACCTGTATTATATAAATATATAAAACCCGTTAGTATTCTGACCTGTATTATATAAATAGGCTATATAAAACCTGTTAGTATTCGGACCTGTCGGCTGGTATTAGCCTACTTGCTACTAATTAGCATGTTGTGAGTCTTGGAAGTCATTGTAGATCTTCGATAAATATGATAACTCAAGAGGAAAGCAACATCAAATCTGCAATGATGGCAATTACATTTTACACTGTAAAAAGCTTACTTGCTTGCAAGCTTTACATATTTTTTACAGTGTAGGTTTGTATATAAATCATCCCCACTGTCTGAAAAGCAACATCTTAACCCTAACCCCCTTAAAGTTACTGTACATTTGGAGGGGGTGTGCCTTGCATGTTGAGGACTCAAAAGGTTATCCATATATTCCTGAGTGTGAACATGATACATTAAATTAAAAGTGCTTGTAGTGCCTGGAGGAGTGGAAAAGTGGTCTTTGGTATTTTTTGCCCTCAACGGTGCCTTCCAGGCAGCGCTGCCTTCAAGGCACTACTCCACTCAGTTTAGGGTTAGGATGAGGGTTGAGGGGGTTAGGGTTAGGAATAGAGCAAGGGTAGTGCCTTTTAGGCTGTGCTGCCTGGAAGATGCCGTTGAGGGCAAAAAACACCATTGAGCTGGAAAAGTGCTACAAATCCAGTCCATTTACCATTTTATAACTAGTGCAAGAAACTATATTTATTTCACTTGAAGACACTCACCAAATCCTCAACCTCAGCCTTCAAGCTCTTGTAGTAATCTGAGGTGGGGTCCAGGAGAGAGTTCTCAAATGTTCTGTTGACTATCTCCATGTAAAAGAAGTAGGCAGAAGAGTCTACCTCCCGTAGGTAACGCATTACTCCACCTTGTTGACTTCCTGCTGAAAAGAATGATAAAAATATTTTTTTAAATTCATAATTGCGTCTTTTTTCTGTTTGAGTGAGTTATTTTTCCCTTCTGATGATATATTTTTAGTATTTTAGGTAACCACAAAGATGTCTTTGCATATATTAAAAAATCCTTGCCATATATAAAAAGCTTACTCGCTTATCTCTTATAGTCTCTCATGTGCCCCATTGCATACTGAATCTTTCAGACATGACAAACAGGCATGTTTTTCAATGCAGCAACTTAACAAGATGCCATGAAGGACAGCGCTATGGAGTTACTGTTATGCAATCAAGGTGATGATCACAATTCAATCTATCAATATCTGTAACCCTGATGGTTGTTTCATTTGTTTACTGGTTTGTTTTCAGCATTTACTGTACTGCATTTTCTATGTTAGAAGATGTTGCAATTCTATAAATCAAAGATTTTTTTGACTGTCCATTTCACATCAATATTGATAATTGTCATGAAAACATCTTAAAATTTAAAAACATAAAGAACACTGGTGTAATATTTAAAAGCCACATTTTGACAAGTTGGTGACAAACATTCATGATATATAACAATATATAACTGCTAAACAGTCAACAACAACAGCTAAGTTAGATTTTTCTAAAGCATCTTCTTTCATCTTACAAAAATGAACAAAACAAAACATGTGCAGATGTATAAAATTACAAACCATGTCAAACCATGATAACATACCTGAAAAGAGGATGATTCCAGCGCAGATAAGACCCCCACATAGAATAGCTCTTAGCCAAATGTTTGACTTCTGTGCCATTTTCATCCCTTTAGATAGCAGTCCAAACAAAACAGCAATGTAACAAAACAGCCACAACACTCTCCTCTTTCTTCTGCAGTCTGTGGTTATCAAAGGAAATCTGTGGAGCTGTCTACAACTGATTCCCCAGTTTGTTGTATGCAGTGTGTATTGCCAATAAAGAGTCAAAAGTGATCTACAAAGGTTCAAGCCTCTTTTTTATCAAGCACCATGGGACAATGATAGGTAGGTGTGGCCTCTTCTGAGGTATGTATGATACTTCAGGGCTTTTTTTTTCTTTCTTTTTTTCCCTTTCTTTCTTTTTTTTTTTTTGCAAATATGATTCATTATGTTCAAACCCACACCCACAGAATTTACATCAAATGAATGAGTAGGGCTTTTTCTGAGTACCAATATCTGGGAGGGGCTCTGTGTGACAACCAATCATATGCCTGGGTGCGTCAAAGATGGTTGTCATGGAAACATCATCATAAACTTAGGACAGGTTTCTGATCTTAATCCAAGACTTCCACATCAATAAGCACTTAAGAACGCACTGTATGTCAAACCCTTCCAAAGGATTTCTTTTTAATACAACAGATAAAGCCCACCTCATGCTGGATAGGCAGCGTTGATTGGTTCCTGGGGTTATTGTGTTGCAACAAGCTAGACTCCGTATGACATGCAGAGAAAATTTCAACTTTCCTCAGAGTAAATTAAGAAATATATCAGCCTACTAATTCTCAACCTTAACTCAGCAATTGCTCAGAAAATGTATTTGAATAAATCTGCATTTAATTATGCCACAGATGCCACCTCCTAACCCCTCGTGATTTGTCTTCTCCTGAGAATTGTATTCAAAGATTATATAAGCTGTTATTTTTGTTTATTTATTGCCACGTGCTATGTGTTCTTACCATTACTCTTGATGTTAAATCCCTCAGCTTAGTCTTGTACTTACTGTATATACTGTTGATGGAACTGTAACCATATTAAACGTAAGACAAAAATGGACCCTGATACTTGTTTTACGGCATATAAGAAAACAATTTCACAAGACTTAAAATGTCAGAGTGGAAGGTGTGTGGCACCACCCTCTCCTTATTTGGAGTGGGCTGCATCCCAAACCTTTGAGGTAAGAGGGCCTATGAAGTCAGAGCAGCTGCCACTGACATAGTTCATGCCTTTATCACATTTGATAATATTATTGGGGGGAAGAAAGCTGACAAGTTCTACAATCTTTATTCTTCCTTACCTTGATTGACATCATTAAAAAGCAAGTAATTCTGTAGGCATGCTGTGGACCAAACATATTACCACATTCCATTGATGTTTGATCTGGTTCTTAAATTTGAATTCAAAAGCTGATAGTATTTAAGCTGTTAGCCAGTGCCATGGTACCCTTAGTAAGGCTTTCATTGCGTTGTAGCTTCAATGTTAGTTCTCACTTTATAAGACAATTTAATAAAAGTATCTTCAATATGCTAAGTGTAAAGGCCTATAAGTATTTGGATCATGCCTCTCCATTTCTCTCTCTCTTTCTCCAAGGCCAAAACAGGTAAAAGGTATAAAAATATTTTATTTATTCATATTTTGTCTCTATATGTGTGTTGTATCTTTGTACTTGTTACTCTACTAACTGTGCAAGCAATTGTCCCTTGGGGGACATTAAAGATTACCTAACCTTACCTTATCTTAGGTTTAAATTAAAAACATGTTTAGTTTTGTTCTGACTGTTTCCAGATTTGTCCAAAAGTTGACTCTACTAAATCAAAAATTTCAGTGCAAGGATGGACTGCCATTAACATACTTAAAAGGTATGCTCTGCAAGAATTTTAGGTTCATTTTCAAGCTTCCTTTTGACTTTGGGGTAAAATGACATTTAAGGGACGAATGAAGGTTCTCCTAGCTCCCTCCTAGCGGTCTCTTGGCAAACCTACAGCATTTTTTAAAGGGCAATATCAAGTAACTCACAACAGCCCAGGTCAAAACAGCCGTAGTGGGGGGAAAAGGGGGACTGAGTTACCAGGGCCCCAAGCGGAGGGAGGGAGGGCCCTTGAGGAGTCTGTGATTGTATTCCAGAAGTGAGGAGTGCCCATGACCACTGCTTGTGCACAGGGCCCAGAATTTGACCCTACACCCCTGCAACAGCCTATGACATTGTCAATCAACATGACTCTTCAAATTGTATCATTGTGCAACAGTAGTAAAGTCTTCAATAGTGGCACAGTAGGGTAACTACATTGGTAAACCACCCTCCTGACCCCTTAAAGGCCACCGCACACCGGTTCCGACAGAGTGCTGAGCACTCACTAACATTCGATTCCATTGTTTTCAATGCAACCCCACACACCAGCGCCGAAGCCTTCCGCCGTCGATTGTGAATTATATTCAATTCTATTTTGTTGGAGCCGTCCATTGACTTCCAATGTTAATTTCACAGGCTACTGTGCTAGGTGCTAGGCAAAATTGTCGGATTCGAAAGTGCTCCGCAATGCTGTCGGAACCGGTGTGCGGCCGGCTTAACAGACGTTAATGACACCTTAACAGACGTTAGTGAGTGAATCTACTCGCCAGGTGTCTATAGTGCTGCTGAGTCGCAGGTTTAAGCCTGGGCGTGTGCAGGATTGGACTGCATAGGACAACATGAGATGTAGATGAGAATTTAAGAATTGAATCTTTCAAACAGGGGGAGTACTGTCATTAAAAAATCCCACACTTATTAAAGGAATTATCTGGAGTGAGTCAACACGTAGCCCTGCTGTTTTAATGCCAAGCACTGCTGAGTCTAGCCTGGCCAATGGCAACCCCCGTAGAGGAAGGAAATGATTATTGAGCGGAAGTATGTAGTCAGGCAACGTCAGGCTACTGATAGTCACCTCAATGACTGAATTTTGTGCAAAGCAGAGTGAGATAGTGAAACAGCAGTTAACGGTAACAGAATGGGGCATGTCAAAACAAAACCAAATTGATTAGGGTTCGTTTTGACATGCCCTATTCAGTTAGATCAAACTCTGTCTACGTTGCACTAAATACGATCATTGAGGTGGCGCTTAGCACTGTAAAACAGCTGGACAACATGTTGATTCACTCCGGATAATTCCTTTAAATCCACATGATGGAAACACCAGTGTCTTTTGGGAGCTTTGGTATGGGTATATTTGCTCTTACAGTGGAGTTGGAGGTATTAAATTAAATTAGAAAACCAGACAGATCCATTGGTGGTACTTGTAAGATAGTTGTTTGAGAACTTAACTCTTATGGTTCCATTTTACTGCCCACATTTACTGTAGGTGAGGGAAGTATTTTTAATTATCATAAATTTAGCTTAGTTGGCTAGCTGGAGCAAGAATTCCCAAAATTAAAAAAATAAAACAAAAAAATCATATTACTCATATTATGATATGGCTACCCTAGATTAGATGCAAAGGTAAGGTAAAGGTAAGGTAACTTTATTTGAACCCGAAGGTAGATTTGGTTGCAGGTTAAAAAGCTGTTGCACACACATAGACAATAGACAATACTGACATTACCACAAGGCATTGCCACAAGAAACAGTGACATAACACTGCAGTGACAACAGTGTCTAGACCTTGAGACATGTATACAATTTATACAGAAAAATAAATAAAGGGCAGCTACACACATCAAAGCTGCTGAGGAAGTCTTGCTAACTCATTAACAGGGCTGTAATTTATTATTTGGTTGCTATCTTACTAACACAATAGGACCTAAGTGGTTGGTAGATACAGAGACGTTGTTCCCCGGGGCACCACAGAGGGTAGGTCCTCTCTTGACTCTTAGCCAAGCTAGTGTTGCCATGTACTTCTGCTCTACGTATATTGTATTCTCGTACTATGTCAGGGAACTTTCCAAAGACTTAAGTTCACATTCAACAACTTTTTTGACTGACTAATCAGCAATCAGAGGTAGGGCTAAGTGGGAGGATTGTTCTCAGTAAGAGGAGCAATGGTAGAAAAGGATTGAAGGCTTGCCCGAAAGTTTGAGAGACAGAAAATATCCGCCCACAAGGAAGCGATATACAAACTGAGGGACCAAAGACACTTTGCATGGAGTGAAACATGAAAGCTGACAATTGTCAAAAACAACATGGTATATTATTTAAAAAAAAAACAAAAAAAAAAAAACATGGTATATTATTTGAATAGTTATCTTTGCGTGGTTATCAGAAGCAGTTTACAGTAGTCAACATGACACCAGTAAATATCTTTGTTATGTTCCTAAGTGAATCTATATGCTATTTGATCTGCTGTGTTTTGCCTGACCCCTTTGGTCATTGGTCAGGTAGGCTGTTTATCATGGGGTGTTCCCTTAATTTATTTATTTAGGTATTTAAAGGTCCCACATGTGCTTTTTAAAAGCTAACGTTTTTAGCTCTAATGTTGAGAACAGGCTGTTTCTCATGGGGGCGTGCACCAGGTGACTAGACACCTGCAACCAACATATTGAATATTTCCTCTGTAGCCTATGACAGACCACCCCTAATTAGGCAATTGATCATTTTCATTGTTCTCAGCTGCAAAGCACCTGCCAACTTCTCTCTCTTTATTTTTGCAATTATCCATTCTCATTGCCCTCAGCTGCTTACATGGCTGCCAATGTTGTGGGACCCCAGCCACCTTACCGTGGCATACGTAGTCAGGGAAATTCTATGCAGGTGGTTTAAGCACACAGCAGCTGAACAGTTAATAACAGTGTAAATTGTCTATTTTAACAATTGAGGCTTTTTATCAGACTTAACGTGTGTGTAGAGGCAATATAGACCCAAGAAACACATTCAAAACCCATAAAAAGTGATTTTTCATAATATGGGACCTTTAAATAACTGGTGGCCTTTTCACTTAAATGCACACTGGTATACAGTATACTAGTACTAGTACTGTACACTGTATACTTAGTATACAGTGTATACTAAGAGATAAGATACATGTGTTTATTGACACATTTTACACAGACAGTTGACAGCTACGCCATACAACATTGCAAGGAAAAGGATGGATGTGATGAGGTGTTGTCAAGGAACTGGAGCAAGACTTACCACAGTGAGTCAACTAGATGGATGGTGGTATCCATATATTTCATGGTAACCTTTTTCATAGCCAAAAATGCTGTTGGAGTTCGGTTTGCATCATAAAACCTTTGGTTACCCTTACAAAAACAAACTCGCATTAATCAATTTGATGGGATGATTGTCTGAAATTGAACAAAAGTCTATGAAGGATCAGGACTTATGGTTGATGGGCCCCATGGGATTACTTTCTCTCCCCTCCACTTCAGATAAGACTCTGTTGTTCTGTTCATGTTTCGTCATCAGATTGCATTCTGATAAAGGGAATGGTAAATATGTAATTCATATTTGTAAGACAGCAAATTCAATATGTGTCATGTAGCCAATATTTTGCACAGTAGGCCACTGTGGGTCCCATATTATTCAGAGTTGTTCAATGACTGTGGCTGAACATTTTGGGCCTCTGAGGTATAAGTTTGTCTTTTTCAAGGGTTTTGTTTTTTAGATTGTAATGCCAACATCTTCAAGGCAAGCAATACGACTAGTATTTGCGAAGCAATCCACCCTAATCAAACAGCTGAAGTCACTTTGTCACAATAGAACATCAAAATGTCAGAGAGGTTTAATGAATTAAATCAGTTGAAATGTTTTCGAAAAGTCCTCAAACAATCTCCACCCACTGGGTGAAAGCCTGAGGTACCTTTCCCAAATAACTAGTGGCAGGAACATGAAAGCCTTACAGGGACGGGCAAAACTGTTACACTGTATGTAGGCTTACCATTGAACTGCCCTACATACTGTACATGTATGTTCACACACACACACACACACACACACACACACACACACACACACACACACACACACACACACACACACACACTCGTATGCACACACACACACACACACACACACACACACACACACACACACACACACACATCTTGTGCCATCAATAAAAAGCTATTTTTAAATGCTATTTCTATTTAAGAAATAAAAACAAGTTTGGAAACATTTTATAGAAAACTCATAGTACTGTATACTCTAACAGAGGTTGAAAGAAAGACAGAGAAATGGGGGTGGTAACGGACGGAAGTGAAAAACTGGACATGGAACAACTGTCGAGAGAACCCTAATCCTTATGTAATTTAAGTGATTCAGCATAATATCAACTTTTATTTGCCTGAGAAATCTTTTCAAAGCCTTCATCAAATATCTGGTTCTATTTTAAGAACGAGCCCTATTTTGTTCAAAAGTGGGCAGTGCATATGTGAAGGAGGTAGTACATAAGTTTATCCCTCTGACGTATGCAGATGTTTGCACTGGCCTGATAATGGCATTTTAATGGGTTCAAACCATTTCAAATTTACAAACTTGAAAATGGTTCTGATGTGAGCAGGTAGCCTATAATAAATGTCTATGCAAACAAAGCAGACCTACATAGCCTTCGGTCAATTGCATAGCAACAGACCCATCCTGATTAACAAAATGAAAAGATGTTCAGGATCAAAAAATGTCTTTGATTAATACATTTGAAACTTAGAAACTTCATTTCTACTTCATTTTCTACTTTAGCTTAAGCTTATAGGCTGTTTTATTACCACTTTTAAGAAAAAAAAATCCCCTAGTCTCCAGGATTGCAACTTGGTAGTCTACAACAATTAAGTTTTTTTTTTTTTTTTTCAATTATTATTTCTATGTAGGACTAGGACTAAATTCCTTTCCGACAGTGTCCAAAGCTTCTCAATACACTCAGCTAAGCTTTATACAATAGCGCCCCCTAAGGACAGCTGTTGAGTAGACACCTTAGGGCGGCCTACAGTATTGGGCGTTAAACTCGTTATGACCGAAAGAATAATAGCCTAAAACTTCACATAATGATACCACATCATTAAGTCACAGTTTTACTACCTACATACAGGTTGACATTTCATGAGGCCGCTTTGGGTGTTTCGGGAAACCAGAGCCGGAACCTTCATTGCAAGGGATGCTTTCCCTTGGCTCTTGTTCCTGTCGGGTCTACGGAAGCCGCAGCGTGCGCTTGCGCTTCTCGAAGGTAAACATGCCGATTCACATGGCATGCTCAGGTCCAGTCAGTCAGCACGTGAAAGCATGGGGAGCTGAGTTGCACTGCTTGACTGTCAGCAAGTGAGTTGGAAACTATGGCTGAAAACTACAGCTGAACGAGTGACTCTGGGATACACGGGCGCAATTTCCATCAACTGCACTAAAAACGCAGATGTATGTGTCCAAAGTGCTTTGAAAACTGCCTGTCGTGAAGAAGTCTAATCGGAGTTGACCAGGAAACGTGCAAACTCTTTTGGAGTAACGTTGACATAGGTAACATTAACACATGATTGATTATATTGTAAATAATTCAATGTCTCAGCTTGCGCTTTTAAAAATTATCATTGGCTTGGTAACTTGACATTTTGGTTCAACACAATAAGATGCTGATTATTATCATACGTAATTTATGTTAACGTCATCATGGTCTCCCGGACTTGTGTGAGTCTACCAACAAAGGCTAACGTTAATGTCATAGTAAAGTAATGCTATTGGCATGTCATTTCCTATAGTTTCCTGTTATTAGTAATGCTTGGTAATCTGTTTACCTTCAGTAACGTTACATCTTAATTTTTAACGTATCTGGACGCGAGCATAATGTTTTATCTCGTCTGGTAGCGCCATGGCTGGGCGAGGCAGAGGACGAAGCCAGCTGACTTTCAATGTCGACGCTATTGGAATCAAAAGAGGGGAGGCTTTACCTCCGACTATGATCAAGCCATCTCCCTTATTCCCAGTAAGATGCCTCTTGTCTTGGCACTGATGTTACACTACTATTTGAATATTGTACTTTTTTTAAGTGGAGTAGTGGAAGCTAACGACTGTATTGTAACGTTATTTGCAGCCTATGCAGTTCCAGCCGGTGCCTTTGCAGACGGGAGAGGCGGTGGAGTACATGCTTGCCCTCAAGCAAGAGTTCAGAGCTTCTACCAAAAATCTGCCATTCCACATTGTACCTGCTAAACCCAAAAAAGGTGTGTGTGTGAGTGAGTGAGAGAGAGAGAGAGAGAGAGAGAGAGAATGTGTGATGATGAGCAACTAGTGTTGCTCTTGTTCAGTGTGTTTACATATAAATCAGGAATCATCAAGGACTAATGGTCTTTATAGGCGCAGCATGTGGCCAATTTCCATTTCAGTGGGATTATAAAGTGTGTGTGGATGCCTCATTGTTCTCTTTTGCAGATGTCGAGAGATACACGGACAAGTACCAAGGATCGGAACCCAAGAATAATACCATTGAATGGACCCCAGGTGAGCAGTACACTTGTAAAACAATGAAGGCAGTGGCCCTTATTTTACATACCTCATGACACTAGTAAAGGTTCAAAGAAACAGAGTTTTATGCCATGCTCACATTACATTATTATTAGCCACAATTCAGGGGCTGCCACCTCTCTCTGCCACTCCCCAGTGTCCAAAATGCGCAACTTGCAAGTTTGTGATCGTGAGTCTCACACTTAGTAAGTACGGCTAATCTGCAACCTCAGTGTGCACTGCACACCATAAGACAATGCGCAGTTAGACACTCCGATTGAGTGGGACGTTTCGTGTTTCCACATTAACATAGCACTCTACATGAAAAACTGGACTGAGTGTCACTGTCAACCCTATGGTGTGCAGAATATCCTTAAAACAACCTTAAAGTTTTTAGGAAGATATCAGGACAGATCCTAGCCTACCTACCTCATCATCCTCTATGCCATGCCCAATACTCTATCGTGTATTGGGTAATGCAATGTAAACTGCGCGTTTGCAGTTGCATTTGCACACCGTATCATCTACAGCAGACAGCAACTCATACAACAGGGCTATGATTGAATGATGCTGAACTATGACTTTTTTTTTTAAGATAAAATGTTTTTTTTTTTCTGGAAGGTAGAGTTGTGTGAAAAGTGAGTAGAACAATGTGATCCTGATGTACTGTTAATACACTGAATTGTGGGTTAAAAATGTTAATTTGCTGTGTGTGTGTTGCAGATTGGAGTCGGCTGCCTAAAGAACTTTGCATCAAAGTTCGAGGACCCCAAAAGACCAGTAAGTACAGCCCATTATAAACAGTGGTGAATGTTATACACAACATAGACATAGATCTTGGACACACACACACACACACACACACACACACACACACACACACACAACATAGCGTCATAACAACAAAAATAGTAGTTATGCCAAGCTTTGTTTGCAGAAGAATGAAGATAAGTTCTCACAACAACATGCAAACACATGTAAACACACATTGGCATTAAAATGTGCGTTTCATAATATTGCTTGCATGCTATACAAATATGTTTGTGTAATGAAAAACAACTTCTAAATATTTAAACTATTTCAACACCCAAGTATTTTTGTATAATACCAAAGAAATACACTGTGCCTCTAAAATGACTAAATCATGTTCCACAGAAGCACGTCCTCCTATGAAGAGGAAGATGAAGGACACGGGGAAACAAGATGTGATCCACAAGCTGGAGGTACAGTCTTTATGCTCTTATCCATAATCCATTGTATAGGATTTTGACATGAATCCGTGTGTAAGAAAATGTGAACTATAGAGGACTAGCCAGGCCATTGCCTTTCTACACAATATCGCTCGATTCTCATCGCCCTTTAGTGCTCTGTCTGGTATTCGTCCCCTTGAGCTTGACTTCTCAGGGCACATTTCATTCTGGAAATGTTGTGAGTTCAGCATGAGAATACCATAGGCTCTCACTCAAGGGCTGATCCAATGTCAAACCTCCAGAAAGCAATAGCAGGGTCTCAGTGACGTGATAACGGGAGCACGAACAATTCGAACTGATGGGCAGGAAGTGGGGGCAAGCATAACAACACCAATGGAGGGCACAGAGAAGTTATTGTAGTGGTTTGGAGCCGGTATGTAGGGAAAAATACAAGGAGTTAGTAGGGAAATACATCGGACGTGACCCGTACTTGATAAAAATGTCAGAATTTTCTCAAGAGCGGAAAGATTTGCCGACAATCGAGGCTTTGGGCATTACGAACTATGGCATTGTTCTGTGAGTTTTTTTTCCATTTCTCACCTTTATGGGCGATTTCCCTAGGTACTCGATATTAACCATTTCCCTTCTCTCGGTTAGACAGTTTATAACATCCAAAAAAGTTGCAGCCAAAACATGGTGCTTTCAATGACTCCAGTTCCAGTTGCCCATCAGTTGAGGTTCGCGCGCTTACAAAAATACAGAAGAACGCTTACAAAAATACGTTAGTGACGTAAAGTGAAACCCAGCTATTGTTGCTCAATACCTGAATACCCGACCTAAGCAAAGCGTACATGTAGACCAAGGGACTGTTTTTTTTTTTATTTTTTTTTTTTTAATTATTTTTTTTTAAGTAGGCTCTGAGGACACAATAACTAAAATGTGTTGGTGTGAAGGTGTTTGGTGTGCATATATAAATCATCAGGGCAACAATATTTCAGAGGAACATTCAAATCTTGGGATCATCTTGATTGTACTGCAATAAAAACAAAATGTAAATAATATTTTGTTATAATTTCAGTTATAATGTTCTATTCCACAGACACTAGAAAAGAAAGAGGCTGAAGGGAAGTCGGATGAAGAGGAGGAAAAGGATGAGGAGAACAAGAAAAAGAAGAGTGAGGAAGAGGAGGAACCTGAGGAGGAGAATGACTTTGATGAGGAAGACTTTGAAGACGTAAGTGAGGAGAATATATTGGGTGTGAACGACTGGCAATGTCACACCCACCCAGGTTTGATTCCTGAACCCCCCACACTGTGATTTTGTATCACTTTTGGATAGCTTTTGTTAGATGCCAATCACTTTACTTTACTCGACACTTCTTTTGATACTAACTGACTTTAACATTTTGCCTCTCACTTAAAGGAAACCGATTACATCATGTCCTACTTTGACAACGGAGAAGACTTTGGTGGTGACAGCGATGACAACATGGACGAAGCCACATACTAAAGCCTCAGTGAATCCTCTCTCTGGTTTTCATCAGTGTTATTTTAAGTGAATAATTACAAATTGTTTACAAGGTGTTCTGACCAGTCAGATTCTAGTGGACAGATGTGGCAGGATACTAATCTAGCACCTTGACATTGTAAGGTGAGCTGCTAAAATCCACCATACTTGAGAGTGGCTATTATGCCCTGCTGCTAACATGCAAGCCAGCTTCAGTGGTCATGCAAGTAATCTAAGATTATTTTACTGGTTACTAGTTGGGAGATCATTCAGTCGCCTTTGCTTGCCAGTGTTTTTAGTTCATGCACTGAAGCTAGTTTTATACCAGAAGAGGTATTTTACCAAGATGCTGTACCATCAGGTATGCTCACTCTGCAGACTTTATTTTATGTGCCTACAGTATATTTGAAAAAAAAAAAACCAACAACATTTGGTTACAATTTTAAGATTACAGCCTGTGAATTGTTTGGTATGGTGTAGGTTAGAATGGTGTAACAATAAGCATAGTGAAAAATTACAGAGAACTTACTGCGTAAGTATGCTGGAATTAGACAAATGACATGAAGGCAGCAGTAGCAAATTGAATTTGCTCAGCGAGTACCTCTACCAGCCATAGGTTGTACTCTTTAGGTTGTATTCAGACATTGTGGTGTGTAGCCAAACACTACAGTATGTTCTATCTGGACAGGAAGTCATTGGGCGGCCTTGTTTGAATTGGCTTGTTAGTGGCTCTGATTGTTTGTAGCCGTCTTACCCAAGGGTATGTCACTTGTGGCCACTTGTTATAGTCTGGCTGGTTAGGCTTATCTAATGGTAGGGCTGTTAATTGATTTATCAAAAAAGTATGACAAACTTAACCCATTGTGATTCTTACACCCGGCCAATAGGTTTTTTATAAATGCCTGCATTGTAGGAAGCCGACGTTAGGCAGATAAAGAGGATAGCTTTCTTGTAGTAAGTGTTATCCCAATATACCTACACAATAAGTACTCTGTAATTTATTCATTTTTTTTTTTTTGTTACACAGTCCTTACCTTGGACAGATTGTATTTGTTTTATGTGTTTGTAGCAAAACATTTCATGTCATCATTTTAAAAGAAAATTATACCATCTCATGTTTTATGGCTTTGTGGTGTTGTGTCGTATGTTGGGAATCATGCTGTAGAGGCTTTTGAAATGGACACCTTTAATTCTGCACTGTAGTGTAGAAGTATACGGTCAAGTTACGGACAAGGTAACCATGTTATCATATATGAATACTTAACTTTTTTTCATTTACATAATTGTATATAAAGGACAAAAACTAGCATGAATGAAGCCATAGTCTTGTTGTTCAAGGTAAGTGTTGGGTGGGGTGGGGGGAGTGAATATGATACAATATCATGAAGACCGTCCCCAAACCAGGGATACGGATGAACGTTTCTCGAGTTCATCCAGCTGTTCTCTGATCATGGCAGTAGGACTTTAGCATATTATTAAATCAAATTAGACGTTAGCATCTCTAGACGAGATTAAACATACAATGAAACATTGTATCTATCAGGTTTTCTGCAGGTTTCGTATGCTTAAATTTAAAGGGTATTTTTAATCGGCTTTGAAATCTTTCAAAATTATTTAAAAAAAAAAACACTAAAAAGGTCCTATCTTGACACTTCATGAGCTACAGACTATTATCAGGGCCATGACAAATTCAGTAGCCTACACTTGAGCTTTGAGAACATTGTTGGTGTAAGTTTAAAGTACATTTCTAAAGACCGTACAATACCTCATCTGAAATTTGTTCTCTTAGCAATCTTAACAAAGAAAAAAAAAAAGGTAATTTCAGGACACATCTCTCCTATAATCAGCATCTGCATTTCATTATTCAAAATGATAATAAAAAAAATGATGAAATATTTAGTGTAAAACCCAACTTGACCAATGTACAAAGGGACAGGCAATCACCACAGTTTGAGGTATCCTTTTTATCAGAAAATTCATTTTGGCACCATATGTACAACCAAATCCCAAAATAGTTGGGACACTTTACAAATTGTGAATAAAAACAGAATGCAGTGATGTGGAAGTTTCAAATTTCAATATTTTACTCAGAATACAACATCGATGACATATCAAATGTTGAAACTGAGGAAATGTATAATTTTAAGGGGAAAATAAGTTGATTTTCAATTTCATGGCATCTACACATCCCAAAATAGTTGGGACAAGGACACATTTACCACTGTGTGGCATCCCCTCTTCCTTTTAAAACAGTCTGCAAACGTCTGGGGACTGTGGAGAGAAGTTGCGGAGAGAATGTTGTCCCATTCTTGTCTAAAACAGGCTTCTAGTTGCTCAACTGTCTTAGGTATTCTTTGTCATGTATTCCTATGTATGATGCACCAAAAGTTTTCTATGGGTGAAAGATCTGGTCTGCAGACTTGATGGTGCCTTTCCAGATGCGTAAGCTGGCCATGCCACACACACTCATGCATCTCCATACCATCAGAGATGCAGCCTTCTTAAATGAGCGCTAACAATAAGCAATAACAACTTGGGTTGTCCTTGTCCGGATGGTATGGCATCCCAGTTTTCTGAAAAGAACTTAATTTTGATTTGTCTGACCACAGAACAGTTTTCCACTTTGTCACAGTCCATTTTAAATGAGCTTTGGCCCAGAGAAAATGCCTGTGCTTCTGGATCATGTTTAGGAATGGCTTCTTTTTTGACCTATATAGTTTTAGCTGGCTATAGCGAATGACACAGTGGATTGTGTTCACTGACAATGTTTTCTGGAAGTAGTCCTAAGGCCAGTTTGTGATATCCATTACATTAGCATTCCTGTATGTGATGCAGTGCCATCTAAGGACCCAATGATCATGGTCATCCAGTATGGTTTTCCGGCCTTGACCCTTATGCACAGAGATTGTTCCAGATTCTCTGAATCTTTGGATGATGATATGCACTGTAGATGATTATACCTTCAAACTCGTTGCAATTTTTATCTGAGAAACTCCTTTATGATCTCGGACCACTACTTTTTGCCACAGCATTTGGGGTAGAGCTTGAAACGGGCCTTAAAACTAAGACCCGAACCGGCCCCAGCCCGAGAGAACTCCACCCGAGCCCGCCCCGGCCCGTATGATTGACAGCTTCATAGAGCCCGAACCCGTTTGCAACCCGACATTTTTCAATTGTGCGCATATCAAAGCAGTCAACAATGAGTCATTTTTGCTGAACATTTCTACGTTTTTTATTCAGATTAGTTAGCCTACAGATGTCTGAAGTTCAAGAACTTCAAGGCTAAAATAAATGATCTGCCCAAAGTTAAAAGAAAAATAAGAACAGCAATAATTACCAGTTGTCTTGCTGTCATACTTTAACATCACGTCGCACTTCTTGCATTTGACATACCCCACTGCCTCGTTTTTCTCATTGTGAACGTGCTCAAAATGTTTCCACACCTCCGACCTCGCATTTACTGGCTCGACCAGCATGAATTCGCCAAGGGCTAATCTCCGTTTCACTTCTTCTACATCCATTTTGCATCTACTAACGCATGCCTGTAGATCGAACGTTAGGCGTATCATGTGATCGCATATTTGCCGCGCATCGGCTTTCGGCCCGAGCCCGAGCCGGGCCCGCTTGGAATATTGAAATTAGACCCCGAACCGGCCCGAACCCGGCAGGTCCTGTTGGGTCCCGTCGGGTTCGGGCAAATATTCCCAGCTCTAATTTGGGGAACTGGTGATCATCTGCCCATCTTGACTTCTGAGTCAATGCCACTCTCAGAGGCTCTTTTCATACCAAATCATGTTGCCAATTGACCAAATAAGTTGCAAATGGGTCCTCAAGCTGTCCCTTATCTGAAAATTTGACTTTTCTGGCCTCTTATTGCTACCCGTCCCATCTATTTTTGGATGTGTAGCTCTCATAAAATCCAAAATGAGCCAATATTCGGCATAACATTTCAAAAAGTCTCACTTTAAACATTTGCCATGTTATCTATTGTGAACAATATATAGGTTTATGAGATTTGTAAATTATTGGATTCCGTTTTTATTAACAATTTATGCAGTGTCCCAACTTTTTTGGAATTCGGTTGTAAATAAATTGTAATGACATATAGTCATATAAATGGTGGAAAAATTTTTATTCCCACCAGCTACACGGTGTAGTTCTGGATCGAGGGTATTAAGCCACTACAAATTTTAAAAAGTTACAGCGTAGCATGTAGTGCCAGAAGTACTAGTTAATGTTGTATGCCTTTTATAACTAGTTCGCTAATTTTAAAGCAAATATGCCATGGTGTACTTTAAAAGCTTAGACTAGGTTATCCAGTCTGTTATAGGTCTAGGGCAGTGGTTCTCAAAGTGCGGTCTGCGAGCAAGCTCAAGTGGTCCGCGAGCTGATTACCATAAAAATATGTGAATTTAGCCTGTGTCATTATTTGAAGGCAAAAGATTACACTGAATACAAGAGGCAGACCTGTAATTCACTGTTTATTACTGTAAAATAAATATGCCATGGTGCACTTTAAATTCTTAGGTTATCCTGTCTGTTATAGGTCTAGGGTAGATGAACAATGTTTTCAGAAATCTAGGCCTACTGTACATTTAGGTTAAACAGGGTGAGAAAGATGTCCACAACAGTGCAGTCTAGTCTGTTAAAGCCTGTTAAATTGAATGATTTGCTGGTATCTGTATTGCCAATTCTTTTCTTTCCTGGTTTCCTTAAGTGCAGAAGTAGTCAATGTGCAATAAAATAACAGTTGGCATTAATGAATTTATGCTAAATAATAACACAATAATCAGTTTACAAACTCCAAACCTGCAAGAACTCAACACCAAAGCCATATCACCAATAGCACATACAATAGCACAAGACCCCACTCACCCACTCAATCATCTATTCCAACTCCTGCCACCTGGTAAACGTTTCAGCAGCATTAGATGCAACAAAGCACGCTACAGTAGAAGCCTCATCCCCTCAGCCATCTCCATCCTAAACAAGACTAAACAACCTCTGTAATATGCCCCTTTTTCCTGTGCCCATACCAACCCATACAAATGTATTTGGCTTCTGTGTATGTTTTGTATGCCCTGATACAAATGTGATTTTGTCTTATATGTCTTTCTTTTGTGCTGTTCTATGTGCTTATGTGCATCCCCTATACCAGGGCTATTCAATTGGCGGCCCGGACACGGCCCAGATGCGGCCGACGTGATTCATCACCTTTAAAACTAAAATATCGTCATCAGTCTCCAAAGCTTAATATATACCTTATAATTTGCAGAATATTAATAAATAGATAATATGTCCCCAAACTACGTCAATTTAAGTGGCATTAATACATTAGGAAATATTTTTTAAAGCTATTTTCCACTGTTCATTCTCTATGGCGATTCTAAGCAAGTACATGTAATTCCGGTTTTGGCCACCAGAGGATTTTGCCGCTGTTAGGCAGCCTTTTTATTTATTTTTTAAGCCGGTTTGCATTTCCTCTTATGACAACTGTACTTATATTAGAGTCCTTGCGTGTTTACGTGTTATTTTAAATTTTTCTTTTAGCCTACCTGTTGGAGTGCAAAATAAGTTCTGTAATAGGACATTTAGGGATGAATAATTCACTTTAAAAACAAAGTTATGGTTTTAAAATGTTCTGTTCTGGTAATTTAAAAATGCAAATTTTGTAAATAAATACTTTGTATCTATTGCTAACATGCAAAGTTATTGTTAAAACAAAGCAAATATGCATTTTTAATCAATGTGTTGCGATTTGAGTATTTGAAAATAGTGGCCGCGAAAAGTTTGCGGCCCCGCTCAAGTTCTTGGATTCTAAATGTGGCCCCCTTGGAAAACTAATTGAATAGCCCTGCCCTATACCATTTTTGTCTTATATGTTGATGTATATGCCTATGTATGTGTGTTTTACCCAATGCTTACTGTATGCAACATCAAATGCAGAAAGGAAACTGTGAAAAAGAATTCCCTCAGAGGACAATAAACTAACTAACTAACTAACACGTTAACTTGCCCAGTCCTAAATAAAAGATTATATGTTCTGTATCTGGAAAATAATGCCCAGTATTAGGTATTGGATTGGCGCATCCCTAGTTGTCAACAATTTCAACAGTGATGCTTTCATCCTCTTCCACATCAGCTTTAACCTTCTTGCCCACCAGCTGGAAGATGTGTTCTGGTGACACCCCTTTTGGCTCTGCCACTTTCACTAACATCATGTCCAGGGTCAGGATGGTGTTCTTCGGAATGGCAGTCTTTGCCACCACAGATTTGCCCAGCTAAAAGAGAGAGTATGTGTGTGAATGTCTGCTGCAGTACATACTTTGTAGCACACTGAGTGAGATGCACAGGTGAGGTGCACTCATACCCTCCCTCCCATCATACAAAACCACACTTAACACCCACCTTAGCATGGCACGCCACCTCACAGGGTAGCATCTGTTTGATGCTTGTGCCCAAAGCCATCTCCACTGTGCGGATTGAGCGCACAAGCTCGGCTAGCTCGTTGAAGTCCAGGGAAGCTTCGTGGTCGTTGCCTTTCCAGGTCTTGTCCAGAGTAACATGGCGCTCAACCACCTTGGCACCCATTGCTACAGCCCCCACACTGACGCAGATGCCCGACTCATGACCTGAGTATCCGATGGGAATGTCAGGGAACTCCTTCTGGAACTCCTGTGCTTACAAGAGAATATCTGTTAACTCTTCGTTCATGTAGTTCATTCTGCAGCTCCTTGGCCGTTATCTACCTAACACAATATCACGTAATGTTAAATATTTTCAATCAGTGTCTCACAGTGATGACTCGCAGGTTGACATCCTTAGTCTCAAGAGGATAGGTACTGGTGCACTGGAGGATGCAGAAGTTCTGGTTGTATTTCTTCACAGTTTGGTAGACACGCCGCATGGTCTCCATGGACTGCATTCCACTAGACACCACCATGGGCCTCCCTATATGATATGAATGAAAACAACAGCAACAACAGACAAACAAAAACGGAAGATTTAGTGAGATATTTTAAAGAAAACCCCTGCTAACATACTTTGCTTCCAGGAAGCCTATCTGTTGGGTATGGAAGCAATTTCCACCAGTAAAAAAAAAAAAAAGAAGTCAGAAAAAGTCAAAATGTTTAGATAAAAACTCAAAATTAGGAGATAGAAAGTCAAAATTTTGAGATAAAAAGGCTAAATTATGATATAAAAAGGCAAAAATTTTGACATATGAAGAATGCATGCTCTAACTGCTGCCATGACAAGAAAACTCAACTGATAAGGGAAGTCCTGGGAAGTGGCTGCCAAACCTCTCAAGAGTACTTTTGCTTAATACAGCCCTATGGAAGAATTAATGGCGATGGTAGAATAAAACCGACATGGCTGAGGTGGCAGCATTCATTGAACAGCAGCTGCTAACATCTGGTCAATGTCACGGGTATCGATGGATGCATCAAAACTGTTGCCTAAATGGAATTGTCACTGTTAAATTCCCATGTGCAGGCCAGGTGTCGTTTGGCAGCTGCTTCCCAGGACTTCCCTTATCAGTTGAGTTTTGTCGGCCATGGCAGCAGTTAAGGCTGGGTTATACCTCTTTTTCAGCCTATCGCCGACAGGCGGGCTCAGTGAGTTTTGGTTTATACTACCCGACAAACAAGGAAGTAGCTTTTCGTTCTCGAGCGACGAGAGCACAGAGCAGGCGGCTCGAGAGGACCAATCACAGCGGCTCCTGCTGCCGTTTACTGCGTCGCTGTCTGCGGCCAGTCACATTTTCAGGGGTGCACACGCAGTCACTGCGGAGGGGGTAAAATAGCTGCGAGGCTCACTGCATTATCGCGCAGTTACATTTGTTCCTGACTATAAATCAGCCGTTAGAGCATGCGTTCTTTGTGTGTCAAAGTTTTGACTTTTTATCTCATAATTTTGACTTTCGTATCTCAAAATTTTTACTTTTTATCTCAACATTTCGACTTTTCCTATCTCAAAATTTTCACATTTTATCTAAAAATTTTGACTTTTTCTGACCACATTTTTTTTCTACTGGCGGAAATGGGCTTCCATAGGTATTCCTGGTTTGCTCTTTACATTGAAGGTAAACTCTGACATTTGATTCTCTATTCAGCTACATGTAATTTAATATCCTCTTACCTTTCTTTGCTGTCTTTTCAAGGTAAGGAAAGTTATTGCTGTCTGCTGATGCAACTTTGAAAAAAGGAACATTCAACTCATGGAGGAATTCTACAGCCAGCTGAGTGGAAGAGAACAGTAAAATATTCAGGTTGATATTACTATTTTTATTTATTTATTTTTAACAAAAGTTCATGTCTTTGAAGGAAAAGAATAGAGTATGCAACCCTAAGACAACTATACAATAGAATATAGACACCAAACAGTCAAGTGCTATCATCACCTGGCAGCCATGGATCAGTACTTTACCTCATCTGTGCCAGATGCTGAGAAGCAAATGCCAACCTCTTTGGCATATTTCTGCAGCTCTCTGAATTGTTCATGGCTAAACTCCAGATGACGCTTGTGTTCACCATAGGTCTTTCCCCAAGAGTGTTTAGAATTGTAAGGACGCTCCAAAGCACGTTTATTGAATTTGAAATCAACTTCACACTTTTGAAACTTGGCACAATCTGCTCCAGCTTCCTACAAAATGATAAGTAAATTTTCATCATGGACAAATGGTTTAACATCAAATGTGCAGGCCTTAACGCTAAACATGCAAGACAGAAAAAAATCCACTGACTCATAGGCAATGTTAACGTTCAATCAGTGATCGGTCACTTTTTATTCAGATTTATAAAACCTATTACCTATTATCATCACAAAAATTCCTTAAATTTACCAGCAGTTTTTACATGTTTATTACATTACATGTTATTATAAAAAGAGTAGGCTACTTTTTCACGCATGGAAATTCTTTGTAGGCTAAATGCCGCCTTTTGTTTGGAAATTTTGCGACTGCAATTTTCATCCTGTTTCATGCAATTTTTTCTTGCATGCGCTTCACGCATCGTTACGCATTTCAGCTGTCAAATCTAAATGCTGTGCTGTAAAAATCTTCATCTTCTACTAAATTAGTTTTGAACCCACGCCGTCATGAATTAGGGGAACAACGTGGAAGATAGTGCACAGAGTTGGAAGATGATCGGAGACGTGAGGAAAAGAGAGCGGAACAAACAGCTGGAGCCAAGAGTAGTACAACCTGTTGATATCACGTTTTGCCCAGAAGTCTTTGAGATGTAACTGCAATGGAACTTTACGAGTGAAAGGCTCCAATAACGATTTTAAAAGATATGAAAAGATAACAACCCACATTGTAGCAAATCACTCACAAGATTATTTGGGAGTCACAAACTCCCCTCCTTCCCCCAACCGTTTTTAGCTGGCACCTGGTTTGTTATGTGTTGGTGCACAACCTGGCGTCCCGGCCCCATGTTTGTTTGAGTTTTACAGCCCTTGTGTTGTCTCACAGACAGCTAGCGAATCAAGGGGAGATGTCTTCGATTCGAAATAAAAATGAAACCACTCGGACAACCATGCAGGAATTCATATTGTACCTTTAAGGATATTTTTCTGAAATGTGATCAGCTTTTCAGAGATTTTATAAAGATTTAGAAAAATACTCCACACCCACAGTGATGGGATAGTATAATTAGAAAACAACACTTATATCCATGCAGGCAATGCCCTGACGAGGGTCGTGTGACAGAAAGCTTGGATCAGAGAGTGAAAAAGAATTGTTACAGGTTATGTAAATATTTTTTGGAAACAAAATAAGATAATGTAAAGTAAATGATTCAATTAGACAAGAGTTCACAGATCATATTTTTCATGACTTAAGGGACACCAGACAACGTTTTTACTGCTAATTTACCAGCCTTGAAGTCGCTTTGATGATTAAATGACTCATTACGGGGGAATGACGGCTATCTCAGCTGCCCCTACTCTGGATTTTGCGGGTACTACACTTGCAGAATTTAGGGTTTTCAGATCAGTGAAATTTTAAACTGAAAGTGAATATATCTCTGGTTTGTACGCCTACTCTTTGCTTTGCAAAAACAATCACATCCATTGGTGAGAATGTGATGTAGTTGCTATTTGTTTTCTAAAATTTGGTGACTGTAGGTGGAGCTCCGGAGATAGAAAAGAGCACTCTTTCCTGGTGTCTATTTAAACCTTTCTGTTGTTGGAAAGGAGACACACATCACATTAAGGCAGCATTTGCAGGTAGGAAGCTGAATTGCAACTCATTGTTTGCAATAGAACAATTTTAAGGACGTTTAAGTTTATGTCTATTGGTGGTGAATGGCAATGGGACGACACCTATTTATCCTGTTAATTTAGTCAGCAGTACCAGTGAATTGTCATTTTTTCAGGAATTGCATCTTCTGTTGAGAATTTGTTGTTTGCATTTGACCACAAAATTCAATATCAATTGAAACTTGCAACTATAATGCTGGTTGAAAATCTTATGGATTAAAAGTATACAAATATCAGGAAAGGTAATAAAGTAAAAGTTGTGAAGTATTCTTACTATTCATACATTTCTAACAAATATGTAATTGTCAACTTTTCCAGATATGTATTGAGAACTATACCTTGGATAGTTTAATCATTTTCTTTGCGATTTCAATGTCTCCTTGATGATTTTGTCCAATTTCTGCAATGATGAAGCAGGGATGGTCACCCCCGATCATTTTTCCTGGACAAATCTCGAATGTAACAGGCATCTTGAAGATTTTGCAGCTAATTGGTCTTTGAGATAAAATCTAGAAACAACTGTAGAGTACCACTATACACTTCTCTCTCACTCACTTGGAATTTGAAACTATGCTCTCAGTGACATGAAGCGGTCCAGGGGGAGTAGAGGGCCAGTTGCTGGGAATGTACATCTTTTATACAAGTATGGGCAGTTCTAATCTGCATAAATGGGTGTGTTGATGGCGTGCTTGGCTGTGTTGGATTGCAGAGCTGTTCAAATAGATAGTGCACACCTGGAATAAAAATGTAAACAGGGGCGTAACTTTGTTTTGAAAAGTGCTAGGGGCATAGGCGAAGTAGGCATCAGCCACATCGCTCAAAAAAAAAAAAAAAAAAAAAATTCCACTGAAATGAAATAAAATTCAGTATCGTATGATGACGTTCAATGTTGTTGGTATATAAGTAGTAGGTATTGTTGATATAACAACACATGTAACGCAACACATTTGTCCAGGTAGTACTAGAAATTTTTGAAAAGTAAGTTGCCATTTCCTGCAATCTGGTGCATTTTAACATGTTAGATAGCAATTATTATCTCATAGCAATTAATTAACTGGATAACCTAATGCATTCCACATCAATTGAATGTTCTATGTGAGGTTATACTGACAATAATGACAATAGCAGCCCCGGCTGACTGCCCTTGGCATCTCTGATTTTTCAGTATGTGGCCCACAAACTTACTTGACTTTTTATCTTGAGCATGTCTATCTGACAAAGTGAAAGATGACAGATGAAAATTCTAGTGCTAGATCATCATTTTGGATTAGATTTAGAGATATAAATTACTGGCAAGGTCCTATAAATATGAATAAGGTAAGAATGCTTGTTCATTGAACTTTTTGAATGACCTAAAATATGATGAGGTCCTGATCTTCTCGCTTTATCACATGAAGCACTAAAGTAATAGGGTATGATATTTCAAAACAAACGTGCTATAATCAGATTATATTCTGTCTGTAGCCTAAATGTTGCCGATGTGATAGATTGTATTATGTCGAATAGCAGTGTGCCGTGCCTAGAATCTCTCGTGGCAACATTGTAACAATTAATTTCACTTTCACAGCATAGCCGTCTACCAGCATGCTAGACTACTTGTCTGTCTGTTAGTTTGCTACTAGCCTGGTCCAGATATTCAATATTCTACAACCCTGTAGGCATTTTGGATGTTATCAGGAGCGGTTTCTGGCCTGGGCGATATGGGCGGAAGATAAGGTGTTCGCCCAGGGCACCAAAGCGGGTAGGACCGCCCCTGGATGTTATGTAGCATTTTTAGAACCTTCATAGTTCCCTAAATATAGATAAACTGTATAACATTTAAATCAGGGTTCCAGTTTCTGGTAATATTTGGTGAAATATGGAAGCATTTAACATAAATAAACTTTCATATATCACCATAAAAGTTGCACAATTTTTCTACTGACATTAAGAGAAGAATTTTTTTGTGTTAAAAGTTTTCAGAAATGTAATGTTTTCATAGGTAAATGAGGCTAAATTTACTGATTCCTTCATGTTTAAAGCAATAATCAGGAGTGGATCAACACAGCCCTTCTGTTTTACCTTGCAAAGCTATTAATAGCCACCACAATAACCAAATTCCGTGCAATGCAGACCGAGATAGTGAAACGGCAGCTAACGGTAGGCCTAACAGAATGGGGCATGTCAAAACGAAACCAAAATGATTAGGTTGTGTATTGATATGCCCCATTCAGTTAGGGTTAGATGCCATTTCGCCATCTCTCAAAATTTGGTCTTTGAGGTGGCTATCAGTAGAAGCTTAGCACTGTAAAACAGCAGGTCTACGTGTTGATTCACTCCGGCTAATTCCATGTAATTTTGTTCCTTGATTTTATTTGGGTTTTTTTTATTCGTTACAAGTATGGGAAATCTACAATAGATATGAAACAATAGATAGCCAGGGCCGGCGCTAGACAGCACTAGAAAATTAAAGATTTCCGCATAAAGAAGTATTGCATTAGGTCGATCCTATGGGGCTCTGTTCCAGTTTTTAATCATGATTTAGGAGTGACAATTACTGTTTATCATTAAATATGATATATTTATTCATGTTTATGTTTTTAAATATAGTGTACAACATTACACATCATCATTCTGTATTTTGTACCATAGCTTTTTTCATAGCTTTGCCTGAAATGTTTTCACTGACCAATTTGAAGAATGATGTGCCTGGTAACCTTATAGTGTTTGGACATGTAGATTATAGGGCACATTCTGTATATCTCGATATCTCTCATTATCCATTTAGAATGTTGATAAACCTGTAAATAACTGCAGCCTTCGGTTTCATCCCTGTGGTTGAACCACACTCGTGGTGACACCCCACTTCCAACACCACTCCCTTTTCTTGTGGTTTGATGAAGTCCTGGCACATACTGTGCATACTGTACAAGACGTTTCAAAGAGCTATGTTGGCGGACAAGTTATGATTCCATAAAGGCCACACATGCAAAAGTTTCGATGCCAGTGGCGAGGCACATCAAACAAGCTCAAAATAAAAGAACACCTAGTTGCAACATGGCATTGTTCACTGCATTGCTATCAAAGACTAACATCATCAACACAAAAAAACTTCATAGTGGTGTTTCAAAAAAACAAAATCACAACTTTCTTACATTAAAATTCCTAACATCATTGCAACTTCTGCTGCAAATTTTCAGAAAACCTGCCGCTATATCGGTTAGTTTTGTCAAGGGGATGTGTTCTTTATAAAATATATGGTTAATCAGCTTCCCCCAACTGTTAGATGCCAAAATATATTAATGTACTTTAGTTAACAAATCAATCGCAAGACAAATTCCCTTTGGGGCAATAAAGGTCATTCATTCAGCAGTAGGCTACAGTAGGCCTATGTGTACGATTGACAGATGATAGATTCTGATCTGATAAGGGAAAACATTTCAACAAATTGGAGGAGTCCTGTTACATACTGGACACCCGGTACAAGAAGTTTCAAAGAACTATGTTAGCGGATCAGCAGTAGCCTACAGGCAACTTTAATCAGCTTCCCCTTACTGTTACGTGCCAAAATGTATTCATGTATTAATGTACTTTGGTTAACAAATCAGCAATAGCGTACAGGCAGTAGGCTACAGTAGGCCTTTGTGTGTGATTGACAGATGATAGATTCAAGACTCAAGATTCAATAGTCTTTATTACATCTCATCATAGTTGTAGACTATATGAGAGTAAAATTCTTGTGTTTTTGCTCCTCAAGAAAATAAAAAAATAAAAAAAATGTGATGAGTGTAAAAGAAAGAGTGTGTAATGAATATACTTGTATGTGTATGTGTTTGAGTCAGTGTATATGTTCAAAGTCTGAAAGTGCAATGACTGACAGGCACAGTTTTAGGCTGTCAATACTGACTCTGTGTTCATCAGTCTAGCTGCTTGATGGAAAAAGCTGTTGTGTAGTATGGTGGTTCTAGCCCTGAGGCTACAGAATCTCTTGACAGATGGTAGTAGCTGAAACAGTCCATGATGGGGATGGCTGGGATCCTTGTTATACAAGTCTTGAATGGTTGGTAAAGAACATCTGCAGATACTTTGAGCTGTGCGCACAACTCTTTGTAGTGTATTCCTTTTGGTGGCAGTACAGCTGCCGCACCATGCAGTGATGTCTCCAGTCAGAATGCTCTCTGCAGTTCCACTATAAGATCTTTGATCTCAGTCCAAATTTCCTCAGTTGCTTGAGGTGAAAGAGACGGCGTTGGGCTTTCTTCACAACCTGGTCTGAATGGTTATTCCAGGTAAGGTCTGCGGTGATATTCACACCAAGGAACTTAAAATTGCTGACTCTTTCCACCTCTGAATCACAAAAACTTCATAGTGGTGTTTAAAAAAACAAAATCACAACTTTCTTACATTAAAAATCTTAAAATCATTGCAACTTTTCAAAAAACATGCCGCTATATCGGTTAGTTTTGTCAAGGGGATGTGTTCTTTATAAAATGTATAGTTAATCAACTTCCTCTTACTGTTAGATGCCAAAATGTATTAATGTACTTTAGTTAACAAATCAATCGCAAGACAAATTCCCTTTGGGGCAATAAAGGTTTTCATTCAAGTCATTCATTCAGCAGTAGGCTACAGTAGGCCTATGTGTGCGATTGACAGATGATAGATTCTGATCTGATAAGGGAAAACATTTCAACAAATTGGAGGAGTCCTGTTACAAACTGGACACCCGGTACAAGAAGTTTCAAAGAACTATGTTGGCGGATCAGCAGTAGCCTACAGGCAACTTTAATCAGCTTCCCCTTACTGTTACGTGCCAAAATGTATTCATGTATTAATGTACTTTGGTTAACAAATCAGCAATAGCGTACAGGCAGTAGGCTACAGTAGGCCTTTGTGTGTGATTGACAGATGATAGATTCAAGACTCAAGATTCAATAGTCTTTATTACATCTCATCATAGTTGTAGACTATATGAGAGTAAAATTCTTGTGTTTTTGCTCCTCAAGAAAATAAAAAAATAAAAAAAATGTGATGAGTGTAAAAGAAAGAGTGTGTAATGAATATACTTGTATGTGTATGTGTTTGAGTCAGTGTATATGTTCAAAGTCTGAAAGTGCAATGACTGACAGGCACAGATTTAGGCTGTCAATACTGACTCTGTGTTCATCAGTCTAGCTGCTTGATGGAAAAAGCTGTTGTGTAGTATGGTGGTTCTAGCCCTGAGGCTACAGAATCTCTTGACAGATGGTAGTAGCTGAAACAGTCCATGATGGGGATGGCTGGGATCCTTGTTATACAAGTCTTGAATGGTTGGTAAAGAACATCTGCAGATACTTTGAGCTGTGCGCACAACTCTTTGTAGTGTATTCCTTTTGGTGGCAGTACAGCTGCCGCACCATGCAGTGATGTCTCCAGTCAGAATGCTCTCTGCAGTTCCACTATAAGATCTTTGATCTCAGTCCAAATTTCCTCAGTTGCTTGAGGTGAAAGAGACGGCGTTGGGCTTTCTTCACAACCTGGTCTGAATGGTTATTCCAGGTAAGGTCTGCGGTGATATTCACACCAAGGAACTTAAAATTGCTGACTCTTTCCACCTCTGAATCACAAAAACTTCATAGTGGTGTTTAAAAAAACAAAATCACAACTTTCTTACATTAAAAATCTTAAAATCATTGCAACTTTTCAAAAAACATGCCGCTATATCGGTTAGTTTTGTCAAGGGGATGTGTTCTTTATAAAATATATGGTTAATCAGCTTCCCCTAACTGTTAGATGCCAAAATATATTAATGTACTTTAGTTAACAAATCAATCGCAAGACAAATTCCCTTTGGGGCAATAAAGGTTTTCATTCAAGTCATTCATTCAGCAGTAGGCTACAGTAGGCCTATGTGTGCGATTGACAGATGATAGATTCTGATCTGATAAGGGAAAACATTTCAACAAATTGGAGGAGTCCTGTTACAAACTGGACACCCGGTACAAGAAGTTTCAAAGAACTATGTTGGCGGATCAGCAGTAGCCTACAGGCAACTTTAATCAGCTTCCCCTTACTGTTACGTGCCAAAATGTATTCATGTATTAATGTACTTTGGTTAACAAATCAGCAATAGCGTACAGGCAGTAGGCTACAGTAGGCCTTTGTGTGTGATTGACAGATGATAGATTCAAGACTCAAGATTCAATAGTCTTTATTACATCTCATCATAGTTGTAGACTATATGAGAGTAAAATTCTTGTGTTTTTGCTCCTCAAGAAAATAAAAAAATAAAAAAAATGTGATGAGTGTAAAAGAAAGAGTGTGTAATGAATATACTTGTATGTGTATGTGTTTGAGTCAGTGTATATGTTCAAAGTCTGAAAGTGCAATGACTGACAGGCACAGATTTAGGCTGTCAATACTGACTCTGTGTTCATCAGTCTAGCTGCTTGATGGAAAAAGCTGTTGTGTAGTATGGTGGTTCTAGCCCTGAGGCTACAGAATCTCTTGACAGATGGTAGTAGCTGAAACAGTCCATGATGGGGATGGCTGGGATCCTTGTTATACAAGTCTTGAATGGTTGGTAAAGAACATCTGCAGATACTTTGAGCTGTGCGCACAACTCTTTGTAGTGTATTCCTTTTGGTGGCAGTACAGCTGCCGCACCATGCAGTGATGTCTCCAGTCAGAATGCTCTCTGCAGTTCCACTATAAGATCTTTGATCTCAGTCCAAATTTCCTCAGTTGCTTGAGGTGAAAGAGACGGCGTTGGGCTTTCTTCACAACCTGGTCTGAATGGTTATTCCAGGTAAGGTCTGCGGTGATATTCACACCAAGGAACTTAAAATTGCTGACTCTTTCCACCTCTGAATCACAAAAACTTCATAGTGGTGTTTAAAAAAACAAAATCACAACTTTCTTACATTAAAAATCTTAAAATCATTGCAACTTTTCAAAAAACATGCCGCTATATCGGTTAGTTTTGTCAAGGGGATGTGTTCTTTATAAAATGTATAGTTAATCAACTTCCTCTTACTGTTAGATGCCAAAATGTATTAATGTACTTTAGTTAACAAATCAATCGCAAGACAAATTCCCTTTGGGGCAATAAAGGTTTTCATTCAAGTCATTCATTCAGCAGTAGGCTACAGTAGGCCTATGTGTACGATTGACAGATGATAGATTCTGATCTGATAAGGGAAAACATTTCAACAAATTGGAGGAGTCCTGTTACAAACTGGACACCCGGTACAAGAAGTTTCAAAGAACTATGTTGGCGGATCAGCAGTAGCCTACAGGCAACTTTAATCAGCTTCCCCTTATGTGCCAAAATGTATTCATGTATTAATGTACTTTGGTTAACAAATCAGCAATAGCGTACAGGCAGTAGGCTACAGTAGGCCTTTGTGTGTGATTGACAGATGATAGATTCAAGACTCAAGATTCAATAGTCTTTATTACATCTCATCATAGTTGTAGACTATATGAGAGTAAAATTCTTGTGTTTTTGCTCTTCAAGAAAATAAAAAAATAAAAAAAATGTGATGAGTGTAAAAGAAAGAGTATATAATGAATATACTTGTATGTGTATGTGTTTGAGTCAGTTATATATGTTCAAAGTCTAAAAGTGCAATGACTGACAGGCACAGATTTAGGCTGTCAATACTGACTCTGTGTTCATCAGTCTAGCTGCTTGATGGAAAAGCTGTTGTGTAGTCTGGTGGTTCTAGCCCTGAGACTACAGAATCTCTTGACAGATGGTAGTAGCTGAAACAGTCCATGATGGGGATGGCTGGGATCCTTGTTATACAAGTCTTGAGTGGTTGGTAAAGCGCATCTGCAGATACTTTGCGCTGTGCGCACAACTCTTTGTAGAGTATTCCTTTTGGTGGCAGTACAGCTGACGTACCATGCAGTGATGTCTCCAGTCAGAATGCTCTCTACAGTTCCACTATAAGATCTTTGATCTCAGTCCAAATTTCCTCAGTTGCCTGAGGTGAAAGAGACGGCATTGGGCTTTCTTCACAACCTGGTCTGAGTGGTTATTCCAGGTAAGGTCTGCGGTGATATTCACACCAAGGAACTTAAAATTGCTGACTCTTTCCACCTCTGAATCGTTGATCTTAATAGGCTCAAGCAGATCACCCTTTCTTCTGAAATCTACAATCAGCTCCTTGGTCTTTGCAACATTGAGGGACAGATTGTTTTCCTGGCACCACTGTGTTAAGTTGCTGATTTCTCTCCTGTAGGCGGTCTCATCTTTGTTGGTGATCAATCCAATGACTGTCATCAGCAAACTTAACTATGGTGTTAGAGCTATACAGAGCCACACAGTCATGGGTGTAGAGGGAGTACAGCAGAGGGCTTAAGACACAACCTTGAGGGGCACCAGTGTTTAAGGTTAAGGAGGCGGATGTAATGAAACCTATTGTCACCACCTGGCACCTCGCTGACAGGAAGTCTAGAATCCAGCTGCATAGATTATATTGTAGGCCAAGACTTCTAAGCTTACTGTCAAGTCTGCTAGGAACTATGGTGTTGAATGCAGAGCTGTAGTCCACAAACAGCATCCTTACATAAGCATCTTTCCACGCTGTGGGGGTTTGATTTTGCCTCTCCAAGGGCAACATGCTCAGTATACGGCCAGTGAGGTAGGAGTTGAACCAGCTGAGAGCAGTTTCTGATAGTCCAATATTGTATTGCAGGCGGTGGAGGAGGATGTTGTGGTCAACCGTATCAAAAGCAGCTGTGAGGTCCAGTAGAATGAGGAGGGATGGAGAACCAGTGTCTGCTGACATTAGTAGGTCGTTGGTGACCCTGACCAAGGCTGTTTCTGTGCTATGGCCAGGGCGGAAATCAGACTGGAACTTTTCAAACAGATTATTGCGCTTGAGATGGTTGTGGAGTTGTGCTGCAGCTGTTTTTTTTTTCAGAATTTTTGAGAGGAATGGGAGATTAGAGATGGGCCTGTAGTTGGAAAGAACTTCTGGTGGGCTTTTTCAGTAGGGGTTTGATGACAGCAGTCTTTAATGCAGATGGGATATGGCCGACTTGGAAGGAATGGTTAATGATTTTTGTGATGAGGGGGGAGACAGCAGTGGAACTGGCCTTCAGCAAGGCTGACGGAAGGGGGTCCAGGACACACAACTGTTTATGAACAGTGATTCCAGTTGATTTAAGTCGCCACTCAAGGGCACGCCCAGCAGTCTTCATCTTCCGCAGCTCGCAGGTGTACCATGGTGCTGAGCGTGAGAAAGAGACAGACCTGGTTGTTATGGTCCAGGCCTCTGTGCTGATTATTTTGAGGTTTCTGAAATGGATTTGGCGTTTTGGTTTAGTGTGAAATGATGGTAAAGGCAGCTCAAATGAGACAGCCTTGTGATCAGACACCCCAAGGTCATAGACCTGCAGGTTGCTGATGGGGACGGAGTCAGAGATCACCAGGTCGAGTGTGTGGCCCTTAGAGTGTGTTGGAACCTCAACATTCCAGGTTGAGGGAGTCTAGAAACTGCAGAAAGTCAGTAGTGAGATGAGAAGAAGGGGAGTCAACATGAATGTTTAAGTCTCCTATAATGGTGTTTGCAGAGATGGTGCTGCAAAAAGCTGTAAGCAGATCTGACATTTTTCACATGAAGGCAGAGTGGTATTTGGGGGGTCTGTATATGAGAAGCACAGTCATGGGAAAAGGGGGCTTACATTTAAATGCAAGACACTCGCAGGAGGATGTCAATGGCAGTGGGATGGGGGACAACCCCAACCCGAGTGGATGACGGCTAGACCGCCACTGCTGCCAGAGCTGCGTGCTGCCTCCAGGTAACTGTAGCCCGGTGGACAGGCTTCATTAAGGGCAGAGTAAACCTCTGGTTTGTGCCAGGTTTCAGTGAGGCACATGAAGTCCAGTCCTTTTTCTCTTATGTGTTCTTCAATCAGTGCAGATATACAAGTCATAGATCTACAATGTGGTAGCAATAACACTACTGTACCAAGCACAGCTGTTTTTGTAGTCTTTAATATTAGGCTGAAGTAGTAATTTTAGACATTCCATGACTGATATGTTGGTCAAGGAATACCCTGTGGATTGTCAATAGTCAACAGTCGCTTTCGCCCAGGCTACCTCTTTTCGCCTAGGCGACTAGAAATACGGGTGAAAATGAAGAAAAAAAGCCTTCAGCTTCATGCCTGCAGCCTTCAGCTTCATGCCTGTGGTTGAACACCAACACATCTCCCTTTTCTGGTGGTTTGGTGGAGTCCTAGTCAGGATTTTTCAAATACCGTCGATCAAAGATGGTCGACTATGCTCACTCACAAGGAAAAATTCACAGTGCACCATGTAATATGAAAAGAGGTTAGGGAATTTTAAAAAATTCTGATGCAATTTCCTCTATTCTGGTGCATTTTAACACCATTGAATATTTTGAGAGTGTTAGGTAGGCCTATAAATCTTGTGATTTTGCACCAAAAAGTAGTATTGTCAGGCAACACCAGCTTGAAGACCATGGTAATACTGGCAATAGGCTACTCCTACTCCTCTTACATACTGTATGTGGCATGATGCCTATAAACCAACATCTACTGTGTGCACAAAATTTAATTCAACTTAATGGAAGATCATGCATCAAATCACAAATCAGCATACATGTAATGGCAATTAGTATAGGTTAAATAAGCATTCCCCAACCTAGATTTCAATAAATGGAAATATTTTGTGGGCTACAATGCAATAGGTCTATTATCTTATCATCCAACAAGTTTGCATTTGCAGGCAACATGCAAAAACATTTCTGTTACTACAGTAAATGCAATGCAATTAACAATTATTCTTACATCGTTGAGGAGGGCAAAACATACCAAAGACCGTAGGCTACGCCTGGTACAAGAATGAGAGCTATGTTGGCGGATAACTTGATGACTGATGATAATTGATTTATGACTATTTATTATTAAGGCTACGCACGCACGCAAAAGTTTCGATGCCAGCGGCAAGGCACAACAAACAAGCTCAAAATAAAAGAACACATAGTTGGCATTGAACATGGCATTGCTCATTCACATTGGATCATCACAAAGATAAAACTCGCAAGTCTGATGTTTATAGCCTATTTTTAACTAGTGTTGTCATAGCCTGCCTATAAAATTGAAAAGGTATAAGCCTACTCAAGTGAGGCCTACAAATACAGTAGGCCAGTGGTTCTCAAACTTTTTCTGTCATTCCCCACTTTGGAAGCCCCACCTTGAAGGCTCAATTTGCGCACAATACTGTACAATACATGTATCTCCTTGAGGAATACTTTGCGAGTAGCCTTAAGAATTTTTGTCAATGTTAGAATTTTCATGTTACTAATTCAAAGCCAAATTTCTCTTGAGCCCCCTCATCACAGCAACTAGCAATAACACCATTGGAAAGCTCAATTTACTGTCATATGTGCATAGCTGACAAATAGCTGTGAATTCGGGTGGCAATGTGTGACCGTTGGTCGATCGCAAAGAGATGTCTCGCGCCCCACCTGTCATGTATCTGCGCCCCACTAGTGGGGTCCGCCCCACAGTTTGAGAAACACTGCAGTAGGCTATCCTGTGACTCGCGGTCGCCTGCTCCATTAAATGCAGAGACTCCCAGAGTCTTGGGATGTCTGCAAATAAACAATCAAATAAAGGCAAGCGTGCGCATACAGCATCCCAGCACAGCAAAACATGGCCTAAAGTAGTGGCAGGGAACACTGATGCAACAGCAGAGTTATACATTTATTCTAAAGTAAAACTAATGAATATGTGAAGAAGAATGCTCAATGGTGTTTTTTGCCCCCAATGGCACCTTCCAGGCAGCATAGCCTAAAAGGCACTACCTCAACCCTATTCCTAACCCTAACCCCCTCAACCCTCATCATAACCCTAAAGTTAGCGGATTAGTGCCTTGAAGGCAGCGCTGCCTGGAAGGCACCATTGAGGGCAAGAAATACCAAAGACCGAAGAAGAACATTTTTGCAAAAATCCGGGACAAAAATGTGTCCAGGAAAGAATTATCAGTTTTCCTGGACAGAAGCACAAAAAACTGGACAATCAAGGAAAATCCAGTACATGTGGCAACCCTAGTGGGGGTATGCTTGAGTGGGTTTGCACATGTGGGCGTGTGTGTGTGTGTGTGTGTGTGTCCATATGTTGCATATGCTTCTTACGGATGTGGGTGTGTTAGTGACTGTGTGAGTGCATGGGTGGTTTTGTACATTCAGATGTGTAGCCGGTGGCGGTCCGCACCGCACAAGGGTCTCGAACCCGCCACCCCGCAAGCTACAAACTCCTGGCGTGGGAGTAGAATGCTCTAACCAACTGAGCTAAAAGCCTGAGCTTCTAACTCAGTGTGTTAGAAGCGCCCATGGAATTGGGTGATGAGGATTTACACGTACTACCGCCGAGCTAGCTGGCCTCCGTTACAGATGCTATATTTATTTTCTTAATTTTTAGATATTTTTTGTCCATGTGTTATTGTCCATGTCTATGTGTTGGTTTGCCATCTATTCGTTTGCTCCTAATCACAATACAAATTCCCTTTGGGGCAATAAAGTTTTTCATTCAATTCATTCATTCAGCAGTAGCCTACAGGCAGTAGGCTACAGTAGGCCTATGTTTGTGATTGACAGATGATAGATTCTGATCTGATAAGCAAGGGCGTCAGTTTGATTTATGAAGTGCTGGGGACAAAAACACTGATATACAGCTTGGTTCCAAAGTGCTGGGGATAGAAATTTCTTAATGTCTCTTTTATGCTTCTGTCTATTTAAAATTGCAATATGTAAGCCTATCTTTTCGCAGAAAAAAAATATTATCTAGACCTATCTAGGTGATACGTGAGGAATTTATGTTTGGACAGCTTTGCGCACGCGAGGAGCGCTTGCAATATGCTGCGCTCTCTAGATCTCAGTCAGACCTATAACGTAGGCTAAAATAAAGCTTCTAATGTGACGGAAAAATAATTAACATGATCCCTTTCGATGACAATGCGATGCTTATTTTATAAATCACAAGCCTATTTTAATTCTCACAAACCGCCCTAATCTAACGCAGTGCGGATGATTATTTCCACAAGGAATTTATAAATCACCATTTATTAAATAACCTAAAAAAAAACGTTTTCACACTTAAGTTGGTTATTAAATAATTTACCATAGATATGTAGGCTACTCAGACAGACCACTAGAGCTGATATAGGCTAGCCTATGTCTTATAATAACGAATGTACAATAATGACGAAATGTGGAGATGCAAAGATTTCAGCTGCTAGCCTGGCTGAACAACTGCTCCCTGGCTGTGAACTAAACGACAGCAAGGGGGCCTAAACGACTCTCCAAAATGCAAAAGGCCTAATGACCTGTATTCCGGTGTATAGCTGAATGCAATCAAGGTAGCCTAAACGTGCAGCAATTTGAAACACAGCGCATTGTAACCTCCGTCTATTTGCCAAAAATCTTCTTGTTATGTTCTCGATGATTTAGGCCTGCATACCTAATAATAAATGAATGAATGAGTAGGCTCATCTCAGGGCGGAGTGAGCGATGTGTCCGAGGACCAGGGTATAAATTATTATGTAGCCTTTACCTTTCCAAAGAATAGTAAAGCCTACAATAGGCAGAAAATGTACGGGACTAATTCAAAAGAAAAATAGCTGCCCCGGCCAGTGATGCAGAAAGACGCTTTTAAAAGTTATGCTTTTAAAAGTCATTAAACGTCCCGAAAACAAACTCAATGGTTCCTATGAACTAACTGCTCTATTAGTCCCAATGTAAATTATTGTAACCACACAGATTGATAGCAATATAAGTCCCAAACAAAACGTTAATCTCTTGGTCAACAAACGTCGGGCTGAACGGTTAAAAGACGCAATACTTCACCAGCTGATGTCTTCAAAGAAAAGCTTGCGGTAACTTCCTATAACTTCTCCAAAGTGACTAGTCTTCGATTCAGACTTTAGCCTAGGCTGAAGTAGTCTATGTCTGATCTTGTACAGTAGGCTAAGTAACATGATCTACACTCACTGAGATAGGCTACTTACCACAAAGTAAATGTTAGAATTTGCGCATAAGGCCTAGGGAAAATCTGCTTTGTTTTACACCAAGATGAGCACAGCTGTTGTTTAGACCTTACCTGATTTTTTTTTTTTTTTTTTTGCCTTAAGTGAGATTGGCTTTATTTTTGAAAATTCTCTGGCAGTGGAGGAATTCAATATGAGCGCAACTGCTGATCCAACGTTACAATTAATTGCGCAAGCAGACAACTTTCCTTGCATTCGCGTGGATATCGTTGCCCTGGCATTTACGTACCATGCTTAGAGATTTTGTGTTAACGATATGTTATTTTCAATTGTCAATAGTGCTGGGGACAAAATCTGTCATGACAAAAAGTCCCTGGGACATATCCCCGGCGTCCCCGGCTAAAATGACGCACTTGCTGATAAGGGAAAACACGAACTACTCTCTATATGTGATTTTGCATGTATCAAGACATCTATCAACTCAGCTGTTACCATAAACTATGCATAATTGTCTAACATAATGCATTACATTGAAATACATTGATTTTCAATGTGTTTTAGTAGCAATTTTGTTTTTCATTGTTTATGGCTAAACAGTGATCTTTACCGCTTGTTTTACAGCAGAAATGGATTCAGCTCCTAAAACTCATAGAGAATCAGTACTTGAAGTGCTTTTCCTCAAGAATTCCTACAGCTTCTTACTTTGAGCTCCTTTTCAATTTGTGGTCTTGGCTTTACCAACCTGCATTTACAAAATTCAACTTACAATAAGGAAACAGCAGCAGAGGAAATAACCCAACAAATTCTTAACCATTGTCTTTTAATAACGCAAAAGTGAATAACTTCTTACTCCGCACAATAATGGTGAGCATGTTTTTAGCCCACCAATGACACCTGGGTATAATGGACCTCAGGCCTACATTTAAAAAGCATGTCATCTTAACAAAGCTCAGGTCTAAAGCTTTTTTCTCTGTCAGCAGTAGTAATGTCCCCACACATGTAACATCACAGTTTGATTAGCTATACACAGCTTATTAGCCTATAGCCTAACATTGCTGCAAAGATTGCAAGTCAATTTTTGAACCCTTTCCAAGAAACTTTTTGCTCAGAATTTGGGTTTAGGGTAGGACAGAATTAAACCATGTTACTGTAATTCAAAAAATATCTAATAACTTGTTAAAGGAAAAAAACATCTACCTATTCCAAAATTTCCTGGGGGATGACCTCCAGACCCCGTTGTAAGTCTACCTTACTCGAATATTGTAGCCCTAACACCTTTGATTCACAACTGGATAAACCTGTTGTGTGACATTACTAATGTGATTTCCATGAAATAGCCAATTCCTCCTCCACCAGTAGGACCAGCATTTGTAATAAACCTACATCTAACACAGTTTAGGCCAATCGCAGTGAAAATTTGGCGGTAGTACTTCATAATAACCGTCTTCTATAAATGGTTATTAAACTTCTTATTAGTAAGAAGTTAACTGGAAAGTTTGTGGTTTCAACCAGTTAGATGATTTAATTCCATCAGTTTGTTTTTTTCATTGTATCATTCAACCATAACAAACTGTAAACTAACTGTTAAATTATTAACTAAATAAATATGCTGTAATTATCAAGCAATTTAATAACCATCAATAGAAGACGGTTATTATAAAGTGCTACCAATTTGGCAATACTACTTTAAAACATGTAATGGCACCCTTGCAACTGCTCCAGTAGGCTTGCAATGCAATCAAAACAAAATTGTTACTAAATGTCTTTACTGATAATCTGCCATGAATTGTGTGTTAACAAAATCTTTCGTTCTATGTGTAGTCGTTACAGGGAGGAAAGGACTGACACCGAAACCAGAAAATGGAGTTAAGACGGTTTACTTGGTTAAGACAAAGTAAGACACAGCTCAACCTACAGTGCTGTTGGAGAATGTATTCCTCCAGCACATAAGATTCACCCCACATTTATACCTCCTTACCCCTTGGTCACACGGGCGATAATATCACTGGTGTTGGGAGACTAGTTCCCATTCATTTTCAATTACAGTAGGCAATAGCGATTAACGGCGAGCAACTGAGCAACGGATCGCCTGGTGGGCGGGGAAAAAATAGAAATGCAGGCTATTTTCTGCAAAAGTTGGGCGATTTAACCAGGCGATTTTTCATAAACGCCAATCAGAGTGAAGCCATGCGTGACGGCATACTTTCAAAAAGAATTTTGATCTGACACCTGTCATGGCGGAGCTAACTCAAAAATCGCATTGATCTGTTAACAACCTAAGAAGTTAAGGACTTATGACTTGATATTTTGTAAAACGAGGCGGCAAATGAGGTAAGATAAAACTGAAAACATGGGTTTTGTAACACAAAAATACATCTGTGACGATATACGTTGTCGCTACCAGATGAATATTTTAGCAACGAACGGTAGCAACTAACTTCATACGAGTCACGCCTCCTTGGCAACCGAGTTGCTTGTTCAAATTACCCAGTTGCCGCACACTTCCCGTGTGACCACAGGGTTACGCTACATAGTTGCCCTTGTCCGGGTTCCCAGATCATAGTGATTATTCTTTCAATAACAATTATTCTTACACCGTTGAGGAGGGCAAAAAATACCAAAGACCGTAGTAGGCTATGCCTGGTACAAGAATGAGAGCTATGTTGGGCGGATAACTTGATGACTGATGATAACTGATTTATGACTATTTATTATTAAGGCTACACACGCAAAAGTTTCGATGCCAGCGGCAAGGCACAACAAACAAGCTCAAAATAAAAGAACACATAGTTGGCATTGAACATGGCATTGCTCATTCACAGTGGTTGATCACAATGATAAAACTCTCTAGTCTGATGTTTATAGCCTAATTATAACTAGTATTGTCATAGCCTGCCTCTAAAATTGAAAAGGTATAAGCCTACTCAAGTGAGGCCTACAAATACAGTAGGCTATCCTGCCTATGTGTATGCCTATGTGTATGTGTCCAGGAAACAATTATCAGTTTTCCTGGACAGAAGCACAAAAAATGGGACAATCACGGAAAATCCAGTACATGTGGCAATCCTAGTGGGGGTATGCATGAGTGGGTTTGCACATGTGGGCGTATGTGTGTGTGTGCGTGTGTCCATATGTTGCATAGTTATTTATGGCTGTGGGGGTGTGAGTGACTGTGAGTGTGCATGGGTGGCTTTGTACATTCAGATGCTATATTTATTTTCTTAATTTTTAGATATTTTTTAGCCCATGTGTTATTGTCCATGTCTATGTGTTGGTTTGCCATCTATTTGTTTGCTCCTAATCGCAAGACAAATTCCCTTTGGGGAAATAAAGGTTTTCATTCAATTCATTCATTCAGCAGTAGGCAACTGGCAGTAGGCTACAGTAGGCCTATGTTTGTGATTGACAGATGATAGATTCTGATTTGATAAGGGAAAACATTTCAACAACATAAACCAGGCCTACTCTCTATATGTGATTTTGCATGTATCGAGACATCTATCAACTCAGCTGTTTCCATAAACTATGCATAACGTAAACGTAATGCATTACATTGAAATACATTGATTTTCAATGTGTTTTAGCAGCAATTTTGTTTTTCATTGTTTATGGCTAAGCAGTGATCTTTACAGCTTGTTTTACAACAGAAATGGATTCAGCTCCTAGAAATCATAGAGAATCAGTACTTGAAGTGCTTTTCCTCAAGAATTCCTACAGCTTCTTACTTTGAGCTCCTTTTCAATTTGTGGTCTTGGCTTTACCAACCTGCATTTACAAAATTCAACTTACAATAAGGAAACAGCAGCAGAGGAAATAACCCAACAAATTCTTAACCATTGTCTTTTAATAACGCAAAAGTGAATAACTTCTTACTCCGCACAATAATGGTGAGCATGTTTTTAGCCCACCAATGACACCTGGGTATAATGGACCTCAGGCCTACATTTAAAAAGCATGTCATCTTAACAAAGCTCAGGTCTAAAGCTTTTTTCTCTGTCAGCAGTAGTAATGTCCCCACACATGTAACATCACAGTTTGATTAGCTATACACAGCTTATTAGCCTATAGCCTAACATTGCTGCAAAGATTGTAAGTCAATTTTTGAACCCTTTCCAAGACACTTCTAAAAATCATAGATGACAGTGCTAAATGCCATTGTCCCTGAATCAACCAATGATGCCAGTCATTCCAGTTTATTTTTTTGCTCAGAATTTGGGTTTAGGGTAGGACAGAATTAAACCATGTTACAGTAATTCAAAAAATATCTAATAACTTGTTAAAATGCACCAGAATGCAGAAAAAAACATCTAACTATTCCAAAATTTCCTGGGGGATGACCTCTCCGGCCCCCGTTGTAAGTCTACCTTACTCTTCGAATATTGTAGCCCTAACACCTTTGATTCACAACTGCTGGATAAACCTGTTGTGTGACATTACCAATGTGATTTCCATGAAAGGGCCAATTCCTCCTCCACCAGTATGACCAGCATTTGTAATAAACCTACATCTAACACAGTTTAGGCCAATCGCAGTGAAAATTTGGCGGTAGCACTTTATAATAACCGTCTTCTATAAATGGTTATTAAATTGCTTATTATAACGTTAGTTCCATCAGTTTTTTTTTTTTTTTTTTTTTTTTATTATTCAACCATAACAAACTGTAAACTAACTGTTAACTTATTAACTAAATAACTATGCTGTAAAAATTTCTGTTAATTACTGTGACCTAACAGTTAACTGTTATGAACAGTCAAATAATTACTTACAGACGTTAACAAGCAATTTAATAACCATCAATAGAAGACGGTTATTATAAAGTGCTACCAATTTGGCAATACTACTTTAAAACATGTAATAGAGTGTGGAAGTGAGGTTCCGGAAGTGTCTTTAGCGTTCGTCGGGGCGAGTGAGAATTTGATTATAACCCACGCTGTCTTAACCACACATTCTACACGTCTAACTAGCTACGGCAAGACATAATGAGTGCCTGTGCTTACCTAGACACCAAAAGTTCATGAAATCTCAATTTAGTTTCTGAACAAAGGTCCTTTTTCTGCGATGTCCCAATGAAGTACTTCATTACCCATGTTCCCGAGCAATCCCACAATCCCACTGCAACGTATCTGATTGGTGGACCTTTTTGAAGCCCGCGAAAATCAACGTTAGGACGTCGGTGCAGATGATCAGCCCTTGCTATGCTAGTGCTAATGTTGCTATTCTAGAGCTCTGGGGGACAGCTTGACATTGACAGCAACGGACGCCAGCGGTAGGCTTCCCAGACAGCACGCACCATCTTCCCGATAGTGCTTCCATCAAACCGGCTGTGTATAATCACGACCCCAGGTAAGTTTGGTTTGTGTAAAATCATGATATGATGTGATATTATATGATACAATTTGTTTTTGTATCGATATAATGCATATAATAAATTAAGACTGTGTAAGTTAAGTTTTGGTAAACCGCATCAAAGTTTCAAACGATGTGTTAGCTGCTAACTTGCTAAGTATGCATCACTCAATAGTAAAATATAATTATGATAGCCTGTAGTGGTTCGTTTAGCTTATTTGTGTCTTATTTCCTCTTGCTGCTTTATTTATTTTGTTTAGGCGCTGTGTTAAGAAATTCAGACATTCCCACGACTCGGATGACTGCGTTATGAAAAGTAAGTTTACGATGTGGTTAGCATAGCTCATAGACAGAGATATACAGCATGGTAGCTTTTATGAGCAGCTACGATTCATGTTTGTTTTCTCATAGTAGAAATGATTATATGACAACCCTTGACGTCTGTTGTGGTTACATTATTTGTGTCTTACTTTGCCCTTTTGCTTTATTTGTTTTGTTTAGGTATGGTGTTCAATGTAGGCTTTAATATCACTGATGCTGATGCTGATGCAAGCTGCAGGTCGGACAAGCCTAAACATCGCTTAGCCCAAGGTGCCGAAAATGTAGCCTATGACTTGTTTGCCTTGTAATGTCGCATATTTCAAAATAAATTATATTTCTGAACCATCGGTCTCTTCACTTGTGAAACATACAAAGGTTCATGGCGGGCTGCTGCTAAAGTAAAGCCAATATTTTAAACCGGGGCATTGTTCTGTGGTACAGGGGTAGCTTGTGGCTTCTGTCAAGGCTAGCATGATGGACAAGAAAGTTGTGGTGAGTTGTGCTAGCAAAACATTTAGCTCATGGCTAAGAGGAAGGTGCCCAAAGATCTTGAAATTTTATTTCTGACATCACATTCAGAGATTAACGTGCTTGGTTTAACAAAACCAAATGCTCTGACCATAAAGAGGAGTGAGCAGACAGGGAGATATATCTTTGCTCACATGCAACACAGCACCTTAGAAAGGCTAGTTTTCCTGGTCCCTAGCTAACAGGCTATCGCTAACTGGCTAACGTACCTTGCTAACGTAACGTTAAATTGCTAACGACTACACCTTACCAGCAAGGCTAACGGTAACGTCAAGCGAATGGTACACTTAAATAACGTTGAATAAAGAGTTGTGTATGGTTATTTGGCTTCTGATGCAAAAATTATTTACAAAGAACAGATATTGACAAAAAAATACTAGTATTCGATGACAGAGCACGACCGCGTGGTTATCGTTCACCTGAGCAGATACCAATGACCGTTAAAGGAAATCGTCGGCTGGATATGTAGTAAGCAGTGGCTTATGGGTAGTGTATTTTTGCACTGAGGGGAAATGAAAAGGACACACGTTTGTACCATAGGTTTTTTTTGGTATTTTCGTTTGTTTTTTCACTCGACACGAAAGATCAGTTGCTTATCATGTACCCCGTAGCTGGTTAGACACAGTGGACAATTAGAACCCTATTTGAACCGGGCCTTTCGAAACGCCTATGGCAAAATTAAAGGGGGAGTCACTTCCGGGAACCAGACCTCCGTAGACGGCTCAAATTGACTTTCACACTCTATAGGCAGCGTGCGTGAGCTCACGCTGCGCCATGTTGCTCGTTAAACAAGAACGCACATGGTCGGAAAAGAAAGCACCGTTCTAAATCGCTACGAGAGATTAACACATTAACATTTACATTTCAATCATCTCCGATTGGTTTTACATTCAAAAGATGTCATATATAACATAATACACATAGTTTGTCCATTAAAATAGCTTGTTTTTACCTCGTGAATCAATACATTCGAGATTCGACGTTTCAAAGGAGAAAAATACACTTCAGAAGCAATGGACCAAAACAAAAAATGCTCTTTGATATTACAACTACTAATGAAGGTGAAAATTAACTTTTAAGAGTAAGATACTTGTCTTCTGTTACGTTTCAACTGGAGTAACAACTTCAAGGAAAAAAACGTGTCAGTTTTCTCTAGTTTTGCTCAAAAAGGGTCTTGCTTACAGCAATGGCATAGCGCCACCTAGAGGGACGGGGGAATATAGAAAAACCATACTAGAAACCCTGTTCATGTTAGATAGGCTAGATCAGGGGTACTCAACTGGCGGACCTGGGTCCGGATGCGGACCCAAACGCAAAGTCATCCGGACCGACACCAAAGCTGTCTTTAATAAAGATTATTATTATTAGTAGAAGTAGCAGTATTAATAATTATACTTTCGAAGTGTTTCATTTGTCCATTTGCCATGTTATTTCTAGTTGTAGCCTACATTATTTTTCCCACAATCTCAAGATAAAGTTGTTTATCATCACTATGGAAACTGAGCGAAACGAAAGGTGGATTCAGAAAACCGAGAGTTCAAGGCAGAGTGGACAGACAAATATGCATTAGGGTGCACTAAACCAATCTGTCTAATCTGCAGTCATCAAAAGTGGAAACATGAAGCGGCACTATGAAACAGAGCATTGGCACTTTGAAAAGAAATATCCCCAAAATAGTGAGAACCAGAAAATGGAAGGATCATATCAAGCGTAGCGAACTGTGATAGGTCAGCAACCCAGCAAGATCACACGACTGAAGCGCCACCGTGAGTGGCATGGGTCTTAGGCACGCACTAAAAATCATTCACTTGACACAGAAGTTGTGACTTTGTTTAACGTTAAACGCTCTGTATGATCGGGAACCCAGTTTAACGATGACGTTACCCAAAAAATAAGTCTCGGACCCTGGAAACATTGGAAATTTGGCGAGTGGACCTTTTCAGTTTGTAGTTGAGTACCCCTGGGCTAGATCTACAGAAAAACCATACTAAGGCCCAGTCCCATTTCTATCACTTCACTATCACTTCCCCTCGATTTTGGCCCTAACACTCGGTTTGCGCGTTCATGTGTAAGTGTAGGGTGTCCCAATACTTTCGGGACCGAGGGATAGTGGCTTTCAGCCCTTCAAACCGGCCCTTCAAACGGAGGGAGGTTGGGTGCAGACTTCGAACGAAGTGAAGTTGAAGTGAAGATGAAATTACCCACGATTCTTTGCGAACTGCGTGTCGGTACCCGATCTGTGTCCGACTGCCCGAGCTGTGTCCCGTTCTCTCTGCTCTGGATAAGAACTTCAAAAATATAGCTACTATTGCAATTAAGCATGTATATATATATTTTAATGTTGGGATATCTTAGTTTGATGTAAATTCAGTTGAATTCCGCACTGGTGTGTTAAAACATGACTATTAGAAAGATCGATATTTTTCAAAGTGCGCAAATCTTTCACCAGAATTACCAGAGCCTCTCATGTGGGTGATGATAATTGTCGATGACGGCTTTTGAACAGTTTACCCCGGTTAAGAGCCTTATATCCATTCAGTGTTAACGATAGACGCATGAAACAGGTGAAGACGTTTTTATGCGAAGTGCTGTCCCATTTATTAGGGGAAGATCGCACTTCTCACTTCACAATCGAGGGGTGTCTCATCTTGGAGGGAACTCGAAAACGAGTGCTAGTGTTAGGGAATAGAAATGGGATTGGGCCCAACCCTGTTCATTTTAAGTGGGTTACATCTGCAATGTTAAGTTACATTACTACATTACTACAACTGTTACATTGATTACAATAAATGTTGGTACTGTAACATTTCTGTGTTTTTTCCATTTTATTTAGTAATATTACGCTAAAATATCTAAATTTTCTTCTACAGAGTAGGATCAAAGTATTATCAAATGAACTGAACAGTGTAATGAGATTACTCTATTAGTGTAATTAAAAACCCAGAGTTAATTCAGGGTCATTTCATTGTTAATTTTTAACTTTAAATTGAGTACACTGGCTATAAAGTAAATTTTACTCTATTTTTGAGTGGGACCAAATGTTATCTGAAACAGAGTAAAATCAACTCTCTAGGAGTCAAATTAACACTTCAGCACTTCAACAATTTTTTTTATAACAGCAAAAAAAGTGGGGATACAAATACAACCTATGACTCCTCTACATGGGTTTGGAATACAGATCTGTCTAACTTACTTGTGTGCTGTAAATACTTTTTAAATGACTTTTTAGGAGTTTTCTCCACGTTAATGCTCTAAACAGGAAATCAGGTCAAAGACAAGAATCAGGTTTGAAATTTCATATGGCTAAACAACCAGTTGATGTTGTTTTTGCTCTATTCTCATTTTATGCTTTGAAAATAATATCTCTATTAGTACATTATGTTTTTATTGGCATTTTGCCAAATCCTTTTGAAAATTATTTGCATGTTGTGAACTGGCCTGTACACAAGGAAACAAAATTAAGAGGGGGGGAAGTGGGCGGAACAAAAATTCCCTTTGTCGCATTGTTCTGATAACGTACTTGGAGAGGTTCAAAGATGGTTGATAATCAGAACAAAATCTATCATGGTTCATGCTTATGTGAGCAAACTGGAAGTAATTTTTTGTTCCGCTTACTGTAAATGGGTGTGCCTTTACATGCTTGGCTGCAGTACTGTATGTCATGACTTGGTGCCCATGAAAGCAACTTCATTTTTTTAATAAGTGTGACCTCTAGCTAGTGTAATGCATAACCCCTACTTTGTCAAAAACAGGGAGTAAGGCACACAGGGAACCAATAGTGCGGATATAGTACAAATATTTATTTTCTTTCTATATGACTTAAAAGGAGCCAATCCCTACAACGAGATGGCTAAAGATTCACAGTTTTAATAATTTAATAGTAAAAGACATTTATAGTAGAAATTAGTTACAGTACAGACCATATGAAAAAGATGTGCAAATTTGCAATAGTAACAGGGCACCCACAATTTGGCTTAATGTACACACAAAGGCTGTAAGCCACTAGCCAGGCCACCAGGGAAGCTGCCTCACTGAGACCAAAAACAAATCAAAGCAAATAAAAGAATGTGAAACAAAAGCACACCCACACACACACACGTTTAGGAGGCAATTGATTCAATAGGTGTGTAGAATATCACACTAAACAATAAACACTGCAAACAAGAGTGAGGAAGCTCCCTAGTGACTGGTATGTTGTTCACAGGACCTTAATATAACGTATAGCTCAAGAGAGGGGCCTATTGACCTAGCGTATAGGGGCTTGCCCAGGCTAATACACAAAGATTATAATGACCTATAGCGCTGCAGCGCGAGCCCAGGCTCGCCTGACCAAATAGAAGTAACGTTCAGACTTTTCGAGTGCGATGTAACTCAAATGGACAGATATGTGGGCTATTATGCGCACCAGGCGGACACTCAGTAAAGCATAAACATAAAAGAAAAGAAAACGAAAATGAAACAAACACAGCCAAGCAAAACAGTGACTAATGACGCTACTGGCACCGTGATTCCTGAAACAAACAGCCATAGTGAGTAACAGTAGCCACGCGTTATGAACGCGCCATAGTATAAACTTTCAGGAGTTTGTACCTGTTCCGCAGCGTAAACGCTACGCAGTGCAGCTAGGGATTCCCAAGACACAGCTACCGTTCCCCCAGCAATACAACGTGTATCTGTGGCAATGAGTAGTGCAGGGGATTATAACAAGCTCAGGCATAATAATAAAGTTGTATAAAAACAAGTCATTATGTTCGTACCTGGCAATGGCACTGAAAGCAAACAATAGCAACCAGCCCCCGTCTGGATCCTCCCAGTCTCACGCTACATCTGAGACAGTTACCCAATTAAGACAGGTGTTCACCACCCCCATAAGAAACAGCATTATCCCCCAAACCGTTACATACCTGCGTACAGGTTTCCACCAGGTAAACGGCTCGCTTTACTGTTGACACGGGCTTAACTTGAGAGAACTATAATAAAGTTTTGTCAGTAAATACGATGTGTGATGTGTGTAATGCAGCGAGTACTCCAACACCGGTGTTGCCCCTTTGTTGCTGGCGAACACTAACGAGACCAAACGATACTTGGGTGTACGGCACGAGACTTTATGCCGTGACTCCCGGTTATTGTCAAAGTAAAAGCCCCCACCTTTACCATCCTAAACAGCTGCCGGCTACATCCATCCCCCTTTAAATAAGTCACCGTCCCGGTGACGAACAAGTAAAGGGTTGCTCCGTTCTAAGATGACAGTGTACAAAGTGAAAGTCCCCCCTGTTCCCCAACTAACCAGCTCCAGGCTACATCCACCCCCCCTTTAGATAAATCACCGTCCCGGTGATGTGCAATTAAAGGGTTGCCATGGTCTAAAGTGACACTGTACAGAATTGGTGGCTACCGGATGAGCTGCAGCCCCTACTGGCCCCGGTGGTTGGACCACTGGGCGGGGGAGATGGTGGGGGTTTGTGTGGACCCCCGCATTCGTTCGGATTGACCGACGAAGGCTTGTGGGTGGTGACTGGGTGGGTGAGGATCCTGGAGTTGGTGGGTCCACCACCTGCTGTATGCTCCTCTGTCCTTCATCGCTCTCACTGATGTCCGACGGAGTTGCTGATGGACTTCTGTCCAGATGGTGGTTGTTCCACGGAACGGCACGGTCTGTGCCAGGGGAAATGTTCGTCGGGGTGGGACGTTCAGGCTCTGGTGCCTCCCCCCCCCCTCCATTCCACTGTGGAGACTGGGTTCTCTGCCCCCGAGGTGAGGATCCTGGAGTTGGTGGGTCCACCACCTTCTGTATGCTCCTCTGTCCTTCATCACTCTCACTGATGTCCGATGGAGTTGCTGATGGGCTTCTGTCCAGATGGTGGTGGTTCCAACGAGCGGCGTGGTCTGTGCCGGGGGGAATGGTTGTCAGGGTGGGACGTTCAGGCTCTGGGGCCTTTTCCGCCCCTCCACTCCACTGCATCACCCATTGATCTTCATCTTCCTGGTCACCGTGGCCCTGCTGCGCCAGATGTTCACCTCTTCGGGAGGGATGATGTTTCACCGAGGAAGTAGGGCTTTCCAAGGAGGTCTCTGCAATTGGCCCCGGAACCACTCTCAATTCCATCCGGTGGATGTTCTTTGCTGTGCCTTGACCATCCAATGGGGTGATAGTGTATACCCGGCCAGCGTCATCCAGGCATTTTACCACCTGATACTTTGTACTATCCCAGACGTCTTGGATCTTGTTCCTTCCAGGGACATGTCGTTTCCTGTAGACAATGGTGCCCATTTGGAGTACAGGGGCTGGCTCTGCTTGCTGCTGTTGAGCGCGTTGGGTTGCTGCAGCTTTAAGCTGCCGCTCAGCGCTGGCAAAAGCAAACTGGAGGAATTCTTGTTGGTCTTGTACCCAATCGCAGACTACCCCATCTCCGAAGCCTTCATCTGCGGTCCCTAAAAGGGCGTCTATGGGTAGTCGGGGCTTGCGTCCGAACATGAGTTCGTAGGGGGAGTGGCCTGTTGATTGGTGCACTGTTGTATTGTAGGCAAACAATAGCTGGGGGAGATGTTGTGGCCATCTTCGCTTCTTATCGGCTGGCAGGGTGCGTAACAGGTCATGCATGGTGCGGTTAAATCTTTCGCACTGCCCATTGCCTTCTGGGCGGTACGGGGTGGTTCGAGACTTTTCCACTCCATACACCCTACACAATGCCTTCAGCAGGTCCCCTTCAAAACTGCGGCCTTGGTCGGAATGCAGGCGTTGAGGGATCCCATAGACGTAGAACCATTTCTCCATCAGGACACGCACCACTGTACTCGCAGTCTGGTCGGGAGTTGGAAATGCTTGGGTGAACTTCGAGAAAACATCTGTGACCACAAGGACATTCTCACGCCCATCTGTCGCTCGGTCTAGGACAGTGAAGTCCATGGCAACGATTTCCAGTGGTCTGGAAGCCAACAGGGAGCCCGGGAAAGTCCTCACCTTCGGATGAACGGCTTTTGCAGCCACACAACGGGAACACTGGTGGCACCATTGCTCAATTTCCCTCCTCATCTGCGGCCAGTAGCACCGTTGTCGGACGAGGTGGGTTGTCCGCTCGCACCCCTGGTGCCCATGATTGTCATGGAGGGCCGTCAGCACTTCGGCCTTCAATACTTCCGGAAGCAGAAGTTGTAGCAGCTCCCTCCTTTCTCCAGGCACATGGGTGCGCCGATACAAGACTCCGTCCCGGTCTCTGATGGTTTTCCACTGCTTGAGTAGTTCCAAGACCGGCTTTGCCTCAGCAGCTCGTTCTTCTGCTGAAGCAGGTCGGCCTCTCTTCCAGTACACCAAGAAGGCGCGAAGTACAGGATCTGCTGCTTGCAATTCCAAAAGGTCCACTGATTGGCGCACTGGGAAAGCATCAATCACAGAGACCATGCCTGAGTGTGGAGGGACCCCTGATGGTTCGCCCTGGAGTAGGGGAACGGTGACTCCTGGCGCCACCTCCTCGATTGTAACAGGGGCCGACTGACCTCCCAACCGCGACAATGAATCTGCATTCTGATTGGAACTTCCTGGCCGATATTTGATCTCGAAGTCGAATAGAGCAAGCTGGGAGGCCCAGCGTTGCTCTACAGCTCCCAGTTTAGCGGTGCGCAAGTAGCTCAGGGGATTGTTATCTGTATAAACTGTAAACTTGGTGCCCAGCAAGTATTCCCTAAACTTTTCGGAGACTGCCCATTTTAGTCCAAGGAGCTCGAGCTTCATTGAGCTATAATTTGACATGTTGCGTTCGGTTGCATGTAACCCCCTACTAGCATAGGCTACTGGTCTCTTCTTTCCCTCAATCTCTTGAGAGAGCACGGCACCAAGTCCAGAGTGACTTGCGTCCACCTCCAAGATGAACGGTTTGGTAAAGTCGGCGTATGCTAGCACCGGAGCACTGACTAACTTCTCCTTCAGTGAACAGAATGCCATTTCACAGGCCTGGTCCCACTTCCCTTCCAGAGCACCAGTGGTCGGCTTCTTCTTGCCATCTTGAAGGATAGCTACCAATCGGTGTAGTGGAGCGGCGTATTTGGCAAATTGCTCTACGAACCTCCGATAATAGGAAGCAAAGCCTAAGAAGGAACGGAGTTCTTTCACGGTTCTCGGCCGCTTCCATTCCGAGACGGCCCGGATTTTCTCTGGGTCAGTCGCGACTCCAAGAGGGGAGATCACATGGCCCAAGTAGCGAACCTCTGCCTGAAAGAAGTGGCATTTTTCTAGCTTCAGCTTTAAGTTGTGTGTTTGCAACCTTCCCAGAACCATTTCTAGACGTTGTAAGTGTGTTTCAAAAGAAGAAGAAAAGATCACGATGTCATCTAAATACAGTAGAAGGGAATGGTACCGTTCATCTCCGAAGATCCGCTCCATTAGACGTTGAAATGTACTGGGCGAGTTGCAAAGTCCGAAAGGCATGCGGTTGAATTCAAATAGCCCGAACGGTGTGCAGAATGCAGTCTTCTGTTTGTCTTTTTCAGCCATCGGGATTTGGTTGTAACCGCTGGTTAAATCAAGGGTCGAGAACAACCTAGAGCCTGCCAGTGCATCCAAGGATTCTTCTATCCGTGGTAAAGGATACGCATCCTTCCTGGTCTTCGCATTTAACTGGCGGTAGTCTACACATAGTCGAATGGATCCATCCTTCTTCTGTACCACTACTATTGGGGCAGAGTAGGGGCTACAGCTCACCCGGACAATATCTCTGTCCAGCAAGTCTTGGATATGGGCCTTAACCTGCTCATACTGGGATGGTGGGAGTCTGCGATAACGTTGGCGTACTGGTGCTTCGTCTAACAAAGGGATCTCATGTTCTATTAGACTAGTGCGCCCAACGTCACCCTCCCCCTGACTAAAGACGGTGCTATACCGTTGAAGCAACGTTCTACCATCTTGTTGTTGAACAGGGGATAACGCAGGCCAGGACAAGCCAGACAGGTCAAGGGTGTTCTGAGCTACACTCTGAGACTGGACCACAGCAACATAACCATTGCTATCATTTTCCTCAAATGTCAGAACCTGGTGATTGATTTGCTTTGTAACATAAAACAGTTTACCTAATACTGTATGAGGTGGAAGCCACACATCTCTGCTTTCCACGTTGACTACGGGAACGGAGGTTTGTCCCTGGTCAAAGGACAGAAACGCTTTAGACATTAGAATGCCAGGGGGGAGGTCTGTGTCTGTTGGCTCGAACAGGACTGAATGAATTGAGGGCCCTACATGTTGGTTACCTCTGGCCGGAACCAGCTTTACAGAGCCTGCCGGAATACAGACAGAAGCACGTCCTGCCACTTTAATACCCCCTAAACACCCTGTAGGTGGTAAACAATCAAGCTGATGGCATTCGGTAAATGCCCGATTCCAAGCCTCCCCTGCCGCCTGGACAGAGGGGGCTTGGAATAAAGAAGACCCATGCTGTTGGAACAGTTCGTTGTAGCACTGGCTGATTATGTTCATGCCCACCAACCCCGGGATTTTAGACTTTTGTTCTCTAGTGTAGGAGTCACTCGAATCTTGGACAACAAGAATCCCCATCTTTGGTAGTTTCCTACCCAACATATGAATGTCTACTTCTAGGTAACCTAAGTACGGGATTTTTAGCCCGTTGGCCGCTCTGAGTTGGAGCCAGCGACACTGTTGTAGCTGCCCTGAAAGAGACTGGAAATGTTTGTGAAAGAAGTCTGCTGTAAGTGTTGTAACCATCGAGCCGGTATCCAATAAACATGGTACCGTAACCCCTTGCATTACCACTTCTACCACTGGGCACTGTCCCATTAGCCTAGACATAGAGTTGGATGTTGCAGTTGAGCCGATGTTACCCGTTTCTGGTGTGTGGCTCGCTACACCAGTGGGAACTAGTTTCCCTGCATCTCTGCAGTGTTTGCCATCAAGCCCCCCTCTGTCCTACTAACAGCACCACCCGACCCCCTCCCGAGTCGACAGAACCTTGCAATATGCCCCGCTTGGTTGCAACGAATACAGATAGGTTTTCCTGTGGGATCATAACGGTAAGCTTTGGCTGGTCTACTTGTGGTTACTGTAGTAGTCTGTGGCTGTGTATTAGTCAAAGCAAAGTGTTTCAATAAAAGGTCCAATTGAGCTTGTTGTTTACTAAGACTCTCTTTTAACTCTAGCAATTCATTAGAAGACTTGGCGACTACAGTTTGGCTTTCTATGTTACACTCACCCACCACCTCAATTTGTGTATCACAGGAATATGCGCGGGTTCTTGGGTTGCCAACATGTTCGCCCTCCTCCACCCATCGGATGGCTTCGCTACGGATAGTCAGAAAGGAAACATCAGGGTTAAGACGTAGTGAGCGTTTCAATTCTCTACGAAGCATACCATCTCTGACATGTTCAATAAATTGGTCACGGACCAGGTGATCAGTGTTAGGGATAGTTGTAGGGCTTCTACGCTTAATGGCCTCCATTAGAGATAACAAAGCATGTGAAAATTCTCGCAATGATTCCCCTTCTAACTGTCTGCGTTGAAAAAATTGTTTCTGTAAGCTAATGTATGACTGCGAGCAACCATAGATTTCAACTAAAACATCCAACATTCGTTTATGGTCTTTTCTATCAGCAGCAGGCCGAAATTTTATTTCAGTTTTTGCTTCACCATCTAGATGGTCATACACAAACAGCGCCTTCTCGGCAGGGGACATGTGACGGCTTTCCAAAGACCTGCGCATTTCCTCTACCCAATCTTCCACAATTAACCCATCTGAAGATTTGCCAGAAAACTTTGGGCATTTCCTCTCCCTTGGCACAAACACATAACGCTCAGACATGGAAACACGGGCGTCTGTAGTGTTACTCACACTGGGCTGTTGAGTTGGGTCAACAACGGCTTGTGGGGCAGAATTATTAGTGGCCTCGGAAGCTTTTAACCTGTCATTATCAGCCTGTAACTGTTGTAATCGCTCTGTTAATATTCTAACTTGTTCCTCCATACTAACAGGTTCAGACATGGCTAACAATTGTCAATACAAGAGTCAGGGAGGAGAAAAAAAGAAAAGAGAAAAAAATTCTTCTTGGCCCGCCGACTTCGGAGTCAACCTTGTGTCTTCGTATAGTTGGTCAATCTTCAGTCAATAGCCACTGTTTTGCTTAATAAATAAAAAAAATCAAACAAACAAAAACTGAGTGCCACCAATATGCTATGGCCCTAAGCCAACCGTAGGTGCCTGTATTTCTATATCAGCACTAGAAAATTACCGACTACGCCATTTGTGACCTCTAGCTAGTGTAATGCATAACCCCTAATTTGTCAAAAACAGGGAGTAAGGCACACAGGGAACCAATAGTGCGGATATAGTACAAATATTTATTTTCTTTCTATATATGACTTAAAAGGAGCCAATCCCTACAACGAGATGGCTGAAGATTCACAGTTTTAATAATTTAATAGTAAAAGACATTTATAGTAGAAATGAGTTACAGTACAGACCATATGAAAAAGATGTGCAAATATGCAATAGTAACAGGGCACCCACAATTTGGCTTAATGTACACACAAAGGCTGTAAGCCACTAGCCAGGCCACCAGGGAAGCTGCCTCACTGAGACCAAAAACAAATCAAAGCAAATAAAAGAATGTGAAACAAAAGCACACCCACACACACACGCACACGTTTAGGAGGCAATTGATTCAATAGGTGTGTAGAATATCACACTAAACAATAAACACTGCAAACAAGAGTGAGGAAGCTCCCTAGTGACTGGTATGTTGTTCACAGGGCCTTAATATAACGTATAGCTCAAGAGAGGGGCCTATTGACCTAGCGTATAGGGGCTTGCCCAGACTAATACACAAAGATTATAATGACCTATAGCGCTGCAGCGCGAGCCCAGGCTCGCCTGACCAAATAGAAGTAACGTTCAGACTTTTCGAGTGCGATGTAGCTCAAATGGACAGATATGTGGGCTATTATGCGCACCAGGCGGACACTCAGTAAAGCATAAACATAAAAGAAAAGAAAACGAAAATGAAACAAACACAGCCAAGCAAAACAGTGACTAATGACGCTACTGGCACCGTGATTCCTGAAACAAACAGCCATAGTGAGTAAACAGTAGCCACGCGCTATGAACGCGCCATAGTATAAACTTTCAGGAGTTTGTACCTGTTCCGCAGCGTAAACGCTACGCAGTGCAGCTAGGGATTCCCAAGACACAGCTACCGTTCCCCCAGCAATACAACGTGTATCTGTGGCAATGAGTAGTGCAGGGGATTATAACAAGCTCAGGCATAATAATAAAGTTGTATAAAAACAAGTCATTATGTTCGTACCTGGCAATGGCACTGAAAGCAAACAATAGCAACCAGCCCCCGTCTGGATCCTCCCAGTCTCACGCTACATCTGAAACAGTTACCCAATTAAGACAGGTGTTCACCACCCCCATAAGAAACAGCATTATCCCCCAAACCGTTACATACCTGCGTACAGGTTTCCACCAGGTAAACGGCTCGCTTTACTGTTGACACGGGCTTAACTTGAGAGAACTATAATAAAGTTTTGTCAGTAAATACGATGTGTGATGTGTGTAATGCAGCGAGTACTCCAACACCGGTGTTGCCCCTTTGTTGCTGGCGAACACTAACGAGACCAAACGATACTTGGGTGTACGGCACGAGACTTTATGCCGTGACTCCCGGTTATTGTCAAAGTAAAAGCCCCCACCTTTACCATCCTAAACAGCTGCCGGCTACATAAGGAACATACACTATGAACTCAATGCAGGGAAGCTGCACTTTTTAAAATTCAATTTCATTCAACTTACTTGTATACTGCCAAATACAGTACATTTGTCTCGCGGTGCTAACAGTAGAGGAAGCACCCATGAGTAACTGGGGCAAGGAAAAACTCCCTATACTTCTATTATTGATAATTCAGTTTAGGTAGAAACCTTGGGCAGATCCGTCTGGGCTCAACCCACCTGCCTAGGTGAAGTACCTGTACGGTCAGTGGTCACGTCATGGCACGTAGACTGTCCATGGTCATCACAGAGTAACAGTATGAACGCAGAATATTGTCTGAGAGTATTAGACAAATACCACAACACCTCACTAGCCAACTGCAACCAATAATTGGGCAGTTCACGAAACTTAATCTAAAAAAGATTTTAGTATTGAACATGCTTTTAAGTCAGATCAGGATAACTAAAGACAGGTCTACTATCCACCATGCCTCCGAAAAAAGACCACCGGTGCTGAATGGCCTGCGCTAAGGGGGAAAAGCTTCAGACATACATTGCATTCCAAACTATTATGCTTTCTTTGTTGATTTTTCCAGAATAGTCTGTGCAATGACAATGAAGACCACTTTGTAATCATCATAAATTACGTAATAAGCCTATCACTTTTAATGAAAAATGATAACAAAAGAAGCAAAGAGCATTTTTGCCAACCACTCAAAATACATTGTTCTAAATTACTGTACGTTTAGACCACGAGCGATAAATGCCCAAGAGTTCCTGAAGAGTCCCAAGAAACATCGTTTGGCACAGCAACAAAAGCGGCAAAGTGGGCTATTACGTTAGGCATTCAAACGTTAAATACTGTTTTTCTAAAAGAGCCACAGCGGGACATCGATATTCTGATTGGTAGCTGCTGAACCACGTCATAGCTCATTACATAAAGTCAACCGACTTTCACCGCTCAAGTTGCTCAAGTTTCATTGCCCATCACACCTGGCGCTTTTGTTACCGAAGTTGCCCGTTTCCATACAAAGTCAGTTACTTCAGTCGCTCGTGGTCTGAGTCTACAGTTATTATCCAAAATAGTAGTTTCAACACATAACAAATTGTAAACAATTGAAAATATACACCTGGTTCAGATTGATATTTTGCAGGAGATTATGTTTCTAATAGGGGAATGAAACAAACAAATCTTTCACATAATTCATGAAACTTTCTAAGATATCATGTTTCTGAAATTCTTTTCCTTCTTCCCTTGTTTCCCTGGATATTCTTTCCCTTGTTCAAGGATTGATTCATTTTGGGATTATGTTATCCATGCAGTAAAGACAAGCTGCAGTTCAGACTAAAGGTGCCCTGATTGTGCTCATGGCAGCACATCAGACCGGAGGCTTTGCTCTCTAAATAAAGCATGTTGTGTGTACCAAACCATTGCAAAACAATACCTAGGCATACCACAATGCTACTTATATTAGAGGATGGTTTGTGTTTTCATGAGACATAAAATTAATTATGTGTGTGGTCACAAGAGCTGACTACAGACAGCTTGTGGCACCCAAATGACTGGGGTAGAATTATTATTTGTGGTTACTTTGATGTCTACTGGACAACTTGTCCTTACTCCAAGGAAAACATAAGCTCTATCTGATAAATTATTTTGTCGGTTTCACCCAGGAGCGTCGTCGTGTAAAGCCAGCCGAAGTTTATCAACCTCCCAACATAGAAATGTATCGAAAAGGTGATATCAAAGAAAGTCCCATGTAACCTTATCTGTTAGTGTTATGTTATCTTTCTCCTATATAATAGAAAACCTGGATATTTTAAGTTCTTTACAAGCAGTTTAAGAAGTGTGTTTAGAAAAATTAGCAAAAAAGGTTGTTTGTATTAGTGTGTCATCTTTTTCGAAATAAAATCTAGCTTATTTAGGTAGCTCAAAATACTTTTATGACAGCTAAAAAGTGGTATTCATCATAATTGCATAAACTTATCTGCTAAACTAAGACAACATATCAAAATTTAGAATGCAGTGTAGTAGCCTAGGCTTGTGTAGCCTTCCATAACCCAAAACAAACAGTAAAACTGCATTTTTGTAATGTGTCACTGATATTAAAACAGGTTTGTTCAGGTCAATCTCAGGATATCATGGTGCTCATACTGTTTATACCCAGAGGAAAAAAGAGAGGCTTAATAGAGGGTTCTGCGCGATTTTAAACAGAAAGAGAACGGTTTGAATTTGCTACCAGCCAACTAACAGGATATGAAAAGACACAGGTTTGAAATCCCAAATTCCTTTAGCAGTCCTCGTTTTCTTACATGTAACTACTCAAAGCCACTCCCACTGATATCGCAAGTGTGATGTCTACGGCTAAGAGGCACAGATGAGCTCGCAGAGGGGCACATTTTACTCCGAAACATATAATTTATCAATCACATTGAGTTCTAGGTGATATATGTGTAGCCGGTATAGTGACGGTAACCAGGAAATGCCACTTTGTGGGCAGCAGCCCGGGGGTTAATTAGCCTTATTAACTATACAGGTGAAGTCCCCCTTTAAATACGGGTGCTGTGCGGCAGTTTACAATGGTTTCGTTCAGTTGAAGCGTTCCAGAGTAGCTGCACTACTAACAGTGTGAACGGAGTTATTGCATCGGGGGCTGTGATAGGCAACATAGCAGGCCTGCCGGAGTTTGGAGTGATTTTGCCACTTGTTACACGGAAGTTTCATCTCCAGCGGAGAACGCTTGGGGCCCTATTGGGGCCCAAAGTCAACTGTTGTTTGACGGATGGCGCATATGGTTTTGGGGGCGTGTCGGCGGCTTTTTGCTACTTTCACAGCGCAGAAAATGAACTTCGCGCCGGTGCAAAGTCCAAAAAGGTTGGACTTAGGATGCCTAATTAATCATGGGTGTGTTATGGGTGTAACACAGACATAACCAATGACAGATCAATCTCTCATTCCCTTTAAGAACGAACAGCGCAAAGCGCCTGGTGAATTGCTATCACACCAGCTGATCTCCTCCTTGTGCATTTAAAGAAATTAAAATATTGAATAGCGAGCAAGCTCACACGTTGGGTCTAGTCATAGTCAGAGCCGTAATGGGTATGGTAATATTAAATTGATGTCTACAGGCTGCACAAGACACGAAGGAAGCTGATTTAGTCCTGATAGATATCTCGGAATATTCATTCGAAAGCGAAAGTAAATTTGATTCTCCATTTAACGTCCCCCCTTCTTATATCCTCACGCGTTTTCTGTTGCAGGCTAATAAATTGTGGTTAACCACATCTTCCTGAGCATCATAATGATTTTCCGATTGTAATAATTATTGTTGTGGCCGTCATTGTTATGCTGGAACAAGGTCTGCATTACCTATTGCGTTGTGCGTCCATAAAATAGCATTTCAGGAATGCGTGACTGACGAATGACCAGGTTTTTTCAAGTCACTGGCGGATCCCTTTCTCCGTCTGTATAATAGCATCTTTTGCGCTTTGCCCCTAGCCACACCTTTGACACACCTCCGAGGACGCAAAGTCACTTGCTAGTTAGACAACGTGAATTACTTGACAGAAAAACGAACCATGCGCTCGCACAAAATAGCAATGACAGCTTGCGCGAGTCGCGAAGGCATGGTGCGCCGCCTGCAAGATAGGGCCCTTGGAGTTCTTACAGCGATTTGCTTTTCCTACTCCGTGAATATACGTCGTACAGCTTCATACTGGTTAAATTGCTGCTCCGCTGGCGTAGGAGAGTGTCAACAGCGGCTTGCTTTCCCACTCCTCTGTTATACATCGTACAGATTCATACTGGTTAAATTGCTGCTCTGCTGGTGCGTGAGTGTTGATAGCCACAAGTCTCAGGACACGACTTTAACGAGCATCGTCGTGCTGGTCGGCCACTGTTTTTCCTGTATATTGTTTGTGCATTTTTTGTTTTGAGTATTTGTGATTTGGTTTGTTTTCTTTTTCTGTGTGTTTATGTCCCTGGTGTCAGTAGTCTGGCTTATAGGCTACCATTGACTGGACGCAGGGAGGCCTGTGTCGTAGCTTAGGCCGAATTGTTTGAATTATTGTTGTGTGTTGTAATTGTGTCTGTTTGTCTGTCTGTCTGTGTGTGTTTCGTGCGGGCCTAGTCTACCTGCCCTGCCAGTCTAACTCTGTATTCTGTGTTGGTGTTTGTCTGTGTCTGTCTTGTTCGTGGGCCAGGAGTATCGTGCAATAGCTCTTGGACTGTGGTGTACTTTTTTAATATTTTGGCCTGATTGCTGTGCATATTACTTGCATTCCCTAACAGGGCTAGCCTAGACTCTAGACGTACCCCTAGTGGTAGCAAATTTGAATTTGCACAGAGGTACGTCTAGAGGCCACTGATAGAAACCCGTTTTAGCCTTCCTCTGGAGGCGGATAACCAATCACAGCGCGGTATGTGTACAGGAAATCGTAAGGCGGGCTTTGTACGATGACGACAGCCCTGCTCAAACCAGAGCGGAATCGTCTTTGGCTTTAGTTTTGGACGAATTGCACTTGTCATTTTCTTTGAAAGTGAAACAAGAAAGTGCACTGAAGTTTTTCGTTCTGAAAAAGATGTCTTTGCCGTGTTACCGACGGGCTACGGGAAAAGTTTGATATACCAGCTGGTACCACTGGCCGGAACGCTAGCCTATTACGTGGAGAGGCAGTTTAAAAGACAACGCAATCACCCGCCCCTCCATTGAGGTACAGTCTATCAGTGGTCTTCAGACTATACATTCTTATGATATAGTCTGACGTGTCAGGCTATAACAGGGCTGCCCTGTACCCTGAGTGCCATTTGTCTTATGTGTTATTTATTCATTTCAATAAAATTGTATCTTTTTGATTACGTCAGCCCCAGTAGCGTTCATTTATTTGAACAGCCTGTAAACTTTAAATATTCAAATCTGCTCTGCAGGTGAAAATTAACTTTTAAGAATAAGATACTTGTCTTCTGTTACGTTTTAACTGGAGTAACAACTTCAAGGAAAAAAAACGTGTCAGTTTTCTCTAGTTTTGCTCAAAAAGGGTCTTGCTTACAGCAATGGCATAGCGCCACCTAGAGGGACGGGGGAATATAGAAAAACCATACTAGAAACCCTGTTCATGTTAGATAGGCTAGATCTACAGAAAAACCATACTAAGGCCCAGTCCCATTTCTATCACTTCACTATCACTTCCCCTCGATTTTGGCCCTAACACTCGGTTTGCGCGTTCATGTGTAAGTGTAGGGTGTCCCAATACTTTCGGGACCGAGGGATAGTGGCTTTCAGCCCTTCAAATCGGCCCTTCAAACGGAGGGAGGTCGGGTGCAGACTTCGAACGAAGTGAAGTTGAAGTGAAGATGAAATTACCCACGATTCTTTGCGAACTGCGTATCGGTACCCGATCTGTGTCCGACTGCCCGAGCTGTGTCCCGTTCTCTCAGCTCTGGATAAGAACTTCAAAAATATAGCTACTATTGCAATTAAGCATGTATATATATATTTTAATGTTGGGATATCTTAGTTTGATGTAAATTCAGTTGAATTCCGCACTGGTGTGTTAAAACATGACTATTAGAAAGATCGATATTTTTCAAAGTGCGCAAATCTTTCACCAGAATTACCAGAGCCTCTCATGTGGGTGATGATAATTGTCGATGACGGCTTTTGAACAGTTTACCCCGGTTAAGAGCCTTATATCCATTCAGTGTTAACGATAGACGCATGAAACAGGTGAAGACGTTTTTATGCGAAGTGCTGTCCCATTTATTAGGGGAAGATCGCACTTCTCACTTCACAATCGAGGGGTGCCTCATCTTGGTGGGAACTCGAAAACGAGTGCTAGTGTTAGGGAATAGAAATGGGATTGGGCCCAACCCTGTTCATTTTAAGTGGGTTACATCTGCAATGTTAAGTTACATTACTACATTACTACAACTGTTACATTGATTACAATAAATGTTGGTACTGTAACATTTCTGTGTTTTTTCCATTTTATTTAGTAATATTATGCTAAATTATCTAAATTTTCTTCTACAGAGTAGGATCAAAGTATTATCAAATGAACTGAACAGTGTAATGAGATTACTCTATTAGTGTAATTAAAAACCCAGAGTTAATTCAGGGTCATTTCATTGTTAATTTTTAACTTTAAATTGAGTACACTGGCTATAAAGTAAATTTTACTCTATTTTTGAGTGGGACCAAATGTTACAGGGTTCCCACTCTTTCTTCAACATCAAATTTAAAGACTTTTCCAGGACATTTCAAGGCTTTTACCCTCAAATTCAAGGACACGGATCGAGGTGTAGGCTAATGTTATCGGAACAACAATACACCAATTCTCGATACAACAACATGCTAATAGAATTTCCTTTATTGCTATACCTATGAAATAAAGAGGTATGACTGGCCAGTGGTGATCGGCGTAGTGAGCAAATTCATGTTTAGAATGAGATCTTTTAAAATCAAGGTTTGGTGTAGGCCTAATTCCAGCATAGCCCTGTTGTACAATTTTGCTTAGTGCACTAGATAACTAGCCTGACATGCCAGACTATAACAGTATAGTCTGGAGACCAGTGATAGACCCCCCGAGTAAAACTGTGGCTATTTGTTAGCAATGCAGTGTATATTGGCATGTTGCAACCAGGTGTTCTTTTATTTTGAGCTTGTTTAATGTGCCTCGCTGCTGGCATTGAAACTTGTGTGTGTGTGGCCTTTATGGAATCATAACTTGTCCGCCAACATAGCACTTTGAAACGTCTTGTTGTTGTACAGTATGTGCCAGGACTCCACCAAACCACCAGAAAAGGGAGTGGTGTTGGAACTGCAGGTGTTCAGTCACAGGCATAAATTATCAGAGGGCCACAGTTATTTACAGGTTTATCAACATTCTAAATGGGTGATGATTGAAAAATACAGATCGTGCCTTATAACCTACATGTACAAGCACTAGATAACAAGGCACATCATTCTTCAAATTTGTCAGTGAAAACATTTCAGGCAAAGCTGTGAACACAATACAGATAATGTTGTTTGATGTTGTTCGCTATATTTTTGTGATATATATAGGCCTATAGAAACAGGCCTAATTAACATGAAGAAATATTAGTCATATCTTTACTTAACGTTAATGATAAACAGAGTAATTATCACTCCTAAATCATTATGATTAAATACTGGAACAGAACCCGATCCTATGATCTTTAATCATAATGATTTAGGAGTGATAATTACTCTGTTTAAAGATATGCTAGCAATGCAGTGTATTTTGGCATGTTGCAACCAGGTGTTCTTTTATTTTGAGTTTGTTTAATGTGTTTAATACTACCATCATCAAACACACAAAAAAAATACCTTTTTTCACGATATTTACGGCAGAGCAGACCCTCCAATTATTTGTTACAAGGGTTAAAGTTAACCAAAAAAAACACAAATGAAAAGTAGTGCTGGCAAAATTAACTGATTAATCACGTGATTAATCCAAAAAATTTAACTCGGATTAAAAAAATTAACTCAGATTAATCCTGATGGATTTTTCATGGCATGTATTATGTTAAATTTCAGATAGAAAATGGAACGGTTATCAAGTCAAAATATACAAAGATTATGGCCTAGCTCCTGAATGTCCAACAACATGTTTGGGGAATCATTCGGGGTAGGGGACAGGTGTGAATTGCCCTATTTGAGACAAACAAAGCCAACTATTCAGTATCAGGGACTTTACAGGGCAAAATAAGGATACAATATACCCTAGCATCCAAATTCTTACTGGAGGAAATGAGTTGCGATTAAAAGTGATTAATCACGATTAATCTTTGAAAAATTTTGTGATTAATCAGATTAATTTTTTTAATCGTTTGACAGCACTAATGAAAAGTATAACAGACGGTGTCGGGTTCAACCTATTTTCTTGAGCTTTTTAGACTTTGGCTCCCTGACTATTTAGTGGACGTTGTCAGCACATGTGTTCTGTGCATATGGAATGTATTTCTGGACAGGCACTGAGTATTTGAAGGGAAAAGAAAAACATTTTTCACATTTATCTGATGAATAATACACTGTATACACTAAAATAGGCACAATTTTCTTTCGCGATATTTCCGGCAGAGCAGACCCTCCAATTATTGGTTCTTAGGGTCAAAATTAACAGAAAAAACTCAAATAAAAAGTATCAGACCATGTCCGGTTCAACCCATTTTTGAGACTTTGGCTCCCTGACTATATACTATTCTATTTAAAAATACAAACCAGACAAATGTATCTCCCCAGCTTATCAAAAAGCAGCAAGTGTCTGCGAATCTGAATGAGTGGCTAAATTAAATTATAATTTTCCAGGTCAGTACATAATTTTTCCAGGACAATTTAACATTTTAGCCAATTTCCAGGTGTTTTCAATGACTGGAAAGGCCATCTCTAAAATTTCAGGTTTTCCAGGTTTTCCAGGACGCGTGGGAACCCTGATGTTACCTGAAACAGAGTAAAATCAACTCTCTAGGAGTCAAATTAACACTTCAGCACTTCAACAATTTTTTTTATAACAGCAAAAAAAGTGGGGATACAAATACAACCTATGACTCCTCTACATGGGTTTGGAATACAGATCTGTCTAACTTACTTACTGTGCTGTAAATACTTTTTAAATGACTTTTTAGGAGTTTTCTCCACGTTAATGCTCTAAACAGGAAATCAGGTCAAAGACAAGAATCAGGTTTGAAATTTCATATGGCTAAACAACCAGTTGATGTTGTTTTTGCTCTATTCTCATTTTATGCTTTGAAAATAATATCTCTATCAGTACATTATGTTTTTATTGGCATTTTGCCAAATCCTTTTGAAAATTATTTGCATGTTGTGAACTGGCCTGTACACAAGGAAACAAAATTAAGAGGGGGGGAAGTGGGCGGAACAAAAATTCCCTTTGTCGCATTGTTCTGATAACATACTTGGAGAGGTTCAAAGATGGTTGATAATCAGAACAAAATCTATCATGGTTCATGCTTATGTGAGCAAACTGGAAGTAATTTTTTGTTCCGCTTACTGTAAATGGGTGTGCCTTTACATGCTTGGCTGCAGTACTGTATGTCATGACTTGGTGCCCATGAAAGCAACTTCATTTTTTTAATAAGGAACATACACTATGAACTCAATGCAGGGAAGCTGCACTTTTTAAAATTCAATTTCATTCAACTTACTTGTATACTGCCAAATACAGTACATTTGTCTCGCGGTGCTAACAGTAGAGGAAGCACCCATGAGTAACTGGGGCAAGGAAAAACTCCCTATACTTCTATTATTGATAATTCAGTTTAGGTAGAAACCTTGGGCAGATCCGTCTGGGCTCAACCCACCTGCCTAGGTGAAGTACCTGTACGGTCAGTGGTCACGTCATGGCACGTAGACTGTCCATGGTCATCACAGAGTAACAGTATGAACGCAGAATATTGTCTGAGAGTATTAGACAAATACCACAACACCTCACTAGCCAACTGCAACCAATAATTGGGCAGTTCACGAAACTTAATCTAAAAAAGATTTTAGTATTGAACATGCTTTTAAGTCAGATCAGGATAACTAAAGACAGGTCTACTATCCACCATGCCTCCGAAAAAAGACCACCGGTGCTGAATGGCCTGCGCTAAGGGGGGAAAAGCTTCAGACATACATTGCATTCCAAACTATTATGCTTTCTTTGTTGATTTTTCCAGAATAGTCTGTGCAATGACAATGAAGACCACTTTGTAATCATCATAAATTACGTAATAGGCCTATCACTTTTAATGAAAAATGATAACAAAAGAAGCAAAGAGCATTTTTGCCAACCACTCAAAATACATTGTTCTAAATTACTGTACGTTTAGACCACGAGCGATAAATGCCCAAGAGTTCCTGAAGAGTCCCAAGAAACATCGTTTGGCACAGCAACAAAAGCGGCAAAGTGGGCTATTACGTTAGGCATTCAAACGTTAAATACTGTTTTTCTAAAAGAGCCACAGCGGGACATCGATATTCTGATTGGTAGCTGCTGAACCACGTCATAGCTCATTACATAAAGTCAACCGACTTTCACCGCTCAAGTTGCTCAAGTTTCATTGCCCATCACACCTGGCGCTTTTGTTACCGAAGTTGCCCGTTTCCATACAAAGTCAGTTACTTCAGTCGCTCGTGGTCTGAGTCTACAGTTATTATCCAAAATAGTAGTTTCAACACATAACAAATTGTAAACAATTGAAAATATACACCTGGTTCAGATTGATATTTTGCAGGAGATTATGTTTCTAATAGGGGAATGAAACAAACAAATCTTTCACATAATTCATGAAACTTTCTAAGATATCATGTTTCTGAAATTCTTTTCCTTCTTCCCTTGTTTCCCTGGATATTCTTTCCCTTGTTCAAGGATTGATTCATTTTGGGATTATGTTATCCATGCAGTAAAGACAAGCTGCAGTTCAGACTAAAGGTGCCCTGATTGTGCTCATGGCAGCACATCAGACCGGAGGCTTTGCTCTCTAAATAAAGCATGTTGTGTGTACCAAACCATTGCAAAACAATACCTAGGCATACCACAATGCTACTTATATTAGAGGATGGTTTGTGTTTTCATGAGACATAAAATTAATTATGTGTGTGGTCACAAGAGCTGACTACAGACAGCTTGTGGCACCCAAATGACTGGGGTAGAATTATTATTTGTGGTTACTTTGATGTCTACTGGACAACTTGTCCTTACTCCAAGGAAAACATAAGCTCTATCTGATAAATTATTTTGTCGGTTTCACCCAGGAGCGTCGTCGTGTAAAGCCAGCCGAAGTTTATCAACCTCCCAACATAGAAATGTATCGAAAAGGTGATATCAAAGAAAGTCCCATGTAACCTTATCTGTTAGTGTTATGTTATCTTTCTCCTATATAATAGAAAACCTGGATATTTTAAGTTCTTTACAAGCAGTTTAAGAAGTGTGTTTAGAAAAATTAGCAAAAAAGGTTGTTTGTATTAGTGTGTCATCTTTTTCGAAATAAAATCTAGCTTATTTAGGTAGCTCAAAATACTTTTATGACAGCTAAAAAGTGGTATTCATCATAATTGCATAAACTTATCTGCTAAACTAAGACAACATATCAAAATTTAGAATGCAGTGTAGTAGCCTAGGCTTGTGTAGCCTTCCATAACCCAAAACAAACAGTAAAACTGCATTTTTGTAATGTGTCACTGATATTAAAACAGGTTTGTTCAGGTCAATCTCAGGATATCATGGTGCTCATACTGTTTATACCCAGAGGAAAAAGAGAGGCTTAATAGAGGGTTCTGCGCGATTTTAAACAGAAAGAGAACGGTTTGAATTTGCTACCAGCCAACTAACAGGATATGAAAAGACACAGGTTTGAAATCCCAAATTCCTTTAGCAGTCCTCGTTTTCTTACATGTAACTACTCAAAGCCACTCCCACTGATATCGCAAGTGTGATGTCTACGGCTAAGAGGCACAGATGAGCTCGCAGAGGGGCACATTTTACTCCGAAACATATAATTTATCAATCACATTGAGTTCTAGGTGATATATGTGTAGCCGGTATAGTGACGGTAACCAGGAAATGCCACTTTGTGGGCAGCAGCCCGGGGGTTAATTAGCCTTATTAACTATACAGGTGAAGTCCCCCTTTAAATACGGGTGCTGTGCGGCAGTTTACAATGGTTTCGTTCAGTTGAAGCGTTCCAGAGTAGCTGCACTACTAACAGTGTGAACGGAGTTATTGCATCGGGGGCTGTGATAGGCAACATAGCAGGCCTGCCGGAGTTTGGAGTGATTTTGCCACTTGTTACACGGAAGTTTCATCTCCAGCGGAGAACGCTTGGGGCCCTATTGGGGCCCAAAGTCAACTGTTGTTTGACGGATGGCGCATATGGTTTTGGGGGCGTGTCGGCGGCTTTTTGCTACTTTCACAGCGCAGAAAATGAACTTCGCGTCGGTGCAAAGTCCAAAAAGGTTGGACTTAGGATGCCTAATTAATCATGGGTGTGTTATGGGTGTAACACAGACATAACCAATGACAGATCAATCTCTCATTCCCTTTAAGAACGAACAGCGCAAAGCGCCTGGTGAATTGCTATCACACCAGCTGATCTCCTCCTTGTGCATTTAAAGAAATTAAAATATTGAATAGCGAGCAAGCTCACACGTTGGGTCTAGTCATAGTCAGAGCCGTAATGGGTATGGTAATATTAAATTGATGTCTACAGGCTGCACAAGACACGAAGGAAGCTGATTTAGTCCTGATAGATATCTCGGAATATTCATTCGAAAGCGAAAGTAAATTTGATTCTCCATTTAACGTCCCCCTTCTTATATCCTCACGCGTTTTCTGTTGCAGGCTAATAAATTGTGGTTAACCACATCTTCCTGAGCATCATAATGATTTTCCGATTGTAATAATTATTGTTGTGGCCGTCATTGTTATGCTGGAACAAGGACTGCATTACCTATTGCGTTGTGCGTCCATAAAATAGCATTTCAGGAATGCGTGACTGACGAATGACCAGGTTTTTTCCAGTCACTGGCGGATCCCTTTCTCCGTCTGTATAATAGCATCTTTTGCGCTTTGCCCCTAGCCACACCTTTGACACACCTCCGAGGACGCAAAGTCACTTGCTAGTTAGACAACGTGAATTACTTGACAGAAAAACGAACCATGCGCTCGCACAAAATAGCAATGACAGCTTGCGCGAGTCGCGAAGGCATGGTGCGCCGCCTGCAAGATAGGGCCCTTGGAGTTCTTACAGCGATTTGCTTTTCCTACTCCGTGAATATACGTCGTACAGCTTCATACTGGTTAAATTGCTGCTCCGCTGGCGTAGGAGAGTGTCAACAGCGGCTTGCTTTCCCACTCCTCTGTTATACATCGTACAGATTCATACTGGTTAAATTGCTGCTCTGCTGGTGCGTGAGTGTTGACAGCCACAAGTCTCAGGACACGACTTTAACGAGCATCGTCGTGCTGGTCGGCCACTGTTTTTCCTGTATATTGTTTGTGCATTTTTTGTTTTGAGTATTTGTGATTTGGTTTGTTTTCTTTTTCTGTGTGTTTATGTCCCTGGTGTCAGTAGTCTGGCTTATAGGCTACCATTGACTGGACGCAGGGAGGCCTGTGTCGTAGCTTAGGCCGAATTGTTTGAATTATTGTTGTGTGTTGTAATTGTGTCTGTTTGTCTGTCTGTCTGTGTGTGTTTCGTGCGGGCCTAGTCTACCTGCCCTGCCAGTCTAACTCTGTATTCTGTGTTGGTGTTTGTCTGTGTCTGTCTTGTTCGTGGGCCAGGAGTATCGTGCAATAGCTCTATAGGGGGCAGTAGTTGTTTGTAGTGTGAATTGTGTGCAATCTAAGGTGTTCCTTAAACAGTGTGTTTATGCTGCTGAAATTGGTGTGTATTGGTTACTTGGACTGTGGTGTACTTTTTTAATATTTTGGCCTGATTGCTGTGCATATTACTTGCATTCCCTAACAGGGCTGCCCTGTACCCCGAGTGCCATTTGTCTTATGTGTTATTTATTCATTTCAATAAAATTGTATCTTTTTGATTACGTCAGCCCCAGTAGCGTTCATTTATTTGAACAGCCTGTAAACTTTAAATATTCAAATCTGCTCTGTGGAGCCCCCTATAGGTTACATATGGGCAAAAAAATAATAAATTGCATTTGCCAAAATATTGCAGGTGCTGTGTTACTGTTTCATTGTCTTTCGCAAGCTTTACATGAGTAACCTCACTCACGTCAGATGCAGCGCCCTCTTAGGCGCATGCATCTGATGACGCGTGATAAGAAAATTGTTTCAGAAGACCGGGCTTCATCAAAAATCCTTACTTATACTTAGCCTAGAACTTTAGACGTACCCCTAGCGGTAGCAAATTTGAATGTGCACAGCGGATACGTCTAGAGGCCACTGATAGAAACCCGTTGTATCCTGACTCTGGCGGCGGATAACCAATCACAGCACGGTATGTGTACAGGAAATCGTAAGGCGGGCTTTGTACGATGACTGCTCAAACCAGAGCCGTATATAGAGAATCGTCTTTGGCTTTAGTTTTGGACGAATTGCACTTGTCATTTTCTTTGAAAGTTAAACAAGAAAGTGCACTGAAGTCTTTCGTTCTGAAAAAAAGATGTCTTTGCCGTGTTACCGACGGGCTACGGGAAAAATTTGATATACCAGCTGGTACCACTGGCCGGAACGCTAGCCTATTACGTGGAGAGGCAGTTTGACGCAATCACCCGCCCCTCCATTGAGGCACAGTCTATCAGTGGTCTTCAGACTATACATTCTTATGATATAGTCTGGCGTGTCAGGCTAACTTATACTTGGAGTAACTGTTAGATGTGTTTTGTAAGTTTGCTAGAGATGAGTTACGTCAAAAATCCCACTCTGTGCTCCGTACGCGTCTCCTGGTTGGTCCGGTTGGTTTATATCGGACCTGAAATATCTTTTAATGGACTTGACATCAGATGGATGTGCCTGAAGGGGCGCTGCATTTGACGTGAGTGAAGTTATTACATGGGTATATCTGCTCTTACAATGCAGGTATTTTGGTGTAAATATCGCCAACATTTGGGCCAATCAGTAACCCTGTTCCCTGCTTAGGGACCTAAAGTAATGTTGAACTTCAGCCTATGCAAAAATGTGCCATGTAGTTAGGCCTAACTCCTAATATTAGTTTTGTTTTTTATATTTGGAGAGCTGAAATTAGAAAGACTAGAAATGACAGGTGAAATTTGGTGATGATTGGTCACCATTTTGGAATGTTAAAGGCAAGGCAAGGCAAGTTTATTTATATAGCGCATTTCATACACAAAGGCAATTCAATGTGCTGTACAAAAACAAAAGCAAGTACAGTAATTGGTAAAAAGTAAAAGCACAGTAAAGACATAAAATAATCATGTGAAAGGTAGACAGGGCAAGAGTAAAGTGAATAAAGTCAATAAAATTTAAAAAAGGGAATTAAAGTTTAAAATATACAGCATAGACAAAATAAATGGACTTTAAGAGAAAGCATCTGAGAACAGTTTGGTCTTAAGCCTAGATTTGAAACTGTCAACAGTAGGGGCATTTTTTATTTCTTCTGGAAGTTGGTTCCAAAGTTGCACTGCATAGTAGGAGAAAGCGGCTTCACCACACTTTGTTCTGACAAAGGGTTTTTCCAGCAAATTTTTATTCAGTGACCTGAGTGACGTGTGCTGCTGACACATGTCTAAAATGTAAACAGGTCCAGTGCCATTTAATGATTTAAACACAAGTAACAGTGCTTTAAAGTCAATTCTGTAACTTACTAGAAGCCAATGCAGGGACTTCAGAATGGGAGTAATATGGTCAGTTCTTTTTGCCTTTGTGAGAACCCTAGCAGCTGCTTTGGATCAGTTGAAGATGTTTGATGGTCTTTTTAGGAAGACCTATAAAAAGACCATTGCAGTAATCAACCCTACTGGAGATAAAGGCATGAATAAGTTTTTCTAGGTCCTTTCCTGACATAAGACCTCTTAGCTTGGAAATGTTTTTTAGGTGATAATATGCTGACTTAGTGATTGCTTTCATGTGACCATTGAAGCTAAGATCACTGTCAATGACAACCCCAAGATTTTTAACAGTCTCTTTTGCTTTAAGCCCTTTTGTGTTGAGGGCAGTGGCAACCTTGAGTCTTTCCTCCTTTTTTCCAAATATAATTACCTCCGTTTTGTCTGTGTTAAGCTGAAGGAAATTGTGTGACATCCAGTTGTTAATCTGGCCTATACACTGATAAAGGCTTTCAAGGGGGGCATAGTTGTCAGGTGACAAAGCAAAGTAAATTTGGGTGTCATCAGCATAGCTATGATAAGAGATTGAGTTGTTGGTGATAATTTGTCCAAGCGGGAGCATATAAAGGTTGAAAAGTAGAGGTCCAAGGATTGACCCCTGGGGGACCCCACAGGTCAAGGACATTGGTGTTGAAGTACAATTACCCATGGCAACAAAGAAGCTTCTGCTCTGTAAGTATGATTTTAACCACTTGATAACTGTACCAGTGAACCCAACCCAGTGCTCAAGTCGGTGTAGTAGTATGTTGTGGTCAACAGTGTCAAATGCAGCACTGAGATCCAGTAACACCAGGACAGATGTTTTGCCTGCATCAGTATTAAGACGTATGTCATTTACAACTTTAATAAGAGCTGTCTCAGTGCTGTGATTGGCTCGGAAACCTGACTGAAACTTATCAAAGCAGTTATTTGATGTCAAGTATAGGCAGTCAACTGATTGAAAACTATTTTTTCAATAATCTTTCCAATGAATGGTAGATTGGATATTGGTCTATAGTTGTTAAGCACTGAAGAATCCAGGTTGTTCTTTTTCAGAGGGGGCTTTACGACTGCCCTTTTTAGGGACTTGGGGAAGGTTCCACTCTGTAAAGATGAGTTTATAATCTGAAGCACATCAGGTGCTACAAGGTGAAGAACAGACTTTAAAAAGTTGGTCGGTAGAATGTCCAATTCAGATGTGGAAGAACTGAGATTTTGTACTGTTTTCTCAAGTGATTCATAGTCAATAAAGGTGAATGTTGACATTGAGTTTAGTCCCTCTCTCTTTGAAGAAATTAGCTCTGGGTGTTGAGATATTTGAAGCTGTGAAGTTATGTTTAGTCTTATTTTATCAATTTTACCTCTGAAAAAAGATGCAAACTCATTGCATTTATCAACTGTGAGAAGCTCAGGTGCCAATTGTGATGTTGGATTAGTTAACTTCTCAACAGTGGAAAAAAGCACACGAGCATTGTTCATGTTCCTGTTGCTAATGTTTGAGAAGAAAGATCGTCTTGCTTCCTGAATTTCAGAGTTATATTAACGAAGCATCTCTTTATGTATTTGGTAATGAATGAGGAGATTAGATTTACGCCATTTTCTTTCAGTCTTTGTACACTCTCTCTTTAGAAGTTTGACAGCTGGATTTTGTGACCATAGTGCCTTCCTTTTGTCTTTAACTCTTTTGATTTTTAACGGAGCAATATCATCCATAATTTGTTTCATCTTAGAGTTGAAATTGGTCAGCAAGTCATCTACAGAGTCAGATAATTGACTGGAGGTCTGTAAGAGTGCTTGCTCAAACAAAAGACCTGTATTGTCATTTATGACTCTCCTCCTTACTGTCATTGCCATGTTCTGAATGTGAGGGCAGATAGAAACATCAAAGAAAACACAGAAATGATCAGATAAAGCCAAGTCCTGCAGTTGTGGAAACAATAAGACCCTTTGTGATGACAAGATCAAGGGTATGACCATGAGTATGTGTTGTGTGTGTTAAAGTATAAGTCCGGAGTAAGGTTAAGCATAGCCCTGCTGCACGAGCCTTCTAACACCAATATATTTCGCATGAAATGAAAAAATTTTGAACAGCATAGACCTAATGTGAACGCGAAACACTTTACATTGATCAATGTAACCTCTTCCAATAGTCAGGTCCCATTGATTCAGTGTAAAGTACCTGTTCGCTTCTGCGTTCGCGTTCAGTCTATGCTGTACCAAATTATTTTGTTCCACTCGCTAACTAGCGCATTTAGCAAGCTCTTTCAACAGGGCTATGCTTAAATTCACTCCGGTACTTTCGTTTAAGCTGGAATGTCTGTGGAAATATCCCATCCCCATAGTGTCTCGCTCCAGGAGAGCGCACAAAGACTGGCTTCTGTAGCCTGTGCAACATTTTTTTTTTCAGATAGAGACGCCCTAGAGATGAGATGATAGTTTGAAACGTAGACTACACACATTTTGTTTAGCCCAAAACATTATGCCCATGAATTTGCATTTTTGTCATTTATCACTGACTTCAAAACAGGTTTTTGCAGTTTGGTCACTATTTTGGAACGTTAAGCTGGAATTTCTGTGTTAAAATCCTGTGTCGCCATCGTGTCTCACCCCAGGAGACTCTTTATGTGTGGCTACTATATTTGTAAAGGTTTTGTTTGTTTGTTTTTTGAGAGGCGCCATTAGAGATGAAATGATGAAAGAGGCGCCTTAGAAATGAAACTTGTACGCACATTGTGTGCAGCCTTTCATAAAACTTAAAAACACTGGGTAAAAGGCCATTTAGAGCCCATCACTGTGATGTTCAGCGAGACCTGAACATGATGAGTTTTAACAATTACATTGCTTGGTCAAATATTAACTTGATATATAAATGCCTGCATGGCCGAGCCCCTCAGGTGCTCTGTGACCTTATTCAACCAATGCAGGTTGTAGGGAGGTCCACAAGGGGTGCTGTATCAGGGAATTGCAGGATACCACACCGTAAAACTTCCTTTGGTCAGTCCTCATTTCTAATTAAAGGACTACATTTATGGAACAGTCTGCCCCCTGAAATCAAGGCCATTCATAGTCATGGGAGGTTCAGAGGTCAGTTGAAGGAGTTCCTAAAAAAACAACCAGGTATGTAGCCATATGTGAACGTGTGTGGGACAGGGGACGCTGTCTATGTGTGTGCATGTGTGTGGGAGTGAGTATGTGTTGTGTGCCATGATATCAAGTGTACTGGTGGGTTGGGGGTGGGATAGTTAATTCTTGTGTGTGTGTGTGTGTGTGTGTGTTGGAGCCAGTGTGTGTGTGTGTGTGTGTATGTGTGTGTGTATGTGTCCATAATGGTATGTGTATAATGTACTGTAGGTCAGGTGCAAAGATAGGTAGGTAGAGTTTGTATAATTTTATATCTATGTATTTTATTTTAAAAGCCCTTCTAGGGACGGGCATTGGAAATTAGCCCTTGGCTATAAATGCTATGATGCCTCTCTGTTAGGTTGTTGTACAGCCTACATGATGTGTATCTGTCCCTATCAAATAAAACATAACATAACATAACATAACATAACATAACATAACATAACTCAAAACATTATGCCCCTAAATCTGCATTTTTGTAATGCATCACTGACCTGTAAAAAAGTTTTCGTTGAGTTTTCATACCAAAAAGGAAAACCTGATAAGACACTCCTAGTAGAGCAGATAAGTGGAAAAATACTTCAGTTTGTGAAACAAGCATGAAAATTGGCACAGATGTTCACTGTGACGCACTCTTTTAAAAAGTCTGAGTGTCCACACAAAATTTCAAAATGGCCGCCATTTTTCCACCATTTTTCATTGTTCAATATAAATCAATAGGCATACATCTCAATGGAGCCATTTTTTTTTTCCTTTGGTCCAATCAAATAAAACTTTATACAGTGAAACTATCCATGAAAAGTAGCATTTCTGCTCTGTGTGTGGTTGTGCGCACCTTAAGAAGTGTGAAGCTCTGCGCTCACACTCCCAACAACTGTGTGTGTCTGTATGCATGTGTGTGTATACCGTACCCCCCGGATGGGTCAAATGCAGAGAAAGAATTTCCTTCTCGAAGGACGAAATAAAGTACTCTCTTAAAAAAAAAGAAAAAAAAATTGTATTGCAAGTTATTTCTGAAAATTAATTATAGTATGCAAATGAGCTACTGTACCCATATTACTAATACAAATTGTTGTATTCATGGGTAGTGAAGAGATTAAGAGGATGGGACATGTCTCAATTTATATTATATGACACCCTGTGGGAATATGCTTTTGGAAAAGGTATACTTTAAAGGGTAGATTTGTTTCTTCTTAGTGTCTCAGGCCCAAATGCATTGGCTATAAGTCTCTAGTATCAAATGATCTATAAATGGATATCAAAGGGAGGAGGGGGTGGAAGCTGTCTTAATTTAAGTTTTCTGATATCCTGAGACCTGCTGTTTTCAAAACAAATATTACTTATCAAGGTTCATTATTTTTTCCTACATTTCATAGGCACTTTTGTATGAGAAATGCACAAATTCTCATTTCCCCAAAAAATAGGCCTAAACTGTAAGGAGAAATGAAATCCTGAGGGCATAAGCTTTCAGAGAATATATGGTTTATATGGGGTCTTACATGTTCCCCCTAAGTGCTATAAGTCTAAATGTCACCAAAAACAACCAAATTTGCAAACACCACTTTTCTTAATTATGGGATTTGTTGTAATAAGGAGGATGGGGCATGCCTCACTGCCACACGTTGCCAGTGTCACATACTGAGGATGTAAGCGTTCAGAAAATATATAGGATGTATGGTGAAATTAGTTTCCTACACATGTTTCAGAGACCAAAATATGGATGTGCATATTTTCCTTAAAAATCCACAACCCACCCCATTGATTTCAATGGGAGTTAACTTCCATATATTCTCTTTGAAATTTTGCGTGGACACTCAGACTTTTTTTTTCAAGGAGTCTCTGGAGAAGCTATGTACAAAATTTCATAATTGTTTCCCTAACTGAAGTATTCTAGTGAAAAAATGCACTTATCTGCTATACTACCAGTTGAACTACAGAAAATCAGAATTACTGTAAGTCAAGATAGAACACTCTTTTTATTACAATTTTATTCCAATAAAGGATTTTTAGTAAAAGGTTAAAAAAAAATCACCACCGATCCATCGAGGTGCAGGATTGACAAGTAGCTTTTATGTAACCTAATGCACTGTTCCATTCAAGTAAGGGATAACGTTCGGTGAGGCGGTCATCATCATGGAATATCTCCCGACAGAGTAATGCAACGCATCACAACACGGTAGCGGAGCGGATTATGAAGAGCCATTTAATAAAGTGATTTACTCTGCCTGAAGAAGGTAGTCAGACCATAAGCTTGCACATAGTAAAAACTTTTTTGCAAAGACTTGAGTGTGCTGATTTTTTTTTTTTTTTTCACTTTAAATTGAGGATTTTTTTTTTTCCAATGTTCACTACATCAGTGTGCCTCAAATGTGTAAGACTGCTGCTTAAAATAGCTAGATCTCAATAAACATGGAAGGACAGTCAAATTACTCTAATGTCTGACTCTTAGGCCCCTATTTTGACGACGCAATGTCAAATGATGTTTGACTCATGGCGCATATTGTTTTTTCACAGGGCAGAAAATGAACTTCACACCGGCGCAAAGTTCAAAAAGGTTGGACTTAAGCCCTATTTGCACGGGACTAGTTTAATGGGGGGACGTATAGTAATGTTGATTAACCAGATGACGTCAGGCATTAGAAATGACCAATTCGGACGGGACAAGAAATCCCAGTGATATTCATCTAACGTGGGAGGAGTTCGCACAAGCGAAAGTCCGAAATTGGACGAGAGAAGGCGGAGTCAGGTTAGAGAGGAGGCTCTGGTCCTACTTATTACAGAGGGTCGCATTCGCACGGGATTAGTATTACCTATGGTCCCCCCATTAAACTAGTCCCGTGCGAATAGGGCTTTACAATGCCTAATTAATCATGGGGGTGTTCTGGGTGTAACACAGAAATAACCAATGACAGATCAATCTCTCATAGCCTTTAAGAACGAAGAGCGCAAAGCGCCTGGTGAATTGCTATCACACCAGTCGTTACAGGTTAAAATCCACCGTTCACAATGTATCGTTTTGGAAGGTTTTTCCAGACGGCACGTCCATAACGTCACATCCATAACGCCATTTCTCCCAATGAAAACCAACTTTTTTTTTATTTAAAATTAAGTCTTTCTCTGTGTTTACTGAGGTGTCCTGTTTGGTATGAATGTAGTAAATATTTACATTTCTCTAGAAATTTCACACACTTCACAGCAAAAACTACTCTCCCATAAAAGTTTGTCCATTTTTTGTCACGTCCATAATGCAAATTGAAAGGCTCATATTCTTATAATGTAAATCATGATATTTTTTGTGTTTGCCTATATTCAGCCATGGAGTTTGCATAAGAATATGAACAAAATTGGGAAAAACTATTAGGTTTGTGGAGGTTATGTGGCATTTTGTTCATCAATAATGCATGAAAATGTCACGTCCATAACGCTGGAATTGCCCATATATATTTTTTTCTTTTTTTATTGTAAGTATGTTTTTCTTCAATTGCACATTGTTCCCTATCTGTAAATTACATTTGTTAAATTACATTACACATACTCTTGTTGCAAGAAATTAAGAATTAATTAAGAATTGCCTTGCCTTGCTTAAGAAATACAACAGACGGATGAAGCAAAAGTGGTCTAATGCAGTCGCTGACACCAACAGCACAAACCAGAGTATTTCCTGGGATACACTGCCAAACAAAGAAATGGCCTACCCTTTTATATCCTCCTCTAGTAATTTGAAACGTAATTTACAGAGGAGGAATTCGAAGTACACAGGATAGTAATGGAAATCT
>JAODXP020000024.1:29499387-29570055 GCA_027497455.2 Sardinella longiceps | reverse complement strand
TGGTGACCATGGCCATTTTTCTCGCTTACTTTCGGTATCCAATCGCAGAACAAAAAGGGATTTGTACGGCCCTCGATTGCATTTTACGTCACGTGGTGGCTCTGGTATTGGCTCCGAGGTATGTACAAACTCTATGATAGACATTCGTAGCGCCCAATAAACGGCTCTGGACAATCGTAAACGATGCTTCCGCTACGAGAAATGCAATAGGTAGGTCCCCAGACTAAATATCACTTGTGATTTTAGTTTGGCATTCGCCAGGCTACAGAATAACAATAAATAGCTAGCTCTGGCAGTTGCTGGATTCCCAGCTCTAGTGGTTTGGTGTGGGCTTTTGCGCTCAAGGGATAGTAGGGGCCCTACTTGGTTGCTATGAGAGAGACCAGACACAATAAAGATAAAGAGCAATAAATGATGATGGCTGAAATGTGGAATGAATGAAAGTGTGGTGCCTGTAGCATTGTGATATTAACAGTGTAACAGCCTAGGGACTGAACTAGTCAGCCTGTTAGTCCCCAAGTGGTTTCATTTCTGCTTGACAAACAGGACACAGCAGGTCAATTGGAGTATAGACTATTAAAAAACAATTAAATAGCTACAGAATGTCAGCTCCCACTTATTTTACCATGAATAATAATGAATGTTGTGGTTGATTAAAAGGATCCCTGGCTAGTATTTGCTATGTCAGGGCTCGAAACACTCGAAATGCTATCTGTTTTATTCAAGTGTTTATAATAGTAAATAAAAAAAACTTCATTTACAGAGAATGTAAGTTTCCATTGCATTTGAGTCTCATGGTAGCCTGGCGAATGCCAAACTAAAATCACAAGTGATATTTAGTCTGAGGACCTACCTATTGCATTTCTCGTAGCGGAAGCATCGTTTACAATTGTCCATAGCCGATTATTGGGCGCTACGAATGTCTATCATAGCGTCTGTACATACCTCGGAGCCAATACCAGAGCCACCACGTGACGTGGTGAAAATGCAATCGAGGGCCATACAAATCCCTTTTTGTTCTGCGATTGGATACCGAAACCAGGCGAGAAGAACAGCCATGGTCACCATGCTCCTCTGCAGAGTGTAATGAAATAAGCGCGCAAAGGAGCATGGGAATTCCCAGGCTAGTCTCATGGGTAAAAGTGATACCATTTAGGTTGTTATATTGATTGTGTCTATGGACAGGAACAGCTTGATTGCTCCGCCTTTATTGGACTTTGATTATATGCAATTAGGTCATGCCGCCACTTTTTACAACAATGGCAGATTAGGAGTATAATGAATTTGTTATGTAAAATTATGTTATGTGTTTTCAAATCATGTTTATGTACTGTATAGCTGAGGCTAAGGTCAATCTCATATGGCTAACATATCTAGCTAGCCAGCGATCCCTTTAAGGGCCAACAGCAAATATATACATGACAGAAATATTAATTTATTCAACTGTTTGGTATTCTCTGTTTGGAATTGAGACTAAGCCGACTTATTTTGCCCATTGCTCTCTAATGACCTTGCAGTACAATGCAAATATTTTCTAATCCATCATTTAAACAGGACAGGCTTAAAATATTTGCATGTCCTGTTTAACCTGCCCACACAGAGGCATTGCAGGCCAGAATGGTTTCATTTCTACAGAAAGGTAACTCATCCACCCATTCTGTCACCTGTACTAGCTAGAGTGCCACAGAAGATTTCATTTAGTCTGGGTGACAGAAGGACACAAGTCAACTCTACCTCCCTAATCATGGATCCATGTAAGTGCTCCTTGCTTCATTATATATTTTTTCAATTTTATCATACACCAGTTTTAGTTTTTCATACTGAACAATTATATTGTCCATATTTATCACTGCTGAAATTTCTTAAGTATTGGATATTTTGGATGTTTAAAATAATAATAATAATATTTATTAATAGCATTTTGCTCATGTATAACATGTCTCAAACACAACAGCCAAACCCCAAGGCACAAACAAACAAATAAACACATTTTGTGGTTTTCTGTTTACAGTCACAGCTATTGCAGCAGCAGGAGGAGCAGGTGAATTGAAGGCCTGCCTTTTGAGTCTACTAGGCTACTACTTGATAGCATAAGTGAAAGAATATTTGAAAATATTCATTCACTGATTCACTTCTCAATGCTCTCTTGAATAAATTTGTTTGGAGAGACTAGCCTTTAGCTGTACAAGTTATTAGAGCTTTTACCTACTCTTACTTACTGTCTGTACTTCTGTTTATTTTCCTTCAAGTTCTAACAGTAGCTGCAGCACCTGTGGTTCTCTCAGCAGCAGGCTTTACTGGTGCTGGAATAGCAGCAGGATCTGTAGCTGCCAAAATGATGAGTCTGGCTGCCGCAGCCAATGGAGGCGGGGTGGTTGCTGGCGGTGTGGTGGCCACTTTGCAGTCTGCTGGTAAGTAAAAATTATATGTATATATTATATTATTATATATTATATTATATTATATTATGTTTCCAATGTTATGATACTGGAACAGAATGGCTGGCACAGGAGTGAATCTGTACAACTATGTCAAACAAATTGCGACCACTTGTTGCATAGGATTTTTTCAAAAATATAGTCAAAAATATAAATTGTTAGAAATCCAGGCCTATTTTTTTTAGCTTGTTGACATGCAATAACATATATTGCTTTGCTTTGCTCTTAACGCAGTATTTAACGCACGGTAAATGGTTAAGTCAGCTTTTTTTATTATTATTATTTTATTTTAGTGCTTGTCCAGGCTTTATGATGCAACTATGCATTTATATCTTTGCAGGTGCAGCAGGACTGTCAATGGCAGGAACAGCTGTTACAGGGGCTGTAGGGGCTGCAGCTGGGACAGGTGGGTCAACTACTACTATGACCACAAATGTAGGCACTGCCGGTTGTAGGCATAGACAAAATATCCCAATCTAAGGGGGTATTGCAACAAATTTATCATTTTTCACTTGTATTTCTAGAAAAGTGGCCCTGACACTAATTTAACAGCCTAGCTAATTGAATATGGACATTGGACAGGCTATAACTATAAATATTGTAGGCTATAAATATTTTTACCTGAGGTAGATTTGATTCAAGATACAATAGAGATAAATTTGTCACTTAGAGACTTGTACATCATCACAACAAAGATGTTAACTTGAAAGAGGTCAACTTTACTAAATGGAAGAGAATATAATACATATCATAAACAACAGTTATAGCATTAGAACTTTAGAAATATTAGTACTAATGTAATTGGAGAAATACAGTGGGAATGGATCCATAGCATTGATGTTCAAGGACAGTGAATGAAATGAGTTGATACAGTCCTGGTGGAGAGAAGTCTTAAGTGTGGTGCTCCTATAGCCTAATCAGTGCAATCAAGGTTGAGGTGATGCATCCCACTTACTAAGAAATTTCCGTGGAACCCAGATGTATTTAGCTGAAAGTCCAAATGCAAACAATGATCTTGAAAGCTGATTAAACAGTGTAGACAGTGGCCGTGCAGATGCATAAACAGTGCATATTCACAAATACTATAGTGTTTAGTCTATATGCAGCCAAACACTATACATTAGGAAAAAGGATATTTTTTAATACCTGTCTTCTTTTCTGTGTGTTTCTGCCATTGGAACAGTAATAAGAGCAGTGGCAAACTCTACTGTGTAAGACACCATGGACTACAAACACAATCTGACGACACCATGTGCTTCAATTGAAACATTCTGACATACACAAATAAAATCTAGGACTGCTACTGTATCTACTGTAATTGCTTGTATTATGAAACAATGTAAATTTTTAATAAATACAAATTGTACAAAACAGAATTGTTTGACTGTTAATTACACACACACACACACTCTCTCACATTCTGAACATAGGCCGACACGTATGGTCATGGTCTAGAGGTGCATAAAGTTCACCCCAACACACTTTCTTTGAAACATTAGGCCAGAGACGGTTGATGATTAGGCTATGCTGAATGTGTATTCAAAGTTACAATAATTTTTGAATGCCCTATACACTAGACCTACCTATTTGAGTTTGATATAGACCTTTTCTATGGATTGCATTCTGCCTATATGCATTCTATGCATTATGTTTAATATGGAGGAAGTTTTTACTTGTCTCAATACACCAGTTTGTTAAATTGGCTTCTGTAAAATAGGTTAAGATGTTTCACTAGCCTGACAAGCCATATTATAATATATCCAGGGTGGAATAAGATGTTGTTTTCAAAACTTCTCTGCATGCAATAGGATGGTGCAAGGACCAGTCAGAGACACAAACAAGATGGAAATGGCAAAGCATGCCAAAATATTCTCTAAACCTCTACAACCAAAGAGTGTTATGATAGGTCTCACACTACTGATGTCAGACCAATTACAAAACTAAGTTGTCCCTATAGCAGCTTACTGGCTGAGTAAACCTATTTGCTACCACTGCATTTATAGGCTACTGTTTCACTAATTTCTGCTGGTAAAGGCCAAAATTTCACTGCTATTGACTAGATTTTCAATGCAGGATTATTTTGGTTTAACAGCATAAACAACATTTTCTAAAAGTCAAAAGCTGTATGTAATTAACTATATTAGTTCTGCCTGGAAGACTCCAATGGCATGTAATGCATCCATTACTGTCCATTCAACGACTTGCATAACATACTGCCTAAGGTGCTGATACATTGATGTGTCTCTGTTTAACAGCCGAAATTACAAACAAGACAAACAAGATGGGGACACTGTGCTGCAGGAGAGGCTGTCTTTCTGATGAGACGTTAAACCTGACTCTCAGTGGTAATAAAAGATCCCACAACACTTGTCGCAAAGAGTAGGGGGTTCCCCGGTGTCCTGGCTAAAGTCCCAACCTGGCTCATTCAATCTGGCCCCCTAATCATCCCCCACTCATGGCTCATTCAATAATTCCCTCACTCTCCATCTCAAGCTAGTGTGTGGTGAGCGTTCTGGTGCATAATGGCTGCCATGCATCACCCAGGTGGGTGCTACACATTGGTGGTGGTCAGTGAGGTCCCCCTTCCACTGTAAAGCGCTTTGGGTGTCTAGAAAAGCGCTATAGAAATCGAATGTGTTGATGTTGTTGTTGTTGTTGTGATGACTTGCCTAAAGGCGAGTGTGTCTTGCCGTCCTGACAAAAGCCAGTGACTGAGTGCCATGGAACATTGTTGACCAACAAAATCAAACCATTTACTTGTACTAATAACTTTTTTTTTTTTTTTGCAATTAAAGATATCCACACAAATAACAGCTGTTTGATGTAGACAGAAATGAGTAACTGCTACTTTCATGTTCACAAACAGAAGACAGAAGACATTTTAAAGCAACACTGATGACTATCATAAAGTATATAGTCAAGTATCATATTGTCGAGTGCAGACTCCAAGGGGCGAGGTCTGCTCACTCTGCTGCACTGTTAGTGTTTGTTATTCGGTAGCTGACTTGTGTTGTGGAGCAGAAGTTCATCTAGCCTACTTTGAGTCAGAGCCGAAATGAATTGTCCATCCAACTTGGCAAATTACACAGACATTCAAGCCCCTGCTTTATTTCTAGGCCACCTGCAATAACCTTCTAATGGTTCTAAAGGGAGTCATTTAAATTTCCTATTTCCACAGTTTCCTTTCTCAACTTCAACATGGTGGTGCAGTAACCTAAAGAACTTAGTTGAGTTAAAGAAACTGAAAGTATATTTTTTCTCCCTGTAATAGAAATGTGTGCTTCTTCAACATGACAGTCGCTATCCATTATACTGCAATACAATGGATACACTTGCAACTATTTTTTATAACATCCAAAAGTAGGGATATAGCATAGCCTACAAAATGCATGCTCCATTCAAAGGCCATAGTGACAATCATACACAAAAAATTATTTAGTGAGGATCCACACCTAGTGGTGAATGAAACACATCACCACAATTATATGGTCTGCAATAAACTGATTGTTCAACTAGTTCCGCTTTTTTTAAATGGAAACCTAGCCTACGCCTACATGTACTTCATTGAGAAACATTGTTCATCTGTCATGGATCTAGGTGGTAAGTAAAATTTGGGTTCTTGCAATTCATGTGATAACTTGAAAAACACCTTGTAGGCCTGTGGCACAGGAAGTGAAAATGGTCACATTGATCAAACAAATAGAATATGCCAGCAAAAGGTTGGAAACTCTGGCATTTGTTTTTGACGAGGCTATACTGCTATGGCCTACATGCTGCCAGTCTCCTGCCATCTGGGAGGATATTTTCACAGAACGGCAGCCATGGTTACAAAATAGTAATAATTCTAACTCTTGCCTGAGCATATATTTCATCTTTGTATTTTTTCTTGCTTGAGAATTTTTCTGTACACAAATTTGATAAATATAATCTATCCTATGTTTTTTTTCTGTAATTCAGTTACCGTGGTTTCGACATTTGGACTGGGAGGTAAGCCTGAATTTATGCCATGAAACTTGCTTCTTGCTCAGCCTAACTTCTTTTGTTTAAACATAACATGAGATGCACTGCACTCAGTCAAAGGCTACACAAGACTTTGGAATGATTAGTTTATTTTCTGTGGCTAAGATTTATAATAACAATAGATGTTACATTTCTTGCTAGCTCTGGCAGTTGCTGGATTCCCAGCTCTAGTGGTTGGTCTGGGCTTTTCTGCTCAAGGGATAGTAGTCGGATCTGTAGCTGCCAAACTGATGAGTTTGTGTGCTACAACGGGAATGGGCATGAGTTTGGTTGCAACTTTGCAGTCTATTGGTGAGTAGGCTACTGCAAATGTACAATTCCTATTTCCAAATTTCCAAAATTAAACAAGAACAGGACTGTAACAGTTCTCTGTAACAAAGCTCTAAATTAGACAATTTCTGCATTCTTGTTGTTAAAGGTGCTGCTGGGTTGGGCCCTGCAGGACAGGGACTTTTGTTTGCATTTGGAGGTGCTGGTGGAGGCTGGGTTGGGCCTAATTTATACAGCCTATGGGTTGGGCCCACAGTCTGTACTCCAGCCTCATTCTCAGGTAAGAAGTTAGAATATGGTAATGAATGACTGTGTTATCCATACTCGCACAGTCCTGTTGTGTACATCTGAACCCATGCATGTCTTCTGCTTTTTGTTTCTGCTACCTGCTCCTGCAACTCTGCCTCATCTGTTTTGTTTATATGCTTTGCATGCCTTTGCTTTCTTTATTTATGTTGCGCATGTTTGCTTGCTTTTTGCTGTCCTCATACATGTTTTGTATTTTACCTTTGAAACTTTTAGCTGCTCTCTGTACAGCTCTTTGGTCAGTGCAAACTGTTGTAAATGTGCTTTATAAATTAAATTTACTTACTTACATACATCTAATTTAACAAATGTATCTTCCAAGGGCTCACATACAAAAGCCTGTTGGCCAGTTGGTGAACGGATTTGTGTTGTTAGAGAAAATCCTGTGTACTGATGGACAGAGGTGGTAAGTAACTAATGACATCTACTCAAATCACTGTAATTAAGTACTTTATTAGAGTAATTCGTAAAGTCTTTCAAATTTTACTTTTACTTGAGTACATTTTGAGACAAGTATTGTACTTTGTACTTCACTGCTTTTTTAAAAAAAAAAAAAAAAAAAAACTCCCTGATTACAAAGTAAAAATGTGGGGGAAAAAAAAAAAAACATTTGGCTTGAACTGAAAGTCAATTTAGACTATTTACTGTAGCCTAGATGATGCTGGAACAAGGAATAGCCAAGGAACCTGTGGAAAAGATTAATCCAAAAGCAAAGGATATCCTTGGCCATATTTCACCCAAGGAACGTCGTCAGCCAGTTTGACCATTGAACCAGAGTAAAGGTAACCCCGAATACCATAAATATGTAAAATCTCAAGGCAAATCTGCTATCTTACTTTACCACTCTTGTGATGTCAAAATTAACAAATCACCCCATAAGAAGAACAAGGTGAACTGGCTGGGCTGATCACTGTCACTGATGTCTCGGTTGGTTGCTGGGTCAGAATGAGATTAAAGTTTGATACCAAGTCTACAACTCTAAGGCATGAAGAATATATTTCTTATCAAACGGAAAATCTTATGAGTTATGATTGGCATGTAGGCCAATGGAAGTGCTCTCTCAGTCATGCCATCTGGCTGTGCATGACATGTACAGTAGATAACGCTGGTGTATTATACTAGACAGGTAGGTGCACACATGTTAAACAATTAGTTTTAATCTACCTTTTCTGTCTTCTAAATATTGCATTTTCTCCTAGATAAATCCCTTTTTTGTCCTTTAAGAATGTGAGAAGGGGGGCTTCACATAAGCTGAAGCTGAAGATCAAGTCATTGACCAATGACCAATAAATATTCATTCATTTATAATAAGTTTGATTGTGGTTACTGAGCAGGTGGTTTATGAATTTTTGGGGTTGCTAAAGAAACCAAGCAACCCCCTAACACTGAATTTGATTATGATTTTTTTTTCTTACACAATACTTGAAAGTAACTAGTAACTTTTACTTTTACTTGAGTAGAATTTAAGCAAAGTAAAGATACTTAGTAGTTACAATTTTTCTGTACTTTTTCCACCTCTGGTGATGGATGTTGTTGATTGGAGTGTGGACAGTAAGATAATTATCTCACCTAAGTCACACTCACTGCTGTGGCATCACAAGTTACAGGATATATAGCAAAACTTTTTCACAGGGGAAAATTATATAGGAAGGAGATACCAATGATCACACTGAAACCATGTAGGGACTCATAGTGTACCTTTAACTATGACAAGTGTACCTTTAACATACTGGATGACATTAGCTTTTTCAGAGAGCACATACGTTTACATTTGTGTACATTACATGTACATTTGTGAGAGATCAATGAAGTAGAATATGTAATATACTGTACACTTACTTGCAAATGCTTAACCAGCAACTTATACATATAAAAATTGACACATAAGAACCACCTAAACATTTTTTGCGGTCTACTAGTTGAATCCTAAATTATCTTTTGTTGAATAATGTCCAGATTAAGTCTACAGGTTTTATTTTAAAACTAAAGGTCACAATCACGAAAATTTTGCTTTTAATGTCATCATCCATTGATTCCATTGAACTGCTTATCTAATTACATACTGTAAGGGTTTTGTGTGCATGCTTTATTGTGTCTTTATGTTGAAGGTATGCTCTAAAGCTAGGGTCATGATAAAAAAAACATGAGCTGCAGGGATTTGGATGAAATTTTGGGACAATGTGAGTTGGGATAAGTAACAACAACTGATTCAATTTTGGTGGTGATCGATGATACAACCTGGAATTTATATATTGTGTGTGACCACATTGCATGACATCATTTTTTAAATGTAGACTCTCCACCAATGGTGTGCAAGATCAAAAGCACTTTGCTACTGCTCATCGCCCTTGGTGGAGGTCTGCACTCTCCGAGTGCTTTTCTAGTGTATTTATAGATCTACTGAACAAGTGAAGGCCAGGCCTACAGGGTTTACAGGGTGTGTATTATGAAACAGCACACCATGATGGAATACCGCAACGTGTGCAGACAGAACAATAAGAGGGGAGAGAAAAGAATGTGTCTGACAACCCTTAAAATAAGACAACACATTTATAAAACAATACCCTACTTGGTTGCTATGAGATAGACCAGACAAATAAAGAACAATATCATGATGATGAATGAAATGAATCCCTATCAAAACAGTAGGGTGGAAGGTAGGTGTTTGGAAACCAGACAAATGCATTGCACAAAAGGATACACTGTACGTTATGTGGTAGTGTGGTGCCTGTAGCATTGTGATATTAACAGTGTAACTAGTTAGCCTGTTAGTCCTCCTGTGATTTCATTTCTTCTTGACAAATAGGACACAGCTGGTCAATTGTATAAGTACTCTTGTCAATTGTAAGAGTATAGCCTATTAAAACTTTTAAATACTGTAGCTGCTGCATGTCAGCTCCCACTTATTTTAATAAATCCCTGGCTAGTATTTGCTATGCCAGGGCTTCAAAACTCTGAAAATGCTATCTGTTTTATTCAAACATCTATAATTATAAATAGAAAAAAAAACCTTTTGCCATTGCATTTGAGTCTCATGGGTAAAAGTGATACCATTTATAGGTTGTTATATTGATTGTGTCTATGGACAGGAACAGCTTGATTGCTCCGCCTTTATTGGACTTTGATTATATGCAATTAGGTCATGCCGCCACTTTTTACAACAATGGCAGATTAGGAGTATAATGAATCTGTTATGTAAAATTATGTTATGTGTTTTCAAATCATGTTTATGTACTGTATAGCTGAGGCTAAGGTCAATCTCATATGGCTAACATATCTAGCTAGCCAGGGATCCCTTCAAGGGCCAACAGCAAATACATGACAGAAATATTAATTTATTCAACTGTTTGGTATTGTCTGTTTGGAATTGAGACTATGACGACTTATTTTGCCCATTGCTCTCTAATGACCTTGCAGTACAATACAAATATTTTCTAATCCATCATTTAAACAGGACAGGCTTAAAATATTTGCATGTCCTGTTTAACCTGCCCACACAGAGGCATTGCAGGCCAGAATGGTTTCATTTCTACAGAAAGATAACTCATCCACCCATTCTGTCACCTGTACTAGCTAGATTGCCACAGAAGATTTCATTTAGTCTGGGTGACGGAAGGACACAAGTCAACTCTACCTCCCCAATAATGGATCCATGTAAGTGCTCCTTGCTTCATTATATATTTTTTCAACGTTATCATACACCGGTTTTAGTTTTTCATACTGAACAAATATATTGTCCATATTTATCACTGCAAGTATTGAATATTTTGGATATTTAAAATAATAATAATATTTATTAATAGCATTTTGTTCATGTATAACAAACACAACAACCCAACCCCAAGGCACAAACAAACAAACAAATGTTGTGATTTTCTGTTTACAGGCATTATTGTAGCAGCAGGAGGAGCAGGTAAATTGAAGGCCTGCCTTTTGTGTCTACTAAGCTACTACTTGATAGCATGAGTGAAAGAATATTAGAAATTATCTCCCTTCAGAACGCCATTCTCTTCTCTGATTGGCTGCTAGGTGGCCATTAATTCCAGATAACTGGCTACTTTGGAAGTAGTTCCAAAAAATAACGCATCTAATAACTCAGTGCGGTTACATGCACAGAGAAGTCCGATTAAAGCCTAATCGGAGTATTCAGAATTCTAGAATTATCCAAGTTTACATGCCAACTGACCACACAGTAATCCGATTTCGTGGTGACGTATTTTCATTCATTCTTTCCCATTCTATGTGGCGTTTCCCTAGATAACTTGACTGCGAAAACGTGATTGCAATTTGCAGTATTGTCGGCAAAATGTCGGTAACGTTTGCGGCAGACGGATAGGAAATCATGCAAACGGTTGCTAGTCTCATAAGAATAGCCTAGACATGCATTGAAAGTTCTGGCCCTGACTTATTTTCCCCAAAATCCTGCAAACAAACGCTCCGTGGCCACTGCTCTCTGAACAAACATGAACAAACAAAATATTTTCACGTGCAAAAGATGCATTGTGCAAGGCAATGCATGGTAGCTGGTTGGCCTAGCCTACAATGTATTCCATTCCAATATTTTGCAGTTACTGCTGCGGCAGCAACCGTAAACCTAGAAAAGCAGTTTCGAAACTGAAGAACACCTAACGTTACAACGCATTTTTGTTTTCGTAAAGAAGTAGCCTACTGCTGCTGAGATGACAGTAGGAAGGCCCGCACACTGCCGAGTATAGGATGGTGTCAATAGATACAGACGGCAAGTACGGTTAACGCCCCCAAAATGCGAGGGTGGAGTCAGCGTGGGGGATAACAGAGGCCAAATTAACATTATGGTGAATGGACAAGGTAGAGAAAGTTGCTTAACAATAAAAGATCGCTAAGTAAAATTGAACAAAGTCCATATTAGATGTTTTGTCTAATCATGACCTGTTTGCCTACTTGTGTTTAGACTAAAATAATTTTTCCATCATTTGTTTATTGCAGTTACACTAACAGAAATGTCATGAGCCGTCTCTGCTCCTGTCAAAAGTAAAGCAACTTTCAATCACAAGTCTGATTAGCTCAGTTAAGCAAGCTAAAGTTAGCTACATTTACTGTGGTGATCAATGAAGTTGGCTAGTTAGCAAGCTAATGAAGCTAACAAACATCATCTAGATTGTCGTCAGCATCGCGTTTGGAGGGGTGTCAAGTTCAGAATTCACATCAGACCATCTGACCATCATTACTACCTTCAGGCATTGCCCTCAAAAATGTGTCTGGCTCCTTGTAGATGGTGCTCAGTGTAACTTGTAGCTTAGCATGCCATTGACTCCTTCACTAATTTAGGGTTTGTTTTCCCCCACATGGGGGACACGAGGAGCTGATTTTATGGGCGTGCCCGGACTTGCCGTCTGTATCTATAGGTCCAGCTGCACAGCCTGTCCTATGCATGGGCCATCTGTCGACCAAAACCAACCTGGGGTGCGTCAGGTTGTTCAGGTGTCATGTCTCATTGAAGCGTATTCACGTCGGTGGATCAAATTTACCGAAGTGAACTAGTACGCAGACGGCCGGAGTTCACTCTTGAGCTTTTTCTTAATTATCAATTTTTTAGCACAACTCCTCAATAAATTTCTTTAAAAGCCCGCTCTCTTTTTGAAAGTAAACTACATGCATTTTTGATAGCAAGAAAACCAAGGGTGCTTTAAAAACAACGCATTGATTAGTAAAAGCATGCGCATTCGATAAGATTTGAACTCCCAACCTTTCAGTGTCAAGTTTGACGTCTTACCACTAGACCACGGGTTAGTCGTTAGTTGTGTGTGACATTTGATGAACTCTCGTTAGACAAACAATCATTTTGATATGAATAAAAACCAACGCATCCGTCAAGAATTGAACTCATAACCTTGCGAAGACAAGTCTGAAGCACTACCACGAGACCATTGGTAACACATTATACACCCTGACATTTGATGAACTTAGACAAGCATTCATATTTCGATAAAAAGCAATCTTTGGCTTAAATCAAACAATGCTTGGATGAAAATGACTTTTAATGACAAATTCAGGGCACTTTTTAGTAAATTCACCATAATGACAACAAACAGCCTAGGCTGCTGGCAAAATAGACTAACACATCTCAACCAATAGTATTTCTCTCTGCTTCAACAACGACTTCGTTCCCGTGAACGAACGATATGGGCAAATGCGATGGAGGAGCGAAGTGTTCTAGACACAGTCGCAGCTGGATCGTTCTCTGTGTCGTACCAGTCTCGCACCATCATCGTTTAGCAACGATTGAGCTAACATTTGTAGAAACGCACCCCTGGGCCAGTCAGAGACGTGTAGCCCTTCATTTCATCTCCACAATCACAAACTTTGTTTTAACCTCGCAGACCCTACGTGACAACTTATCTGTGGTCTTAGCACAATGCTCCATTAGTGACATTTTCATGATCCAGGTTAAGTTATGCTTAGCATGCTAGTTCACTTTGACAAAGTTTGTACTGGGCAGTACTAACATTAATTACAACTCGCTTACCTTTGTCTTCCAATAAAGCATCCACGCATAAAACCACATTCATTTGTCAAGAAGCAGCAAGCTGGATCAGATAAAGCATTTCACTTTCCCTGGACTTGAGCAGTTGGCATTAAACTTCAAAAACATTAGCCTTGATGGCATAATCACGTCGCTAAATTTCTGATTACTTTATGCGTTAGCTGCGGCTGCGATCCATCTGACCACAGAAATATTGTAATAACACTTGAACAAGCAGCCAGCCTGTGAGTAGGCTACGTGAGGCAGGCATGATGACAACACAATGTAATTGCGTGTTGATTTTACAATATGTTTTTTCCTTTTTTTGCACATCACAACACTCTTCTACCCTGCCTAACAGTTATTTTAAATCTCTAGTGAATTGCCTGTGTACACGTTTTTCAAGAGTAGGCCTACTTTATGCAATGCAATGAATCAGAGATGTGATAATTCTCATAGGTTTAGCCTACTAGGCTACCCTTCGCGGAGACTTTTTTTTCGAAGGGCAAAGCTGGCCGAAAGTATATGAGTTGAAGTAGCAATGTGGGTTATAAACGTGGTTGAAGAAGCATATGTTCTGTTAGAAATTATGATATGCACACTAATCACACAACTGACGTACAGCTGGGGTGATTTAGAAGAAATCCGTCATCCAGACAGTCAGACAACAGATAAATGTGCACCTTTCCTACATGGATTTGCGTTTGGTATGTTTGCTAGTGTTTTTTGTTGTCGCAATGACTGCAAAAATGCAGGCTAACCGCATAAACTGTGGATGGCATGTCTAAACGAACTTTTAGTCTATCTGTATCTGCCAGTTAGGCTATAGATGACAGGTATCCAGATACTCTTGGAAAAGCATGTTTTAAAGTGTAGCCTGATACATTTTGGTGTAGGCTACTTCTTACAATGAGGGTTTGTGTGTGTTTGCATGCTGTGAGATTGGATAACTTCGTGAAATCGTCTGGCTGGCTGTGCTATCGTTCCTTTTAGCTTTAATTGATAGACACCTGCGCAGAGTGATAGTTGCTGCAGTCAATGTAGAAACCCAATATTCATTCAACGAGGAAGTTCAGCTTGGGTCAGAGATGGAGCGTTCGTAGCCCACCAACATTCCATAGAACTGCCACGCTGTATGGAATACTCCAGTTTTAATCGGAGTATGAGTTACATGACAGAAATACTCCGATTCCAATCGGATACTCCAGTACATTTAATCGGATTTCTCATACTCCAATTTTAATCAGATTTCTTGAGTTACATGACAAGAAGAAATCGGAGTATTGTGAATAATCGGAGTGAAGTCCGATTACTTAAATGCATGTAACCGCATTGACTCAGTGCGGTTACATGCACAGAGAAGTCCGATTAAAGCCTAATCGGAGTATTCCGAATTCTAGAATTATCCAAGTTTACATGCCAACTGACCACACAGTAATCCGATTTCGTGGTGACGTATTTTCATTCATTCTTTTCCATTCTATGTGGCGTTTCCCTAGATAACTTGACTGCGAAAACGTGATTGCAATTTGCAGTATTGTCGGCAAAATGTCGGTAACGTTTGCGGCAGAGGGATAGAAAATCATGGGAACGGATGCTAGTCTTACAAGTATAGCCTAGACATGCATTGAAAGTTCTGGCCCTGACTTATTTTCCCCAAAATCCTGCAAACAAACGCTCCGTGGCCACTGCTATCTGAATAAACATGAACAAACCAAAATATTTTCACGTGCAAAAGATGCATTGTGCAGGCAATGCATGGTAGCTAGTTGGCCTAGCCTACAGTGTATTCCATTACAATATTTTGCATTTACTACTGAGGCAGCAACCGTAAACCTAGAAAAGCAGTTTCGAAACTGGAGAACACCTTAACGTTACGACGCATTTTTTTTTATTTTTAAGAAGTAGCCTACTGCTGCTGAGCTGACAGTCGGAAGGCCCGCACTGCCGAGGATGGTGCTGTCAATGGGCTGCACAGCCTGTCCTATGCATGGGCCATCGGTCGCCCAAAACCAACCTAGGCCAGAGCCATAGCTATACCGCTCTGACCTGGGCCAGTCAGAGACGTGTAGCCCTTCATTTCATCTCCACAATCACAAACTTTGTTTTAACCTCGCAGACCCTACGTGACAACTTATCTGTGATCTTAGCACAATGCTCCATTAGTGACATTTTCATGATCCAGGTTAAGTTAGGCAGCATGCTAGTTCATGTTGACAAAGTTTGTACTGGGCAGCCCTACAGCTAACATTAATTCCAACTCGCTTACCTTTGTCTTCCAATAAAAGCATCCACGCATAAATCCACATTCATTTGTCAAGAAGCAGCTAGCTGGATCATTATGCTAGGCATATCACCTCAGAGAAAGCATTTCACTTTCCCTGGACTTGATCAGTTGGCGTTAAACTTCAAAAATATTAGCCTTGATGGCATAATCACGTCGCTAAGTTTCTGATTACTTTATGCGTTAGCTACGGCTGCGATCCAACAGATAAATGTGCACCTTTCCTACATGGTATGTTTGCTAGTGTTTTTTGTTGTTGCAATGACTGCGAAAATGCAGGCTAACCGCATAAACTATGGATGGCATGTTTAAACGAACTTTTAGCCTATCTGTATCTGCCAAGTAGGCTATAGATGACAGGTATCCAGATACTCTTGGAAAAGCATGTTTAAAGTATAGCCTATTCTATACATTCTTCACTACGCAACTGTTGCTTAGCGCAACCGAGTGTCAAACTGTCAAAAAAAATGGAGACTGAAAGAGTCCGATTGCTAATGCATCTTTGCATCGCCTTCCTGCAGTGGATCAGGGGGACCACCCTTGCCTTATTTATGTTAAATGAGGAGATGAACAGGCTGTTCATCCTATGTCAAAGTACCGTGTCGCCGGGAGTTCACTTGGGGCTACCAATGCCAAATGTAGGCCAAATGCGTAATCGTGGGTGTTGGATGAAGATAAGGAGCAAGGATTGGTGGGACAGGGTTGTCCTCTGTGAATTTACTGATGATGACTGGAGGAAAAACTTCCGAATGTCAAGACAGTCTTTTGTACATCTTTGTAATTTGATGAGCAACATAATGAGACCGGAGGACAACCCTGTCCGCCAACCTATTCCCCTAGAGATGCGGGTTGCGATTGTTCTCTACAAATTGGGAAGCTGCGCCGAGTATAGGGTCGTTGCCAACCAGTTTGGAGTCCATAAATCTACGGTGTTGAAGTTTGTAACGCTTTTCTGTAAGGGAATGGTTAATTCGCTAATACACCAGCTTATCAGAATGCCAACATTGGAGGAGGCGAAGAGGATAGCCCAGCGGTTTCAGGACAAATTTTACCTGCCACAAGTCATTGGCTGTATCGACGGGACGCATATTCCAATACTAGCGCCGAGCGACGGGTATAAAGACTTCGTTAACAGGAAAGGCTGGCCATCATATGTCCTCCAAGCGGTTGTTGACGACACTTATAGGTAAGACCCACATCAATAGCGGCATTATCAAACCAGCAAACGCATAACCTACTGTATAAAAACAGGTCTATTTCTTTCAGATTTTGGAACATCAATTGTAAGATGCCTGGGAGTGCCCATGACGCAAATGTCCTGAGACAGTCAGCTCTGTTTGAAAAGGCACATCTGCTGCCAAAGGTAAGTTAGGTTAATTGAAGTCACTCCCGACGCCCGCAGACAGAATGCTGTCCATCAAAATAAACAAACAAGAACACATAGCAATGCTTATCTGAACAAGTCACAGTCAGCTTGTTAGACCGACTCATTATATCAGATGGCTCAACTAGGCTACATGCCATGCCAGTAGGCCTACGGAACACCAAAGATCACAAATAGCCAGGTATTTTATAGGAGATGACTGTTTGCAGTAGGCTACTACGACACATTTTTCTTGTGCATTTTTAAAAGGAAAACCATTTCTGCACTGTCAGATTTTGCCACATGCAATTACGTGGCTATTTAAAACTTGCATCTGAAAGAACAAATAGATATACATTTTGTTGCGATCAAGAGGGGTCAAAAAGTTCACCTCCATGAGTGGTCCCCGGTCCAAATAAGTTTGAAAACCCCTGAGATAGAGGGTGATCGTAGAGTCATGTAGACTAGCACACAATGATCATACCTGCACTGCAATGCCTAGCTTAACAAGCCACAGTCAGCTTGTTACACCAACCCATTATATCAGATGGCTCAACTGTACATGCCGGGTACGGAACCACCAAAGATCACACATAGCCTACAAATATCACTGTTTGCAGTAGGCTACGGTAGCATAGAGGGTGACCGTAGGATCATGTAGGCCTACCAATGGCCAACGCATGCGATCCAAATAAGAGGGCTACTCATGTATTGCATTAACCTACCACTACTTAACGTTCGACTAACTTTAAACCTAAGAGTAGGCCTACAGCAACCCAGCCAAATTCCTCTTTGCAATTTCCACTCTACATTGTATGCCGCAGCGGGCGGAACGATTTAAAATATCAATTACCTACCGTGTAGCATGATAGCAGTATGTCGGTTATTAATCCAATTTAACGAGGCTAGTTTCAGAGATGGACAGCTAAGTTAAGTTAGCAATATTTCGCACCTTTTCATCCAGGGTGAGCTCAGAATATTAATATTAATATTATATTGAATTCAGGCTATCTGTGCACCCCACATCCTTCCTGTCATAAGCTATCATAAAAAAGCAATGCGGAGTAATACAGAACGTGGAACATTTCGGGAAAATAACAGTCATTACTTGAACTGTTAAAAACATTTTTTCCCCTGTAAAAATGCAAGTAAGCAAACAATACTAAAGTTCTTACCACTGCATCCATTAACAGAATTTAAGGACTAGATAAAGTTTGCTTTAACAATTACCTACAGCAAATTGTTCATGGAACTATGTTCCAGTGGATGAATATTTTGATGCTGCTTTACAGGCCGGATGGGGTGGGGGTTATGAAAGGTCATCCCAGGGTAACATAATCGTAGACTAGGTCGTCATGCACCAGAACTTCATATATTGGATTACCTTGTGTAAAAAAAAAAAAAAAGTTTTTACAATTCAAGTAATGACTGTATGTGACTGCCCCTGTTCCCTACTGCACTTTATTGAAGAAACGACCTATGCTGCTGTTAAAATGTTGTACTAGCCTATCACACTATGCCAAATGTTCACAATGGGGTTATTTAAAGGGTTTATATCACTGGGTTTGCACTTTCAACTATGCACTTTATTTGCTATGGAAGTGAATGTGGATGCTACAATGACAATAAATATTTGAATTGAATTGAATAACATGACATTACTAAATAAATAAGTGACCTCTGACCAACACTTTTACAACTTTTCAGAACCCTAAAGACATCGATGGGACTTCAGTTGATTTTTACCTGCTAGGCGATCCGGCCTATCCACTCCTGCCCTGGCTAATGAAAGGCTACATTTCCTCCCCCAGACAAACACCACAGCAAGAGTCATTTAATGTGTATTTGAGCTCTGCCAGGACCACTGTGGAGATAGTCTTTGGAAGACTGAAGTCACGGTGGAGGGTGCTACTCAAGCGGAGTGACTTCCACTTCACATTGTCTCCATATGTTATTGCCACATGCTGTGCTTTGCATAATTTTTGTGAAAGCCAAAAGGAAACTGTTATGCCAACCTGGTCAGAGGAGGCGGTGTTGTTAGAGGAGGAATTGCCACAGCCTGCTGCTCGACCACACAACAATGGAGAGGCTGGTGGGGCGCAGAAGGTCAGACAGGTTCTAACTGACTACATGGCAGCCAACCATCCTCTAAGGCGTAGGGAGATGTAATAAACAGCCTGTACATCTACAGTAATGTTCTGTTTGTTTTAATAATTTCAAAATAAAGTGTGTGCTGTTAGGCAGTAACAAACAAACATGGAACAAACACATATACTGTACGCTATAGCTATTTATTCATTAAAATTAATGAATTAAAATAAATAAATGTAAAAATGTTTACAAATCCTGGAAGCCATTGTTTTGCTGATAGTTGGGGTAGTACTGGGGAGGTAAGGTCATGGGTGCTGGGGGTGGTGGGTATTGGAGGGACCGGAGGCCTTCCATCATCAAGGTCATCATTGTGGTGTTGCTCTGAAGGATTGAGGAAAGTATCTGTTCTTGGTGCTGCATAGACTGCTGCATTTGCCGAGTGATAAATTCTCGTTGTCTTTCTTCCTGCTGCTGTAAAAATTCTTGCTGCTGTCTCCACCTTCCTTCCTCAGCAGCCTGCCCCCGTCTCCTTCTTGACAATCCCATCACTGTAAATACAAGTGGAGCAATGGTATAGTGCAGTTGTAGACCCTATACAATGAGCTCTGTGCTTGCTCCAACCTATAGCCCCTAGTTTTAGTATCACAAAACAACAATGTATAGAGAGCTCAAATACAGTGCATTGTCTCGCGGCGCTTTACAGGCAGTACGGGAAGCATCCATGAGAAACAGGGGCAAGGAAAAACTCCCTTCGCTTTATAAATATAATAATTAATAATTTCTCACAGATGCTGGACAGAAAATCTACTGCTGGTCCCCTCTTACTGTTGGTCAGGTGGAAAGTTGGGCAGACGAGGGGCATCCCATCTCCAGAAGCTACTTCTGGGGAAGTTTTACCACCCAAGCCTCGTTCTAGTGTGTCATAGTGATGTAGGTGAAAAAGGTCCATATGATACAAACCAAATTAAAAACTTGTGTTTTAACTATAGAGGATATGGTTTAATATCTTTAAATTGTTTTAAAACACACTTCTTTTAAAATGATGCCCAAACAAAATATAGTAGCCAATATTTTTAAACTAATAGGTCTCTGCACCGATTTTTAATAGTTCTTCTCACTTGGTGTTTGTTGGACAGTTGGTGGTGGCGGTGGTTGGCTCAACTCAGCTGAGCCCTCAGCATCAGTCTCTGGCTCCACATCCCCTTCCACGTCTACTTCCACGTCCACCTCAGCTGCCTCCTCTTCATCTGAATATGGAATACACGATTTAACCAATAGTGTTATGACCTTTTCACATATCCTTGAATAGAAATATAACATTTCTGTTTTCTTGTGTGAAACAGTGATGGTGCATTTGGTGTCATTCGCGGTGTAAGGGCGACACCCACAGTTCAATGTTATTATGCAGTTTATAGTGATACAGTCATTTAAGAAGACGTTCATTTTCCTGTGTAAAGTAGTAACGTTATACAATGTTGTGTGTCGCTGGATCCCTTGGGTAGATATGCCTGTTAGTTAAGTTTTCTGTGTTGGCATATAAGCCTTACAAGTGAATGTTAAGCAAGTAAATGGAAACTTCTGGTTTGTAAAGTGGTGTATTTTAGACAGGTTACGCTCGAATGTAATATGCATTAGCATTAAGCTGCAGACTAGCTTGCTAGTAGCCTACATGTTTTAGGTTTGTTCATTCATTCATTCATTCATTATTTTACACTTGTGTTGATGATTGCATATGAGATGTATGTTATTCAGTTAGTAATGTAATGTATTCATTTTTCTTTTCGTTTTACGGGGACAAAGATGATGAAATTACATCTGTATCTGTGAAACCTGAAATCACCAGTAAAGATCATTCATCCTCAAAACCGTTCGCTATCTGTCTATGTTGATTGACATCGCTAGGGAAGAATATATAGCCAACAGGAATTGTTTAAAGTTAACAATCTACTGAAGCCCACATCATCAGACCTGGCTTTAAAATGGATAGTCCTATCTTGAAGGTAACAGCGCAGTGTAGACTTAATTGTCGTCTCGTCTGAGATTGAACAGACAGGCATAGCCAATAACTACTTTGAACAGCATGATATACAGTAAGTAGCCTACACCGGATACGTTGTCTAGTTGCCTAGGTGAAGTCTAAAAATAAAGTTGCCTAGCCTAAGCCAGTTCTACGTATTTGACTTTAGTTTTTGTTTTCGTGTAACGTTAACACTCACCTTGAATTTCTGGGCCAAACCCCACGTCCACTCCCTGCTCCTCCACTACAGACAGAGGTCTGTTCCCCAGCATTTGGTCAAGTACATCATAAAAAGGGCAGGTTTGGCGATTGTGCCCGCTTCTCCCATTGGCTTTCTTTGTAACGTAATAGGTTTTCTTCAAGGTCTTCCATCTGATGCGGATTTGCTCCGGTGTTCTTGTAAATCCTGCTTCTTTTAATTTATTAGACACTTTTCTGAATAATTCACCATTTCTTGTTTTTCTGCCATCCATATATCGTAAAATATTTAGGTCTTTCAACACATTCAGAAGGAAAAATGTTTCTTCCTCGGTCCAGAAGTGGCTGTTGTGTGTGGCCATTCTTACAAGCTAAAAAGTAACGTTAATTTTGTGACTTTTGTAACGTTAACTTGTCGTCGCGCAGAATGGAATTAGAATACTCCAGTTTTAATCGGAGTATGAGTTACATGACAGAAATACTCCGATTCCAATCGGATACTCCAGTACATTTAATCGGATTTCTCATACTCCAATTTTAATCAGATTTCTTGAGTTACATGACAAGAAGAAATCGGAGTATTGTGAATAATCGGAGTGAAGTCCGATTACTTAAATGCATGTAACCGCACTGACTGATTACCGTTCCATATGAATGCCTTTCAGAATGGTAACTATAACAACAATAAGCAGCCTTGTAGATCTACTTTCAACTGAAAGTAGTACCCAAACCGAACAGGTTAGCTTCTTTTAAATTTGAGTTGCATATTTCTTTTACGTTTTATACGCTTCTTCAAATATACGAGAGATAGATAGATACGGGAGATAAGCGGGATAACGACCTCCGAGGTGTCCAGTTATTCATTTATAATCGGCTTGGCGGAATAACTCCGTCTCCGCGCTGTGTGCGTCGCTGGAGTTCTAGATTCCACCTCGCCAATTATAAATGAATAACTGGACACCTCGTCGGCCGTTATCCCTTACATATTCATTCACTTGTTCACTTCTGAATGCTCTTGAATAAATTTGTTCACCTTTGGAAAGAGTAGCCTTTAGCTGTACAAGTTATTGCAGCTTTTACCTACTCTTACTTACTGTCTATACTTCTGCTTATTCCCCTTCAAGTTGCAGCAGTAGCTGCAGCACCTGTGGTTCTCTCAGCAGTAGGCTTTACTGGTGCTGGGGTAGCAGCAGGATCTATAGCTGCCAAAATTATGGGTATGGCTGCCGCAGCCAATGGAGGAGCGGTTGGTGGTGGTAAGTAAAAATAGTATATATAACATATATTAGTGCTGTCAAACGATTAAAAAAATTGTGATTAATGACTTTCAATCGAAACTAATTTCCCCAGTAAGAATTTGGATGCTAGCATATGTTGGATCCTTATTTTGCCCTGTAAAAGCCCCTGATACTAAATAGTTGGCTTTGTTCTTCTCAAATGGGGCAGTTCACACCTGTCCCCTACCCCTAAGCTATCCCCAAACATGTTGTTGGACAGTCAGGTGGTAGGACATAATCTTTGTATAGTTTGACTTGATAGCTGAGCCATTTTCTATCTGAAATTGAACATAATACATGCCATGAAAGTGGAACCATATCCATATCCATCATTTTGGTCTGAGTTCATTTTTTGGATTAATCACGTGATTAATCAGTTAATTTTATATATATATATATGGGCAATTCCAGCGTTATGGACGTGACATTTTCATGTATTTTTGATGAACAAAATGCCACATAACCTCCGCAAACCTAGCAGTATCTCACAATTTTGTTCATATTCTTATGCAAACTCCATGGCTGAATATAGGCAAACACAAAAAATTGATATCATGATTTACATTATAAGAATATGAGCCGTTCAATTTGCGTTATGGACGTGACGAAAAACGGACAAACTTTTGAGAGAGCGTAGTTTTTGCTGTGAAGTGTGTGAAATTTTTAGAGAAATGTAAATATTACTACATTCATACCAAACAGGACACCTCAGTAAAGACAGAGAAAGACTTCATTTCAAATGTAAATGTAAAAAAGTTGGTTTTCATTGGGAGAAATGCCGTTATGGATGTGACGTTATGGACGTGACGTCTGGAAAAACCCTCCAAAACGATACAAAACAATTGTGAACGGTGGATTTTAACCTGTAGCGACAGAAATAGCAATACAATAATAAAAAATAACTGATAGCATTGCAGTTTTGTGTGTGTTATCACCCACTTATGCCCATTATAAACCCCTCCATAGACTTACATTATAGCTGAATAGGGTAAAAATATTAACAAACAGATATCCTTTCGAAACTTGCTCTGTTGAATATTTACATTGAGACGATACTTTTTTGTATTGGAAGTTTTCTGAAAGAATTTGTATGTCCATGTAGATATATATATATGGGCAATTCCACGAAAAAGTAAACCTCACCTTAAAACTTTAAGTCTCACCTACATGGACATACAAATTCTTTCCGAAAACTTCCAATACAAAAAAGTATTGTCTCGATGTAAATATTCAACTGAGCAAGTTTCGAAAGGATATCTGTTCGTTAAAATTTTTACCCTATTCAGCTATAATGTAAGTCTATGGAGGGGCTTATAATGGGCATAAGTGGGTGATAACACACACAAAGCTGCAATGCTATCAGTTATTTTTCATTGTTATATTACTATTTCTCTTGTTACAGGTTAAAATCCATCGTTCACAATTGTTTTGTATCGTTTTGGAGGGTTTTTCCAGACGTCACGTCCATAACGTCACATCCATAACGTCATGTCTCCCAATGAAAACCAACTTTTTTTACATTTACATTTGAAATTAAGTCTTTCTCTGTCTTTACTGAGGTGTCCTGTTTGGTATGAATGTAGTAATATTTACATTTCTCTAGAAATTTCACACACTTCACAGCAAAAACTACGCTCTCTCAAAAGTTTGTCCGTTTTTCGTCACGTCCATAACGCAAATTGAAAGGCTCATATTCTTATGATGCAAATCATGATATTAATTTTTTCTGTTTGCCTGTATTCAGCCATGGAGTTTGCAGAAGAATATGAAAAAAATTGTGAAATACTGCTAGGTTTGCGGAGGTTATCTGGCCTTTTGTTCATCAATAATGCACGAAAATGTCACGTCCATAACGCTGGAATTGCCCATATATATATATATATATATACACTGTATATATATACACTGTCAGGACGACTATTAGGGTAATAAATATAATATATATATTATGTTTCCAATCTTATGATACTGGAACAAAACGGCTAGCACAGGAGTGAATCTGTAGAACTATCTGTCAAACTTATTGTGACCACCTGTTGCATAGGATTTTTTCACCAATTCAAAAATATACGTAAATCATTCGAAATCCAGGACTATTTTTTTTAGCTTCTTGACATGCGTACAATAACATATATTGCTTTGTTTTACTTTATTTAACACACAGTATATGGTTGTCAGCTATATTTTTTTCTTTTATTTTAGTGCTTGTCTAGGCTTTATGATGAAACTTTGCATTTATATCTTGCAGCAGGTGCAGCAGGACTGTTTTATGGAGGAGCACAGTTATTATCAGGTGGGTCAATTACTACTATGATCGACTGACCACAAATGTAGTCACTGCCGGTTCTAGGCATAGACAAAATATCCAAATATGAGGGGGCATTGCAATACATTTATAAGGCTACTTTTTTCTTCAGTTTTTCACTTGTATTTCTAGAAAAGTGACTCTAAATGTAGACACTAATTTAACAGCCTAGCTTGAATTGAACATAGGCTATAAATATTTTTTTCACCTGATACAAGGTATTGATTCAAGATACAATAGAGATTTATTTGTCACTTAGAGACTTGTACATCATCATAACAAAGATGTTAACTTGAAAGAGGTCAACATTAATGGAAGAGAATATAATACATATAGTAAACAACAGTTATAGCACTAGAACTTAAGAAATATTAGTACTAACAATGTAATTGGAGAAATACAGTGTTAATTGATCCATAGCATTGATGTTTAAGGACCGAGAATGAAATTATTTGGTACAACATACACCAAATAGTGAATAAAGACCTAACACTGGCAAAATGGTGAATAATATTTTTTAATACCTGTCTTCTTTTCTGTGTGCCATTGGAGCAGTACTAGCAGCTGTGGCAAACTGCACTGGGTAAGACATCATGGACTGCAGTCACAATCTGACGACACCACGTGCTTCATCATCATCATCATCATCATCATCAGCCATTCTTTATTCAGGGGAACTTGACTGAGCTCTAGGCTCTTTTACAGCAATGCCCTGATAGGAAATAAAAATAAGACAAAATAACAAAGTAATAATACAGATTCCACACACAAAAAACTAACAAAACAAACAACAATAAATAATAATAAAAACTACAAACTACTTAAAGCAAGAACACTGTACAATAGGTTTACACACATCATCCAGTAAGGCCCTAAACCTGCCTCTTGCTACAAGATTTTAAACAATTGTAAAAGTTCTTGTAGCTTGTTTCACTTTGTGGAGGCATAGAACTGAAAAGCCATCTTGCCAATTTCAGACTTAACTGTAGGACTTTCTAGTGAAATATATACCTGGGAGCGTGTGTTATGTGGATTGCATTTAATTTTCAAAAGTGAGGTGAGATAGGGTGGTAAATTTCCCTTGCTTCAATTGAAACATTCTGCCATATACAAATAAAATCTAGGACTGCTACTGTATCTACTGTAATTGCTTGTATTATGAAGCAATGTAAAATTTTATAAATATAAATTGGGCAAAACTTAAATTGTTTGACTGTTGATTACACACACACTCTCTCACATTCTGAACATAGGCCGACACTTATGGTCATGGGCTAGAGGTGCATAAAGATCACCCCCAACACACTTTCTTTGAAACATTAGGCCAGAGACGGTTGATGATTAGGCTATCCTGAATGTGTATTCAAAATTACAACAATTTTTTGAATGCACTTTATGCTAGACCTACCTATTTGAGTTTGATATAGGCCTATTCTATGGATTGCATTCTGCCTATATGCATTCTATACATTATGTTTAGTATGGAGGAAGGTTTGACTTGTCTCAATATACCAGTTTGTTAAATTGGATTTTGTAAAATAGGTTAAGATGTTTCACAAGCCTGACAAGCCACATTATAATCCAGGGTGATATAATCTGTTCTTTTTAAAACTTCTCTTTAAAGCTCCATGCAATAGGATGGTGCAAGGACCAGTCAGAGACACGATGGAACTGGCAAACAAGATGGAAATGGCAAAGCATGCCAATTTTCTTTTTAAATCTCTACACCCAAAGATAGGTCTCATGTAACGGAGGCCAGCTAGCTCGGCTAGCATCGCGGCAGTACGTGTAAATCCTCATCACCCAATTCCATGGGTGCTTCTAACGGCTGAGTTAGAAGCTCGGGCCTTTAGCTCAGTTGGTTAGAGCGTCCCACTCCCACGCCGGGAGTTTGCAACTTGCGGGGTGGCGGGTTCGAGACCTGTGTGCAGTGCGGACTGCCACCAGCTACATTGGTGCCGTGACCCGGATGGGAGAGGATCTGGAGGGTGAGTGTAACGGAGGCCAGCTAGCTCGGCTAGCATGGTGGCAGTACGTGTAAATCCTCATCATGGGCGCTTCTAACAGCTGAGTTAGAAGCTTGGGCCTTTAGCTCAGTTGGTTAGAGCGTCCCACTCCCACACCGGAAGTTTGTAGCTTGCAGGGTGACGGATTCGGGACCCGTGTGCGGTGCGGACCGCCACCGGTTACACTCACACCAGTTACAAGACTAAGTGTCCCCATGGCAGCTAGACATGCTGGCTGAGCACGCCTATTTGCTACCACTATATTTATAGGCTACTGTTTCACTGATTTCTACTGGTACAGGCCAATATGTCACTGCTATTGACTTGATTTTTAATGCAGAATCATTTTGGTTTGAGGAAGGGAAAACAGGTTTAACAGCATAAACAGCATTTTCTAAAAGTCAAAAGCTGCATGTAATTAACTATATTAGTTCTTCCAGGAAGACTCCAATGGCATGTAATGCATCCATTACGCCTGCCACCTTATAATGCCTTGCATAACATACTGCCTAAGGTGCTGATTAGGGTTGGGTATGGAGAACCAATTCCAATTCAGAACCGGTTCAAAATGATCAATTCCATCGATATTGTACGTCTCCAAACGTTATCAATTCTCTTATCGATTCTTTAGTTTCTCTGCCCGCACGTCGCGGTGCATAAGCGCAACATCACCTTGTCTATTTGCCCGAGGAGCAAAAACTTGCAGATATGTATCATAGAAGCAAATAGGTCATAGCATAAGTGAATCTACACAATGCAAAATGAGCAACATTGAGATAAAGGCCACTGCCAATTTTTTTCAGATGTTTCTATCATGCTTTTTCAGAATGAATTTCTGCTTGAGACATTGTATCTACAAATATTATGTGTGACGAATTAGCCTGACACGCCAGACTATATCATAAGAATGTATAGTCTGAAGACCACTGATAGACTGTACCTCAATGGAGGGGCGGGTGATTGCGTTGTCTTTCAAACTGCCTCTCCACGTAATAGGCTAGCGTTCCGGCCAGTGGTACCAGCTGGTATATCAAACTTTTCCCGTAGCCCATCGGTAACACGGCAAAGACATCTTTACCAGAACGAAAAACTTCAGTGCACTTTCTTGTTTCACTTTCAAAGAAAATGACAATTGCAATTCGTCCAAAACTAAAGCCAAAGACGATTCTGCTCTGGTTTGAGCAGGCTGTCGTCATCGTACAAAGCCCGCCTTACGATTTCCTGTACACATACCGTGATTGGTTATCCGCCGCGGAAGGATACAACGGGTTTCTATCAGTGGCCTCTAGACGTATCTGCTGTGCAAATTCAAATTTGCTACCGCTAGGGGTACGTCTAGAGTTCTAGGCTATGTACGAATGGCAGTTTGCCATATTTAGCTCTTATGAGTGGGAGACTGCATAGCCATTTTGATTGTCAGTTAGTGGTGTTGGTAAGCATGTCTGTTCTGGAACAAAAGTAAAGAACTTTAGTTTCGTTTTTGTCCCATGAACTAGTTTTGAAGCCTTGATGTGCACATGAAAAGTCTGTTCAGTTGTCAACATGTAATTGATATTCCCAAACAAGAGGAGTCAGTGGACAACAGCTACGATTGGAAGTGATTAGATTGCATGAAATGAAAAAACTTCGAACAGCATAGAACTGGCGTGATCGCGAAACACTTTACATTTAGTCAATGTAACCTCATATCTTACTTTCGGTTTCCAAGAGTCAGGTCCCATTGGTGTAACGTGCCTGTTCGCTTCTGCGTTCGCGTTCGGTCTGTGCTGTAGGCCTACCAAACTATTTTGTTCCACTCACTAACTAGCGCATTTAGCAAGCTCTTCCAACAGGGCTATGCTCGAATTCACTCCGGTATTTTCCTTTAATGGCTGGCGTCTTGACACAGATTGAATTGACAAGGAATGACGCAAGTATAGGATATATAAACTCATCTCAGAGTTAGCCTACTTTTGAATGCAGCAGTATCTTCTTACAGAATCTTAATTACATTCCTGTAAAGAAGACATACCGGTACTTGTTTGACACCCCGCCTTAATTCCAGGGCATTCTATCTGTCATGCTTTGGAACCCTGACCTAATCCACAACCAATAAATAACTTCATCAACACCATATAAACCATATAAACCATATATAAATGTCATATATATTAATCACACACACACACACACACACACACGAAATACTAAATAGGCTACACTACAGACTAAATACTATCTAGCCTAAATAAATTCAGAGAAGAAATGAAAGTTTGCACACACACACACACACACACACTAAATACTAAATAGGCTACACTACAGACTAAATACTATCTAGCCTAAATAAATTCAGAGAAGAAATGAAAGTTTGCAACGTAGCAGATCATACATGTACATCACGATTCCACTACTGGCTTCTCATGGTCTTTTTCACAGCATGAGATTTACATGTCCAATAGTAGGCTACAAATGTACACTCTCTGTATCTAAATCACACTGAAGGTGGTATCTTGAATCATGACCAATACCACCCTCCAGCATATCCTACCTGTCAGCTGGCAAGGATCAGAGCCTACTCCCATAAAAGTTGGAACATTTGGCAAGGCATAGGAAAAAGGGATAAATTAGGGTCAGAATGTTCAGTTTACCACCATGGAATGTGGGAATGTTCAGGTGTGAAATAAGTCCATAGCCGGTTTATGATTGCTCTGCCTGTTTCGTTTCAGTGAAACAACCGCCCAGCTGCACAAGCGACTCCCTCAAATAAAGCTGAACGCACATTCAGTCTTCTCTAAACGGCAAGCAACAACATTGCGCTACTTAAGTCACTAGCTATAAATCCAAGCTTCTCAGGTCGCCGAGGAAGTGTAAGGTCAAAACTTTACAAACACGTTAACATGGGACTCTGTAAGTATCATTGCTTATAGCAGGTTTGTTGTGTTCATATGAGTGTTAATGTGTACTGCATACTTTGTAGACTATATTTTTTACTGTAAAATAATAGCTTATTCTTAATGGCTAACTACTGTAGCACACTTATTACATTTCTAGTGACTGTCGCAATAGCAGCTGGAGTGGGAGCAGGTAAGTTTGACTTAATTTGCCTTATTTTGATTTCCTTCTGGGCGCAGGCACAATTTGCCCTTCTCAAACCTGATAGCCCTATCACCTACATGACCAATTAGATGTCTGAATCAGCCTCTGTTATTTCTTCTCATGCAAAGCTGGAGTGGTTGTCACAGCACCAGTCCTTGGGGCCATCGGTTTCACAGCTGGGGGGATAGCATTGGCCAGCGGAGGAGGTGTGGCAGCTGGTTCACTCTTTTCTCTTTTCTCTCAAGTGGCAGGTAAGCCTATTGTAACGTAGGCCTATATGTTCTCTGTTTTCTTCGTCTGTCTGAATGGTGCAGGTCATGGTCTTCTTGAATTCCGCTGCAGAAGGGTGCGCCACGGCCCACGGCCTAATCTCATCTCATTAGTGATGGCTGCCCTAAAAGAGAAAAACTTTAAAGGAATATTCCACTTTTTTATGAACATTGGATATTCACCCTAGAGCAGTGTTTCTCAAACCTTTTCAGACCAAGGACCACTTTGCCCAAAATATTTTTTTTAGGGACCATCTGACCTCACGCCCCCTCTCCAAGTCACATAAAGCATTTCTAAATAGGCATTTCTATGCACTTCAAATACATAAAGCCTCAAGTTTTTTTTTTTTTTTATAAATTACAGGACTGACATAGTATTCAGTGAACAGTTCATCTGTTGCCTTTCAATAATGTTAGTAAGAAACATAGACTAAATTCAAATTTATTATTATTTATTTTTTTTTTTAAACCGCTCACGGACCACTTGAGCTCACTCGCGGACCACCAGTGGTCCCCAGACCACACTGAGAACCACTGGCCTAGAGTTAGGTAAAGCATTTTGCTCTCAATGCATGCGTTTTCCCTGTCTAGCTCCCCAATTTTAGCTTGTTCTTAGCTTCTTAGCATAGGTGCTGGAATTTAAAGTAGCCAGATAACAACTCTTTTAAAAAATTGTGGTTCCCAGAGTAGGAAAACATTAGCTGGGCGAAAGCGACTGTTGACTATGTCATACAGTCTGGCCCAACACAATTGAAATAGGTTTCCGTTTGGATATGACATATACCTTCGCCTGGCTCTCACGCCTACAACTTTCGCTTTCAGTATTAACAGTATTATCGCAAGTTCTGATCTATTTTGACATCGTAGTGGCAATAAATCCTCAAGATCATGGATGCTAATGTCATGTACCAATTTTGTGAATGTAATTCGAAAGTGGGGGAGAGAATAACAAACGCGTCCCTATCCTGTAGGACTACAACATTTTGAGACATCGCTCTAAAGTGTGTGCTGATTGGCTAAACCGTAGAGTAACCGAGGGAAAGGCGGGAAGGGGGGTTTATTCCAGACTACGTGCGGAGATAAATGTTTAGCGGAGGTACGTAGGATGGCATAGCCAGGCTAGGAAAACATATGCACTGAGACCAAATTGCTCTTACCCACATATGTACTGCAACTCCAGGTAAGAGGGTGAATAATATTCCTTTAACAGGCTACTTGCATCAAGGACAACAGCCTACTAAAATAGCCTATTGCTAGCACTAGATGGATCAGATTTCTTTACCCGAGGTTGAAAACGGGGGCTGGCGATTGGAAACCACTGGCATTAACATTTCGGTACAAGCCATGTGTGTCACACAAACTCTAACCTGTTAACATGTGCAGTGAAATGAATATAGACAGAATAGGCCTACTTGGCTGCCATGTTCACAAAGAGTGTCTTTTTTGTATGTTTGTCCGCAGTGGCCAATGCAGCAGTGGCTGCAGCTGGAGGAACAGCGGCTGGATTGGCAGCAGCCATACTCATTTAAAAATGAATAATCTTCACAAGGAAGAACCTGTCACCTCAGGAGTTTTCATTTCTTTTAGCTCATCGGAACTCTAACACATCTATAAATGCCATATTACATTACATGTACTTGTAATATCACAATGTCATTGGCATCAAGCTCAGAAAAAAATAATAAACTTTGAAGTGACAATTTTGTATTTAGGCTTATTTTTTCTTGGGAAGAAACCTTTACAATATCACACATATTCACACATATACAGTATCAAAAAAAAGGAGACTCAAGCCTTATAAGGGACACTTAATTTCAGCATTCTCTCCATGCCTTAGCCAAACGCCTGTGCATTATGACAATTTGACTTAATTTGATCTGAGCAGAGGGACAATTTGACCAAATGAGACAAACCAATTGAACCAATCAGCCTTTATCTCATGCAAAGCGGGCTCAGTTGTCTTGGCACCACTTATCATTGAGGCCGTTGGTTTCACCACTGGTGGAAGGTTGTATATGGAAACAAAAAGAGAGTGCAGGGGGTCCACAGCTCTATGTTCCCACAGCCCTATGTTGCACATTTTATAGGATTTTTTCTTTACACAGAAAATTTTGAAAATTAGGCCCGATGTTCCCACAGCTCTATGTTGCCACAGCCCCATGGTCCCAAATTACTAAGAATCTTTTGGAAAATTAGACCCTGTTTTTCCACAACAATATATTTTCCTATATTGGCATGTTCACACTAACACAGGTAATATTCATCCACTTAGCCCTTCCGTCCACATTGGAGGATTCTGAAACTGAAAACAGTCGATCCCAGAGTGATCCCAGACCCTTGTATGGTGTGAAGCAGAGCCATAAAGAGGGTTATGACTAGGCTACCTTAGAAATGGAACAAAATGCATTTTTTTTGCCCTCCACCTGCCTTGCGTCCCACTCCAATGTGGAGTCTTCTAGTGAAAGATATACCTGGGAGCGTGTTATGTGGATTGCATTTCATTTTCAAAAGTGAGGTGAGATAGGGTGGTAAATTTCCCTTGCTTCAATTGAAACATTCTGCCATATACAAATAAAATCTAGGACTGCTACTGTATTTAATGTAATTGCTTGTATTATGAAGCAATGTAAAATTTAATAAATATAAATTGGACAAAACTTAAATTGTTTGACTGTTGATTACACACACACTCTCTCACATTCTGAACATAGGCCGACACTTATGGTCATGGGCTAGAGGTGCATAAAGATCACCTCCAACACACTTTCTTTGAAACATTAGGCCAGAGACGGTTGATGATTAGGCTATCCTGAATGTGTATTCAAAATTACAACAATTTTTGAATGCACTTTATGCTAGACCTACCTATTTGAGTTTGATATAGGCCTATTCTATGGATTGCATTCTGCCTATATGCATTCTATACATTATGTTTAGTATGGAGGAAGGTTTGACTTGTCTCAATATACCAGTTTGTTAAATTGGATTTTGTAAAATAGGTTAAGATGTTTCACAAGCCTGACAAGCCACATTATAATCCAGGGTGATATAATCTGTTCTTTTTAAAACTTCTCTTTAAAGCTCCATGCAATAGGATGGTGCAAGGACCAGTCAGAGACACGATGGAACTGGCAAACAAGATGGAAATGGCAAAGCATGCCAATTTTCTTTTTAAATCTCTACACCCAAAGATAGGTCTCATGTAACCAGAGTTGTATAAAGTACCGGAGTAGAGGAGTGGAGTAGAAGTAGGAGTACCATATCAAAAAAGTGACTTAAGTGGAAGTAGAAGTGGTCTTTAAACATCATACTTAAGTGGAAGTACTAAAGTATTCAAAATGTTTTGTACTTAAGTATTGCAAGTAAAAGTACTGTAGAAATTGCTACTCAAGTACTGAAAGTAAAAGTAGAAGTACTTTGTATATCAAAGAAAGCAGTCAAAAGTTTGAATATCATATTGTTTTACATTTATTTGGCTGAAATAGTCTGTTTGGCCATGGACTCTAAGTAGGGCCAGGGATGGTCACCACCATTCCCCTCACTAAAAACATTTGAAGTTAAAGAACTTGGTGAACTCCTTCTATCTCGAAATGGAGCAGTAGACTGACCCTTACTAATGGTTCCCAATTGACTGCATTCAGTACTCCGAAAGGTCGAAGAGGTGCATGAGGTCTCATATACCGCTTGAATCGTCCAATAATGATTATGAAAACCTGGTGATGCTCACGTCTGCATTGATAGGCTATCATTGGATGTGGTAACATTGTTTATAAAAGTAACGAGTAACTAATCAGCACATCAAAAATGTAACGAAGTAGAAGTATTAAATTCATCAAAAAAATGTAGTGAAGTAAAAGTGGAAGTAGGAGAAAAAAAGAATACTCCAGTAAAGTACAGATACTGCATTTTAGTACTTAAGTAGGCTACTTAAGTAGTTCTACTTCGTTACTATACATCTCTGCATGTAACGGAGGCCAGCTAGCTCGGCTAGCATGGCGGCAGTACGTGTAAATCCTCATCACCCAATTCCATGGGTGCTTCTAACGGCTGAGTTAGAAGCTCGGGCCTTTAGCTCAGTTGGTTAGAGCGTCCCACTCCCACGCCGGGAGTTTGCAACTTGCGGGGTGGCGGGTTCGAGACCTGTGTGCAGTGCGGACTGCCACCAGCTACATTGGTGCCGTGACCCGGATGGGAGAGGATTTGGAGGGTGAGTGTAACGGAGGCCAGCTAGCTCGGCTAGCATGGTGGCAGTACGTGTAAATCCTCATCATGGGCGCTTCTAACAGCTGAGTTAGAAGCTTGGGCCTTTAGCTCAGTTGGTTAGAGCGTCCCACTCCCACACCGGAAGTTTGTAGCTTGCAGGGTGACGGGTTCGGGACCAGTGTGCGGTGCGGACCGCCACCGGTTACACTCACACCAGTTACAAGACTAAGTGTCCCCATGGCAGCTAGACATGCTGGCTGAGCAAACCTATATGCTACCACTATATTTATAGGCTACTGTTTCACTGATTTCTACTGGTACAGGCCAATATGTCACTGCTATTGACTTGATTTTTAATGCAGAATCATTTTGGTTTGAGGAAGGGAAAACAGGTTTAACAGCATAAACAGCATTTTCTAAAAGTCAAAAGCTGCATGTAATTAACTATATTAGTTCTTCCAGGAAGACTCCAATGGCATGTAAGGCATCCATTACGCCTGCCACCTTATAATGCCTTGCATAACATACTGCCTAAGGTGCTGATTAGGGTTGGGTATGGAGAACCAATTCCAATTCAGAACCGGTTCAAAATGATCAATTCCATCGATGTTGTACGTCTCCAAACGTTATCAATTCTCTTATCGATTCTTTAGTTTCTATGCCCGCACGTCGCGGTGCATAAGCGCCACATCACCTTGTCTATTTGCCCGAGGAGCAAAAACTTGCAGATATGTATCATAGAAGCAAATAGGTCATAGCATAAGTGAATCTACACAATGCAAAATGAGCAACATTGAGATAAAGGCCACTGCCAATTTTTTTCAGATGTTTCTATCATGCTTTTTCAGAATGAATTTCTGCTTGAGACATTGTATCTACAAATATTATGTGTACGAATTAGCCTGACACGCCAGACTATATCATAAGAATGTATAGTCTGAAGACCACTGATAGACTGTACCTCAATGGAGGGGCGGGTGATTGCGTTGTCTTTCAAACTGCCTCTCCACGTAATAGGCTAGCGTTCCGGCCAGTGGTACCAGCTGGTATATCAAACTTTTCCCGTAGCCCATCGGTAACACGGCAAAGACATCTTTACCAGAACGAAAAACTTCAGTGCACTTTCTTGTTTCACTTTCAAAGAAAATGACAATTGCAATTCGTCCAAAACTAAAGCCAAAGACGATTCTGCTCTGGTTTGAGCAGGCTGTCGTCATCGTACAAAGCCCGCCTTACGATTTCCTGTACACATACCGTGATTGGTTATCCGCCGCGGAAGGATACAACGGGTTTCTATCAGTGGCCTCTAGACGTATCTGCTGTGCAAATTCAAATTTGCTACCGCTAGGGGTACGTCTAGAGTTCTAGGCTATGTACGAATGGCAGTTTGCCATATTTAGCTCTTATGAGTGGGAGACTGCATAGCCATTTTGATTGTCAGTTAGTGGTGTTGGTAAGCATGTCTGTTCTGGAACAAAAGTAAAGAACTTTAGTTTCGTTTTTGTCCCATGAACTAGTTTTGAAGCCTTGATCTGTTCAGTTGTCAACATGTAATTGATATTCCCAAACAAGAGGAGTCAGTGGACAACAGCTACGATTGGAAGTGATTGGATTGCATGAAATGAAAAAACTTCGAACAGCATAGAACTAGCGTGAACGCGAAACACTTTACATTTAGTCAATGTAACCTCATATCTTACTTTCGGTTTCCAAGAGTCAGGTCCCATTGGTGTAACGTGCCTGTTCGCTTCTGCGTTCGCGTTCGGTCTGTGCTGTAGGCCTACCAAACTATTTTGTTCCACTCACTAACTAGCGCATTTAGCAAGCTCTTCCAACAGGGCTATGCTCGAATTCACTCCGGTATTTTCCTTTAATGGCTGGCGTCTTGACACAGATTGAATTGACAAGGAATGACGCAAGTATAGGATATATAAACTCATCTCAGAGTTAGCCTACTTTTGAATGCAGCAGTATCTTCTTACAGAATCTTAATTACATTCCTGTAAAGAAGACATACCGGTACTTGTTTGACACCTCGCCTTAATTCCAGGGCATTCTATCTGTCATGCTTTGGAACCCTGACCTAATCCACAACCAATAAATAACTTCATCAACACCATATAAACCATATATAAATGTCATATATATTACTCACACACACACACACACTAAATACTAAATAGGCTACACTACAGACTAAAGTTTGCAACATAGCAGATCATACATGTTCATCACGATTCCACTACTGGCTTCTCATGGTCTTTTTCACAGCATGAGATTTACATGTCCAATAGTAGGCTACAAATGTACACTCTCTGTATCTAAATCACACTGAAGGTGGTATCTTGAATCATGACCAATACCACCCTCCAGCCATAACACCAGTGGTTAAAGTGGGATTTGCCAGGTGGGGGAACCCTCATTTTTTGTGTCGCAAAAAACATATATTCGTTCCTAACTCATTGTTTGACATTTAATGGTTTTAATTTGGGTCTTCTACACCATACATGGGTAACTCACGGCCCGGGTGCAACTAGGCTGTTTAATTGCAATCATCCACTTGCGTTGCCACTTTGCTTTGCCTACTGTTTCTGTTTATTTCAGTTTTACAAAATGAAATAGAGTTGTGTGAATGACTTGAAGAAACTGCTATCATTAAAGAAGATCAAGTTTTCTACATACTTTATGTTGTTACCTGTCTGTCTAACTGAATAGAAAGCATAAGTATGTAAGTTAGGACAGAACATTTATTTTGGGGGGAAAAAATGAACATAGAGATGTAGGGCTGTGGGAACAGGGTTGTGGGAACATAGACACGCTCCCGAGTGCAGACCTCTGCTAAAGCATTAGTTCACTGATGCAATACAGATTCCAGGGGGCTCATTTATCAACCGTACTTAAGCACAGATCTGTGCGTAAAGGGTGCGTACGATCATTCCTGCGCAAAGTGTGGGATTTATGAACTTGTACTTGATCTTAGAAATGTGCTTAAATGTAAGCACATCTCTGACCACGCGTAAGCACAAAACCCAGTGGTAGAATTGCGAAACTGCAAGTAAAAACGTCCGCAAGTCTCACACCTTATATAGTAAACAAAAGTTGAATATAAGTCTTGTGTTTCAGTTTATTGACAATTGCCAAACAAACGAATCCGTATACTTCGAGACAAACACGTGGATTACTCGTCGTGACAAGCATTTTATTGACACACTTTGGAAAGTAATTTGAAAATTTATAACTCATTGTAAACATTTAGGGGGCATTGTATGCAAGAGGGAGCGTGATTTCAGTGATCAGCATGATTGTCTGCACCTGTCTGAAATGTACCCGTGTCAGAGGTTGTTCATGCCATATAAGGTTAATTTGGGGTGTGTCGGCATGTAAATGAACCTGAGCGTGCGCGAGCACAGTGATTTAGAAGGTGTGGGATTTATCAATAGGCGTGTTTGAGATGTAAAGCCGCCTGCAGCCGGCTGCAGCCAAGCGATGCATTGTGGTTAGACGCGGTGTCCGACTTCCGGCTGACTTCACCAAGCTTGTGAATGCGTCACCAAAATACGCCCACAGCACGTCACTCAAAACTCGCGGTAACAAGGCGGCTGCAGCCGAAACCCGCATCTCCTTTTTCTCGGCTTCAAGAGGATGCATCCCACCCCCATGACGTAACTCATTATTCCGATTGGTTTGAAACTCCTCATGACAAATATGACACCAACCACGTTGTACTCACTGAAAATGGGCTTATTTGAATGAGCTGCTGCTAAGCAGTATGCAAGTTTTGCCCAATGAAATAGCCTTATTGCTCTCCAGCATGGCTTGGTTTGCCATCTCAAATGAGCATTTCATACCACATTACTATTTTTAACAAAACACCTTCAAACACAACCCTGTTCCTCTTGCATTGCAACAATAATTTATTAAGCAACATTATATGATTTATTTCGCCAGTTATCACGTTCATTTTAATGGTGAAATGAGGGGATTCAAGCTGTTTTCAGTGCAAACAAACTTCCGCGATATCTCCCGACATCACGTCCATGTTCACGTGTTGTATGGCTTCAGCCAGCTGCAGCTGTGTTGTCCACCTTGTCCCCCATGCTTTTCCACTCCCACCGACGTATTTCCGTAGATCTCGCTGGTTCTGGCTACAGCCTCTAGCTGTACCGACTCTGAACACGAACGAGCTTATTGCTGGTGTACGACCAGCCTGCGCACGTTTGATAAATACCGATTTTTTTGTACTTACGCACATCCTAAATATCACTCGTACGATATAATTTAGAATGTTTCCTACGCACTGTTGATGAATGAGCCCCCTGGTGTTGTTCTGGATCGTTGCCAAATTTTAATTGTCTGTCCCTTGTTCTAATACCCACATTTTAAATTTTTCAAATCATGAAAATCCAACAAACCAATACTAGCCTCCTTGACAGAGGTACAGTAAATTGCATCTGTATTTTCACAGTAATTTAGCCTAGATCAAAATATTTTACATGTCCTGTGTTTACAATGAGATTACTTTGAAAATAGTGAATTCAAAAAAAATGTGGTAAGGTACAGTACAGTAAGTTTCACTTTCTGATGCTGCATCTCTCTCCATAGCCAGTTAATGATTGCTCTGCCTCATCTCAAAGTTTCGTTTCAGTGGAACAACCTCCCCGCTGCACAAGGGACTATAAACCCTGCTGGAATAGTGACATACTGCTTATTGCCTTCAACATAGCAGACAAGTAGGAACACCCAGACGCAGCCTCTGTCTTCTGGCAATACTACAACTCATTTTCAAAAAACTTTATAATGGGACTCTGTAAGTATAATTGCTCATCTCAGATTGTTTTTGTTTGTTTTGCTGTTTTCATAATTTACTGTGAGTGTAACTGTGAGCTGTTACTTTGTGGACTGTGGTATTACAATAAGAGTGATAGCCTATCCACTCATTAATCATTAATTATATTACTTCTAGTGACCACCGCACTTTTAGCAACTGCTGGAGCAGGTAAGTTTAACTTTAAATTTGCCTTAATTTGATATCCATCTGAGCACAGAGACAATTGAGACCACCAATTGAACCAATCAGCCTGTATTTTTTAATTGCCTTGATCATTCTTTTCTTGTGCAAAGCGGGCTCCGTTGTTGCGGCACCACTTGTCATTGGGGCCTTGGGTTTCACTGCTGGTGGGATAGCAGCTGGATCAATTGCCTCGGGTATGATGTCCGCTGCAGCAGTGGCCAACGGAGGAGGTGTGGCAGCTGGTACCGCAGTGGCTATCTTGCAATCTGCAGGTAACTTGTCAAGTAGTCTGGGCCGATGTTATTTGTTTCCTGTCTGGAATGTTTGGGAGTGTCTCTTTTTCAATGCGGAGGTAATAGACTTGTTTCACACCTCAACATTCCGACATTCCATGGTAGTAAACTGAACATTCTATCATTGAAATGCATTGGATTTATGCCTCTTTCTGACTTGAAAAAAATGGATAATAACATTTCAAACATGTTTAAATTCACTTTCCTTCAAATAATACACATTTGAAGCACACAAATTGGGAGGTCCAGAATAGTTTGAAGCTTCATGCACATAAATGTAAAACCACTTTTATCTACTCGGGACCTCCAAATTTGTGTGCTTCAAATGTGTATTATTTGAAAGAAAGTGAATTTAGACTTACTTTAAATATTATTACCCATTTTTTTCAAGTCAGAAAGAGGCATAAATCCAATGCATTTCAATGATAGAATGTTCAGTTTACTACCATGGAATGCTTTTAGAACCTCGGAATGTTGAGGTGTGAAACAAGTCTATAGACCGATTCCAAGCCCTGCCCCTTTTCACTATGTCACAATCGGGCGAACCTCGGACAACCCATAGATAAATAGAACCTCTGTATAATTCTGTGGGTCAACCTCTGTCAAATTTTACCTTCCCTGCATTATAGACGGTTTATAATAGATTGTGAGGCTTGGAGCTTTGTCTTGAAAATAACACGCAATATCATCACAACCGTGGAAATACAGTATGTGTTTGGGGACCTGTAAGAACAACAGGTTACCCTTTTGTAGGCTATGTTCTCTGTTTTCTTGGCCTGTCTGAATGGTTTAGGTGCTGATCTCAGACTTTTATTCATGCTGGGTATACAGGTTACTATTATCGAAGCGAGTTCCCTCGCAGAAGGATGCTCTCCTTCAATTTTGATGAGCTCTCACTGACTTGGGATGCAAAAAAAAAAAAGAAACTTATGGAACAAACAATAATGGAGGACAGCTATACTATCACACAATCAAGGGGAAATAAAACGTATAAAATATTTATTTATTTGTGCGCGTATTTAATTTTCTTTTTGAGGCAGAGGTCACTTAGGGGTGGTACTGGGCCACCAGCTGGGCTAGCAAATGCTATCAGTTGCAAGCCTGTTCATGTACTGTACAGGCCATGAAAAAGCATCTTCGAGCAAGCCAGGTAGTTGGACCAGAGACCGTTGATGAAACCGAGACAATTCTGTGTCTTTGGTTGGACAATGCACTAGGTCTAATGGATCAGTAGGCTACAGTACAGATTTCTCTGTGACCACCAAACTGTTTTTGAAAATGAGGGTTGGCGGAAGCCTATTTCACTGCAATTTCTGGCATTTGTTCAACATTTCAATTCAAACCATGTGTCTCACTCAAACTCTAAACTGTTATGATGTGCCGTGAATTGAATACAGGTAGAATAGTTATTGCACTGTAAAAAACGATTTGTAATGGTTACTTCAAAAATGTGTGGAAACTCGTTGCCTCAAATGAGTTGGGTAACTATAACTTATCTTAGATGTAAAGCGCTTTTAACTTGAAAAAGAAAAGTTATAGTTACTTAACTCATTTGAGGCAATGAGTTTCCACACATTTTTCAAGTAACCATTACAAATTGTTTTTTACAGTGTGGCTGCGATGCTCATAATGAGTGTCTTTTTTTGTACGCAGGTGTTGTTGGCTTGTCCACAGGGGCCTCTGCAGCAGTGGGAGCAACTGGAGCGGGAGTGTCTGGGTTGATAGCAGCCATACTCATCTAAAAAGAAGTCATCTTCTCTCGGAGCCAGTTACCATCAGGAGTCACCATTTCTTTTAGCTCATCTAAATTTTAAAACATGTAAATGAAGTTAAATGTCATTCAGCACTACACCATGAAGAGGTGTGTGTCGTTCAAATGAAACATGTAATGCAATAGCATAAAATAGGTCATTGACATCAGTCTCAGAAAAAATTAATAAACTTTGAAATGGCGATCTACCAAATGGCCTACCATTGGTCTTTTTTATTGTCATTTGAAGAAACCTTTACAATATTACAGTATTTTTATGAACCAAAAAATGGAGAGACAGTTGGCATGACTTGATCAAGGAGGGGAGATGCCTACGATTTGATATAAATTTGAAATCGCAGGATCTCTGCACTTTTAAGTTTAGGGTTGTGGGGATTTACTGCCACCACCTAGCTCCATCTAGTTGGCATTTGTTACATCAAAGGAGAAAGCCGGCGTGAATCAACACGTAGTCCTACTGTTTTGTAGTGCCAAGCGCTATTGTTAGCCACCCCAATCACAGGATTTCATGCAAGGCAGACTGAGATAGCGAAACGGCAGCTAACGTTAACAGAATGGGGCATTTCAAAACGAAAGCAAGGTGGCTTTCTGTAGCGCTTAGCAGTATAAAACAGCAGGGCTAGGTGTTGATTCACGCCGGATTATACCTTTAACATACCCTGTGTTTGCACTAGCTTTGAACTTGAACTTTGACTTAAATCGGTGTGATAGCCTAATTATCATCTCACCATCCATGTTAGGCCAAGTGTAGGCTAATGTACATGAATGATATTGGCTGTAGTCATTCTTAAAGTCCATACATAGCCTGTGTGTGTTTTTAACATAGTTTTGCCATGAGAACAGCAAATGGTTACATTTGGTTCAGAGAAGTAGGTTAGTGTTTAAACATCAATTACCATAAAAGTTTTAAAATGAGAACACTGGAAAAGGGACTGATCAAGCATGTGTGTGTGTGTTTAAAGCATTGTATTTGTTTAATTTTGGGAGGAGTGACAAAAACTAGAAAGGCCTGTCCAAATCCAGATCTGTTCATACATAATTTGCCTAATAAAGTATCCATACAGTCAGTAGTCTGATGCATAGATTGACCATGATTTACACAGAACAGCATGAGTGAATGTAGTCTGTTGGTAGAGATGTTAGGATCACTGATGCAATACAGATTCCAGGTGTTGTTCTGAATCGCTGCCAAATTTTTAATTACCTGTCCCTTGTTCTAATACCCACATTTTCAATTTTTCAAATCATGAAAATCCAACAAACTAATACCAGCCTCCTGGGTCCGTGTAACGCTTTGCAGTGATTTGATCCATTTTTAGAATTAACATGGACAAGATGAAAATTGGGTTCAAAACTTCAATTTTCCATTTATCAGACAACTCAGATAATAGGTAATTGATGCTGTTTGTGTATTTCATTGTTGTTTGTCGGTTGCTTTTGAAAGAGTGGATAGTTGAATTTGACAACAAAGTAAAAATGAGTCAATATTTCAATATTCCATTTCTGCGCCGTGGTTGGACTGAACCATGCGCGCTGAGGGATGTCTTGGTTCAGGTAGGCTAGAAATGAGATGGATGGACTCGAGACGTAGGCCTAACATTACAGACTTGACAGAACAACTGGCCCACCATCAGGCTTACCTGCAAACTTTCTAATACAGAAACCAATGAAGTTGTTGCATGATTTAATATTTTCATGTTTTACCGTGCCTTATTGGAACACCTCCACCGGCACCGCCCTTACGCACAATCAATTCAGTGAAGAAACGGTGATGCCGAGTGTTGCCTATGCCACCTTGGATATATTTGGGGACGATATAGGAATAACATTTTGTTTAGATAAAGGGTCTCCAACAGGTAGGCTAGTTCAGGGGCTGCTCGCCACTTGAGTAGCTCAAAGAGTCACAGGAAATGTAAATTAATTTCATAACAGCCTAATCACAAAATCTTGATATCTTCCTACTGCTTTAATGCTCTCTGATTAGAAGTTATGTTGGTAGAGTGCACCAGATTTGGCTATAACTACAGAGACGCAGATGTAGCCTACATTATCAATGCGACAAGAGTAAGTTTATGAATGACCTCTTGGCTATTTCAAAAGCAAAGCAGACGTCAGCTGAACCGAAGCTTCGCATATGGTTACAGCGCAACTGTAGCCTACACGGTAACCCCCAACCAGGTGGCGAGAGGCCCGAGCTACCTGTTGGAGACCCTTGGTCTAAACAAAATGTTGTTCTTATATCGTGCCCAAATATAGCCTAGGTGGCATAGGCAACACTCGGCATCACAGTTTCTTTACTGATTGATTGTGCAAAGATCGAAGTGTTCCAACTTGGCCACAGTGAACATAAATCACAACCTCATAGGCTTCTGTATTAGAAAGTTTGTAGGTTAGCCTGCAGGTGGGCCAGTAGTTCTGTCAGGTCTGTACGTCTCGAGCTGACTTGATAAGTCTATCCATCTCATTTATAGCTAAGGCCTCTCTCTACAAAACACAACTGGCGCTACCTGAACCAAGACATCCCTCTGCGCGCTTGGTTCAGTCCAACCACGGCGCAGAAATAGAAAATTGAAACATTGACTCATTTTTACTTTGTTGCCAAATTTAACTATCCACTCCCTCAAAAGCAACCATCAAACAACAATGAAATGCACAAAAAGCACCAATTACCTATTATCTGAGTTGTCTGAAAAATGGAAAATTGAAGTTTTGGACCCAATATTCATCTTTTTCATGTGAATTCTAAAAATGGATCAAAGCACTGCAAAGCGTTACACGGACCCTCCTTGACAGAGGTACAGTAAATTGCATCTGTATTTTCACAGTAATTTAGCCTAGATCAAACTATTTCACATATCCTGTGTTTACAATGAGATTACTTTAAAAAATAGCGAATTTATATAAAAAAAAAAAAACTGTGGTAAGGTACAGTACAGTAAGTTTCACTTTCTGATGCTGCATAGCTCTCCATAGCCAATTTATGATTGCTCTGCCTTATCATTTTAGGCCATTTTTTTGCGCACGCGAGCGCTCGAGACCAATTTTACGTGGTCTCGGTCTCGTCTTGGTCTTGACAGTGTATTGTCTTGGTCTCGGATCTCTTGGTCTTGTCTTGGTGTATTGCAAGGCCAAGACCAAGACCAAGACAAGATAAATAAATGTAATAAATATATATCTTAACAATATCAAGTTGCCGGTTTAAATGACTGCCTAAACAATGAGACGCACCAAAACGAAAGTGAGTGCGCAAAAGAAACCCCTTGCTACAGCAGAGCAAGGCTCTCAAATGCATTTATGGGCCGGTCTCTCAGTGACAGAGAGCCGCGCACGTTCAGTTAGATGCAGCTCTAAATTACTCTCCTAAAAGTTTACTTTCCATTCGCAAAATATAGGCAATTTAAAAAATGAAATGTTCGTGTATGCATAGGCATGTGTTATGACGGCTGAGCGAGATGTCATGCTAGTTAACGTGATCTCTAATGTAGGCTATTTATGGGAATTAAATCTTTCATCTTTCATTTTCGTAAATTTAGTATAGGCTATCGAGACACAGACATCGTAAAAACTCCCGTATCTAGTGCTTCATGGACGCTTGTGAAGGATGTAAAATCTTCCTGCGAGTGACCCCTATCAGGCGATAAATGAACGCCCTTGATGTATTCTCAAAGTTATCTCTATTGCATCCCGAAAGAATCCATTCCACTTGGTGTAATAGCGAATGTATACCGTTGATAATCCGCTCCGGGTTTTGCATTACCAACTCAGTCACCATATGTAGTGATGAGAATCATCAAGCAGTAAAAGTGAAGGCTGCACCAGCCCTATTGTCATCTCACAAGTAAGCTAGCTTCTGCTAAAATCGTATCCTTGTATTGTATATTCTCAAAATTAACTCAGGCCATATTAATTTAATTTTCAATTAGAAGTAGGCTTAGTATAGAATCTTTGGTAGTATAGACAGAGTATGCTAGTAGGCCTGGTTGGGTTGCCAACTTTCAGAAATACCGTTGGCACACTGCATGTTGTGTTAGTACATCTAAAACTAAAGGAAACAAAATAAAAAGTAGGATGAACCCATCAAGTTGGCCTATTGTGCCACATTCATCTCATTATAGTAGTAGGTTTAAATGCTTTAAAACTTTAAAGGAGCTAGCTATTTAAAATGCACAAAGATTTCTAATGTGCCACCTGGCTTCAGAAACCCGCTCTCAAAGACTTACTTTTACCAGTAGAACCAATAGAGTTGAGAATGTAATGGAGTTGACTTTGTCATTCTCTCAGCTACCCAGAAATGATTTTCTACTGGTTGAAATGTCTGGAGCATGGACATCTCGCTGGTAGACCTCAACTCATCATAGTGGGTGACTAGGTGACATCCCCCTGCTGGTATTTAATTAGCCTAATATTTTTTTAATTATTGGTAGCAGTTGAATTAATACTCCCTAATATGAATGTTAGCCAAAGTTGTTTTTCAAATCAAGTTATAACTTCCAATATAGCCTAGTCTACTGTTTTTTCCGGTCTCGTTCTCGGTCTTGGTCTCGGCCTCAATTTTTCTTGGTCTCGTCTCGGTCTCGTTAGCCTCTGGTCTTGGTCTTGTCTTGGTCTCGTTAGCCTCTGGTCTTGGTATTGTCTTGGTCTTGGTCTAAGCGGTCTTGACTACAAGTCTAGTATTTGGTATCAAATTAAACTAGACAACCAGATGAATTCACTGGTACCACTTGTGATGTACTTGCCCGACAATACAGGGTTCAATTTCAGTTTAAAGATCGCCCATATTTTTACAGGGAACTATCTTTATCTGGTGGCTTAATTGGCTGCTGGGTTCCATCTAGTAACCAAGAGGTCAAGAAATAAAACAAAACAAAACAAAAAAAATACTGGACTTTATAATAGACCTACAATTTCAACAGATACATTTTCTATTACCCAAATATTCTATTACCAAGGGCCATGCCTGTGCAATAGGAGGGGTGACAGATAAGGTGCCTGTTCACCCAGGACATCATAGAGGTTAGGACTACCCCTGATAGAAAGGAATATGATGCAGCCTTATTGCACCTTCATTCTTCTTTGCGCAATAAACTAGAATAAAATATTAAAGTACATGCTTTCAACTTTATTTTTTTTTCTTTTGATTCTAAAGCTATTGGAAGTCATAGGCCTATGTGGCACAGGTAATAACTGAAACTACAGCTTAAAAGTATGATAAAAGTATGATAATTACCTTGCTCAAGAATCTAAGCCATAGATAGTGAACTGATACACTGGAAAGAATCTATGGATTTTTCTATAATTCCATTTCAAGAATGAAGCCAATGACAACTAGCCTACAGTAGCAAAGAGTCTAATGCTCTTAGAGTGAAGTTTTCCCTTATCATTCACATTTCACCAGAGCATTATCACTCCAAAATAAACAATCTGTTCTCATACAGTAGGCCTTGTATTATCCTTACTTACTGTTACCATGGAGCTGAACATATCATTCAAGCAGGGCTGTCATCCTCAGTATTGCCAGTATTGCCCCGGCAATACTACTTTTTAGTGCAACATCAAACTTCAAATATCACATGAAGTGCTAAAGTAATAGGATAATTTAAAAATATAGCCTATATATAATAACCTGTTAAAATGTACCAAAATGCAGGAAAAAACATCTAACTATTCCAAAATTTTCTGGGGAGTACAAACATTTTACAAACATTATCTAGGTCTTATGAAGTGACAACATCGATTTCGTAGCTGGTTGTTATGATTAAAAATGCGTAAATCTAAGCATTGGAAAGCATGATGTTCAAACCAGGAGCCACTATCAACTCTGGGGGCTGAGCCCCCCTAAAATTCAGAACCTAGAATCGCCCCTGGCCTCATCTGATGCTGCATCTCTCTCCATAGCCAGTTAATGATTGCTCTGCCTCATCTCATAGTTTCGTTTCAGTGGAACAACCTCCCCGCTGCACAAGGGACTATAAACCCTGCTGGAATAGTGACATACTGCTTATTGCCTTCAGCATAGCAGACAAGTAGGAACACTCAGACACAACCTCTGTCTTCTGGCAATACTACAACTCATTTTCAAAAAACTTTATAATGGGACTCTGTAAGTATAATTGCTCATCTCAGATTGCTGTTTGTTTTGCTGTTTTCATAATTTACTGTGAGTGTAACTGTGAGCTGTTACTTTGTGGACTGTGGTATTACAATAAGAGTGATAGCCTTTCTAGGCTACTCATTAACCATTAATATTACTTCTAGTGACCACTGCACTTATCGCAACTGCTGGAGCAGGTAAGTTTAACTTTAAGTTTGCCTTAATTTGATATCCATCTGAGCACAGAGACAATTGAGACCACCAATTGAACCAATCAGCCTGTATTTTTTAATTGCCTTGATCATTCTTTTCTCGTGCAAAGCGGGCTCCGTTGTTGCGGCACCACTTGTCATTGGGGCCTTGGGTTTCACTGCTGGTGGGATAGTGGCCAACAGAGGAGGTGTGGCAGCTGGTGGCGCTGTGGCTCTCTTGCAATCCATAGGTAACTTGTCATTTAGTCTGGGCTGATGTTATTTTTTTCCGACCTGTCTGGAATGTTTGAGAGTGTCTCTTTTTCAATGCACAGGTGCTGATCTCAGACTTTTAGTCATGCTTGAAGGTTACCATTATCAAAGCGAGTTCCCTCGCAGAAGGATGCTCTCCTTCAATTTTGATGAGCTCTCACTGACGTGTTGCAAAAAAAAAACAACAGCAACAACAACAACAAAAAAAAACGTATGGAACAAACAATAATGGAGGTCAGCTATATTAAAATATGCCATATGGTAGCCCAAGTCAGCAATATAGTATAACCACAGAGAGTAACCTAACCCTTTTTAGTGCATAAAACAGGCAAATGATTTCACAAACAAATAATTTTAAACGGTTAAAGTTAGAATGTGTTGATACAAGTTGATAACCTTTTGGTGCACAGTTTGTTTGTTAGTAACACTAATGTTTACTTGGTGTTTACAGTCCCTGTGTCACGCCCGGAAACTGGACTTTATCAAAGTCTATTCAGGGACAGCCAGCTAGCTAGTTAATGAAGGGGAGGTGCGCCTGCCATTTGAGACAAAAGCAAAATTGTGCTGAAACCATGCAGGAACTCATTGTGCACCTAATAGTCATACAGCAATCATTAGAAAATAAAATGTATAAAACATTTATTTATTTGTGCTACTGGGCCACCAGGTGGGCAAGCAAATGCCATCAGTTGCAAGCCTGTTCATGTACAGGCCATGAAAAAGCATCTTCGAGCAAGCCAGGTGAAACCGAGACAATTCTGTGTCTTTGGTTGGACAATGCACTAGGTCTAATGGATCAGTAGGCTACAGTACAGATTTCTCTGTGACCACCAAACTGATTTTGAAAATGAGGGTTGGCGGAAGCCTATTTCACTGCAATTTCTGGCATTTCTTCAACCTTTCAATTCAAACCATGTGTCTCACTCAAACTCTAAACTGTTACGATGTGCCGTGAAATGAATACAGGTAGAATAGTTATTGCACTGTAAAAAACTATTTGTAATGGTTACTTCAAAAATGTGTGGAAACTCGTTGCCTCAAATGAGTTGAGTAACTATAACTTATCTTAGATGTAAAGCGCTTTTAACTTGAAAAAGAAAAGTTATAGTTACTTAACTCATTTGAGGCAATGAGTTTCCACACATTTTCAAGTAACCATTACAAATTGTTTTTTACAGTGTGGCTGCGATGCTCATAATGAGTCTTTTTTTGTACGCAGGTGTTGTTGGCTTGTCCACAGGGGCCTCTGCAGCAGTGGGAGCAACTGGAGCGGGAGTGTCTGGGTTGGTAGCAGCCATACTCATCTAAAAAGAAGTCATCTTCTCTCGGAGCCAGTTACCATCAGGAGTCACCATTTCTTTTAGCTCATCTAAATTTTAAAACCTGTAAATGAAGTTAAATGTCATTCCATGAAGAGGTGTTTGTTGTTTAAATGAAACATGTAATGCAATAGCATAAAATAGGTCATTGACATCAGTCTCAGAAAAAATGAATAAACTTTGAAATGGCGATCTACCAAATGGCCTACCATTGGTCTTTTTTATTGTCATTTGAAGAAACCTTTACAATATTACAGTATTTTTATAAACCAAAAATATGGAGAGACCAGTTGGCATGACTTGATCAAGGGGAAGAGATGCCTACGATTTGATATAAATTTGAAATCGCAGGAACTCTGCACTTTTAAGGGTTGTGGTTGTGAGGATTTACCACGTATACTACAACCACCCCCTAGCTCCATCTACACTGTAAAAAAATATTTGTAATGATTACTTGAAAAATGTGTGGAAACTCGTTGCCTCAAATGAGTTGAGTAACTATAACTTATCTTTTTAGATGTAAAAGGCTTTAACTGGAAAAAGATAAGTTATTGTTACTCATCTCATTTGAGGCAACGAGTTTCCACACATTTTTCAAGTAACCATTACAAATCGTTTTTTACAGTGTAGTTGGCATCTGTTACATTAACACCAGTGGTTAAAGTGGGATTTGCCAGGTGGGGGAACCCTCATTTTTTGTGTCGCAAAAAACATATTCGTTCCTAACTCATTGTTTGACATTTTATGGTTTTAATTCTGCTCTTCTACACAATACATGGGTAACTTACGGCCTGGGTGTCACTAGGCTGGGTTTAATTGCAATCATCCACTTGCTTTGCCAAAGTTCTGTGGACTGTGGCCTTCAGAACTTCAAAGTGTTGCCCACCCCTGATCTAGCCTACACTAGCTGTCAACATTGAATAAATTTACTGATCACAAAAATATACACAACCTTGCTTTTTACAATTTAATGTATGGATCAATATAGAAAATAACAAAGGACAAAACATGACAAGACAACCTCTAAAACGCAAGATGAGCCTATGAAGGCCTATGCTTTAACCTTAAAGTAGTTTATACATTTCTTACTGGTACTACAACCTTATTGACACTGTTTTGGTCCCCAGGCATCCCAACTTGCTGCCAAAACCTAGGCCTATTTGGGAGCAGGTTGATAAGGCCTTTTGCTAGGCAAGAGTCATTTAGGCCAACAGAGGAGTTGTTCAGGTCACAGGGAGCAGTCGTGTAGGCCAGGCTACAGCAGCTGAAATCTTTGCATCTCCACTTTTTATTATTATTGTACATTCGTTATTATAAGACATAAATCAGCTCTACTGGTCTGTCTGAGTAGCCTACATATCTATGGTAAATTATTTAATAACCAACTTAAGTGTGGAAACGTTTCTTTATTTAATAAATGGTGATTTATAAATTCATAAAAATTGTGGAAATAATCATCCGCATTGCGTTAGACTCGCGGTGGCTTGTGAGAATTAAAATAGTGATTTATAAAATAAGCATCGCATTGTCATCGAAAGGGTGACTGAAACCACCACATTCGTTGGAAAATAATTATGAATAATAACTTGTTATTCAGAAGCCAGTTAGGTTCGTGGTTTGTGAGAATATTTTTGGAATCCTAATCACATAATTTCCACAGTAGCCTAACCACTTGCCCTGTAGCCTATTACGTGAAAATAAATGGTGATTTATATATTCATAAAATTGTGGAAATAATCATGTTAGAATTAGCCTAGTATAATATCTTAGGTTACTGGTATCTTAAAATAACGAAACGATGTGACAATACACGTTTCCATCGAGCCTATGAACTTGTTGCCCGAAACACATCAACAAGAAAGAAAGGACAACATCCCGAAGTTAATGACACAGCTATTAGCTCTCCTCTCCTTACCGTCAATGCACTGAAAGTTATTCATAGGCTTACTGAAAACGTCATACTTTTCCTGAAAAGAATAATTTTGATTACAGTCTGAGGAAGAGATCATGCTGCAAGTCACTCATTCTTGTTCCATTCACCTGCCATTGTGCTCGCGTTTGCACAAGTTATGGACAAGTTATTGACTGGATGGTTTAGTTGTAAGGGAGAATGGTGCGCAATCAACACCATCCTGGCTTAAAACAGTAGACTACTTTAGAAAAATAAATACCACCCGAAACTAACCTCTATTTGAGACCGGCCTTTAACCCAAACCTGTAGGCAAGCTGGGCGTGTAAAAGAGACAGGCGTCTATTTGGGACTCGGTGATTATTTGAAGTTTTACTGTATTGTAATTCTCACAAACCGCGTGAATCCAACGCAATGCGGATAATTATTTCCACAATTTTATGAATTTATAAATCACCATTTAGGCTATTAAATAAAGAACCGTTTCCATGCACACTTAAGTTGGTTATTAAATAATTTATCATAGTAGGCTACTCAGACAGACCAGTAGAGCTGATTTATGTCTTATAATAACGAATGTAGCCTACAATAATAAATAAAAAGTGGAGATGCAAAGATTTCAGCTGCTGTAGCCTGGCGTAAACGATTGCTCCCGGCGACCTAAACGACTCCTCCCTGCGACCTAAACGACTCCTCTGTTGGCCTAAACAACGGCTGGGGGACCTAAATGACAGGGGATAAGGGTTTCCATTTGGAGAAGGAAAATCAGCTACATGAAAGAGGAATACACACCACCGCCACGTTCACTACACGTTGTGTTTGCAATGTTGCAAATGTCGCAATTTAATGCGTCTTGTCGTCAGTGATCATTGATACAGATAGGCCTATATTGATTTTTTTTTTTTTTTTTTTTCCTGAGGTGACGTGCCGGAACGCAGTACCGGAGCGTTCCGGCCCCCGTTAACCCCTGATTAACACACCCTGTGTTTGCACTAGCTGAACTTTGATATTGACTTAAATCGGTGTGATAGCCTAATTATCATCTCACCATCCACTGTTAGGCCAAGTGTAGGCTAATGTACATGAATGATATTGGCTGAAGTCATTCTTAAAGTCCATACATAGCCTGTGTGTGTTTAACATAGCCTAGCAGTTTGCCATGAGAACAGCAAATGACTACATTTGGTTCAGAGAACTAGGTTAGTGTTTAAACATCAATTATCATAAAAGTTTTAAAATGAGAACACTGCAAAATAGGTTTATCAAGTGTGTGTGTGTGTGTGTGTGTGTGTGTGTGTGTGTGTGTGTGTGTGTGTGTGTGTGTGTTTAAAGCATTGTATTTGTTCAATTTTGGGAGGAGTGACAAAACTAGAAAGGCCTGTCCAAATCCAGACCTGTTCATGCATAGAAATGATCTTTGCAAGAATGATGTCACTTATGTGTGTCAAAGTGTTTTTTGTATTAGTTGCTGCAGCCCAAGTGTATGACATGTTATTATCATTTCATTTAGTATTAGAGAATGAGTGGAACAAAATAGTTACAGTTTCACTTTCTGAAACTCACTGGCCTAGGGGGGGTTAGATTTCTAGGCTGGCCGAATTCTCAATCTAGTCTGGTTACTTTCAGACCCACCCTCGCAGTGAATTACACACTGCCGCTAGGGGCGTCTAGAATAGGCTGCTCCTCTGCTTTTCAGTTTCGATTCGGTGGAAACTGCATGGCTGCTGTATAAAGACCTGCGCTCATGAGATCAGGACATCACTAGCCTACGAAAGCTGACGGTGTAGCCTAATTATGGGGCTCTGTAAGTATTTATTTTTTTTTTTTTTCCATTAGGATATTTTACTGTTATTGTCGTATTTTTAATTAATTTTTCTAGACTAATAAGAAGGCTATATTAACCTGAACTATAATTTGCATTATTTCTAGTGAGTGTTGTAGCTGTAACAGCAGGAGCAAGTAAGTTAACTTGATTTTCCTTAATTTTGTAGCCTAATTTACATAATTTATCAACCCGGACAGTAAACGAATAATCTCTTTGTATCCTTAATGCAAAGCTGGAGCGGTTGCCGCGGCACCATTTGTTCTTGGGGCCATCGGTTTCACTGCTGGTGGGATAGCAGCGGGATCATATGCCGCGAGTATGATGTCCGCGGCGGCAGTGGCTAACGGAGGAACTGTGGCAGCTGGCACAGCAGTGGCTGTCTTGCAATCCGCAGGTAACTTGTCATTTAGCCTATGTGGTGTTGTGTTTATGTTGCAATATGATCCTTGTCAGTGGGGGGAGCTGTTGCCTGTTTATTGGGGGGCTTTATCTGTAATTGGGGGGCCAGAGATGAAGCAGATTAAACATGGCAGTCATACAGTCAAGACTCACGCTGAGTTATTTCGTAGAACACAACAGCCTAAGCTGATATTGCTGTCTGAGATGCCGTGTCAGGAAAAAAAGGGAGGCCTAATATCCCAAAGCGGTAGCCTATTTCTAGACTACCCCATCGGGTGGTTATTGGAGTAAGAATAGTCGACCTCAAACGTTTGGAGTTAAATCTGAACTGGTGAAAAGGCTCAGAAATCTAAGGAGCCGGAGGTCACTTCAACCTCACTCACTTCAGATGATTAGGATGATTACCTCACTCACTTCAAATTATTCGATATGCTATAAGCTCCACTTACATCAGAATGTATAAAATGTGTGTTTCATTTAATTATTAATTTATTTGTGTACAGGTGCCGCTGGCCTGTCCACCGGGGCCACTGCTGCAGTGGCAGCAACTGGTGGGACTGTAGGCTGGCTAACTGCAGCTGCAGCAGCACTCTTCTAGAGAGGAATCAACTCCGGTCAACATGGAGAAGCCTGTCACTATTTATCAAGTTTTTATTATTATTATTATTATTTTAAGTTTCTTTTACTCTATGTCTGAAATAGCTTAGACTTTTATAAAAGTTTTAAAGCAATAATATTGTGAAAAAGAACACTATTCAAATGAAGTTTATCCTTAATGTAGGCTATTTGCACAATATCACATGTAAACTGATCAGTGACATTAATGTCAAATGTTCAGAAAATATAATAAAATAGATGTTGTATACATTTGTGGTCTCTTTATTATCATGTGCCCACTCTAGGTAGTGCAAGTTTGTTTCTCATCCCATTCAAGAGCATGAATAACCTACTGTACTATTAGAAAGGCCTTTAGATAAAGGAGCAAGAGCAACAGTTCTGCAGGGCTGTCTGCATATCTACTGTTTTGTATGAGGAAGAGGATCAGAAAGTACTCTATAAAATTACTTCCAGCAGGGTAGTGTACATTAGCCTAACATAGCCAGCCCATAATACTGCTGTTCATCCGTATTCATGGTCTGGAGGTTCTTTAACCTGATGCGATTATTCTGCGGGGGGGGGGGGGGGGGGCATTCACTTCTGATTTGAAAGGATTGGACAGCTCGTCTAATCAGCTGCGCTTATAGGTCGGTAGACTCTCTACTGATGTAAACACGCCCATGAAGACCGTCCCCAGACCATGGGCGGGCTATGTCAGGCTTAACAATCAAGGTTTTAAAAACGTTTCATCCATGATAAGTATCTCCAAGTTTCTGGTGAGTGTTTGCATACAATCCCTGGTAGTATTGTAGGCATGTTTCAGTTGGTAAAAACATTGTGAGGGATGTTAGGACGGACGGATGACTGGGTTAAATTTAGCTTAACAATCAAGGTCTTAAAAACGTTTCATCCATGCTTTAAGATGTTCATGCATTAGCTGAAGATATGGTTATGTGTCAGATAGCAGGGTGATGAATGCGTCTTGGCAGAAGAGGGTGAAATAAGCTCTCATGCATCTTGGTGTAGTTGCTTATGAATGGCCCAGCTGAGTGGCGCATAGGGCTGGCGCGCGGCGAGTTACAAAATCTGTAGTGCGCACGACCTCGCGAAATTCCCCTGAAAAGCGTCGCGCGCCACGTCATTTTGGCGCCGCTTGCGCGCGACGGTGTAAATTCAGTTTTAGTGTACATAGGGCACCAGTCCGAAACCACAGGGAAACGAAATTTTGACTCCATTGTATGGTACATGTGAAAGAATTGACTATAAAACTGACTTTGACTTTAACAATTGGAACGCAATTAGCCTCTGTTAGCTGGGTGAGAAAACCGCTTATGAGAGTGACATTAGGGCCCGACATGCTCTAATGGGACTTGTGTTGACTGCCCAGCACCATGCAGCTGAATTGGCCTTTGCCTAGCTTAGCATGCATGCCAGACTGAGAACATGTCACAGTCTGACTCACGTTAAAGTATCTGCCATGTGGTTGGAAACATCAAACTTTTCACACACACAAAAAAAAAAGAGTTTTGGGTGTGGGTGAGTAGTGGGTTGTAGATACTTCATTGGAGCACTGCACTAACCCATCTTGCTGATTGAAAGAGTCATTGAAAGACAATATGGTGATGTAGTGAGCCTTAAATTCATTTTTTTTTGCTGGACAATTCCTATACTTATTGTGGTTAGATAGTTTATCAGCCACTAAGCAGCCAGACCATGGTACCCTGTCTCAGCTGAGTAACTGACCAAGCCCTGGTGTGGGCTTGGTTAGAACCTGGATGTGAGACCTTTGGAGAAAACTGGGTTGCTGCTGGGAGTGGTGTTGGTGGATGACCAGTAGATGGCTCTCTTCCCTCTGGCCCAAGATCAATCCCAATGCCTAGAAGTTGCCGTCTTTTGGATAAGACATTTAACCGAGATTCTGACTCTCAGTGGTCATAAAAGATCCCCTGACAATTGTTGCAAAAAGTAGGAGTTTCCCCGTGTTCTAGCTGAAGTCCCAACCTGGCTCATTCAATATGGCACCCTAATCATCCACCCACTGTAATCGGTTCATTTGTCCTTAAATATATTTGTTTCTGTGTCATTGTCTCAACAAATTAAGCAAGATAGGTCTATATTAAGATTTTTGACTTGAATATTTTGCACACTGATTTGTTTAAACCAGGTTTAGGTGATTAACGAAGCACAAAACATGTAATATATGAACCACTAAGAGGCACACTCGGTCCTTCAATAAACAGTTCAATGTCAGGACGACCCTCAGTGTATTTTACTCAGAAAAAAATATATGAAAGCATCACAGAGACAGAGACACATTTTCAAATCACATACCAAATCTAGACAACTTCAAGACAAAAGTGTTAGCAGAGCTTAAGGCCTACAGGGACTTTTTCCTTTTTGTTGACATTTCACATTCCGGTCAAATATTGTTGAAGCAAGACTCTGTTCATTGAATAAACGCAGGGAAAGTAACTCATTTAAAGTGCATCAATCAAGGTGACCAAAGTCCAGATAAGGTTTAAAAATAGATTTTGGTCACAGGTATAAATATTCCCCATGCTTAAAAGGCAGCATTCAGTCTCTGACTGCAGGGAGTCCTGCAATGGAATGCTGCAAGGGAAAACATGTTTCTCTTGGATGAAGTGTACTACTCCAGACTTTGCTCCACTTTGGACTAAAACAAACGAAAATGCAAACTAAATCGACATGATCAGCTTTCAAGCAAAACAGCATAAAGTTTGAGCATGGCTACCAGAGTTGCAAAGAGAAGACATAGCTTAGACATAGCTTATTTATTGCATATGAAAGAGGGTGTACCACATATTCCACAGGTGAGAAAGCATTATTGTAAATAATTGTTTTGGATTTGTTTTAAAATAAAATCTGGGACTATAGTTGTAAATATATTGATGTATGTAGCCATATGTCCATAATTTATTTCTCATATTTTTTTTTCCAGTTTCAGAGCAAATTCTACAATGAAGCATCAATTTGGAGGACACATTTCACATCAGTCCATGAACAGCACTAAGCCAGGACTGCCTTTTTGCATCAGAATATGCTAGCACAACAACAGACACTGATCAGATAACCATTTCAGCACATTTCACAAGTTACAAATGGGTTGTTAAGATGTCACACTTTAATTTCTGAAAAGACAACTGCAGGAATATTTCTGTGAAAGAAATCTCATATTGGGTGGTACAGTTTTACAGATCCATATATCGTATAGTAGCTTTTTTCTACTGTATTTTTATTAAACACTGAGACACATAGGGAGGGACGTGGGTATAATACATAAATTAACCAAGGATAAATGCATGGGGAAAAATATGACTCACATACGTAACACGACATGGAAAATACACAGGAGTATAAAAAAATATGCACTTCAGGGAGCATCTTTGCTGCCTGTGTGTGTGTGTGTGTGTGTGTACTGTATGTGTGTGCGTGTGCATGTGTGTGCATGCTTGTAAGTTTATGTGCCGTTACCAGCAATGTGCAATTGTTGAAATTATAGTGTATAGTATAGTGTATTCCATTTTTCCGTTTTTCCATATCTGATGCTTTCTCTGTGTTATACCATGCATGGAGGTCTGTGGGCTGAGCTTGTTTCCAGTGGCTGGTCACTTGCTTCAGTGTTAAGCTAAGCAACTTAAGTGTCTAGCCGTGGTGTATATTTAGATTTGTATTAAGTCCTAAAATATTTTTGTATGTAGTGTTATTTCTATTGTAAAATCTATATCACTCATTTGTCTTACCTTTGGCCAAAACTCCAAATGTTTTTGGTTAGCTTTTCATCTCACTATCATACATAACCTACAACAAGTGTACATTAAGTTTTTCTGCAATCTCACAGCAACTTTGTGCCCTACAAGTCAATGGCTAAATTGACCCTCATCCATGAAGATTTTGAGAACCCTTCCTGGCACCTGCTATAGAGTACCTGCACGTCCAATTGAACTGATTGAAAGGATTGATTGTACAAGAGGTTTCAATAAAATAATATTTTATTTTCATTACAAAATCGTATTTGTATAACCATTATTTTAATGGCATAAACAAATGTTTTTATTTGGCAAACTGATCCATTTTGTACAATTTGTAAGCCTTACTGTATGGTTTAAAATGATTAGTTAAGATTAGAGCCTATCTTTATATAATTCTCTGTGTTAGAATTCAGTGTGTTACATAGCCTAAGTTTGAATTCAATAGAATTAGCATGCAATAACCTTGGTGGTACAGGGCAGGGATATAAATCTAAATTTTGCAGAAGTGCAGAAATTTAGCCAAGGGAGGCCTTGGGTTTAAATCCAGGTTTCCTAGCAGGATTTTTATGTTTAATTGTTTCTGCCTTGAAATATAAAATATAGATTACAACATTTAACCCACAGGGTTATAAAAAAAAAAAAACACATTAGCAAACAGATGTGTGAGAATTTGGGCCGGGGGTGGGGCACAGGCCCCTGGCACAGACAACCAGGGGCATATATTTGCTCTACTAACTATACCTTCGTTTACTTAACCTACTTCCTGATTACTAATGTACGTTATAGAGATTAGGTAAATGCAATCATGTTTGCATGCTCTGGCCTTGTGCTCTGTGTGTGTGTGTGTGTGTGTGTGTGTGTGTGTTTGTGCCTTGTATTGTGTTTTTGACTGTGAGGCTTGCTGTACTACGTCATCATCGGGCGACACTGTTGCTCACAGACGCCAGACGCTCACAACTGCAGACTGCGTGTGTAACGATAGTGGTTGCAGTCTTTGTATTATATGGTTTTGCATTGTGTTTTGTGAGTCAAGTATTGCAGAGTAACTTTGCAGAATGGCTACACGGTTGACAAAATTTGAAGAAGCTTTGAAGACAGATCTTGAGGAGTTGTTGGGTCGATTTCAGCGGACAACCTCAGTGAGATACGAGGACTTCTCATCCACCTGGAGAGACATGAAGTTCGATCAAATATTTCAGTGAGGATGCGATTTAATTTTAAGTTATTGTGTAGTGTTTTTTTGTAAGTCAAATATATGTTTTCGCTTAACGCTTTTCATCGTTAACGTTGGGTAGGCTATAATGCAGATTCTGGTATGCCAAGGGTCTACAACATGTTTTCTTCCAGATAACGTTACTTCGACAAACTCACGTTGCCTGAGAGCTAACGCTAAAGTAACACACTTAAAGTTACAACAACGCAGTGCAAACACTAATGTTAGAGAGAGAGAACACGTTCTGACCATGGTACCTTTGTGTCCACGCACCGATAACGTTACCAACATCAACCTGGGGTCATGTCCGATGGCATTTTGCTTGAAATTGATTTAATTGAAAACAGGTTAAATGTCTTTTAGGACTATGAGATAAACGTTACATTGTATTACATTTACTTTGAGCAACTGTTGGACAGCCCTAATGTTATGAGCCATCGTGTGAGGGAGTTCTTTCAGGGAATCGGTCGTTTGCCAAATAGTTCACCTACTAAACTGTCTTTGTTTTTGTTTTTTCACTCTCCGACAGTGGGATCACCAACTTAAAAGAGAAGAATGAATTCAGCCGCATGGCACTCAGTGCAGCTGCCCCTTATCTCTTACCGCCCTACGCTTTTCAGGTCCGAGTCGGCGGCCTTTACATCCTCTACGGTCTTTATCATTCACAGTGCAGCTTCCCAAAGCAGAAGGTAACTTAACGTTACGACAACACTTCCAAGTGAATTTTAATTTCCATAACGTTACGTTGTTCAGACATTACTTTGTGCTGATGTCACACAAAAACTTAACAATTGCGTATTTGTATGTGTGGCTTCTATTTATGTTCATCTCTTGTACAGATTCGCCTGGCCTTGAAAAACTGGGAGGATATTCAAGAGCTCACTAAGGATGCTCTGAGCTCTCAACACTATGATGTAGTGTATATCTTGCACAAACTACTGGGAGAGAAGGCTTTTCACTTCACCGCCATGCCTGTTCCGGTAGGACTGCTCATAACCCTCTGTTTAGACCAGAGATCACCATATATATATTTTTACAGGCTGAAAAATCTAAGCTTCTAAGAGCCAATGGAAAATTAAGAGCTACAATTTTTTTTATTAATTACAAGTGAATAACCAATATTGATATTAGATTAATGTAGCAACAGGCACATTACCTTTTATGGATCAGGGTGGGTCTGCATGAAAGATAGCAAGGGGCTGCAATATGATTAACAGTCAGGCCTTAGTTTGGCCACCCTGGGTTTAGACTGCTTTTTACATACTGTAGATCTTGATGAAGTATTTTGGATGAAGCTACTTTCTGTTTGGGACATTTTCTTAGTGTAATGTTTTAGGAATGTAATATGCTTTTGCATCCAAGTCATTTTTGCATATTAGTGTTCTCAGTCTGTTGAACATCTGTTGAATCAGCTCTGCATAGATGAGTATGACTTGTTTTATTATTTTTGCATGCAAGAGTGAAGGTTGTGTTATAACCCATTGCTTGTCTTCCTCTGAACAGCTAGTATATTTTCGAGAGAGGAAGCAACGACCAGTGACGAACACAGAGGCCCCGGCTAAACCAGCTTTCCGACCTCAGCAGCTTGTCACAACAGAGATGTTGGAGGTACTGTCCTTGGGTCTGGGGGAGAGGCAGAGGGGTATGATTACTGTACACAGAATGTGCCAGTGGCCAAACCTATTGTGCAAATCTTCACCTATGTAGCAGCGCTAACTAGAAAGACCCTGGTACTAATATCTGCAGCATTCATGAGCTTTGTTAATGCATCGGCCAATCTGGAGTGTGTTTCCAAAAAAATTAACATATAACATACTGTACTGTGTTTTTGGGAAAAGCCCCCCACTTAGGTATGTTAAATGGCTTGAGGATCATGAATGGAGTGACGTCAGTGCAACCACAAAATGTATTTGCCAGTAGAATATAGGTTACACAGTATAGACTGGGCCTACCCAAAAGCCATTGCCCATGTATAAACACTGCATTTACACTGTAAGGGATAGAAGTGCAGGGTTTCTGTACATGCCTTCAGCTTACAGTGAGAGAGTGTCTGAAGTGCATGGAAGAATGCGATGCATGAAACTGTAGAGCTTCATGAGTGCTTGGACAAGGTACAAAAAAATAACATTATATTAATACAGTTCAGAAATATGTCTACTCCAGTTTGTCTAATGAGTCACGTTAACTTGTGTAAAAGAGTTTTATAATGTTATAATGTTGTAGTAACACTTTTGCTATTTCTCAAATTGTATGAGATTGATTCTGGAGTTTGGTCAATGCTATTTTCTTACAGTTCCTGCCATACTTGCATATCCGGTATCTGATGCCTACTCATAATTTAACCTATAGTGAGTGTTCTATAAAAAAGTTGTGCATTCAAAATGGTGTTTGTTAAGCATGGATATGTGAGGGAGGGATGCACACTGCACAGGGTTGTGTCAATATGAAGTGATGGTTTTTATGTCACTGGGATTTTGTGGTGTACGTGGTGAACATCCTTTGTCCATCACTGGTTCATCTCTGCTAGAGGGAGTGGGTGTCAGGAAATAAAAGCACTTTTAGCAGTACCATTTTGTCACCTCTTAACTATCTTCATACCAATAGACTGGCTGTGAATGGTTGATATTACAGTAATTTCCCGACTATAAGCCGCATTGTGTATAAGCCGCAGGACAGTGTTTTATGCAAGTTAAAAAAAACAAAACCATATTAACACCATATTAACTGCTCCCCTGTTTTAACCTCATAGCGGAAGAAATTTTGCAAAATCAATGTATAAGCCGCGCCTAATAGTCGGGAAATTACGGTAACTCTTCCTGTGTCTCTTCTGCACAGGAGGTGGCTAATATTCACCAGCACTACAAGCAGCTAAAGGCATCGGTGGCTGCACAACACCCAGAAGCTGGACTCAACCTGGTTCGTCAGAATCTGGTTCCAAAGCTGTTCAATTCTGTGACGTCCTACAGCACATGGCAGCAGATTCACATGGTAGGATTTGTTTTTGTCACAGCACTACAACAGCATTTTGAGCTTGAGCTACTCTATGTACAGCACTTTCGTCAGTGCAAACTGTTGTAAATGTGCTTTATAAATTACATTTACTTACTTACTTACTTACTTACTTTGTTTCTTTTAAATCATTTATTGTATTTAAAATATAATAGAATATGGTGATTTTTTTAAACTGTGCAGAAGCATAATATTTGTTAGTTAGCTGTTAGCATGAATGTTGTGCTGTGGAGGTGACAGTGGTATTAGCAATAATAATTGTTCTACATGCTGCATTTATAATTGTGTTTGCTTGTGCTACAGTGGAGATTATTGACCAATCTGTTCTGTTTTGCAGTCAAAAGAAGGGGAAGGCGATGAGCAGCCATCCAGCCTGAATCTTGAAGAGCCCTCGACCAGTTCCAGCTTTAACCAGCAGCGGGAGGTAAGAGTCAGTAACTAGCGGCTCTATTGTTCTTGACTCTGGGCTGTGTCTCAAATCACACACTTTAACACTTTAAACGCCTTTTAGTGCATAGGTGTGTCACACTTAGCCTGACATAGCCCGCCCATAATACGAATGTTCATCCGTATCTATGGTCTGGGAAGAGAGAGTCTACCGGCCAATAAACAAAGCTGATTAGACGAGCTGTCCAATCGTTTCAAACCAGAAGTGAATGCCCTCCCCCACGCAGAATAATCGCGTCAGGTTAAAGAACCTCCAGACCATGAATACGGATGAACAGCAGTATTATGGTCGGGCTATGTCAGGCACACCACAGCGAAACTACAGTCATTAATCTGAATTTTTGTTTGAGTTGATGATTAAAGCGGCACTTGCTGTTATAAAGCCATGATCCTTTTGAAACAACATTGAACGTCAAAAAAAATACAATAAATGCACACTATGAAGGCACACTGTGCACTGCATTGAAGTGCATGATTTGAGAGACAGCCTCAGTGCTCTAAACTGGTTAGCAGAGTTCCAGAATTAGCTGGAGTTCTATTGATCAGTGGTGCTTTGGTTTTGTGGTACCATCCCAGCTTTAGCCTCTTTTCATTTCTCTCTCTCTCTCTCTCTCTTCCCCCAGAGCTCCAGAAGAGCAGATCTCCTCGCCTCCATCAAAGCACGCTCCTACGGCCAGGTGGCAGAGGTGTGTGTGTTCACATTTCACATTAAACTGCCTTATTTCCTCTCGATGGCGTTTGATAAATGGGTTTTAAATGTTCTCTCAGGCTTGTGGGCACTGGTCATCATTCTTCATTGTCTCTTCTGTAGGTGGCCAAGTCTCGGCGCCACAGACAAGCAGAATTAGCCTCAGCAGCAGAGGCAGGACCACAGGTGGACCATGGGACTGGACAGGAGCTAGAACACAAGCATGTGCCAGGCCCACGACGCAGACACAGATTCACCAATTCGCTGAGATACCGGACTCTACGACGTCTCTATGAAAATGGCAAGCACACATCCTCATTACAAGCCCTAGTCTCTCTAACTGGGTCACTTCCTGTGTACTGTTCTTTAGCTATACAACTAACGTTGCTCTCTGTCCAACAGGAGGCATCCCAGAGGAGTTCCTCAAGTGCACCAAACTGTGGAAACTGAGCAAGGCAGAGAATGATGGTAAGCAGAACACAGAAGGAACCTTGCTTGACCTCAAGACAGCTAACATGATGGAACAAGGGGGCTAATTAATTGCTCTCTCTGTTCGTTATTTATTTTCGGGGTCACCGAAAGACCTGAACGTGAGTCTGGAAAAAGTTGTAGGACCCTCCCCAGCCTCCTCTCAAAATTGGCATGACCCTCCCTTAGAGACTGATATCATTTTTGAATGACCCTCCCCCATATGACACAGCCGTTCATTGACTTCTAACGTAACATTTATCATTTGACAGGCGTTGATTATCAGCGCTAGTATTCTCGGCAATTGTCATCTTGATGTCACGCGCTGGTCGAAAAGATATCACGCTGAAATCACTGTTTGTGGGGTTCTATCCCGAGACTGCACGGCGGGTATTCAGCGGGTGTTGGTTCCCGCAGGAAGTTGGTCCCGCAGTGTGTAGCGGAGAAGTTGTCTGGGATTTTAGACTTTGAGTTCGCATATTAACTTTTTTGCCTTATTTATCGATAGAAAAGGATTTTTTTATTATTAATAAATAGGCCAAAGATTTTTTGAATGACCCTCCCCTCAACAAAGAAAAAAATGGCATGACCCTCCCCTATTTTCTTCCGATGACCCCGAAAATAAATAACGAACAATCTCTATATGGATATTCATTGATTTTGCAATTGAGGTCTGATATCAGTGACCTTTCATCAGAATTGTCAATTGTAATTATTATCCCCCACCCTCTAAACAAAACCTTTCAAACTATCAGACAATGAGTGTATCTTTTATCTGCTGTTTTTTTTTGTAGAAACAACCGAGAGGGTGGTGAGACGCTTCAGCTGGTGATGCCAGTACTACGCCTGCACATCGCCTGACAAGGACCAGTTGTGCTGCTTTGACCTTCCCTCTCTATACTGTATGTGTGTCTTTTTGAGGCTCACAAATGATGACGGCGGGTCCTTTACCAGGTCCTTGTTGGGACTGTTTGGATCCGAGATGTTGGGACTGTTTTGGCTGTGGCTCACCCACCCTCACATGAACACTTGCACTCAATCCACTTTAACTCTGAGCAATGTTCTCTTTTGCCTTAGGGGGGCGTTTTAACATGAGAGGTCCTTGTCATGGCAATAGTAGAGAGGACACTATGCTATGGCAAGAGTGATGGGCATTACTATCAAGTTGTTGGTTGATGTGATGAAAGAGGATGACTGCAAATGACTGTTTATGTTGCAGTGAAGTTAAAGATAAGTCAGGGTCAAAGTTTTAGCAGCCATCTTCAGCGTTACAATGTTTGAAACCTTTTTTTTACTGAATGCAAAGCTGTGAGTATGTGATGACATGAAAGTAAAATATTTTTGTAAATAACGACGTGTGTGTGTGTGTGTGTGTGTGTGTGTGTGTGCGGCGCATGCTCTGAGAATGCTCTTTAGCCCTCTTGTAACATATTTCTCTGAGAGTGACACCTTACCTGTGTCAAAGTAGCCTTCCTATCGATCTTTAGATTAAACTGTCAGGCTCAATCAATATCACATCCCCTGCTTTATAAATTGTACATAAAATGTTGTGTTCCACTCACTGCCAATGCCTATGCCATTTTGGGCTGCCCAGTGAAAACTTTACTGTGGTTTGTGCCGAACCATTTCCATCTGTGCAAATTTGTTTAACTAATGCAGTGCAGCATGCCTTTAACTGTTGCTCTAGTGAATGAAATACAACCACAGTGTGTAGTGGCACCTCTCTTGCTGACCATCTGACCAGATCCAATCCGATGTCTTTAAGTTTTCTAATGAAATGTTGAAATGTAATCATTCAGGCTTTTGGGAAAATCGATTCTGACAATGGTGTTTTTTGTTGTTTTTTTTTTTAATCAATTTTTGCCGAAGAATTGAAATGTATGGATGTTGTTGATTGGTAGTTCCCCTGTGAATTGCCCTGAGGGTGCCTGAACTCATTCAGTTTGCGCGTGTACCGAGTTATGAAGTCACTTAATACGGTTGAGAGAATGTGCTGGAGACTTCACAGAATGGGAGTCCCAGAGCTTCAAGAAAGGAAGACGGGAGAACAATCCATGGCCATTGTCATGTTTTTTTTACGCAACGTTATATCAGCCATGTGGGGAAAAGAGACATAAATGCAGGGTTTCAATCAAGAGCACAGACATTTTCAACGTCTGAGTTTTATATGCAAGTAAGTTATATCTTTCCTCTCTCATATAATCTTTTGCCAAAGCGTGTTTTAAATTTTAAGTTTATTCCGTTATGATCATGCGCAGGTTATTGCTTTAAAGGCGCACTGAGTCCCTACATGGTCTCCCCCTGATCCGCTAGTTAGCCTACCTGTCGCCTGGATACGATGTAAAAAGTCACCTCTGGCGCAGGCTGATAACGGGTCGAGGGAAGATGCCTCCGATTTGAGACAAAAGTGAAATCGCTCTGGAACCATAGAGGAACTCATAGTGCACCTTTAATAAAGCGCCGAGTGCGGGAACGCGCAGCGCGCCACTGCAGGGATGTCAGCGTCTCCCGTGATCGCGATACAGCAGAAAAGGGTGGTGGGGGTAGACTAACCCAAACCGTTGGCTACAGTAGGCTATCAGTAGAGCCTTGATGGACTGGTGCTGAAGCGAAGAGGGGGAAAAAAACGACGCGCTTTATTCAACGCTGTCCGCGTTCAGCCCAGCGGACCAAATTAGATGCGATGTGAGATGACAGAAAGGCCTATGAGACGCGACTGCCGCTGACTTTAGCTTCCCTCAAAACCTGAATTGAAGCTGTGTCGCTGGACTAACCCGATTCAGCCATGGCCGCTGATAGTGAGTATCCTCATTGGATTCTGATATTGATTGTCCAGAGATAAAGATGTGCAAATGTCTTCAGTACCCATCCCTCCATCCTCCCCAGCCGTTCTTGATGTTGCATGGTACCTAACTCAGGCTACGCAGTAATAAAGATAAGGCAATGCGTGCGTCCCATCATTGGATGGCTGCGCATACAGTATGTCAGAGTATAGTCAGTATCTCTCTTACATACCGTTGTGTCTCTCAGATATCTCTGTTATATCATCGTGTAGCCTATATTGTTCTATAATTAGTCTATTATGCCTTGGAGTTGAGGTAGGCTAGCTACCCACCCTCATGTTACACACACATGTTGTAACGTGTTTACTTTAAGTCTTAACTCTTCACCATGAATAGCCTACCTACCGAGTGCTAGGAAGGTTTTCACACTTACAATTGTTTAATTATTCGATCTATTATGAACACCTTCAACCGACATTTCACAGTAGGCCTACTTCCCTTATATTATGTATGCTGATTGAGGAGGCAACCTATTTTGAAGGCTGTTTGTTTTTGTAGAGTGTTACCATATCCAGGACATAGACCTTTAAAGCTGACTATTACGCTGGTATGTTGGCGTTCCGCAATCCATGAACACTCAAATGTAATCTCTTAAAAGTATCTGTCTGCCCCTTAAAGAGTTTTCTACACTCTGTCAGGTAGTGATGTTTTTGCTGTTGGCTGAGTCTTCAGCCACTGTAACAGCAGGTGTTAAAGTTGAGGTGAAGGAAGGGAAATGTAGGAGATGAATCAGCAGATGCAGAGGAGGGTGGCAGGATTAGTTTAAGCAGCCCAGAGTGGCAGCTGGCCTTTAGGAAGAGTGTGTGACATTCCACAGATGCGTCAAACACACACCCATTCCCAGACTCTCACTAATGACTTTTGCTTTTTAAGAGAGACACTATTGTCATGGACCTGCTCTCACATAGGCCACTCTTGATCGTCCATGAAGTCCCTTTACACTTGTATCTTTACTTCTAGTGTGGCTGGTTCGGAACTTTGTGTGTCTCTGAATATAGCATTTCAAAGCATAATCAGGAACAAAAGTCGGCTTGTTTTGAAATGTTCAGTTATGAGGCATAGACATGGGAAGGACACCTGGTGCATTTTTCAGTTGGGGAGACAACAGATGACAAAAGTAATGTTTGTGTGTGTGTGTGTGTGTGTGTGTGTGTGTGTGTGTGTGTGTGTGTGTGTGTGTACTTATGTGTGTTTGTGTGTGTGTGTGTACGTGTGTGTGTTTGTGTGCACACGTGCGTGTGCAAATGCTCATTTAAAAAAAAGTCTAAAGTAAGGTCTTGGTAGATCAGTGTGTGTATATGTATCTATGTGCTAGACAAAGTGATAGCCAAAGACTAAGTGATAGCCATTGAATGGTGTTTAGGTGAGGTCATGCTCTGCTGTAAATTATGTCAGTCAGCTTACTATATAGGCTTTTTTGAAATGGTGGGTTGGTTCACTGACATGATGTCTTAACAGCAACAGATGTCTCAACAGTATTCACAAGAACAGCGACACATTCCTATGATTGCGTGGTCCCTATAGTAGTGCATTTGCCTCTGGCCGACCTCTTGTTTGGTTCAGCCCAGAGGTTGGCCATACCACACCTAGTGTTAGGCACCAAGACACCAAGCAGCGTTTTAGTTAGAACCTCATGGTTAGAACCTCATGGTCCTCATGTATACAGGTCCTCATGTATACACTTGTGTAGCTCAACCACACTAAAAAGAACTGAATTTTTAATACTTTGTCACCTGCAATATTTATGTTAGTGTGTGTGTGTGTGTGTGTGTGTGTGTGTGTGTGTGTGTGTGTGTAGAGAGTGAGAGAGAGAGAGAGAGAGAGAGAGAGAGAGAGAGAGAGAAATAGTGTTTATGGGATGGCATGAAGTAATGAAGAGTATGTAGAGTCAAGAAATAAAACTGGTGTCTTATACACTATTTAAGCAATACAAAAGTCTTACACTCAATACGAGCATCTTATATTCAAGATGATATATACAACATGCATTAGTTGTGACCTGGCTTGTGTTTTTACAACCCTTAGAAATGCTCCTTGAGTTGTTTATCCTGTTTCCAGCTGCAATAGGCACAAACTGTTCAGCATCACAAGTCATTAAGCCCATTACCTGTTCCAGAACTTTTAGAACCATTTATGCTATATTAGACAATTATTTTAAATGTGTTTTTTTTCCATGAAGAGTTGACTTCATGTTTTATAGCCAGGCTTGTCGTACCATATACAGTACATTACGCTGACAGGGCTCGTTATTTCAAGTGGATGCTTATCCGAGTACTACTTACTCACTGTACCGATTTGTGAGGCACCTCAGATCAAAGTGTCGGCTGAGTGGATGTGACAGCATGTGACACCGCTGTTTGGCGCTGGAGGTCTTTGCCGTTTCGTGAGTGTCTGGAAGAGAGCCAGGCGAGATGAGAGGAGAGGAGAGGAGAGGAGAGGAGAGGAGAGGAGAGGAGAGGAGAGGAATGGAGAGGAGAGGAGAGGAGCTTGCCTGCCTGCCTGCCTGCCTGCCTGGGCTGAGTCGTGTGAGTAAGCGCCCGGGTGGAGGGAAAAAAACAGGGGGCACCATGGGGGCAAATCAAGGCCATCAGGAGGAGATGCAGGTTATCATCACCCCCACTCTCACTCCCGCCCACATGCCTCCTCACCGTTCCCATATCAGAGCAGGGTCCCCCCCCCTCTGAGGGGGGTTTGGCAGGGGATGAGGGATCCGTCTCTCACAGGATGGGAGGTCCAGTCTGGGTCCGGCGGGAGAGGAAATGCCCCGGGAGACTGGCACAGCTCGGAGCTCAGAGCCGACTTTGTGGCTTCCTCTTTAGCCCAGAGCTGCTGCTGCTGCTGTTGTGCTGGTGTAGGTTTAGTTAGGAAAGAGACAGCATGTAGGCTACTGTACCTCAAGAAAAAGAGGTGAAGGAAGAGAAGAGAGTAAAAGAAGAGTGAAAGAGTGAGGGAAGGAAGGAAGTGAGAGAACACATCTGAGGAGAGAAGTGAAGGAAGAGAAGTAGCGCTGAAGAAAGGAAAGGCAAAGAAGTGTTCCTGCCACGTGTTGGAATCGGCCAGAGAAAGAAAGAAAGGAGACTACACACAGTTGTAAGAATGATCCAACCTCTGCTTGTGTTTGTGTGTGTGTGTGTGTGTGTGTGTGTGTGTATGCGTGTGTGTGTGTGTGTGTGTGTGTGCACTTGTTGTTCTGTGGATGCTACAGTAAGTCATAACTTGTAATGGAAAGACACTGGAGATAGAGCACAACTCTTTGTGTGTGTGTGTGTGTGTGTGTGTGTGTGTGTGTCCAAATCTCTCTACATACGTACACGTTTTCCTTCTTTTATCCCTGGAAAGCTCTTGGTGATTCAATGAGGGCCAATCGCTGATAGGTTAAGATTTGAATGTTGGTCCTGTAGGTGATCTCATTTACTCGGATACCAAACTCAAGTCCAGCTCTATTGGTAATGAATAATACAAACTAAAACAAATACTCTAATCAGAATGCTCCACTTCATTGTAGCATTTCTACAAAAAAAAATAAATAAATTGGCCAATAGATGGTGCTGTGTGTAAAGCATTGCTCATTGATCAACAAGCCTCAGCTCTATTTGATCATTTCTATGGATGCCAGGTGGTTGATTTAGTTTTTCTAAACAGTTGTTAGTTGTTTATTTGTTGTGTTTGTAGCATGGAACTGTAACATTCTAAGGAGTGATAATGAGGTGAAAGGATTTGTGACTGTGAGAAAAGATTGGTTGACCAAGATTGCAGAAATGCAGCTGTGGTCTTCCCATTTTGACCAGTAGAGGGCAGTGTCTGCATGAAAGAGGCAGGTTGATGTAGCATCTATGAGCTGTGGGAAGCAGTGTTCAGAAAGAGTTTTTTCTGCTGAGGATGTTACGTGGCCTTCACCATTCTTTTTTCTTTGTAAAGAACTGG
>JAODXP020000024.1:29484387-29489387 GCA_027497455.2 Sardinella longiceps | reverse complement strand
CGCTCGCAGAGCTTCCGTTCGTCTGCCACCGAGGCCAACAACACACAGGGAGCACCGGGGCGGCACCACAAGTTCACCCGCCTGCTCTCGGACCAGGAAGAAGGCACCACCGAGCCCTCGGACTGTGAGGGTGTGTGCTGACACACATACACACACTCACACACTCACACACACACACACACACACACACACACACACACACACACACACACACACACACACACACATGCAAACACACACACACATAGCACAAACACTCATGGAGATGTGTACCCACAGACACACAGCAACATACTTGAACAAACCAACATACTGTGTTGTAACACATCTAATGCAAACACAAACACATGCTCAATAGCATATATAGCATATCACAATACCATGTAAACACAATCATGTAACCTTGCAGAAATTGTTAAATTTAAGTTATACTGTACATATCAATTACCATCCATCAAGTACTGTTAAGATGCACACACTCCCACAAGATGAGATGCATCCACAGAGGAATTATGCACACTTTGACCTAGATGCATTTGCTTGTTGACAAGTAGGTGGTGACAACCGTATTATACTGTACATCTGCCTTCATAAACATCTCTTCCCTCAGAGAGAGAGTGACTTAGAGCGCATACAGTAAACAACACATAAATAAATACTCTTAATCAAACCCAATCGCATTAATCCAGTCCTCCTGAACCTCACTGGCCCCCGGAAACCCCCATGTAAATAACATGACCGGCTAACAGATTAAGCACTTCAGATCAGCTCAGATTAAGCCCCGCAGATTGGGCTCTTACTGCTCACAACTGGAGATTGACCGAGTGAGTGAGTGAGTGAATGAATGAGTGATCCCTGCCCAGATGTTTCATTAGGGGCGCCCAGTCTACGCTTCCAGATGTGGCGTGTTGTGGCGTGGCTGGCGTGAAATTAGTGTGGATTAACCCTTCAGAGGAGGGGTTGGGCTTATGTGTCTTTGTTGTGTGACTTTGATTGACAGGTCATGGGCACAGCTGAGCAGGCCAAGCACTCAGTGGTATTTTTTTCTCCCTCAATGGCACCTTCCAGGCAGCATTGCCTGGCCAGGGCCCAACCTTGACCCTAATGCTAACCCTAGAGCTCAATTCAGACTGAAGATCCGCAACGAGATGAGACGGTTTTAGAGAGTAGTTGCGGCGGTGTGAATCAAAAATCGCAGGTTGTTGCGAGCAGTTGCAAGCCATTGCAAAAAGATTTAACATGTCAAATCGCAGTTTCAGAGTTTTAGAATATTGCAGGTTTTTAGAACATCACAGCCCGTCTCGTCGCGGATCTTTGGTCAGGAGCTACTCCCTAAGCCCTCACCCTAACCCTAGATTTAGGGATGTAGTGCCACGAAGGCAGCGTTGCTTTGACGGCGACATTGAGGGCAAAAAAGTCCAAAGACCATGCGTTTGTTTCCCAAAAGCAAAAACTTAGTTAGCATATTGCAACTATAGCATAGCAACTTTGTTGGTTGTAATGCAATTTCCCATTGCCAACCAACAATGCTTTTGGGAAACGGGCGCCAGGTTAAGCTGGCTTCCAAAGGCTTTTGACCTTATTTGGAAATGTTCAGCACACAGATGTTCATACTCATTCTCAGGCACACTTACACAATGCTTGGAAGTGTTCAGCACATCACAGGTGTTAACTGAAGCCATCTGGGTTGGGTGTGACTGAAATGGCAGTGACTGAAATGACAGTGTAGGTCTCTGTGTTGAGTGACACCATTGATGTGGATGTCAGAGAGAGGCAGGCCAATCTATCAAACCATCAGCTAGAAAATCCAAACCCTCAGGGGAGTAAGAAGAGCAATACTGTTCAAGGCAACATGTTTTTTTTTTTAACACATTTTTGTTTTTCTGTTTTCTGTTTCTCTGCCTAAAGTTAATCTTTTTTTTGTCTGTTAGCATAAGCTGCTCACTTGTAAAAACAACTCCAATTGGGTAGCAACCACTAACCGCTAACCGCTAACCCGTAAAATAGTGTGTGTTGCCCAGATTAAAAAAAAGATTAATCCCTTAACAAATAGCTTTTGAGGGAAACGTTTAATTAATGGCTTTGCTGTATCTATGGCTCAGCTAACCAAGACCTAATCAAGTGTTGCGTATCTAATACTGTGCTGTGATGTAGAACCTAGCATACTGACATACTGTTACATTTCAAGCTAATGTAGTTGACCCCCCCCCCCTTCAAAACAGGTCGTTGTGCGGTGGCATTCTCTAAGTGAATTTGGTCCTCTCTTCCTGCTGGTTGGATCTCAGATCACTTGAACCTAATGAGTCGCCGTGCCCTGTTGCCATGGCTGAGCATCCTAGCAGTTGCCGGGGCAACAGTCAGATTCTGCACTCTGCAGAAGCTAATTGGCGGCTGCGGTCGAGCGGAACGCGCTGTTCCTTCAAAGGGCCTGTCAATCACGGCAAATGAGGGCCTTTCACAAGCTGCGTGGAGCGGCTCAATGTTAAGTGCAGTCCGATCTGTCAAAGGCTGAATGAAGCAGTCAGGTGTAGGGACTGAAGGCCTACATTATAGGCACAGTATGACGCATAGTGCTTTTTAGTTTGTGTGTAAGGGGTGTGCTTTCCGTCTATTATGACAGAGTGAGTGAGAACATTCACAATGGATTGGTCCCATTTTAAGCGTAAGACAGGCATATTTCATTTTTTAGAGTACTTGAGAGCCGCTCTAACCCTTGGGAGTCCATAATGTATGTGACGTGAATGCATGAACAAGATCTATTATCATTTGTCTGTGTATGTGTGTGTTTGTGGGTGTGGGCGTGTGTGTGTGTGTGTATTGGCATACTGTATGTGTGTGTGTGTGTGTGTGCGTGTCTGCTTGTCTGTGAGAGTATACGTAAAGCATTAATATCTCCTTCCCTCTCCAAATCCCAGACATGGACGCCACAAGCCAGCGCAGTTTCAGAGACCCGCTGACCTCTAGACCCGTCTCCCGCTCAGGGGCGGAGGACACGCCACGGCCCATCCGTGACCCCCTCTCCGCCTGCGGGGATGCAGACAGGGCTTCCCTGGGCTCCCAGGAGCCGCTGGAGGAGCGGGAGGTCATCACCCCCACCCCCACCCCGACTCCAACGCCCAGGGAGAGGAGCAGTGGGAGCCGGGTAAGCAGCAGAGCCAGCAGCCGGGCGGGGAGCCAGTCGGGCAGCGGCACGGGCAGCCGAGGGGGCAGTCGGCAGGGACGGCGAAGGACCCCAGACAGCCTGGAGATGGTGGAGACCATGGCGATGGAGAACCAGGCCTACGACCACGAGGGCACCGACAGTTCCTCCACCTGGAGCCCTGAGGTACCACTGAGGATCCAAGTGTGTGTGTGTGTGTGTGTGTGTGTGTGTGTGTGTGTGTGTGTGTGTGTGTACCACTGAGGATCCGAGTGTGTTCGTGTGTGTTCGTGTGTGTGTGTGTGTGTGTGTGTGTGTGTGTGTGTGTGTGTGTTACCACTGAGGATCCGAGTGTGTGTGTGTGTGTGTGTGTGTGTGTGTGTGTGTGTGTGTGTACACGTGTTTGTGTGTTTATACAGTATCTTTAGTTGTTAACGTACACAACTACTCGTAACGTACTTGTATTTAGAACAGATATTTAAACAAAGCACAACATTGTTATATTGGTATCCCAAACTCAAATTTGTTTTTAAAAAAGAACAATTTCTGTAGTCCCTTTGACCTTGCACAGGTCATTACTTAACCATCTCTGGACCCTCCATGAAGGCAGCCAGTGAGGACAGACGCAACAAGTGGCCTAGTCATTAGGCTCACAGTACACAGCCAGTGGCCTTAGACCAAGTCATCCATGCCATCATGGGCACTGATTTATGCTGTCTGCTGTAGCAGAGCTCTTTATTATAGCCAAACAGTCATTAGTTTCTCCTTTTTGCTTGTATTGCATCATCCGCATTCCATATCCAGACCCCCCCCCCCCCCCAAATTAACTAGGCCCTCTCTCTCTCTCTCTCTCTCTCTCTCTCTCTCTCTCTCTGTCTCTCTCTCTCTCTCTCTCTTTCTCTCCTTGAGTGTTTCCTTCATTGCCTCTCTCTCTCTCTCTCTCTCTCTCTCTCTCTCTCTCTCTCTCTCTATCTCTTTCATTCCTTCTCATCTCCCTCCACCTCCTTCTCCTTCCCCTGTCTCTCCTCTCTCCATCTATCCCATCCCTCTCTGTCCCCTCATTCTCTCTCTTTTCGCCCCATCACTTGGTGCTTCCCCATAATGAAAGTGCTGTGGTGGGTTAGACTGACTGAGAGCTCAAGTGTTATGAATAGACATGAGGGCTAGGAAGAGATGCATGACAGGGCCTCTACCACACACCCCCACCCACAACACTACTCCCCCACCCCACCCCACCCCACCCCAGCATTGCTGATGGCTGTTGCTAATGGAGACGTTCTGTGCTAATGTGTTAGTGTGTCATAGGGAGCTCTCAGCCCAGTTGGAGAGCCGGCGGGGAGAGTAGGTTGTGAGAGTTGTGGTGTCTGTGTGTGTGTGTGTGTTGCGTAGTCTTGTTGGTGGTGTGTGTGTGTGTGTGTGTGTGTGTGTGTGTGTGTGTGTGTGTGTGGGAGAGGGGAGAGAGAGAGAGAAGATGGTGTTTGAAAAAAGGAATAAAAGACATCCACAAGGGTGGATATGTACAGAGACAGGCAGCATTGATGTTTTAGCCTTTAAATCTACACTCAAAGATGTGTGTGTGTGTGTGTGTGTGTGTGTGTGTGTGTGTGTGTGTGTGTGTGTGTGTGTGTGTGTGTGTGTGCAAGCAAGCAGTTGTGTGAGTGTGTTTGTAATTCTGCAAGCAGGCTCTCTCTCATCCTCTGACGTGCAATTGTCACTCTGTCTATCTTATCAGGAGTCTGGGGTTACCATGCCAACCTCAGCTCATTGTGTGTTCAGTCAACATCGGGCTCGTTCACTGCTCTTTATGTAGTTTCTCCTTCTCTCCCCCTCTCTCCACACACACACACACACACACACACAC
>JAODXP020000024.1:29466887-29479387 GCA_027497455.2 Sardinella longiceps | reverse complement strand
AGAGAGAGTATGCAGGTGTGTTACTGGCACAGGAGGAGAGAGGGAAGCAGAAGGGGGGAAAGAAAAAAAGTGGGGAATGGGGTCTTGATTAGTGTGTGTGGTGTGTGTGAGTGTGTGTGTGTGTGTGTGTGTGTGTGTGTGTGTGTGTGTGTGTGTTTGGGGGGGGGGGGGCACAAGAACAGGTGTAAGGGACAAAGAGCAGTGGCAATCTACCTTATATACTGTATTTAGCAGGCAAGGAGTATGACAGGGACAGAAACTGTGGCAACTGGTTTGTGTGCCACTGATACAACTTGCACATGTGTGTGTTTGTGTGTGTGTGTGTGTGTGTGTGTGTGTGTGAGATGAGAGAGAGAGAGAGAGAGAGAGAGAGAGAGAGGCAGATTGAGATGCACAGCGGAGGTGTAAGTAAGGCAGGTGGAGAGGTGCACAGCCATCTGGAGGGTGTGTGACGGCGTGTGAGGGTGTGTGTGTGGGCGGTGGCAGCGGTGACGGCGTTCTGGACCTGTGATGAATGACCTGGTTGGAGGATCCGCACACCCTAGAGAAATAGCCAGGAGGAGGAGGTGGAGTGTGTGTGTTTGTGTGTGTGTGTGTGTGTGTGTGTGTGTGTGAGATGGCAGATGTGCAGATGGACAGAGGAAGAAAAAAAAGAAAGAATAAAAATGATAGACTGCAGAAGAGGAGGATGGACTCATCTCCATCATTGCTATTTAGAGACAGCAGTGATGAAGGCATCAAAACCATCCCCACTCCACCTTCACCTGCACACTCGTCTCCACCAATGGCTTCTCTAGCAACCTGCTCAAGCACTTCAGTTCATCTTGCACACCAATGAAACTGTGACTGTTTCACCACTAAAAGAAGAATTACTGAAGAATTAAAGACAGATGCACATTGCACATACACAAATATAGACTCATCATAGACACACTTTTGCGCGCACACACACACACACACACACACACACACACACACACACACACACACACACTCTCTCTCTCTTTTGAGCACGGGCACAACTTCACTCAGTGGACATCAGTGTGTGTTTGGTATATGATGCTGATACTGTATGTAATAGAGGCATGGTTAGTGGGGAGAGCGAAGAGAGAGCACTCCTTCAGGTGAACTCCAGATGTGATATCAGTAGAATCCCTGTGCCAAAGTGTGCAGCACATTAGCACTACACTTGTTAGCGCTACACTTGATAGCCAGAGAAGCATGTGGCTCTCGCCCTACCAACATGGACTCTGCTGATTGCCAATGAAGAACCATATGGCTCACAGAATGGGACTTCCTCTTCATTGATTGTGCATACAAATGTAAACACACACACACACACACACACACACACACACAGTCCTTAACCATACACAGAGCAATCAGGCCCTCACTAACTGGACTTAAGAGTGCACTGTTTCAGCCAATCAAAACTAATTGTTGCTTGGCTCGGCCAATCAAAACTAATCATCACACTGCTTCACCGTAATTGTCCCTAAGCGGCTGCATGAACGAAGGCTTCCACATTGGTCCACTGATTATCCGATTCTGTGCAGTTCAGTCTGAATACTTCTCTGTCTGATGCGTTTCAGGTTAATGTGAATTCCTGGCGTTTTTCGATTGTAGGCTGTATTTTTGCATGGGCTTGTCTCAGACATTTGTGCAAAGACAAAATTACATTGGTAGCTGCCTTCTCTTGAGTGTTTCCAACCCAGTAGCGTCAGGCTACTTAAACCCAACACTAATGTATTTTTCTTCTTTGCTCGAATACTAGAGTTGAGCTCATGCAAGAACACAGCCGGAGTTATACTTTAATTAACTATTAGAGCCATTTACACTTGTTTTTAGAGTATATACTAAAGTATATATTAGAGTATATACTTTACTTGCTGATATTTTCACAATATAGACATTATACTAGCCATTATACTAGGTTTTTTTTGTTTGTTTGTTTGTTTTTTTTATTATACAGTTATCTTTTTTGTTTCTGTTGTGACTACTATTGTTTGTGGATGATGGAACTGACAATACACACATAGTCATTCTTATAGGCAAGCCATTTAAGTCAGTGCTGTATTTACAACTGGAGACAGACATTGCCCCTCTTTGTCATACATTTCTCAGTTTTGCAGATGTCACTTGTAGGGGGAAAACTAAAATGGTTTATTACATTTGTTGCTGTATCTCTGCCAGTTGTAAACATCTGGATGTTGCTGTTTACAAAGTAGAGCAAACCTGCCGGAAATTATTATAACTCGGTCATGTGATGATTACAGAATAAGTATCCAGCTACTATTACCAAAGTTCTAGTCACCCACACTGCTTGATAACCTTCCATCAATTGTGATATGCTGGTATTCCCCTTTGCATGCTTCCTGTATACTGTATCTTTTTTTTTATTTTTTGCAACTGTATATTTTTAAAGAGAATTATGCCCATCTTGAAAACTATATAATTTGAAGCATGGCAGTGTGAAGCCTTCCACTGGTAAAATGACTATGAAGTGCCTGTAACACATCCAAAAGATGTGTAAGATTTGTAAGATGTGTATGTTGGGGGGGTTGGGGTTCTGTTTTGACTGATGTATACACTACTAGCATGAATAATGTTTAGTATGCTGGAAATGCCTCTGGATCTACAATGCATGGTCAATGGAGTTGTGATTCACAGTGCCTGTTCTGCCAATGCATGTTCAGTGTATATGATCCAAAAAGAATGTTTAGTTTGTATAAATATATATCTTTATTTTTGGTCTATCAGTAAACACTAGGCTGTCTATTGGCAGTCCACTGTCTCCTCAGTCTTGTTTGTCTCTTGTGTATCTATTCTTCTCACCTTCGGGAGCTACCCACCCAGGGGTGCAATGATGAGGAAGAGGCATGGAAATACTAGTCGCCGGCACCCTAGCGTGTCAGGAGCGGACTTTATACGGTCCCTAATGCCCCGGGGGAAATCATTAAACTCACTGAGTCGGGATTAGGTGCGATTAGGAGGATATCATGCGGTGTAAGTAGAGTTGAATGAGCGTGTATATCTCAGTGGAAGCCTACTTTGCGATTAATGTGCGTGAGCAGTCCGCTCCATATTTTAATGTCAACATGATCTTGGTCATAGGTCTGCCATGTTATTAGTGTCATTTCCATTCTGTTCAGTTTCGTGATCTGAGAGAGATGAGAATGAATTCCAAGACCAATTTACGCAATCACGCATGCTAGTGGCAATGTTTCGTTTAAATCAAGCACTCAAATGGTAGGTCACATATTTTTTTCTTTTGATATTTTCGGGGGGAGAGAAAGAAAGAGAGAGGACCAAGGGGGTGGCAAGAAGGAAACCTAGCAGCATCTCGAGAGAATGCGAGAATAATGGAGCCTGATGATGTGGCGTCATCATTGCCTAGTGACTCTCCTAGCAACAGGAAACATCTGTTTCGGTGAGGACCAATGAGATTGCGGGGAAAATTGTGTTGTTGCTCGTTTCTGAAAAAGAGGATATTTTAAGACCTGAGAGAGTGCGCCTGACTCGCTGTGGAGATTATCAAAGCGACCGTGCGGAATCTGGGTGAGGAGCCGCGGTCACAGTCCAGGACAGGGACGGCGGGTATCTCCACCGATGAAGTTGCAGTTGTCATAGACAGTGAAGCATCTTGGCAGTCAGCTCTGGTCTTAACCACTGTCAAACAAACACGTGAAAGGACTTGTCATTCCTGTCTACAGGTGGAACACTTTGGAAAGCTCTCTAAAAGGTAATTTAACAAGCTTAAGGCTCAATGTAGTCATTCATTTCACACGGTTATGTTTTTGGACTTTTGGACTCCCGGTGCAACGTGATATTAAGAAATTTGTGTCTTAATCAGCACAACAACGTAGGATCTTTTTCAATTCTTTCATCGTTGCACACTTTGCGCATATTTATAGGCTAGGTAATATCTGGAGAGAACATTTCTCTATTGCGGGTCACAGGCTGTGGATGCAAACGCGTAACCCACTAAAATTATGCCACTCGTACCGACAGCCTATGCATTGAGATAATTCTCAGATTATGTAATTTCTCTCAAGTACCATTGTGGATGGTTGCGCTGTAATGACAATGTCGATAGTTCTCGCTCGCTCCTCTGGGCTCATTGGTTTTTCATCCACCCACTCACTTGTACGCACACAAACACTATTTCACCCACGCACCTCTCCGTGCTCGGTGACAAGACGGCGCGTATTATTTAACCTGCTTATCACTCGAGCGCCTCTTATTTGCAGAGCAGGTTTACTTCACACATCGGTAGCCTACATTGAGGCTGGCAGGTGGCATTGCAAGAGAGGGTTCCTAGTGGCCGTGCAGCAAAGGTCTGGCTTCATATGGCCCCAAATTATCCAGTCCATTTGTAGACATTCTTACAAGCTCAATAAGGCCACTGATAGCTTTGAAGCCTTTTAGTAAAGAAGAACATTTAGATGCAGATTCTTTAGTCATTGTACTACATAATAGGCTGTAGTAGAGGATGTTAAAGTTATACTCTCTCTCTCTCTCTCTCTCTCTCTCTCTCTCTCTCTCTCTCTCTCTCTCTCTCTCTCTCTCTCTCTCTCTCTCTCTCTCAGGAGTGTAAGGGAAATGTGTCTAAGTCCGTTGAGTCAAGCTCAGGAGAACAGGAGATCCAAACGAGGGTTGTGTGTCTGTGTATCCACCTGTCTCAAGGTAAGTAGTCTCTTATGCTCAGAATGTCCCTGGCCTCCCTCACTGAGTGGACTAAAGGGCCAATCCTCCATTAATCTGTACTCTTTCACCCTAAGACTGAGACTGTGGTCATGATGTCCTGTCTGTCCCTCTGTCCTTCAGACCGTCCCTGTCCTTTCCCCCTGAGAGACAGAAGCTCTTAACAACGTCGAAAGTTGCCTACTTCAAGAGGAAGTATGCGGAGGAAGAGGACATTCATGGCAGCCTACACGGATATTTACAAAAAGTAAGATCCATGTGTCTGTGATAGTTAGACATTGTTTTGTAAAAAATGTTCTAGCCAACTGCAGTCAAATCTGCAGTTGTTCAATGTGTGTTTAATAGTAATTCTACTGGTGTGTGTGTGTGTGTGTGTGTGTGTGTGTGTGTGTGTGTGGGTGTATTTCAGTGTCCATGAATGCAAAAATGTCATGGTTCTCTAAACAAGTGATTGTTCAGTTTCTCTCTCACACAATGATGCTTATGAATTACATAATTCCTGATGGCCTTCTAAGCATACCATAAATGGCAAAGATGTTCCCTATTCACTATTTGACGTACTATAGGTGCATTGCCCTATTATGTACACTATACTCTGTCCTTGGTCTCCCAAGATGAAGAATGCCTTTCTGTGTCCTTCCTTGTCTTTGTAGCCAGGTGTGTCATGCATTCTTTCTTTAGCTCTTCCTTTTTCATCCTGACATTGCCAGCCTCTTTTGTCCCAATATATATCCAGCTACATTTATATTTCAATCTCTGTTCATACCCTCCTCTGCCCACACTACCTGGATGTTATGATCACACGTCTAATATTGATCTCTGCTTGTAGCAGTGTTAGGCTACATCTTCTCTGTAGGCTACATAATATCTGTGTTGAAAATCAATATGCATATTAAACTATTCAGTTCTGTCTTCCATAGCTTATGTTGTGGTAGTAGGTTGTCTATGCTCAGTGTTTGGATGTCTGGGGTCGGGATGATTGGTGTACAGTATGTATACTACTGTACTTGATGTTACATACTGTACACTTCTTGGTGTATGCTACAGTACTTGATGTTACATACTGTACACTTCTTGGTGTATGCTACAGTACTTGATGTTACATACTGTACACTTCTTGGTGTATACTACAGTACTTGATGTTACATACTGCACACTTCTTGTGTGTTCAGCAAGCCCTTTTCAGACTCTTGCTCTCAAATTCAAATTCAAAGGTATTTTGTTAGCATGTCTGTATGAGCAGTGTCAGCAAAGCTGATACTAAGAATGACGCAGTATTATAACATTCTATATATCTCTTTTTTTGTTCCCTCTCTCTCTCTCTCTCTCTCTCTCTCTCTCACTCCTCTCGCTTTCTGTATCCCTCTATCTCCTTCCCTGTTTTTCTGTCCTGTAGCACCTGATACTCCGCGAGGAGCGCAGCTGCATCCTGCGCCTCTCCCTCGAGAAGCTGCGTTTCCTGGACGACCCCGAGGCCTACCTGCGCCGCTCCGTCCTCATCAACAACCTGCTGAGGAAGATCCACCATCACGAGGAGGAGCCGGAACCGGAAGAGAACGAGAACGAGAAGGAGAACAATGAGGACCCGGAGGAGAGAGATGCCCAGAAACTGTTCTGCTCTGGCAGAAAGAGACTTAAAGTCCTGGTGACATCCGAGTGCAGAACTGCGCAGGACTTCAGCTACTCCGAGGTGCCTGAGTACAGGCTGGTGTCATACACCTCGTCCCCGAGTGCGATGTGCCTCTGTGGGCTAGGCAGCTGTCCTGTCCTGGCCTCTACCCATGGATCTCCTGTTTTGGTGTATGACTTGGATGATCATGGGTGAATGGGATGGGTGAAGATCTTGACTCAAGGAATAATAATAATAATAATAAAAAAAAAAGATATCAGTCAACTGAAGTGCACTCTTGACGGGTACAGAATGTTGATATGTTGACAGGGTACAGAATGTTGTGTGCCAGTGCTGGCCGAGAGGAAAATGCTGTATGTTGCTTGTGCTTGGAAACTAAGGGCCTGCTGTGGAGGATGAACCACAGCTATCATAAAGCTGTTTCTGGGGAAGACCCTCCAGAACCTTAACCATTATCAGGGTTTGCTTTTCATCTGTCTCTTTCTCTTTCTTTTCTTTCTTCTCTCTCTCTCTCTCTCTCTCTCTCTCTCTCTCTCTCTCTCTCTCTCCATTTGTTTTTCTGTCTATGTCTGTGACTGTTACTTTAGCAAATATTTGTCTGTCAAAACAATGACTTAACTGTTGTAGTTACAAAGCCTTTCTGTATGAATATGAAAATATATTTTTGCTGATGTGAGCTATGATGCTTGTGTTTTTCAGGGAAGTGAACTCTAAAGAAGCCATGCACCTTGTGTTTTTGTAAACGATACACAATGTCAAACCAGGGTCTTAAAGAAGCGCTTTGTCTTGTCCTAGGACATCGTCACATTTTTCTGTCTGAATGTAAAATTTGAATATCACTGACTGAAACAGAATTGTTACACATCTTTTAAAGCGGTATACAGCAGAGCTAGTTAGTGTCTGGGTCATAAGGAATGGGCAAGGACACAAACACAAACATGTTGAGACATGTTGAAGCTCAGCATCTTACTGTCCTCTATGCAGCTTTGCCTTTAGCTGCATTCTGCTGCCCCCTATCGGTTCGTCCCTACCAGAGACTAGAGTAAATCAAATCTAAAATTGTCCATTAATTGGATCAAACTCACTTACGTGCGTCATGTGCAACGTAAGCAGGACAAATCAGTTTCATTTTAATGTTTGTGATAAATGTTTATGTGTAAATGGCTCTACTACAGCCACGAAGGTATGCATTTGTCTTGAGCCTCTATGAATGGATATGCTAATGTATTTGCCAAGAAACAGGCTGAATGAATAGCCTAGGCTAGCCCTCTCAATTCATGACCAAAATAGGTCTACAACTTCAACAACAAAACATTTTGTTCATTGATTATGTTTGAAAAATTATAAAAAATATATTTGCCAAATATCAAGTCCTCAAAGTAGCAATTTGTCTATTCTTGAGCTGACTGACATTAAACTGTTAATAGCCTACTCTGCTTCAGAGTTTTCTGGTATTTTTTTTCTTTTAGGCTAATCTGTTTATTTATTTATTTATTTATTTAACTAGTCAGCAACTTTTTATAGGCTACTTGTAGGCTAGACAAAATAAGACGTTCCAACAGCGGCACCTCGTGTCCAAAATAACCCCGGACAACAGTAGCCATTTCATTCCTGTTATGGGCTTTTCTTGTCAGTTCTTGTCATTCCTGTGCTGTTTTTGGTTGGTGTGGCCAGGCCACCTACCATTGTCATGGTCATGAACAGGAGCAACGCTATGCCTAAGCTACATGATGTCGCTTTCTTCAGCGTTTGACCAAGCCCACCTTAAATGCCATCCCTGTCTTGATTCTTCGGTGGAAGAGACGGTGGCCTACTAGGTAGGCTATTAGTCCAGCTTAAGCTAGGCCTATATGTGTTGTGAAATTGGTCATTTTCTTTTACGATGTTTTATTCATGCAAACTTACGGGTAGTAGGCTAGGGTTAGGCAACTAGGAGTTTGTGCGACGTTGGTAATGAAAAGTCAAACAACGACACGGTCTAAAGTTTAGCCAACTGTGATGGACAGCATCATTTTGATGTCTAGATTTGCGGCTTGTGACGCAGTTGCTTTATAGTGACGTCATAAACGACCGGAAAGAACGACCAGTTGCATGTGCGCAAAATGCTCATTTGTAACTTCACCACTGGTAGGTAAGCCACGAATCTCAAGACCAGCAGCAACAACCATATCTTCACAAAATGGTCTGCGCAGATTACGGAATGGGCCAGTGCAAACCACCCACTTGGTCCAAGGTGGGAATGGAGATAACACCAGGAGAACTCAATAGGGTCTTTTTGACCAAAGATGTATCTTCTGGATTGAGTTTTGGGTCATTCTGCCTGGGACTGGTCTTTGTTATTGCTGTGGCCGTTTACCTTTGGATCTCCAAGAGGATGAAAAATCAGGTGAGCTACTAGGCGTACATTTACATTACTTTCTTAATCTTCAACAGGAAAAAAAATATTAAAATAAAAATAGCAGACATTGTATCCTAGGTAAGCGCTGACATTCTGTTTGTTTCTTGATTTTTTATCAGGACAGTGATGCCAGCAGTGAAAAGCAGCCAGAGGACAAGACACTCCACGAGAAGATCTTGGCAAGGATGGGGAAGGTGGAGGGGCGTATTGAGGCTCTGGAGGAGTTTGTGGAGCGTCTGTCCAAGAAGGCCAAAGCCACCAGAAAGATGGGAGACCAGAAGGACTCTGATTAATTATCTGACACATTAAACATACACAATTTAATTTGGCAATAAATATCGCAGTAAATCATATGTGACGCAGTGTGTTGTATAGACAGTAGCCTACCTGTACGTCTGACATGAATAATCAGAAATAAGTCAGAAATAGTAGGCCTGTATTAAAAAAAAAACAAAAAAAAACCCCACTATTTTTCCATCTCCATAAGTGTTTAGAGCACACATAACAGTGCTGGAAATCAGTTACTAGTATACAGGGGTGCCGCTGGGGGCGGGGGGGATGGATTCTAGGGGCCTGGCACTGACGGGGTAGCCTGACATAGCCCGACCATAATACTGCTGTTCATCCGTATTCATGGTCTGGAGGTTCTTTAACCTGACGCGATTATACTAAGGAGGGGAGGGCATTCACTCCTGGTTTGAAACGATTGGAAAGCTCCTCTAATCAGCTTCGCTTATTGGCCGGTAGACTCTCTACCGATGTAAACACGCCCCAGAGGACCGTTCCCAGACCATGGATACGGATGAACATTCGTATTATGGGCGGGCTATGTCAGGCTACTGACGGGGGTCCTAGAGAAAAAAAATTACATTAAAATCAATATTTGAGAAGCCCAAAATTATTTTTTGTTTTTAGGGCCCAAAATTTCTAGCAGCGCCTCTGCCCATATCAGAAATAGCATTAGAGAGGTGATGGGCTTAATAAGCACATTTTCATGGAGGGTGAATAATGTAGGCCTAAGTGAATCTCTTCAGAAAAGTCCTACTTAGACAAGCATACACAAGGAAAGTAATTTTCATATAAGCATCTAGCACCTAATAAACATTTTACTTTGGGGAACACTTTTGTCCAAAGAGACTCATCATCAACAATGCTTATGTGATTGTGTTGATATATTGTAATAGCAGGCTGCAGTTTACCACGCAATACATGCAAGGCTGCACATGCTTCTCTCATCCAGAGGATGGCGGAGTGATTCAGTAAATCTTTCACACTCAGCACTAGTCTCTTGGCTTGCACAACATAAGTAAATTCTTTCTGAAGTTCTGGGGATCTGACTGATGAAACATTTCATTCTGGACACACCATATTACAGTACAAACGTACCCTTGACATGTAGTAAAGCAACTCTAGTTTGTGTGACACAGAACTTAGGCTTTTCATTTTTATTCTACTGCAGATTCTCTCTCTCTCTCTCTCTCTCTCTCTCTCTCTCTCTCTCTCTCTCTCTCTCTCTCTCCCTCCCTCCCTCTCTCTCACACACACTCACTCACACACACACATACACAAGCTCTCGCACACACTCTCACACACACACTTACATAATTCAACATACAACATTCAAAGGAACAAAAAACCACAAACAAACATGTATACATACAAACAACTCTCTCTCTCTCTCTCTCTCTCTCTCTCTCTCTCTCTCTCTCTCTCTCTCTCTCCTCTCTCTCTCTCTCATTCCACTGCACTTTTATCACACTCCTGTACTATCATCTCCTGCCAATTTCCTGTTAGCAAGTACCATTATTAGTTTTTGTTATTGTGCTTCAATGTTAATCCTCTTTCTGTAAGTCACTTTGGATAAAAGCATATGCTAAATACATGAATGTAAATGTATTAATCATACACTATGCAACATGGGAATTTATTTATTTGTCAAGACAGGGATGGATCACAACAAACTGCCAGCATACTTCTTACCTCCAAACAGACACATTGGAATTACTGTAATCTGAACAAACAGAAGACAGAACAACAAAGAAATGTCAAACAACAAAGAATTCATAAAGAAAAGGTACTTGAGAAAACTTTATGAGAAGAACATCTAAATGGCATTTATTGTAAATGTATGTGATTGGCAGTTCCAGTGGCTATTTGGCTAAACACATGCTGAATGCAATGCCTGCAATGGGAATGGAGAAGCTGATAAAGACGTTCAAAGACTTGGCTGGAGACACTAGAGTGACAGAGCCTGATGCGTGGTGTGTGTGTGTGCGTGTGTGTGTGTGTGTGTGTGTGTGTGTGTGTGTGTGTGTGTGTGTGTGTGTGTGTGTGTGTGTGTGTGTGAATGCACGGTGCAGAGAAAGCTGCATGGAAATGCTGACTCATAGACAGAGAAGAATAAACGGCAATCTCATCATGAAAAGCAAACACTTGCTAACCACAATACTTAGAAGTCACAACAGATACTGGAGGTGCTGGCCATTCCTCCAACTATAAACTGTCTCTCTAATAGGCCTACTGTAAATCAAAGACTTATTGTGAAGTTTTAGAGCAAAGACCAAAGAATATAGGGACACTAGACAGCAAATGACTGCCCTATCATAATATAAAAGATGTGTACATGTATGCATTTTCCAACATACCACTTTGATCAATAATCAATAACCCATAGATTTAAAGAATTTAAGAACTGAAAGGAATGCAATAGTGGGTTTTTTTGCCCCCAACGGCACCTTCCAAGCAGCACAGCCTAAAGGCACTACCCTTATCCTATTCCCAACCCTAACCCTCAACCCTCATCCGAACCCTAAACTGAGTGGAGTAGTGCCTTGAAGGCAGCGCTGCTGGAAGGCACCGTTGAGGGCAAAAAATACCAAAGACTGCAATAGTGTCTGTTGTGTTCCTGGCTGGAACATCCGGAGTCAGCTTCTTGTCCACTGATGTCACAATAGTTTAGTTCTCTGTAGTATTCTATTGGGAGGCCACTGAGCTATTACTTCAGCATGTGTGTGTATTTGATTCTCTGAAATTAGTTTTAGATCAAATGGACATTTTGTTTAGAGTTATGAGCATTTCAGCATGGTCTGTGGCTGGATCCAGTTCATCAGCAAAGCAGAAGTCTGCATTTCTGAACGTTCTCGACACCATATCTCCATATGCAACTGCCTTTTTACTGGCATTGATAACTTTGACTCTCTATGAAGTCTTCAAAAGAACACTCTTGGACAGGTTGGTGGTAAGTCCCTGGTGAAATTCACAACCTTCATGATCTGGAAATGTTTGAAGTCACAAAAAAAAGCACAGTATCTTTTGATTTACCTCAGAGAAGGTGATTTGGACACACTTTGGTCTTCACCCCCCTCATGTCTGTCTCTCTTTTAGAAATATCAGATTCTCAGAACGGCCTCAACTATGACAGAGCAGCTCAGGAAGGACTTTGTCCTGCAGCAGTCCATCCTGACTGTGCTGACCAGAGTGGCCGTGAGGTTGCATGGCATTGAGAACAAGCTGACTGAGGAAGAGGAAAAGGAGAAAGATGTGTTGGGGCTCACCAAGACTCAGAAGGGTCCGGAGGGAAGACGAAGGACAAAGCCTGTCATCTGAACAAAGAGAATACTGTACCTCTAGCAAAAGATAAGATGTGTTACTTATTTAATTGAATTTGTAGATAAACAAATATTTTCATGCAAGTCATTTTTGTTGTTTGTGATTCTTCAAGATGATTTGCGCGTAGGTTGATGACTGATGGTTTCAATAGACTGCTCC
>JAODXP020000024.1:29449025-29459025 GCA_027497455.2 Sardinella longiceps | reverse complement strand
TACAGGTGGAACACTTTGGAAAGCTCTCTAAAAGGTAATTTAACAAGCTTAAGTCTCAATGTAGTCACTCATTTCACACGGTTATGTTTTTTGGACTTTTGGACTCCCGGTGCAACGTGATATTAAGAAATTTGTATCTTAATCAGCACAACAACGTAGGATTTTTTTCAATTCTTTCAACGTTGCACACTTTGCGCATATTTATAGGCTAGGTAATATCTGGAGAGAACATTTCTCTATTGCGGGTCACAGGCTGTGGATGCAAACGCGTAACCCACTAAAATTATGCCACTCGTACCGACAGCCTATGCATTGAGATAATTCTCAGATTATGTAATTTCTCTCAAGTACCATTGTGGATGTTTGCGCTGTAATGACAATGTCGATAGTTCTCGCTCGCTCCTCTGGGCTCATTGGTTTTTCATCCACCCACTCACTTGTACGCACACAAACACTATTTCACCCACGCACCTCTCCGTGCTCGGTGACAAGACGGCGCGTATTATTTAACCTGCTTATCACTCGAGCGCCTCTTATTTGCAGAGCAGGTTTACTTCACACATCGGTAGCCTACATTGAGGCTGGCAGGTGGCATTGCAAGAGAGGGTTCCTAGTGGCCGTGCAGCAAAGGTCTGGCTTCATATGGCCCCAAATTATCCAGTCCATTTGTAGACATTCTTACAAGCTCAATAAGGCCACTGATAGCTTTGAAGCCTTTTAGTAAAGAAGAACATTTAGATGCAGATTCTTTAGTCATTGTACTACATAATAGGCTGTAGTAGAGGATGTTAAAGTTATACTCTCTCTCTCTCTCTCTCTCTCTCTCTCTCTCTCTCTCTCTCTCTCTCTCTCAGGAGTGTAAGGGAAATGTGTCTAAGTCCGTTGAGTCAAGCTCAGGAGAACAGGAGATCCAAACGAGGGTTGTGTGTCTGTGTACCCACCTGTCTCAAGGTAAGTAGTCTCTTATGCTGAGAATGTCACTGGCCTCCCTCACTGAGTGGACTAAAGGGCCACCCTCCCCCCATTAATCTGCATTCTTTCAACTTGAGCCTGAGACTGTGGTCATGATGTCCTGTCCCTCTGTCCTTCAGACCGTCCCTGTCCTTTCCCCCTGAGAGACAGAAGCTCTTAACAACGTCGAAAGTTGCCTACTTCAAGAGGAAGTATGCGGAGGAAGAGGACATTCATGGCAGCCTACACGGATATTTACAAAAAGTAAGATCCATGTGTCTGTGATAGTTAGACATTGTTTTGTAAAATTGACACTGACAGTCAATAGTTAAATCTGCAGTTGTTCAATGTGTGTTCAGTAGTAATTCTACTGGTGTGTGTGTGTGTGTGTGTGTGTGTGTGTGTGTGTGTGTGTGTGTGGTGTATTTCAGTGTCCATTAATGCAAAAATGTCATGGTTCTCTAAACAAGTGATTGTTCAGTTTCTCTCTCACTCAATGATGCTGATGAATTACATAATTCCTGATGGCCTTCTAAGCATACCATAAATGGCAAAGATGTTCCCTATTCACTATTTTACGTACTATATGTGCAATGCCCTATTATACACACTATACTCTGTCCTTGGTCTCCCAAGATGAAGAATGCCTCTCTGTGTCCTTCCTTGTCTTTGTAGCCAGGTGTGTCATGCATTCTTTCTTTAGCTCTTCCTTTTTCATCCTGACATTGCCAGCCTCTTTTGTCCCAATATATATCCAGCTACATTTATATTTCAATCTCTGTTCATACCCTCCTCTGCCCACACTACCTGGATGTTATGATCACACGTCTAATATTGATCTCTGCTTGTAGCAGTGTTAGGCTACATCTTCTCTGTAGGCTACATAATATCTGTGTTGAAAATCAATATGCATATTAAACTATTCAGTTCTGTCTTCCATAGCTTATGTTGTGGTAGTAGGTTCTCGATGCTCAGTGTTTGGATGTCTGGGGTCTGGATGATTGGTGTACAGTATGTATACTACTGTACTTGATTTTACATACTGCACACTTCTTGGTGTATACTACAGTACTTGATGTTACATAGGCTACTGTACATTCAGCAAGCCCTTTTCAGACTCTTGCATTCAAATTCAAAGGTGTTTTGTTAGCATGTCTGTATGAGCAGTGTCAGCAAAGCTGATACTAAGAATGACGCAGTATTATAACATTCTATATATCTCTTTTTTTGTTCCCTCTCTCTCTCTCTCTCTCTCTCTCTCTCTCTCTCTCTCGTTCCTCTCGCTTTCTGTATCCCTCTATCTCCTTCCCTGTTTTTCTGTCCTGTAGCACCTGATACTCCGCGAGGAGCGCAGCTGCATCCTGCGCCTCTCCCTCGAGAAGCTGCGTTTCCTGGACGACCCCGAGGCCTACCTGCGCCGCTCCGTCCTCATCAACAACCTGCTGAGGAAGATCCACCATCACGAGGAGGAGCCGGAACCAGAAGAGAATGAGAACGAGAAGGAGAACAATGAGGACCCGGAGGAGAGAGATGCCCAGAGACTGTTCTGCTCTGGCAGAAAGAGACTTAAAGTCCTGGTGACATCCGAGTGCAGAACTGCGCAGGACTTCAGCTACTCCGAGGTGCCTGAGTACAGGCTGGTGTCATACACCTCGTCCCCGAGTGCGATGTGCCTCTGTGGGCTAGGCAGCTGTCCTGTCCTGGCCTCTACCCATGGATCTCCTGTTTTGGTGTATGACTTGGATGATCATGGGTGAATGGGATGGGTGAAGATCTTGACTCAAGGAATAATAATATTAAAAAAAAAAAAAAGATATCAGTCAACTGAAGTGCACTCTTGACGGGTACAGAATGTTGATATGTTGACAGGGTACAGAATGTTGTGTGCCAGTGCTGGCCGAGAGGAAAATGCTGTATGTTGCTTGTGCTTGGAAACTAAGGGCCTGCTGTGGAGGATGAACCACAGCTATCATAAAGCTGTTTCTGGGGAAGACCCTCCAGAACCTTAACCATTATCAGGGTTTGCTTTTCATCTCTCTCTCTCTCTCTCTCTCTCTCTCTCTCTCTCTCTCTCTCCATTTGTTTTTCTGTCTATGTCTGTGACTGTTACTTTAGCAAATATTTGTCTGTCAAAACAATGACTTAACTGTTGTAGTTACAAAGCCTTTCTGTATGAATATGAAAATATATTTTTGCTGATGTGAGCTATGATGCTTGTGTTTTTCAGGGAAGTGAACTCTAAAGAAGCCATGCACCTTGTGTTTTTGTAAACGATACACAATGTCAAACCAGGGTCTTAAAGAAGCGCTTTGTCTTGTCCTAGGACACCGTCACATTTTTCTGTCTGAATGTAAAATTTGAATATCACTGACTGAAACAGAATTGTTACACATCTTTTAAAGCGGTATACAACAGAGCTAGTTAGTGTCTGGGTCGTAAGGAATGGGCAAGGACACAGACACAAACATGTTGAAACATGTTGGAGCTCAGCATCTTACTGTCCTCTATGCAGCTTTGCCTTTAGCTGCATTCTACTGCCCCCTATCGGTTCGTCCCTACCAGAGACTAGAGTAAATCAAATCTAAAATTGTCCATTAATTGGATCAAACTCACTTACGTGCGTCATGTGCAACGTAAGCAGGACAAATCAGTTTCAGAGACACATTTTATTGTTTGTGATAAATGTTTATGTGTAAATGGCTCTACTACAGCCACGAAGGTATGCATTTGTCTTGGGCCTCTATGAATGGATATGCTAATGTATTTGCCAAGAAACAGGCTGAATGAATAGCCTAGGCTAGCCCTCTCAATTCATGACCAAAATAGGTCTACAACATCAACAACAAAACATTTTGTTCATTGATTATGTTTGAAAAATTATAAAAAATATATTTGCCAAATATCGTCCTCAAAGTAGCAATTTGTCTATTCTTGAGCTGACTGACATTAAACTGTTAATAGCCTACTCTGCTTCAGAGTTTTCTGGTATTTTTTTTTCTTTTAGGCTAATCGTTTGTTTATTTATTTATTTATTTATTTATTTATTTATTTATTTATTTATTTAACTAGTCAGCAACTTTGTATAGGCTACTTGTAGGCTAGACAAAATAAGACGTTCCAACAGTGGCACCTAGTGTCCAAAATAACCCCAGACAACATTAGCCATTTCATTCCTGTTATGGGCTTTTCTTTTCTTCCTGTCATTCCTATGCTGTTTTTGGTTGGTGTGGCCAGGCCACCTACCATTGTCATGGTCACGAACAGGAGCAACGCTATGCCTAAGCTACATGATGTCGCTTTCTTCAGCGTTTGACCAAGCCCACCTTAAATGTCACCCCTGTCTTGATTCTTTGGTGGAAGAGACGGTGGCCTACTAGGTAGGCTATTAGCTACCCAAGGGGTCAGTTTAGGCCCTAAGCTATAGTGTTGTGAAAATGGTAATTTTCTTTTACGGTGTTTTATTCATGCAGACTTACGGGTAGCCTAGTAGGCTAGGGTTAGGCAACTAGGAGTCTGTGCGACGTTGGTAATGAAAAGTCAAACAACGACACGGTCTAAAGTTTTGCCGACTGTGATGGACAGCATCATTTTGATGTCTAGATTTGCGGCTTGTGACGCAGTTGGATTACAGTGACGTCATAAACGACCGGAAAGAACGACCAGTTGCATGTGCGCAAAATGCTCATTTGTAACTTCACCACTGGCAGGTAAGCCACGCATCTCAAGACCAGCAGCAACAACCATATCTTCACAAAATGGTCTGCGCAGATTACGGAATGGGCCAGTGCAAACCACCCACTTGGTCCAAGGTGGGAATGGAGATAACACCAGGAGAACTCAATAGGGTCTTTTTGACCAAAGATGTATCTTCTGGATTGAGTTTTGGGTCATTCTGCCTGGGACTGGTCTTTGTTATTGCTGTGGCCGTTTACCTTTGGATCTCCAAGAGGATGAAAAATCAGGTGAGCTACTAGGCCTACATTTACATTACTTTCTTAATCTTCAACAGGAAAAAAAGAAGACATCGTATTGGTGTGCGCTGACATTCTGCTTGTTTCTTGATTTTTTATTAGGACAGTGATGCCAGCAGTGAAAAGCAGCCAGAGGACAAGACACTCCACGAGAAGATCTTGGCAAGGATGGGGAAGGTGGAGGGGCGTATTGAGGCTCTGGAGGAGTTTGTGGAACGTCTGTCCAAGAAGGCCAAAGCCACCAGAAAGATGGGAGACCAGAAGGACTCTGATTAATTATCTGACACATTAAACATACACAATTTAATTTGGCAATAAATATCGCAGTAAATCATATGTGACACAGTGTGTTGTATAGACAGTAGCCTACCTGTACGTCTGACATGAATAAATAAGTCAGAAATAGTAGGCCTGTATTAAAAAAAAACAAATGATGGGATGATTCTAGGGGCCTGGCACTGACGGGGGTCCTAGAGAAAAAAAATTACATTAAAATCAATATTTGAGAAGCCCAAAATTATTTTTTGTTTTTAGGGCCCAAAATTTCTAGCAGCGCCCCTGCCCATATCAGAAATAGCATTAGAGAGGTGATGGGCTTAATAAGCACATTTTCATGGAGGGTGAATAATTAAGTAAATCTCTTCAGAAAAGTCCGACTTAGACAAGCATACACAAGGAAAGTCATTTTCATATAAGCATCTAGCACCTAATAAACATTTTACTTTGGGGAACACTTTTGTCTAAAGAGACTCATCATCAACAATGCTTATGTGATTATGTTGATATATTGTAATAGCAGGCTGCAGTTTACCACGCACTACATGCAAGGCTGCACATGCTTCTCTCATCCAGAGGATGGCAGAGTGATTCAGTAAATCTTTCACACTCAGCACTAGTCTCTTGGCTTGCACAACAAAAGTAAATTCTTTCTGAAGTTCTGGGGACCTGACTGATGAAACATTTCATTCTGGACACACCATATTACAGTACAAACGTACCCTTTGACACATAGTAAAGCAATTCTAGTTTGTGTGACACAGAACTTAGGCTTTTCATTTTTATTCTAACGCAGATTCTCTCTCTCTCTCTCTCTCTCTCTCTCTCTCTCTCTCTCTCTCTCTCTCTCTCACACACACACACACACACACACACATACTCTCACACACACACAATCTCTCACACACTCTCTCTCACACACACACACACACACACACACACACACACTTACATAATTCAACATACAACATTCAAAGGAACAAAAAACCACAAACAAACATGTATACATACAAACAACTCTCTCTCTCTCTCTCTCTCTCTCTCTCTCTCTCTCTCTCTCTTTCATTCCACTATTCCTTTATCACACTCCTGCACTATCATCTCCTGCCAATTTCCTGTTAGCAAGTACCATTATTAGTTTTTTTTATTGTGTTATTGTGCTTCAATGTTAATCCTCTATTTGTAAGTCACTTTGGATAAAAGCATCTGCTAAATACATGACTGTAAATGTATTAATCATACACTACACAAGAGTTAGTTTATATGCAACATGGGAATTTATTTATTTGTCAAGACAGGGATGGATCACACAAACAAACTGCCAGCATACTTCTTACCTCCTACAGTAACAGGCAAATTGGAATTACTGTAATCTGAACAAACAGAAGACAGAACAACAAAGAAATGTCAAACAACAAAGAATTCATAAAGAAAAAGAAAAGTACTTGAGAAAACTTTATGAGAAGAACATCTAAATGGCATTTATTGTAAATGTATGTGATTGGCAGTTCCAGTGGCTATTTGGCTAAACACATGCAGAATGCGAAGACTGCAATGGGAATGGAGAAGCTGATAAAGATGTTCAAAGGCTTGGCTGGAGAAACTAGAGTGACAGAGCCTGATGCGTGCCGTGTGTGTGTGTGTGTGTGTGTGTGTGTGTGTGTGTGTGTGTGTGTGTGTGTGTGTGTGTGTGTGTGTGACTGCACAGTGCAGAGAAAGCTGCATGGAAATGCTGACTCATAGACAGAGAAAAATAAACAGCAATCTCATCATGAAAAGCAAACACTTGCTAACCACAATACTTAGATGTCACAACAGATACTGGAGGTGCTGGCCATTCCTTCAACAACTATAAACTGTCTCTCTAATACTGTAAGTAATAGTGAAGTTTTAGAGCAAAGACCAAAGAATATACTGTAGGGACACCAGACAGCAAATGACTGCCCTAGATCCTAAAAGATATGTATGCATTTTCCAACATACCACTTTGATCAATAATCAATAACCCATAGATTTAAAGAATTTAAGAATTGAAAGGAATGCAATAGTGTTTTTTTTGCCCCCAACAGCACCTCCCAAGCAGCACATCCTAAAAGGCATTACCCTTATCCTATTCCCAACCCTAACCGCCTCAACCCTCATCCTAACCCTAAACTGAGTGAAGTAGTGCCTTGAAGGCAGCGCTGCTGGAAGGCACCGTTGAAGGCAAAAAATACCAAAGACCACAATAGTGTCTGTTGTGTTCCTGGCTGGAACATTCGGAGTCAGCTTCTTGTCCACTGATGTCACAATAGTTTAGTTCTCCTATGATTGCAATCTCTGTAGTATTCTATTGGGAGGTCACTGAACTTACTTCCACATGTGATTTGATTCTCTGAAATTAGTTTTAGATCAAATGGACATTTTGTTTAGAGTTATGAGCATTTCAGCATGGTCTGTGGCTGGATCCAGTTCATCAGCAAAACAGAAGTCTGCATTTCTGAACGTTCTCGACACCATATCTCCATATGCAACTGCCTTTTTACTGGCATTGATAACTTTGACTCTCTATGAAGTCTTCAAAAGAACACTCTTGGACAGGTTGGTGGTAAGTCCCTGGTGAAATTCACAACCTTCATGATCTGGAAATGTTTGAAGTCACAAAAAAAGCACAGTATCTTTTGATTTACCTCAGAGAAGGTGATTTGGACACACTTTGGTCTTCACCCCCCGCATGTCTGTCTCTCTTTTAGAAATATCAGATTCTCAGAACGGCCTCAACTATGACAGAGCAGCTCAGGAAGGACTTTGTCCTGCAGCAGTCCATCCTGACTGTGCTGACCAGAGTGGCCGTGAGGTTGCATGGCATTGAGAACAAGCTGACTGAGGAAGAGGAAAAGGAGAAAGATGTGTTGGGGCTCACCAAGACTCAGAAGGGTCCGGAGGGAAGACGAAGGACAAAACCTGTCATCTGAACAAAGAGAATACTGTACCTCTAGCAAAAGATAAGATGTGTTACTTATTTAATTGAATTTGTAGATAAACAAATATTTTCATGCAAGTCATTTTTGTTGTTTGTGATTCTTCAAGATGATTTGCGCGTAGGTTGATGACTGATGGTTTCAATAGACTGCTCCTGAAATAACTAGGCCTAAATAGCTGTTTTTCTTCTCAAAGAGTTTTGGTTTGTGTATGCTGCTGGCAATTCAAGTGAATTTGATTATAGGGAAAGAAAATGATTCATTTATGATTCATATTTTAATTTATTTTCTGTGTTCACACAAAACATCATGATTAACACGTTGCTCATGTTGTGCATGCCTAAAGAAATCAGATGATGAATCTGCACACCATCTTGTTCTCAAACAGTAGCTGTAATCTCCCATATAGTTTTGTAGATACAATCTAGTCCTCCCTGTGCCCAAAGCAATTTTCCTCATCTTAATATTGTATTGTGTTGTAGGTAATCCTAATCTGTTCCTTTGTAATTGGTATAATCCCACCAAAGTTCTCACGTCACTTACTGGTCTTCATGACCACTGACAGTTTATACAGCCTACTGTATATTTACTTGGGCGTGTTTGCCTTTATTTAGGACAATGGAGATTGACCGTGAGTGAGTGGGAGAGTTGATTTCCCAGGAATTGTGGATGTGAGATGCATATAGACCTAAGCCTATTCTATTTACAGTACATTTTTAAACACGTTACATCAGTGGATGGAGCAAGGCATACTGTACAGTGGCAGTGCAGGTACTGTATGACTGGTTATGACATCACAATGGTTACCGAGTGACTGACTGTGACATAAGTGATAAAGGAGTTCTAGAACAAGAAGGAATAAGGCTGCAAGACATTTCAAACTCACACAGCCTGTGCATTCACTCCAAGATGGTTTGTATAAATGTTGGCAATGAGTTTTGCAAACCCCCGGCATGGTACAGACTAGGGTCAGAGGTCGCGGCAGCACCACCTCAGCGAGAGAGAGGCCTGCAAGAGATGACCCCGTTTGACCCCGTAGTTGCCATCTCTGAGCCAGGAGGCAGCTGTTCGTGCTACATTATCGGACTAGCCTGCCTGGTTATGTTTGTCATTTGCCTTCACGTCATCAAGCGTAAATTTCAACAGGTAGGCTGCAGTCACACAACCATAAAAGCAAACAAAAATCATTTCAGTCAAATTTAAACCATGAAATCGCTCAAATCACTTTTGGTGATGAGGTGTCAACCATGAGTTGCAAGTGTCAAGAAGACACCTTGGATACCGTCCCTCACTAGGGAACTGGTTGTCATGGCTGTGACTGTGTGATGATTGCACTCCAAATAAAATGACTGACCAGTGTTTTGTACCGCCTCTGACAGCTGTGCAGCAAGTGTGGGGGCCGTATCCTGTGCCAGGGCCTGAGGTCTATAGAGCAGCTCCTGGTGAAGGTGGGGGGCATTGAGCAGCGCATGGTGGTGCTGGAGGATATCCTTCAGTCCGCCTGTCCGTCAAAGAGGCAGGCTGAACACAAACGAGACGTGGGCACACAACAGGGCAAAGTCTCCGAACAGCTCATCACTGCCCACCTGGACAAACCGCTACACAGTGATCAATCTGATTAAGACGTTATTCTTTTAGCCATGAATTAAATAAAATCTGCATATCAATTCATAAACCTAATCTATGTCTAATTTTCATGATTTTTCAAGGCTGCAGTTATTGTTCAGGGTGTCTATCGCAGTAAAAGTATGTTATTACTGATAAATACAGGTTTATTTTTCAGCCTACTGTCACTTACATTTGGATAAACCATGTAATATAATGCATAAGGAATGTGAAAGT
>JAODXP020000024.1:29429122-29446622 GCA_027497455.2 Sardinella longiceps | reverse complement strand
GTGGCTCTCGCCCTACCAACATGGACTCTGCTGATTGCCAATGAAGAACCATATGGCTCACAGAATGGGACTTCCTCTTCATTGATTGTGCATACAAATGTAAACACACACACACACACACACACACACACACACAGTCCTTAACCATACACAGAGCAATCAGGCCCTCACTAACTGGACTTAAGAGTGCACTGTTTCAGCCAATCAAAACTAATTGTTGCTTGGCTCGGCCAATCAAAACTAATCATCACACTGCTTCACCGTAATTGTCCCTAAGCGGCTGCATGAACGAAGGCTTCCACATTGGTCCACTGATTATCCGATTCTGTGCAGTTCAGTCTGAATACTTCTCTGTCTGATGCGTTTCAGGTTAATGTGAATTCCTGGCGTTTTTCGATTGTAGGCTGTATTTTTGCATGGGCTTGTCTCAGACATTTGTGCAAAGACAAAATTACATTGGTAGCTGCCTTCTCTTGAGTGTTTCCAACCCAGTAGCGTCAGGCTACTTAAACCCAACACTAATGTATTTTTCTTCTTTGCTCGAATACTAGAGTTGAGCTCATGCAAGAACACAGCCGGAGTTATACTTTAATTAACTATTAGAGCCATTTACACTTGTTTTTAGAGTATATACTAAAGTATATATTAGAGTATATACTTTACTTGCTGATATTTTCACAATATAGACATTATACTAGCCATTATACTAGGTTTTTTTTGTTTGTTTGTTTGTTTTTTTTATTATACAGTTATCTTTTTTGTTTCTGTTGTGACTACTATTGTTTGTGGATGATGGAACTGACAATACACACATAGTCATTCTTATAGGCAAGCCATTTAAGTCAGTGCTGTATTTACAACTGGAGACAGACATTGCCCCTCTTTGTCATACATTTCTCAGTTTTGCAGATGTCACTTGTAGGGGGAAAACTAAAATGGTTTATTACATTTGTTGCTGTATCTCTGCCAGTTGTAAACATCTGGATGTTGCTGTTTACAAAGTAGAGCAAACCTGCCGGAAATTATTATAACTCGGTCATGTGATGATTACAGAATAAGTATCCAGCTACTATTACCAAAGTTCTAGTCACCCACACTGCTTGATAGCCTTCCATCAATTGTGATATGCTGGTATTCCCCTTTGCATGCTTCCTGTATACTGTATCTTTTTTTTATTTTTTGCAACTGTATATTTTTAAAGAGAATTATGCCCATCTTGAAAACTATATAATTTGAAGCATGGCAGTGTGAAGCCTTCCACTGGTAAAATGACTATGAAGTGCCTGTAACACATCCAAAAGATGTGTAAGATTTGTAAGATGTGTATGTTGGGGGTTGGGGTTCTATTTTGACTGATGTATACACTACTAGCATGAATAATGTTTAGTATGCTGGAAATGCCTCTGGATCTACAATGCATGGTCAATGGAGTTGTGATTCACAGTGCCTGTTCTGCCAATGCATGTTCAGTGTATATGATCCAAAAAGAATGTTTAGTTTGTATAAATATATATCTTTATTTTTGGTCTATCAGTAAACACTAGGCTGTCTATTGGCAGTCCACTGTCTCCTCAGTCTTGTTTGTCTCTTGTGTATCTATTCTTCTCACCTTCGGGAGCTACCCACCCAGGGGTGCAATGATGAGGAAGAGGCATGGAAATACTAGTCGCCGGCACCCTAGCGTGTCAGGAGCGGACTTTATACGGTCCCTAATGCCCCGGGGGAAATCATTAAACTCACTGAGTCGGGATTAGGTGCGATTAGGAGGATATCATGCGGTGTAAGTAGAGTTGAATGAGCGTGTATATCTCAGTGGAAGCCTACTTTGCGATTAATGTGCGTGAGCAGTCCGCTCCATATTTTAATGTCAACATGATCTTGGTCATAGGTCTGCCATGTTATTAGTGTCATTTCCATTCTGTTCAGTTTCGTGATCTGAGAGAGATGAGAATGAATTCCAAGACCAATTTACGCAATCACGCATGCTAGTGGCAATGTTTCGTTTAAATCAAGCACAAATGGTAAATCACATATTTTTTTCTTTTGATATTTTCGGGGGGAGAGAAAGAAAGAGTGCGGACCAAGGGGGTGGCAAGAAGGAAATCTAGCAGCATCTCGAGAGAATGCGAGAATAATGGAGCCTGATGATGTGGCGTCATCATTGCCTAGTGACTCTCCTAGCAACAGGAAACATCTGTTTCGGTGAGGACCAATGAGATTGCGGGGAAAATTGTGTTGTTGCTCGTTTCTGAAAAAGAGGATATTTTAAGACCTGAGAGAGTGCGCCTGACTCGCTGTGGAGATTATCAAAGCGACCGTGCGGAATCTGGGTGAGGAGCCGCGGTCACAGTCCAGGGCAGGGACGGCGGGTATCTCCACCGATGAAGTTGCAGTTGTCATAGACAGTGAAGCATCTTGGCAGTCAGCTCTGGTCTTAACCACTGTCAAACAAACACGTGAAAGGACTTGTCATTCCTGTCTACAGGTGGAACACTTTGGAAAGCTCTCTAAAAGGTAATTTAACAAGCTTAAGGCTCAATGTAGTCATTCATTTCACACGGTTATGTTTTTTGGACTTTTGGACTCCCGGTGCAACGTGATATTAAGAAATTTGTATCTTAATCAGCACAACAACGTAGGATCTTTTTCAATTCTTTCATCGTTGCACACTTTGCGCATATTTATAGGCTAGGTAATATCTGGAGAGAACATTTCTCTATTGCGGGTCACAGGCTGTGGATGCAAACGCGTAACCCACTAAAATTATGCCACTCGTACCGACAGCCTATGCATTGAGATAATTCTCAGATTATGTAATTTCTCTCAAGTACCATTGTGGATGGTTGCGCTGTAATGACAATGTCGATAGTTCTCGCTCGCTCCTCTGGGCTCATTGGTTTTTCATCCACCCACTCACTTGTACGCACACAAACACTATTTCACCCACGCACCTCTCCGTGCTCGGTGACAAGACGGCGCGTATTATTTAACCTGCTTATCACTCGAGCGCCTCTTATTTGCAGAGCAGGTTTACTTCACACATCGGTAGCCTACATTGAGGCTGGCAGGTGGCATTGCAAGAGAGGGTTCCTAGTGGCCGTGCAGCAAAGGTCTGGCTTCATATGGCCCCAAATTATCCAGTCCATTTGTAGACATTCTTACAAGCTCAATAAGGCCACTGATAGCTTTGAAGCCTTTTAGTAAAGAAGAACATTTAGATGCAGATTCTTTAGTCATTGTACTACATAATAGGCTGTAGTAGAGGATGTTAAAGTTATACTCTCTCTCTCTCTCTCTCTCTCTCTCTCTCTCTCTCTCTCTCTCTCTTTCTCTCTCTCAGGAGTGTAAGGGAAATGTGTCTAAGTCCGTTGAGTCAAGCTCAGGAGAACAGGAGATCCAAACGAGGGTTGTGTGTCTGTGTATCCACCTGTCTCAAGGTAAGTAGTCTCTTATGCTCAGAATGTCCCTGGCCTCCCTCACTGAGTGGACTAAAGGGCCAACTCCTCCATTAATCTGTACTCTTTCACCCTAAGACTGAGACTGTGGTCATGATGTCCTGTCTGTCCCTCTGTCCTTCAGACCGTCCCTGTCCTTTCCCCCTGAGAGACAGAAGCTCTTAACAACGTCGAAAGTTGCCTACTTCAAGAGGAAGTATGCGGAGGAAGAGGACATTCATGGCAGCCTACACGGATATTTACAAAAAGTAAGATCCATGTGTCTGTGATAGTTAGACATTGTTTTGTAAAAAATGTTCTAGCCAACTGCAGTCAAATCTGCAGTTGTTCAATGTGTGTTTAATAGTAATTCTACTGGTGTGTGTGTGTGTGTGTGTGTGTGTGTGTGTGTGTGTGTGTGTGTGTGTGGGTGTATTTCAGTGTCCATGAATGCAAAAATGTCATGGTTCTCTAAACAAGTGATTGTTCAGTTTCTCTCTCACACAATGATGCTTATGAATTACATAATTCCTGGTGGCCTTCTAAGCATACCATAAATGGCAAAGATGTTCCCTATTCACTATTTGACGTACTATAGGTGCATTGCCCTATTATGTACACTACAGTATACTCTGTCCTTGGTCTCCCAAGATGAAGAATGCCTTTCTGTGTCCTTCCTTGTCTTTGTAGCCAGGTGTGTCATGCATTCTTTCTTTAGCTCTTCCTTTTTCATCCTGACATTGCCAGCCTCTTTTGTCCCAATATATATCCAGCTACATTTATATTTCAATCTCTGTTCATACCCTCCTCTGCCCACACTACCTGGATGTTATGATCACACGTCTAATATTGATCTCTGCTTGTAGCAGTGTTAGGCTACATCTTCTCTGCACATAATATCTGTGTTGAAAATCAATATGCATATTAAACTATTCAGTTCTGTCTTCCATAGCTTATGTTGTGGTAGTAGGTTCTCGATGCTCAGTGTTTGGATGTCTGGGGTCGGGATGATTGGTGTACAGTATGTATACTTCTGTACTTGATGTTACATACTGTACACTTCTTGGTGTATGCTACAGTACTTGATGTTACATACTGTACACTTCTTGGTGTATGCTACAGTACTTGATGTTACATACTGTGCACTTCTTGGTGTATGCTGCTGTACTTGATGTTACATAGGCTACTGTACACTTCTTGTGTATTCAGCAAGCCCTTTTCAGACTCTTGCATTCAAATTCAAAGGTGTTTTGTTAGCATGTCTGTATGAGCAGTGTCAGCAAAGCTGATACTAAGAATGACGCAGTATTATAACATTCTATATATCTCTTTTTTTGTCCCCCCCCCCCCCTCTCTCTCTCTCTCTCGTTCCTCTCGCTTTCTGTATCCCTCTATCTCCTTCCCTGTTTTTCTGTCCTGTAGCACCTGATACTCCGCGAGGAGCGCAGCTGCATCCTGCGCCTCTCCCTCGAGAAGCTGCGTTTCCTGGACGACCCCGAGGCCTACCTGCGCCGCTCCGTCCTCATCAACAACCTGCTGAGGAAGATCCACCATCACGAGGAGGAGCCGGAACCGGAAGAGAACGAGAACGAGAGCGAGAAGGAGAACAATGAGGACCCGGAGGAGAGAGATGCCCAGAGACTGTTCTGCTCTGGCAGAAAGAGACTTAAAGTCCTGGTGACATCCGAGTGCAGAACTGCGCAGGACTTCAGCTACTCCGAGGTGCCTGAGTACAGGCTGGTGTCATACACCTCGTCCCCGAGTGCGATGTGCCTCTGTGGGCTAGGCAGCTGTCCTGTCCTGGCCTCTACCCATGGATCTCCTGTTTTGGTGTATGACTTGGATGATCATGGGTGAATGGGATGGGTGAAGATCTTGACTCAAGGAATAATAATAATAATAATAAAAAAAAAAGATATCAGTCAACTGAAGTGCACTCTTGACGGGTACAGAATGTTGATATGTTGACAGGGTACAGAATGTTGTGTGCCAGTGCTGGCCGAGAGGAAAATGCTGTATGTTGCTTGTGCTTGGAAACTAAGGGCCTGCTGTGGAGGATGAACCACAGCTATCATAAAGCTGTTTCTGGGGAAGACCCTCCAGAACCTTAACCATTATCAGGGTTTGCTTTTCATCTGTCTCTTTCTTTTCTTTTCTTTCTCTCTCTCTCTCTCTCTCTCTCTCTCTCTCTCTCTCTCTCTCTCTCTCTCTCTCTCTCTCCATTTGTTTTTCTGTCTATGTCTGTGACTGTTACTTTAGCAAATATTTGTCTGTCAAAACAATGACTTAACTGTTGTAGTTACAAAGCCTTTCTGTATGAATATGAAAATATATTTTTGCTGATGTGAGCTATGATGCTTGTGTTTTTCAGGGAAGTGAACTCTAAAGAAGCCATGCACCTTGTGTTTTTGTAAACGATACACAATGTCAAACCAGGGTCTTAAAGAAGCGCTTTGTCTTGTCCTAGGACATCGTCACATTTTTCTGTCTGAATGTAAAATTTGAATATCACTGACTGAAACAGAATTGTTACACATCTTTTAAAGCGGTATACAGCAGAGCTAGTTAGTGTCTGGGTCATAAGGAATGGGCAAGGACACAAACACAAACATGTTGAGACATGTTGAAGCTCAGCATCTTACTCACCTCTATGCAGCTTTGCCTTTAGCTGCATTCTACTGCCCCCTATCGGTTCGACCCTACCAGAGACTAGAGTAAATCAAATCTAAAATTGTCCATTAATTGGATCAAACTCACTTACGTGCGTCATGTGCAACGTAAGCAGGACAAATCAGTTTCATTTTAATGTTTGTGATAAATGTTTATGTGTAAATGGCTCTACTACAGCCACGAAGGTATGCATTTGTCTTGAGCCTCTATGAATGGATATGCTAATGTATTTGCCAAGAAACAGGCTGAATGAATAGCCTAGGCTAGCCCTCTCAATTCATGACCAAAATAGGTCTACAACTTCAACAACAAAACATTTTGTTCATTGATTATGTTTGAAAAATTATAAAAAATATATTTGCCAAATATCAAGTCCTCAAAGTAGCAATTTGTCTATTCTTGAGCTGACTGACATTAAACTGTTAATAGCCTACTCTGCTTCAGAGTTTTCTGGTATTTTTTTTCTTTTAGGCTAATCGTTTATTTATTTATTTATTTATTTATTTAACTAGTCAGCAACTTTTTATAGGCTACTTGTAGGCTAGACAAAATAAGACGTTCCAACAGCGGCACCTCGTGTCCAAAATAACCCCGGACAACAGTAGCCATTTCATTCCCGTTATGGGCTTTTCTTGTCAGTTCTTGTCATTCCTGTGCTTTTTTTGGTTGGTGTGGCCAGGCCACCTACCATTGTCATGGTCATGAACAGGAGCACCGCTATGCCTAAGCTACATGATATCGCTTTCTTCAGCGTTTGACCAAGCCCACCAATGCCATCCCTGTCTTGATTCTTCGGTGGAAGAGACGGTGGCCTACTAGGTAGGCTATTAGCCAGCTTAAGCTAGGCCTATATGTGTTGTGAAATTGGTCATTTTCTTTTACGATGTTTTATTCATGCAAACTTACGGGTAGTAGGCTAGGGTTAGGCAACTAGGAGTTTGTGCGACGTTGGTAATGAAAAGTCAAACAACGACACGGTCTAAAGTTTAGCCAACTGTGATGGACAGCATCATTTTGATGTCTAGATTTGCGGCTTGTGACGCAGTTTATAGTGACGTCATAAACGACCGGAAAGAACGACCAGTTGCATGTGCGCAAAATGCTCATTTGTAACTTCACCACTGGTAGGTAAGCCACGAATCTCAAGACCAGCAGCAACAACCATATCTTCACAAAATGGTCTGCGCAGATTACGGAATGGGCCAGTGCAAACCACCCACTTGGTCCAAGGTGGGAATGGAGATAACACCAGGAGAACTCAATAGGGTCTTTTTGACCAAAGATGTATCTTCTGGATTGAGTTTTGGGTCATTCTGCCTGGGACTGGTCTTTGTTATTGCTGTGGCCGTTTACCTTTGGATCTCCAAGAGGATGAAAAATCAGGTGAGCTACTAGGCGTACATTTACATTACTTTCTTAATCTTCAACAGGAAAAAAAATATTAAAATAAAAATAGCAGACATTGTATCCTAGGTAAGCGCTGACATTCTGTTTGTTTCTTGATTTTTTATCAGGACAGTGATGCCAGCAGTGAAAAGCAGCCAGAGGACAAGACACTCCACGAGAAGATCTTGGCAAGGATGGGGAAGGTGGAGGGGCGTATTGAGGCTCTGGAGGAGTTTGTGGAGCGTCTGTCCAAGAAGGCCAAAGCCACCAGAAAGATGGGAGACCAGAAGGACTCTGATTAATTATCTGACACATTAAACATACACAATTTAATTTGGCAATAAATATCGCAGTAAATCATATGTGACGCAGTGTGTTGTATAGACAGTAGCCTACCTGTACGTCTGACATGAATAATCAGAAATAAGTCAGAAATAGTAGGCCTGTATTAAAAAAAAAACAAAAAAAAACCCCACTATTTTTCCATCTCCATAAGTGTTTAGAGCACACATAACAGTGCTGGAAATCAGTTACTAGTATACAGGGGTGCCGCTGGGGGCGGGGGGGGATGATTCTAGGGGCCTGGCACTGACGGGGTAGCCTGACATAGCCCGACCATAATACTGCTGTTCATCCGTATTCATGGTCTGGAGGTTCTTTAACCTGACGCGATTATACTAAGGAGGGGAGGGCATTCACTCCTGGTTTGAAACAATTGGAAAGCTCCTCTAATCAGCTTCGCTTATTGGCCGGTAGACTCTCTACCGATGTAAACACGCCCCAGAGGACCGTTCCCAGACCATGGATACGGATGAACATTCGTATTATGGGCGGGCTATGTCAGGCTACTGACGGGGGTCCTAGAGAAAAAAAATTACATTAAAATCAACATTTGAGAAGCCCAAAATTATTTTTTTGTTTTTAGGGCCCAAAATTTCTAGCAGCGCCCCTGCCCATATCAGAAATAGCATTAGAGAGGTGATGGGCTTAATAAGCACATTTTCATGGAGGGTGAATAATGTAGGCCTAAGTGAATCTCTTCAGAAAAGTCCTACTTAGACAAGCATACACAAGGAAAGTAATTTTCATATAAGCATCTAGCACCTAATAAACATTTTACTTTGGGGAACACTTTTGTCCAAAGAGACTCATCATCAACAATGCTTATGTGATTGTGTTGATATATTGTAATAGCAGGCTGCAGTTCACCACGCAATACATGCAAGGCTGCACATGCTTCTCTCATCCAGAGGATGGCGGAGTGATTCAGTAAATCTTTCACACTCAGCACTAGTCTCTTGGCTTGCACAACATAAGTAAATTCTTTCTGAAGTCCTGGGGATCTGACTGATGAAACATTTCATTCTGGACACACCATATTACAGTACAAACGTACCCTTGACATGTAGTAAAGCAACTCTAGTTTGTGTGACACAGAACTTAGGCTTTTCATTTTTATTCTACTGCAGATTCTCTCTCTCTCTCTCTCTCTCTCTCTCTCTCTCTCTCTCTCTCTCTCTCTCTCCCTCCCTCCCTCTCTCTCTCACACACACTCACTCACACACACACACACACAAGCTCTCGCACACACTCTCACACACACACTTACATAATTCAACATACAACATTCAAAGGAACAAAAAACCACAAACAAACATGTATACATACAAACAACTCTCTCTCTCTCTCTCTCTCTCTCTCTCTCTCTCTCTCTCTCTCTCTCTCTCTCTCTCTCTCTCTCTCTCTCTCTCATTCCACTGCACTTTTATCACACTCCTGTACTATCATCTCCTGCCAATTTCCTGTTAGCAAGTACCATTATTAGTTTTTGTTATTGTGCTTCAATGTTAATCCTCTTTCTGTAAGTCACTTTGGATAAAAGCATATGCTAAATACATGAATGTAAATGTATTAATCATACACTATGCAACATGGGAATTTATTTATTTGTCAAGACAGGGATGGATCACAACAAACTGCCAGCATACTTCTTACCTCCAAACAGACACATTGGAATTACTGTAATCTGAACAAACAGAAGACAGAACAACAAAGAAATGTCAAACAACAAAGAATTCATAAAGAAAAAGGTACTTGAGAAAACTTTATGAGAAGAACATCTAAATGGCATTTATTGTAAATGTATGTGATTGGCAGTTCCAGTGGCTATTTGGCTAAACACATGCTGAATGCAATGCCTGCAATGGGAATGGAGAAGCTGATAAAGACGTTCAAAGACTTGGCTGGAGACACTAGAGTGACAGAGCCTGATGCGTGGTGTGTGTGTGTGTGTGTGTGTGTGTGTGTGTGTGTGTGTGTGTGTGTGTGTGTGTGTGTGTGTGTGTGTGTGTGTGTGTGTGTGAATGCACGGTGCAGAGAAAGCTGCATGGAAATGCTGACTCATAGACAGAGAAGAATAAACGGCAATCTCATCATGAAAAGCAAACACTTGCTAACCACAATACTTAGAAGTCACAACAGATACTGGAGGTGCTGGCCATTCCTCCAACTATAAACTGTCTCTCTAATAGGCCTACTGTAAATCAAAGACTTATTGTGAAGTTTTAGAGCAAAGACCAAAGAATATAGGGACACTAGACAGCAAATGACTGCCCTATCATAATATAAAAGATGTGTACATGTATGCATTTTCCAACATACCACTTTGATCAATAATCAATAACCCATAGATTTAAAGAATTTAAGAACTGAAAGGAATGCAATAGTGGGTTTTTTTGCCCCCAACAGCACCTCCCAAGCAGCACAGCCTAAAGGCACTACCCTTATCCTATTCCCAACCCTAACCGCCTCAACCCTCATCCGAACCCTAAACTGAGTGAAGTAGTGCCTTGAAGGCAGCGCTGCTGGAAGGCACCGTTGAGGGCAAAAAACACCAAAGACTGCAATAGTGTCTGTTGTGTTCCTGGCTGGAACATCCGGAGTCAGCTTCTTGTCCACTGATGTCACAATAGTTTAGTTCTCCTATGATTGCAATCTCTGTAGTATTCTATTGGGAGGTCACTGAACTTACTTCCACATGTGTATTTGATTCTCTGAAATTAGTTTTAGATCAAATGGACATTTTGTTTAGAGTTATGAGCATTTCAGCATGGTCTGTGGCTGGATCCAGTTCATCAGCAAAGCAGAAGTCTGCATTTCTGAACGTTCTCGACACCATATCTCCATATGCAACTGCCTTTTTACTGGCATTGATAACTTTGACTCTCTATGAAGTCTTCAAAAGAACACTCTTGGACAGGTTGGTGGTAAGTCCCTGGTGAAATTCACAACCTTCATGACCTGGAAATGTTTGAAGTCACAAAAAAAGCACAGTATCTTTTGATTTACCTCAGAGAAGGTGATTTGGACACACTTTGGTCTTCACCCCCCTCATGTCTGTCTCTCTTTTAGAAATATCAGATTCTCAGAACGGCCTCAACTATGACAGAGCAGCTCAGGAAGGACTTTGTCCTGCAGCAGTCCATCCTGACTGTGCTGACCAGAGTGGCCGTGAGGTTGCATGGCATTGAGAACAAGCTGACTGAGGAAGAGGAAAAGGAGAGAGATGTGTTGGGGCTCACCGAGACTCAGAAGGGTCCGGAGGGAAGACGAAGGACAAAGCCTGTCATCTGAACAAAGAGAATACTGTACCTCTAGCAAAAGATAAGATGTGTTACTTATTTAATTGAATTTGTAGATAAACAAATATTTTCATGCAAGTCATTTTTGTTGTTTGTGGTTCTTCAAGATGATTTGCGCGTAGGTTGATGACTGATGGTTTCAATAGACTGCTCCTGAAATAACTAGGCCTAAATAGCTGTTTTTCTTCTCAAAGAGTTTTGGTTTGTGTATGCTGCTGGCAATTCAAATGAATTTGATTATAGGGAAAGAAAATGATTCATTTATGATTCATATTTTAATTTATTTTCTGTGTTCACACAAAACGAAATCATGATTAACACGTTGCTCATGTTGTGCATGCCTAAAGAAATCAGATGATGAATCTGCACTCCATCTTGTTCTCCAACAGTAGCTGTAATCTCCCATATAGTTTTGTAGATACAATCTAGTCCTCCCTGTGCCCAAAGCAATTTTCCTCATCTTAATATTGTATTGTGTTGTAGGTAATCCTAATCTGTTCCTTTGTAATTGGTATAATCCCACCAAAGTTCTCACGTCACTTACTGGTCTTCATGACCACTGACAGTTTATACAGCCTACTGTATATTTACTTGGGCGTGTTTGCCTTTATTTAGGACAATGGAGATTGACCGTGAGTGAGTGGGAGAGTTGATTTCCCAGGAATTATGGATGTGAGATGCATAGCCATTCTATGTGGTTCAATAGACTGCTCCGAAATAACTATAGGCCTAAATAGCTGTTTTCTTGTCAAAGAGTTTTGGTATGCAGCTGGCAATTCAAGAATTTGATTATAGGGAAAGCTATTCTATTTACATTTTCACGTTAGTGGATGGAGCAAGGCATACTGTACAGTGGCAGTGCAGGTACTCTTTGACTTGTTATGACATCACAATGGTTACCGAGTGACTGGCTGTGACATAAGTTCTAGAACAAGAAGGGATAAGGCTGCAAGACATTTCAAACTCACATAGCCTTTGCACCCACTCCAAGATGGTTTGTATAAATGTTGGCAATGAGTTTTGCAAACCCCCGGCATGGTACAGACTAGGGTCAGAGGTCGCGGCAGCACCACCTCAGCGAGAGAGAGGCCTGCAAGAGATGACCCCGTTTGACCCTGTAGTTGCCATCTCTGAGCCAGGAAGCAGCTGTTCGTGCTACATTATCGGACTAGCCTGCCTGGTTATGTTTGTCATTTGCCTTCACGTCATCAAGCGTAAATTTCAACAGGTAGGCTGCAGTCACACAACCATAAAAGCAAACAAGAATCATATCAGTCAAATTTAAGCCATGAAATCGCTCAAATCACTTTTGGTGATGAAATGTTAACCATGAGTTGCAAGTGTCAAGAAGACACCTTGGATACCGTCCCTCACTAGGGAACTGGTTGTCATGGCTGTGACTGTGTGATGATTGCACTCCAAATGACTGACCGATGTCTTGTACCGCCTCTGACAGCTGTGCAGCAAGTGTGGGGGCCGTATCCTGTGCCAGGGCCTGAGGTCTATAGAGCAGCTCCTGGTGAAGGTGGGGGGCATTGAGCAGCGCATGGTGGTGCTGGAGGATATCCTTCAGTCCGCCTGTCCGTCAAAGAGGCAGGCTGAACACAAACGAGACGTGGGCACACAACAGGGCAAAGTCTCCGAACAGCTCATCACTGCCCACCTGGACAAACCGCTACACAGTGATCAATCTGATTAAGACGTTATTCTTTTAGCCATGAATTAAATAAAATCTGCATATCAATTCATAAACCTAATCTATGTCTAATTTTCATGATTTTTCAAGGCTGCAGTTATTGTTCAGGGTGTCTATCGCAGTAAAACTATGCTATTACTGTTCAATACAGGTTTATTTTTCAGCCTTCTGTCACATACATTTGGATAAACCATGTAATATAATGTATAAGGAACGTGAAAGTAATTGCTGATTATCATTAAAGATTCAAGATTCAAGATTCAAGATTCAAGAATTTTTATTTGTCACATGCATAATTGTTAAAGTACAAAAAGCAGTGAAATGTAGATTGGGGCTGAACTCCTTCTGTGCAAGCAAGAATTAATAATAATAGTAATAAATAAGAAAAGAAAAGTGAGTGTGAGGTCATGCATTCATAAACCGTATGGCTTGTGGAAAGTAGCTCTTCCTTAACCTCTCAGTTCTTGTTCTGATGGAACGGAACCGCTTTCCAGAAGGCAGTCTTACAAAGACATTATGACTGGGGTGGTGAGAGTCTTTGATGATCCTGTTTGCCCTGGTCTGACATCGCCTGGAATATAGTCCCTGTAACCCTGGGAGATTGGACTTGGATATCTTTTCAGCACAGCGAATCACTTTGTGGAGGGTGGTTCTGTCTTGAGAGGTGCAGTTTCCATACCACGTAGTGATGTTCCCAGATAAAATAGATTCAATAGTGGCAGTATAGAAGGACTTCTGTAATTCCGTAGAGATTCTGAATTTCCTAAGCCTCCTAAGGTGGTAGAGACGCTGCCTTGCCTTTTTCACCACAGATGAGATATGTGGTGACCATGACAAATCCTCTGAGATGTGAACTCCAAGGTACTTGAAGCTGCTTACTCTCTCCACGTCTGCACCAGAGATTCTGAGTGGAGTGTATGGCTGTTTCTCCCTCCTGAAGTCCACCACCAGCTCTTTAGTTTTGGTGACATTGAGCTCCAGGTTGTTTTCTTGACACCATGACGACAACATCTCAACTTCATTAAAGTAGGCTGACTCATCATTGTTGGAGATGAGTCCAATCACCACTGTATCGTCAGCAAATTTAACAATAGAGTTGGAATTGTGGGAGGCAGAGCAGTCATGGGTATACAAGGAGTACAGCAGTGGACTTAACACACAACCTTGGGGAGCACCAGTGCTGAGGGTAATTGAGCTGGAGGTGTAGCAGCCAATCTTCACCGCCTGAGGTCTGTCTGTCAGGAAGTTGAGGATCCATGAGCAGAGGGAAGGATTAAGGCCAAGATTTTCCAGCTTGATGACAAGTTTAGTGGGCACAATGGTGTTAAAGGCCGAGCTGTAATCGATAAACAATAGCCGTGCATAGTTTCCTTTCCCTTTATCCAGATGTGAGAGAGTGGAGTGAAGGACATGGGAGATTGCATCATCGGTGCTCCTATTTGACCGATAGGCAAACTGAAGAGGATCTAATGAGCCTGGGAAACTAGCACAGATGAGGTCTTTAACAAGCCTTTCAAAACACTTCATTGCAATTGAAGTCAGCGCTATGGGACGATAGTCATTTAGACAGCTGGGGTTGGCTTTCTTTGGAACAGGAATGATGGTGGATCTCTTAAAGCAACTGGGAACAACTGAATTTTCTAGGGACAGATTGAAAATTGTTGTAAAAACAGGTGCAAGCTGATCAGCACATGATTTTAGGATCTTCCCTAGAATGCCATCAGGGCCAGGAGCTTTCCTGCTGTTGACTCCCTTAAAAACTCTCCTCACATCATGCTCTGAAACAAGCAGTGGAATAGACTGTAGGCCTGTGTCAATAGTGCTGTAACATGCATTTTCAACGATAGCTGCCTTATTGTGGTTGTGTTCATTACTGACCTCGAAGCATAAAGGAAATTACTTTTTGTATTGACCACAAGGGGTCACTGTGACACCCTCATTTAATTGCATGAAGATCCTCTGGTTGCGCTCACTTCTCCACCACCACTGGCCACACTGGAGCAGAAGGTTGTGAAAGAGCTCTCATTGCAGGTTAATATGCTGTCATGTTCATCGGTTAAGGCAAGAGAAATAGAAAACCCATGTTGGCCCATAACATATCCAGCAGGAAATGTCTTTTTTTTCCACAGACAAATCACTCCTAAGGGGAGGGCTATGAGGATCTGAGATAGACCATGTGTCATCCCTATATAGAAAAAGACTGGTCCTACCAGTGATGACAATATATACAATATATCATGCATGTATGCATTCATGTCCTCATCCATTTCATCTGCAGTCACACCATGTTGGCGTAATGTACACATTCAGAATATAATGTCTATCTTTTAAAAAGCCAGTAAAGTAAAGGTACCCATGCTGTTGAGAAGAAGAAGGTAGACATGCACTGCATCTCAATGTCATACAATATGTGGTGCACACACAGTATACACAGCATATATATGTGTTTTATATTTGATCTTTTTCATGTAAATTCAACAGCCAAAAATAGTAAATGCTCAAGTTATCATTTACATCACAGCATATCATCAATTTTTTATTTTTTGCCATTAAGGACGTGACAGAAATGTGGAATCGACCTTATATATACTTATGCATACATATACAGTATGTATATCTGTGTGTGTGTGTGTGTGTGTGTGTGTGTGTGTGTGTGTGTGTGTCAAAGAAGAGGTTACCTTACCAACAGTAATTACATTGTTAGACAGTATATAGCACAAGGTAGACGAACCCAAATGAGATTTTCTCCAGTGTTAGTTTGTTTGTTGCTGATGGGAGCCCGGTAATGAGCCCATCTGAAGGCCACCCACCCCAGGACAGAGAGCCTGCAGTGGGGAGGAAGGAAGGGGGGGGGGGGTGTAGGAGAGAGTCGGATGCTGTGTGGGCTGGAGTAGTGAGGTGTTTCTCGGCGGCAGGTTGTTTTTGCTGCCTTGATCCACATCACACTCTTGTTGTTATTACTCTGTGATAGGGTTCCCTTCATTTCCTGCCATCAGCTCAGCAGTGGCCAAGCAGAGGGGTGGAAAAAAGATTGCTTTGAGTCAACGCAGGCAGCATTTATCAAAGGACGAAGCCCAGGGGTTGTGTACAGAACACACACACACACACACACACACACACACACACACACACACACATGCACACACATTCACACACAAATACATCTTCTACACCACACGTTATTTTCATTTAATAAAAACCTCAAATGCAACAGTGAAATAAATCATAGCAAGAGAATTGCTCAATCTCCTTAGCTATGTGATCCATTTTATCGAAAGCAGGTGCATTACAATTCAGATTCTTCAGTTTTAAACAGCGCTGCTGACCAGTGTCCAGAGACCAGACCAGAAACAGTTTGTTCAACCCAACTGTACATCGCATCTCACTGCACCGAATGCTGGATCAGAAACCTCATACTTCAAACTGTGTCCAGTTGCATTACAGTAAAGGAGCTGTGTGTAAAAAATGTATTCCAAATAATCTTAAAATGGCCTTGATATGCCACCAGACATGAAGGAATCATGTTCATTTTAAACACTCACTGTAAGAAATTTTACCGTAATAATACAGTTCACTACTGGCAGCTGTGGTTACCAGTTAATTACCGTTTTTCTACACTAATCTTCAATTACAGCTTCCTACCGTTAATAAGTATTACAGTAGGCTATAGTAAATTGACGGTATTTTCGGTAAATACCATTAAATTACAGTAAACTCTATTTTACCGTTTTTCATTGTTATTGTTATTGATGAAAAGATAACTCAGACAGGAGATTACATTAAAACACTTTTAATTCATAGCATCAAAGTGAAATTGTACTGAACTGAACTGCATCAAATTACGAGTGCATGAAAATGCAAACAGTTGTAGATAGAGGACAAAGTTGGCAGGTGTCACACTGTAAAAAAAATTCTCCATAAGAATACAAATTTTATTTCGGTCTAATTTTTTTAAAACTAATACAAATTTTATTAAACTTATTAAAACTAAGAAGTCAGTTGAAAAATCTGCTTTACAGACATAGGGTAGGGGAGAGGTTTTTTTTTTTTTACACTTTCAGTGAATTCTCAGAGCTACAGTAGTAGTACAGTTATCAACATTACACTTGTACAAACAAATAACACTTACTTACATTGGCCCATATGATACAGAAAACCATCCTGGACATTGAAAATGGAAAAACCTTGGCTTACATGTACATCAAAGTCTCATTTCTATTAGGGATTCTCTGAAATGATGGCGAACTGGCGATGAAAACTGCTGGACTGCAACAAGACTGATGGGCTGGGGGAAGAATATTTAGAAAGACAACAAATATCAATATGAGAGCTCATTTGGAAAAATAGCACCTTTTTTTCACTCATCCAAAACAACAAAATGTGTATTATTTAAAGAAAATTCAACTCAAAATTTCACCTTATGATTTAGTCTTTCAGGTCCATCTGCACTGATTCCACAGCTTCTCTGCCCCAGTCAAGTTGCATTAAGAAAAGCAGCCCGGTAGATAATGGCATCTAGTTGTAAGGAGAAAAGAAACAACAATAAAACTCAACTTCCGTCTATGTTACATTATGCATGACACTACAATAAATATACTTACCAATACTCATACTGGGGATTATCCCTGGTCCTCGAGTTCCACTGGTGGCATTAAAGATGTATTCCTGCAATA
>JAODXP020000024.1:29357224-29429022 GCA_027497455.2 Sardinella longiceps | reverse complement strand
AGGCATAGCCTATGGCCAATCGGAGGAATGAACAAGATCTAAACACCAATTCAAAAGAGCAATTATGTTCGGCGAAGCCCGCCCTAAACACACAAATTCCCTATGGCTTGCTGCTAGACGTACAGGCTGAGCAAATTTATTTGCCGCCGCTAGTACGTCTAGATTTCTAGGCTACTTCAAAGCAACATTTTCATTAGTGCTAATATGGAATGTGAAAATATGATGGCAGCAGTAAATGTCCATCAGTTAGGACATTTGTGTCACCTTGAAAAAAAGTCTTTGACTGTCCTTCTCTGCAACATCCACTGTGGCAAAGGTGTTGTCTTTTCGGCAACAGTGAAGAAGGGATCACAAGGTTCTGGCAATGAAAAAAACATTTTCAAAAGAATGACACTGGGCATTTCTCCTCTAGGCTCTAATAATTCACAACATATACTGACGGAGTACAGCGCAAAGTTGAACTAAATTCTTTTTTCTAATAAAGGCATATGCACAATGATTTTAACCAGAGCTGGAATGGGAGTTAAAATTGAAATTGAATTTCCATATCTAAACCACAAACACACATTGCACATACTATATCATGTCAAAACCTTACCTCAAAACATGGATGCGGTGGGAGTCAGACTTCAGTGTTATTTTTTGTCCAGGAAAGCTGACCCTGTTGGTGTAAAGCACAAATAATCCATAATCAGCACAATGACAGAATCATCCATAACAAATGGCTTTGGTAAGGTGTTATAACATAGTTTAATGTCCATTTAAAATTCTGTAGTGCATTGGTGAAGAGGATTTACCTGAAAAAGGGTGTACAGTCTGTTAAGTATGCCCTTTATTTGTGCATGTGCTACTGGACCCTCAGCTTCTGTGTTGTGTTGTACAATAAATGAGACTCCCAGGTGGTGGATGAAGCAAGGTTAGGCCTGTTGCTCCTGCACAATGGGTCACTGGGAATAAAAGCAGTGAGTATCAGAGGTAGTGGAAACTGCTACAACTGCTAAAACTCTTCCTGTTCAATTACTTAAATTGCAGCGTTCAAACTTTACTATTCTACTTTGGGCTACATTACTCACATGGAGTGTTTGTCACGAAGATAAACTAAATAAATTCCATAAGGAGAAAAATGTATCGAACAAATATAATGTAGGTGTGGATGTGAGTTAATGCACTGAGAGAAATACTTTATATCTCTTCTCTATTTCTTAATTGAATTCTCAAAAGGTGATCATATCCACAAATTTCCTGAGGCCATTACTGGGGATACCAGAGACACTTAGGACTTTGGGATACAGATGTATGACATCCGGTCAATCAGCTACAGTGGTTGTCAAACTGGGGTACGAGTACCCCTGGGGGTACTTGGATGGGTTCTAGGGGGTACACAAAACTAATCTGTGAATGGGTTTTCAGTTCTCACCAGCATAAAAATAATAGAGAAAGATCTAAAAACTATCCCCTATACCCCCTTATGCTATTAAATTGCATGTATGTGCTAACATTTTGTTAATTCAGCAATAACTAAGCAAAAACTTCAAGGTGTTTTTGGTGCGGGGGGTACTCGGTAGGACCAGAGTGTCTCAAGGGGTACGCCACGGAGCTACGAAGTTTCTGACCGCTTCATGCAATGAGCCCACAGAAACGTAACAGCGTCGCATCAGAGTATTTGTCAAGAAATATAATTATCCTCCTCCTGATTGCATGTCCAAATGCGCTCACTAAACATCATAATATGTTAATATATGGCTTACAAGAGGCATTGGGAATTAAATAGCGCTTTATGCTTCATCCCACTGCCTCGGTAATAATCCAGAAAGAGATACGTGACGTGGTTATTGGTTCAATGGTCCGTTAGCTGACGAAGTTTAAAAATAACTGTAGCAAACATTTAGATTCACCAACGGAAATGTACCTTTGTGCCCTAGAATAGATATTAGTTGAAAAAGACCATGACTTGCAATCGTTTTTTAAGGTAATGGAGGCTCAAATCCCGCTAGCAAACATTAGCTAAATTAGCTCAGATCCCGCTAGCAAACATTAGCCTAAATAGCTAAATCAATGCAGGTTATGTGATTAGCGTTAGCTTACAAGCTAATGTGTATGGCTAACGCTATGTCCTGATTTATAAGAGTTCATGGTTCATGAGAATCGTTCAACAATCACAAGTTTTAACATACATGTACTGTAAGGCTAAATAAAAGCACATAAATATTTTGCCAATGTCATACCTTTCTACAAAGTTGTCATCTCCGTAGGGTTGTTAGCAGTTGCTAATGGCGTAGCTAAGGCTGTTGGCTACTTCAACACCATACACGAACAGCAACTGTAAATAATCCACAATGTTGGCGATTTCTTGATTTATTCAAACGAACTCAATAAAAAAAGACAATGAAGTTGAGATTTCTGACCCACTACAAATCTGATTTGATACCTCCATAATATGTCGACGGGAATGAAAGTAGTGAGTGTCGGGGAGTCCATGTCTTGCTAATTTGCACCTGTTCAAGGTCAAACGAAAATACAAAACGAAACATAAACATCAATACAATAGAAAACATACCACAATTGCTATTTATAAGTGACCTTATCCACAATAAATAATATGGAAATTACTTGGTGGAACTAATACAGTGTAAATATGACGTTTGTTGAATTTTAAAAGGGACCCTGCACTTGTCTAAACCTATCTGCTGCAGTGAAGCTCTACCTCCTGCTAACCCACATTGCAGGTCTAACACAGTCTACGATGTAGCCTAAAAGTCCTGACTAATCTATGCAGGATGCAAAAAAAAATACAAAAACTATTTATTGACTCCGTTACACAGGGTTAATTTTAAAGTGATCCGGCCTGCTTAGTTAAATTACGTCTGTAGCCTTGAAATTAGCGAGCTATCGTTAATTATCCAGCATAGCCTGGTGGCTAATTCAAATTACATCTGACCTTCTCTGGTAGAACTAACGGTCGAGTTAGCTTAGGCTAGCCTACATTACTATCCCTACTGAAATGATTTCTGTTATCGAACAAACAACAAAAATTGTTGACATATACACAATACACCTCTATATTATGCAATCTTAAGACATTTAATGACAATAGTCCTTCAGATACTTACTTTTAAGGTTGCTGATGAAGCCAGAAAACCACAGCTTCTGTCTGCCATGTTTTTTTCTGAGAAATTTCAGTTGGAAGCACATGCAGCTTTTAGAATTACTGTAATTCCACAGTAGTATGTACAATATCATGCATGCTTTAGATAAATAGTGTAGTTTAACAGTATTGAACTGTATCCAAGAAATACAGTTGCTTACTGTTGGAATTTCGGTGTTTTTTAACAGCAATTTTTTGCAGTGCTGATATCACTGACAGTTGTAGTCCAGCCAGAATATTTGCATTTGAAAAGCTAAGTTGCAGCCCACAAATAGTTTTTACATTGTCATTTCAAGTGGTGTTTGTGTTGTTGTCATTGTCAAGGCCTCGTTATTCTCCCAAAATACATCATGACAAAGTGAGAAATTAAACAAGGATATGCATAGGAGATGTTTTTTGAAAGATAGAGACGACAGAGAGCAGCAAACTATTTTGAACATGATTGTAGTACCAATTTCTGGCACAGTCCTTCACACTGCTCCTTTAACAAATACTGTAATAAAACAGAATTATTATTTTACTAGACATGGAGAGGACAAGCACAAGATAAGAGGGTTTGATCTTTTGTGTGTTTTCACAGTTGTGTGTTGTTGCTGCTGCTGCTGCTGCTGCTGCTCACCACCCGGCAAAGTCATCATCAGAGGCAGGCATGCAAGCACAAGTGCTATCACATCATCACAGATTTAAGAGACAGACTCCCCCTCTGGAGAGCCCCTATGCCATCTGCCATACAGACGCACTCAATTGATGACACTGGGGCATCACTCTTAGAGTCCATACATTCTGTCTGGTGACAACACACATCATTGACCCTATCAAATGTCTTTATGCCCTGGCACACACATAGACACACACACACACAGACACACAATCTTTCTCTCTGGCCCTCTCTCATACACAAATACACACACACACACACACACACACACACACACACACACACACACACACACACACTATCTCTCTCCCTCTACTCACATGCCCACACTCACCCTCCCCTTCATACACACTCTCAGAAACCTACACATACTCTCTCTTCCTCATGCACACACACACACACACACACACACACACACACACACACACACACACACACACACACACTCACACTCTCTCTCTCTCTCTCTCTCTCTCTCTCTCTCTCTCTCACACACACACACACACACACACACACACACACAGACACACACACACACACACTTCAAACAGCCTTGCCTGTGTGGAGCAAGCCTAGCCGTCCGTCAGCTGAGTCTGTGTGATGCTCTGGGTCATCACCACACCTGATAGGGGGGTAATGATGTGTGCTGAGTGAAATATATATATAGGGAGAAAACAATAAGCTGGTGTCAACGAGCCGCGCTTGCCAGAGGGCTTAGCACACTCATCGGGGGACCGATGCCTCGGCTCTGCCCGGGCCTTTCTCTCTTCTTTCTTCTGGGCTCTGTTCTGCCCACACAGTCCCTGCTGACAGAGTCCGGATTAAAAGCCACGTGGACGTTGGGAGACTAACGAAAACAAACGAACAGAGAGCCGTTCCCACTGCGGGGATTACAGAATGCAGCAAACGACTGCTGGGGTCTCGGAGTGCCAGCCGGCCGGCCGGCGTAGGGGTTGGTGTTTGTGTTTGTGTGCGAGGCTTTTTATTTTGTTTGTGCAAAGAAAAGAGGGTATAGACTTCGGAGGCAATCCCTGAAGAAAAAAAAATAGTAATGATTTCTAGAATTATTAATATGTATGACTTGGTAGTGTAGATCTGAATACTAGTGTCAAATTGGTGCTAAAGGGGAACGCAATTAGAGTCTCTCCTACTGTGAGTCTATGCGTGTGTGCGTGTGTGTGTGTGTGTGTGTGTGTGTGTGTGTGTGAGAGAGAGAGAGAGAGAGAGAGAGAGAGAGAGAGAGAGAGAGAGAGAGGGTGTGCATTTGTACAAATGGAAGCCAGGGGGATTCCGGAAACTGCCATCTCAGTACATTCCCCCACAAATGATTTCCTTTAATTGGAAATGAAACAGCCTCAAAGCCATTCTAAAAGGAGGGAGTGGACTTGACTGATTAAATTATGCTTTCTCATAACAGACTTTATACCCTAACCTCGTCTGTTTGATTGAAGTGTATCGCCATGTGGTTTTCACCAATGTCTGTCTTTAAGTAGTGTTTGGGGTGCTTGTGGTGGTCAGAATGGTGGACAGCAGTCTCTCACTCTCACAACACAAGTGCATTGCACAGAGCTCTGGAGCCTTGATCATCTTATTCACAGACACACACACACACACACACACACACACACACACACACACACACACACACACACACACACACACGCATGGGCACCTTGCTGTGCTCATGTTCTATTTATATTCTATTATACTTTGTAGTTTGTTTGGAGTCCATCCATATATACGGCACAGCCGCATACTGCAGCATTTGTGCTGGAGTAGCTGCCTTGGACTGGAGATGACTATCTAATGTTACATAAGCAGAGCCAACCACAGCATGGCAGCCTACACTATCACTGTTCTTAGGCTATAGAAAAATGTCTTGATAGAACAGGTAAGGCTTTAGATTACAGCCAGTGAAGTTTGAGTTCTGTAGACCACTGAGATTGGGTGCATCAGAGATAATGGGAATATCACACCTGAAAGTGAATCACAAATCCTATAGGTGGAGTGTAAGAAGCATAATGGGCTATTTTAATGACCAGTGCAGGGGTCACATTAATGCCTGCATCGTAGGAAGGCAATGTTGGACAGATTATGCAGATAACTTTCATGTAGTTTGTGTTACTCCAGTTTACTTACACACTAAGTACTCTTACACACTAAGTACTCTGTAATTTATCCCTTGATACTTTTTGTGCTGTTATTAGTTAGTGTGACGGAGTACCATCACTACGGTTGAGTATGCGCTCTGACTACCATACCAACGAGCCTGGCTCTTTGGCGTTGCGGTCAAATTCCTCGTTTAGAACCCCGGAGACCCGGGTTCGAGACCGGGTGGGGTCACTGTTCTCTCCCTTCGCTACATATGGTGTCAGAAGTGGGATGGCGACTGTGAGGCCATCGGAGGCGTAGCCAATGTGTGTGCTGTATGAGGGACCTCTAGGATAGGTTGACCCCGGTGTGAGGGACCCCAGAGATGGGTGAAGCACTAGAATATGGGGCGCCCTGGGATGGGAGAAGTACGGCTGGTGGATGCGTGAGGGACGCTAGTATGCGTGAAGCGCATGGCTGCGCTTCCCGAAGGGGAATGCAGTGTGACGGAGTACCGTCACTACGGTTGAGTATGCGCTCTGACTGCCATACCAACGAGCCTGGCTCTTTGGTTGGCTCTTTGGCCGTTGCTCGTTTAGCACCCCGGAGACCCGGGTTTGAGACCGGGTGGGGTCACTGTTCTCTCCCTTCGCTACAGTTAGTTATGCTGTTCTTACTTAAGGTAGCTCCAGACCAAAGATCCGCGATGAGACGGGCTGCGACGTTCTAAAAACCTGCAACATTCTAAAACTCTGAAACTGCGATTTGACATGTTAAATCTTTTGCGACGGCTTGCAACTGCTTGTAACAGCATTCTAAAACCATTTCATCCCGTCGCGGATCTTCAGTCTGAATTGAGCTTTACTTCTTTCCCAAAACTTTATGGATCATGATCTAAAGTGTTTTTATGTTCATTGTTTAATGTTGATTACAACTCTATCACTGTCCCAGTGATATCTTTTTTTTTGTTCACTTTTTGCAAACCTGCCATATAATGTCCTCTACTACCATAACCTCTCACTGATAGATGAGATGCGGGGAAGGATAGAGTGTTGTCTTACACATAGGCAAGTAAAGACAGGTAAAGACAGTGTTGTTTTAAACACAGGCAAGTAAAGACAGAGATATAAAAGCAATTCAAATAATCTACATAAAGAATCTCGCAGGGAACACTCAAGAGGAAACATGCCACTTAGCGAGGCAAGCGTGGATGATTCCTATCCACAGCGACAGCAGGTCAGGTGAACACAGCCCCTGAGACAATGCCATTGGAGTCTCACATTACTGTACACATGGTGGGGCGGGATGGATACAACATTATGAGACACTAACACAAGTATGATCTATAATGACAGGGTCTATGAAAAATCCTCTCTCAAAAAGACCTCTGCAGGCTCCTCTAAATCAGCAGCTCTCATACAGTATGTTCTCTCTCTCTCTCTCTCTCTCTCTCTCTCTCTCTCTTACTGTCATCATTTGTTTCACAGTCAGGGCCAAATTTTTCACACTAATGTTATATGCACAGTAGCCTAGAGCATTCCTATTGTTGTGAGAAAGTTCTAGCAATTTGTTGTGCTAAAGCCGCTGGAATAAAAAATTATATGTACATGTATCCTTCAGTATGTAAAGCAGTGACAGAAGAAATCAATACTGTTCTTTAACTGAGAAGCCCAGTGTGTCAAAGAAGTAATTACAGACTTTTCCCAGAGGCCCAAATCAACTTGGCCTGTTGACTCCATCCAAAATGTACAGATACAAATGTGAATGCTGGTGGTAAGAAAACTGTAAAATGTTAAAACTGTTCTTATTGCTATTCTTCTCCACAGCCCTGCTCACACATTGATTTATGTTATGTGGATCCGCTTGCTCGTGGAATGTGTTGTTTGTTTGCTGTTGGCACAAAATAAGCGCATCGGCCTCGCTCGCAGAAAGACACAGTCCAGCGCTCCATGCTCTGGCTTTTTCTTTTATTCAACTGCTGTGCTTGGAATGTGTAATGAGCCAGATGCATACTCGACACCACCACCCAACAGAGTCCGCCAGAGCCTCCAGAAGATGCAGCTCGCTTAACAGCTACGTTTACTCCATGTCTTTTCATCCATGAGGGAGCAGACAAAAAGTGAAAGAGAATGAGAGAGATAGAGAGAGAGAGAGAGAGAGAGAGAGAGAGAGAGAGAGAGAGAGAGAGAGAGAGAGAGAGAGAGATAACAAAGTGAACTAGACAGGATAGATAGTCCTTGCCCAATTTTTCAGAAGAAAACTCTTCAAAAAACTCTCTTTGCAGTGGTGGAACAGCTGGAAGGCACCCACATGAGAAGTCACTCCACTTCTGCTAGTACCAAAGTCTTTTGATTAGATGAAATCTGTGCGTTTTTACAAGTTATTGCACGTATTCCCCCATGAGAATTACTGTAAGAGGATTAGAAGAGAGGCCATGTTTTGTTTTTTTTTGTTATTATTTTTTGGTCCACTTTATGTTCTTCCACCTTGTTCTCATTACCATCTTCTCTATTTGTCCAAAGCAGTAAATAACGATAACCACACCGCACACCGCACATCCCTCATTCTTTTGTTGTTGTTGTTGTTTGTTTTTCATGTTTAGTCTGATATGAGAGCCTATCTCCTCTCTGTCTGCCCTGTCTGTCTGTCTGTCTGTCAGCACCCAGACTAAACTTCCTATAGTTGGGTGGGCAGGTCAGCCGACAGCAGGAAGGCTCTCCTCTCCTCTCCACGTAGATGTGAGTTTAAAAGGGAATGCTCCTGTGGCTGCCTGCCTTGGTGCACCGTGTGATGAGTATAACGTTTGGCAGATTTTATTTTTGACTCTTTTCAACTCAAACCCTCTCGGCTGGGCCAATGGGTGTTTGTCCGTCTGCGGAGATGGCTGAGCGAAGCACCCATAAATAGACCACGATAGAGGAGATACGTCTGATACTCTGCACTTCCCTCCGTCTGTCATTTCCTATAGTGTCCAACACATTATTGTCATGTTCATGCAGCTGACTGAGAAATATTTGCTGTGCTTGGCAATACAAGTCTTAGTTAAAAAAAAACTCACATATACTAATACATAATATAAACTCACTTAAACATAAACTCACATGTAAATACTAATACATAAACTCACATATACTGTACATTCTTTTACACACAAAATGCAATAGTCAGATATCTTTATCAGACTTTATATTTAAACCATGGAGTATCATGAATGCTGCTTACATGTACAGTAATATATTTTTTTCAACTTTTTACCACCAACTTCAGCACTGTAGGGCGGCCCCAGTAGGATACGGCCATGCTAGAGTGGAAAGGGTTTATATAAGTCCATCTCACAGATAGCTCCCATCACTCTGGCTATGTATAGAGTTCATGGAGAGGGTGAGTGTGCTTTCCTATACAGTTGTGGTGGTGAGAGATCAACCATGTCTCCTTTTCACTACAGTTTCAGAGAAAGCCTTCTACTTGTCAAAGTATGCCTTGGAGTCTGGAAACGTAAGAGGGCTGCAATCTTTGCACTTTATTTTCCTTCTCTATGTTGCTCTCATTGCTATTCTGTCTATCTGTCCACTCCAGTAAATGACGTTAAGCACACCACACAACCTAGTCTGTTATGGGAGTCTATTTTCTTTCTGTCTACCCACAGAGAGAGCACACAGACTAAAGTTGTTGTTGTGGGTGCATGCGAATCTACAGCAGAGCGTCTAGGCCTTCTGTTTCAGAGAAAGCCTTCCTGTCAAAGTTTGACTTCGGAAGAAGACCAAAAAACTTTGCAGTTTCATCATTTGGACCGACAGTATGGTGGAATGAACAGTGACATTGGATTCTGTCTCACCATCATCTCTCATTTTTTGTTCAATTTTATAACTAATTTATGCATTGCACAATTTAAATTTTGTTGACTGTATGACTTCCAAGTATTCTACTTTTTACTTTAATACAAATAACATTATTTTTTCCCTGCCAACAACATGTTCATCTAAACCGGTCACATCTAACCCAGTCACACACTGCTTTTCGTACCTTCCTTGTGTTTACAGATCTTTCACTGTTCTTGTTGACAGCATTGCAACTATGTCAAAAAGGAGATGAGATTCTAAGAGCAACTAAGGGATATTTTGACACATCCATGTGGGTTATACTGTGACTTATCCTTCCCAAGACACAAATACACTGTGGTAACAGTTCAAATGAAAAGAGACAGCTGCAAGAGAGTATGGGACGCAACAGGGTGTTATCTACATCTGTTTACAGTAGGCTGCTGCGACACCATTACCTCTTTTCGCTCGTGTCAATCGGAATCCTCCTGCGGCGGCGTGCTGCGATGAGGGTTGCCCGTGGTGAGGAGGCTGATGCCTCTCAAGCATGTGTGTCACATTCTCGAGGAGGACGCGAGACAGACAGCACGTGTGCCATTTGCCGACGCCATTCCTCCTGTCACCGCCTCAGTGCTCTCTTCAAAGTCTTCCCCCGGCCTGTCGACTGTCAGTCAGGACAGGAAGTCTAGACCGGTCCGGTCTGGTTCCGTTGGCTTGCTCAAGGTGAGAACCAAAGGAGGCGGCGGAATGACAGAGGCACCGGGGGACCGCGTCAGACAGCGGGGCACCGACATCAAAACTCAGCAGAGCATCGAGGAAACAGCGCTGACGCCTTACCCTGTCATGTGTCACTTCGCATATCTGTGCTGCGCAGACAACAACATGCAAAGGCACGCGAATGTCAAATAGTTGTTACCCCGCCTCAGGTTAATTACTATTGATACATTTTGATGGGGAACAAAATGTAAAAGAAAACAGCATCTAGGGGGAGGAACACTGGGAATACTGTTGATCACTGTGGACATGAGATGATACTCAACATGCCCTGCAGAGTCACCTGAGATAGACTTCCTCCCCCTTTCTCAGGCTTCCTTCTTAGCCTGGCATAGCCCGACCATAATACTGCTGTTCATCCATATTCATGGTCTGGAGGTTCTTTAACCTGACGCGATTGTAGGACGGGGGAGAGGGCATTCACTTCTGGTTTGAAACGATTGGACAGCTCGTCTAATCAACTTCGCTTATCGGACGGTTTTCTCTCTACCGAAGTAAACCCGCCCCAGAAGACCGTCCCCAGACCATGAATACGGATGAACATTCGTATTATGGGCGGGCTATGTCAGGCTACTTTCACCTAGCCTGAGAAAGACTTCCACCAAATGCCAGGAGAGCTATGGCAATAATATTGTGAAACTTAAAAGTTGTGTAATGTTCTGATACATGGGTACTTGATATATATTGTTATCAAAGGTGTAATTGGCGGTAATGCTCCTTCAAGTTGGCTGCCAACTGCCATAAAACCCTAAAGAAGAAAAAGCATAATGTTTACACAAGTTTCTTTATTAGAGCTACAATATTTGATCCATCTCTTGTTCTCTTGAGGTTAAATTAATCTACTTTCAGTTTGATGAGTTCAGTTTGAGCCAGGGAATCAACTTCAAATTCTCATCATCTGTGGTATAATGACAATTTTCAGTAAAAGCTGAGGAAACATTGTTGGAAATTCCAGCATGCTCCTTTAATGGCTACTGTGCAACTCAAGCATACCCGTGATTCCCCTGTCAGACTTCTGAAGTTATTTCTCAAGACAGATGCACACCTGGCCTGTGCCATGGGCCTTTCCTGACTCCTGACCACCACCATGGTCAGACATGAGCCCAGCGTGCTACACAAAGGTCATGTCAGTCCGACATGCGCTACAGTAAACTCAGCTATCCTCTAGTGCAGCGGAGACTTCTGGGTAAGCCCGCGAGCGTGCTTTAAAATCCGAGAATCAGAAAGGACAGATCCTGGAGGAATTTCCTTCCTCCTACTCCTCTGCCTCCTCCTCTTCCTCTTGTCTCTCCTCCTCCCACCTCCCTCCCCCGCACCACAGGATACCGCACGCTCATCACGGCTGAAAACGCGTGGCTCCTCGAAGATTCTGCCGGTGCTGGAACAGGCATTGTGAGAGGGTTGGTGGGGGGGGGGATAGATGAGAGGATGGGATGTTGAGGGTGGGGTGGTGGTTCACATACTGCTTCCACTCTTCAGGAATACCAATAAGGTATGGACCAATCAGAAAACTCTCTGGCTAATACTCCAGAGAAAAGACGACTCGGAGCGGAGAGTGACACTGGGTCTGCTTCTGGAGAGTATGTAAATGTGAATGTACTAATAATAGGTCTTACATTTACTTACCTATATATGATGGTCCAGTGCTTGCTGGCTTGAATGGGGATGAGTGTGTAGTCAACAGTTGCAGTGGTTGTGTGGATATGTGTTGGCATTCTAGTTTTGGAGGCTCATTTTGTCATGCAAGTTTATTCAAGGCTGGATTACTTTGCTGCCTGAAGAGAAGCGCAATCTTCCCCTCAGAGTTTTCCCTAAGCTTTGATACGCCACGTTTGATTTGTGACATGAAATACTAGCCAGAGCTACTGCTTTTTTAAGATGTTTTTAGTGTGTATATGTTCACATGTGTGTGTGTGTGTGTGTGTGTGTGGGCGGGCGATGAGAGGGAGGGGGTATCCTAAACTCCTCTTCTCTTGTTAATCTACCTTCTTTTTTTCGTCTCTTCTCTTCCTCAGTCTCAAGTCCCTCTATTTCCTCTTTGCCAGCTTATCCATCTCCTGACAGAGCCCTTCTCTTCTCCTCCCTCCGCCTGCATCATCCCTCGCTACTCACCTCTCCACACAGACTTAAGCTTAGGGAGCAATTCAGACCGCTGAGCGACAGCCGTGGCCCGGGCTAATCTTAAGAGCACAGCCTTCTTCAGAGGTGAAGGGAAGTCCAAGCCCTTTTTAGATGCTGAATAAATGTCGGTCTTGTGTGTGTGTGGAGGCTCGAAATATCAGGGCGACTAACCTATAAATGTGCTAAAGCTTCAGGAAAAAAAAAAACCCTTCTCAAATCTGTTAGGGGAATAAAAAATGATGAATTATACATCAAATATTGAATAAAATGCTTGTAGAATGTATGTAGTACAGAAAATTTGAAATGCCAACCGAAATACCTCAATCAAACCCTTATGATTTGTGGATTATTTATTTACATTGATTTTAACACTGGGAACATTCTGTTTAATGCATTACACATGTATGAAAAATGAAGCACAGAGATGATCCGCTTACCCTAAGCTTATTAGTAATATGTTGTACAAATTGAGGTACATGTGAAGAATCCTGGATTGGATTGAGAGAACAGCTATGCAGGCAGAGGACCTGAGCAGCTCCTGTGGCCTCGCAATATCACAGATGTAACATAGGCAAACCATATTTGGAATGCTAATCAATAAACAAATACATAGCATATGCCAAATCTTTTTATTATGATTGTAATGATTGGGCCGTAATTATCATCCGGTGATTGCAAAGCTCTTTTGGTCCTTCTGCTTTATTGTTGTTCTGTTTAGCATTTAATGGGGCTGATGACGTCCAAAACATTGTGCCCGAACACCATCTGTTATTTAACATGCTAATGTAGGCATGAGATTGCGTAAAACCCCCACTGGTGTCACTGATAGGCCTGAACACCTACAGTTCTGTGACCTGTGACATTTTATCATCCTACCATGTACTCACAAGTGTGAATTCTCCAAAGGCATTCAAGTTCTGTGTTTTAAAGCATCCCAATGTCTATAATGGAAAATGGGCTAATTATGTAAACTTTACATTAATATTCCATGAATTGATACAGAAATAATAGGGCTTCATGTAGCTCTGGTGCTCAATCTTTTGACATCTTACAACCTGTCCGAAAAAAATATTAGTTTTCTTTAATAGATGTAGCTATACTTAATATGACAAAGTGGAGGCAAAGCAGAAATGAGATGGAGGGGAAGTCTTTTACATATTCATAGTCATTCATACTCATAATATTATTATTTCTAAATGAAAACCTTCTTGGTAAGTGCTGTCTGAACTGAGAATAAAGTGTTCACAGCTTTCCCACACCTAGTCATGTAGGCCTAACCCTAACCTAACCTAACCATAGGTGACCTTTTCATCACAAAGATTGTATCTGTTGTGGTTGTGCTTTGGCTGGTGAGATGGAGCTGTATACAGGAAACTCACCCCCACCTTTTCATGTAAAAATATACAACAGACTTCATCAGAAAGATTGTATCTTGTTGTGGGTAAGGCTGGTTTTGTGAGATGCAACCGTTTGCAGAAGTTCCTTGTTCCTTTGGGGCAAGTATGATATGATCATAACCTTCTTCACTAATATTTTGTAACGTTTCAGACCAGTCAATCGATGTACTGTGACATTTCTGAAACATTTGTTTATGCAGAGAGATTTAAATTCACTGTAACATTATTCCTCACTTCATGGCAAATAACAAATTTCAAAGTAAATGAAAACATCTGTATGTATCTCATTTTTGTATGTATTTTTCTGTATGTACCTCATTTTTAATAGCATTTTGATACATTTGTCCTGGAGAAGTGTCAGACCAAGCCGCTGGCCATGGGGGCCATGTCTTGTTTGTCTGGTTTACCGTGTTTGTCTGGTACATGTATGCATACTGCTTTTCATGAATTTTCACCCATGGGAACCATAATAATAACAAGTAGGCTAGATCATAGACCTAAACTAGAAATAAACTCTCTGCCAAGGCAATATGATCACTGACAACCCATTGAGTTCTGGTGTTTACAGATGGACGTGATAACTCAGTAGTGAGGAAGCCTTTAAAAAATTCCTGAGTCCACATTCTGATCCGGATCATTACCAAAATGTAATGGATTTTTCCTTTGGCAAAGACACACCTCTGGTAAAAATGTCATGCAAATCTGTCAGTAACTTTTGCCGTAACGTTGCTAACAAACAGACGGACGATAATAAAATCCTTTCAGAAACACTAGGCCTCAACCCTTCTGTTTTCAGGCCACATCACCTCTAGGCTATTTCTGATTTCAGTGGCTTAGATGTCCCTTTTTCAAATATGACAAATGTACTGTCTTTGCATACACATTGTGCAATTCATCATAAAAAGAAAAAAAATCCTTCCATTGTGTATCACTCTGACATAAGCAAAAATATGCCACTACATTGTGGTAATCTGAAGCCAACTGTCAGGAATCCTTGCTCCAGGCAAAGATGAGTGATAGATTGCATTTCTGTTCAGTGCTTTCCCTTTTCATTCCATTTCCAGGAAAAAAAGGAGTCCTTCTGCCAAAGAACAAGGAAACACACCGAATTCACCACAGCGAGGGAAGGTCTCACCACACAACAGAGTCAGAGGGTGGAGTTACACAACTGGACAATTTCTCAACCTCTCTGCTCCAGTTCCCAAGATTAGCTGAAACCCATGAGCACATTCTCTCTCTCTCTCTCCCTCCCTCCCTTTTAAAGTGCTTGGTAATGAATAACATCTACTTATGTGATGTCATTAATTTTTGAAGGCCATTGTAGCAATGAAACACATCTGGGTTCGTTCAGAGGTCATATGTATATTCACACGGAATCTTGATGCAATGATGCATTCATTTAATACCAATGGGTAGTATAGGGTGGTCTGGTAATTTCCATGGAAATGCAGTGGGTGGAAGCCTTCAGTTTAATAACAGACCATTCTAACTGTCAAGGGAAAAAGTAGCCTGGTCATTGCCTCCCTACACAATTATGCCCGATTCTCATCTCCCTTTAGTACTCTGGGATTCTGGCCACTGGCCTCGTTCGCTCAGGATGCATACCATCCTGGCCAATCAGCTATCTTTGACAATGTAGTGTGAGAATACAATGGGCAATGAGTCAAGGGTTGATCCAATCTTTTTGAATGTAAACACCTCCAGCACGCAATCATGTCTCAATAGCCGGACTCCCAGACCCTCATATGAAGCAAAGCGTATGTAACGGAGGCCAGCTAGTTCGGCTAGCTTGGCAGCAGTACGTGTAAATCCTCATCACCCAATTCCATGGGCGCTTCTAACAGCTGAGTTAGAAGCTCAGGCTTTTAGCTCAGTTGGTTAGAGTGTCCCACTCCCACGCCGGGAGTTTGGAGCTTGCGGGGTGGCCAGCGGTTCGCAGACCGATCTGCTGGTTTTGGCCAGGCTAGGAAAAAGGGTGGTATATGACATGCATTGCTCACATGCCATCTCCATCATGCGTACTGTACCATCAATCCTACTGTGAAAAAAATTCACTTTGTAGCGTTCAGGAACCTGGGTGCCCTTGGACTAACAGGCGTGCCACTAGGGGCACCGGAGTTTTATTATTAAGTTTGGGCTCTTCTCTCTCTCTCTGAGTTCCGGGCCAGAAGCGGGCCACATGCGGAGATTGGACTATGTTTGGCGTTTGATAAATAAAGCGAGTAAAACCGACCTCGTGAGCTTTTTATTGACAAGGAACATTACAGTATTATTGTAAAACTTCTCACAATAGGTTACTTAAGTTCGTCCTAAAATTTCGATGAACTTGATACTTGCAAAAATGCCCATCCAGAGCACAGTAATGCATCCAGGGTTTTCAAATATGTATTAGTCATTTCTCCACTACTCACAACTATCAGAGCTAACTAAGCTATCTGAGACTTATCAACATTTAATCTAATGCCCCATGCATATTACATAACTACATCAATAACATCTTCAGTCAACCACTTCTGGAGTCTTATTTGATAATGCTGCCACACAGATCTTCTATTGGATCTCTGTATTTATTTATAAGTTCACCTGAATTTTGTCACACTAGCAAGATCCACATGTGCGCATAGGGAACCGAAGTCATGCTAACTTCCGATTAGCATACGGGACCTATCGAGAAAAAAAGTGAATGGACAAATAAACGTGACTTTTTGGTCCACTTTGATTTATAACTTGAGTCACACATATGTTGCATGTGAATTTAAATGATAACCATTCATGCCAATCAAGACTGTTTGTTGTTTTATGTAACGTAACTTTTGACGTTCGTCTACAATCAATTTATTTTTTACGTTTGTGAAGCTCAAAATGTAAGTTTAAACATTATAAACATTATATGTGAAACCCACGACGCATACCAAAGCGGACCAGAAGTTATAGGTATCTGTTCATTCATTTTAATAGGTTAGACAGGACCCTATGCTAACGCGGAAGAGGGTGTGACTTCGGCTCCCTATTGAATCTAACCTTCCCCCGCACTAGCTTTCACACAGCATGGAGCAAAAGTGCTCCCGGAATTAACAAAATGGAAAACGCAAAATGATTCCTCTTCTTTCTCATCCTTTAGGACTGTTTTGGTTTTGCATAATCACCCTGCCCAATCACAGGAAATCTCCTGGAGCACAAAGCACATGGTTTCAAATGACTCAAAGCTAAACTCCCCCCAAAGGGTTTCCATCACCAAGAAACTCATTGTTGAGTGTCTTCCAAGAACCCAATTTAACGAGGCTAAGAAAGTTTATTCCTTCTGATCAGGGTGACTGCCATAAGGATATTTGGTTAAGCCATCTTCTCCAATGAAATTTTTGCCTGTATTCCTTATAATTCACTCCAGCCACAGTGCTGATAAATCCTGAATATTAACTTTGAGCGCACACACACACAGCACAATAGCAGGGGTTTCAACGGTTGAGTAATGAACTCACAGGGGCATCATTTCTGAGGACTGTGTAGAAACAGCCACAACAAGCCACAACACCCACGAACGGTTTAATTAAAACTCCCTAATTAATTTCACCAGCCAGCCAACCCTCTTTAGTACTTGGATGATTGCATTCTCCTCCTACACATGGCCGTGCCTGGGAACAGCCCCTGCCTACAACTACACTCCTCCATTAGGCCACTTGTATGGGCTGGATAATGATTTGGAGGCTGAATGCACTACATTACATTGATCTTATTCCAATAGCCTGTATTGTCATGGCCAATTTAGTTGCCACTCCATGAAGAAGGCAAAATTATTTATAGGCCATGACAATACAGGCTTCTGGAGTAAGATCGATTTAATGTTTATATTTAGGCTCACTGAGTGTTAGAGTGCCTAACTATTACTGTATATGTGTATATGTACAGGAAGGGTTATTCAGGGAGCTCAGGCAGATTATAGCAATTTTTCCATCATAGACATAATTGAGTGTTGAAAGTGGACACTTATCAGGTGTTATCTTTTCCTCTACTCACCTGTTCCAGAACCTCTGAGATGTACAGTATGTTTTCATCTTCGGAACCAGATGCATGGTTTCCATTCTGGCCATTTCTCTTCTTCAATTAGCCAGGGGATAAGAGATGAGACCCGTTCTGCATGGAGGGCTAATTGGTAGCCTAGCTCTTCCTATTCATTTCTAACCAGCACGCAGTACCTCAGAGGAGCTGCAGCTTCTCACTGAAGTGTTCCAGATAACCACGGCATGCATGGGCTTTTTTCATTCTTTTGTGTGCATACAAATGAAACATGTTCCCTGCAGGTACACAGCAAAGAAAAAAAAGGTGGAACGTCTATGGCTATGGTAGGAGAGAAAAAAAGAACTGAACCTTTTTTTATTAGTTAAAGAGACTTACCAGAAATCCAATCTCCCATGCAGCTCATGCATAATGTTATTTCAGGCAGGCAAGGTGGTAATTGCTATGTTGATCGCCTTAACACTCGTGTGGACATTAGCTCCATGTAATCCCCTGACGTAGGCGACACACACACACACACACACACACATACACACAGCAGAGCGAAAAAAGCACATTTCCATAAGGCCTCAAGCATTAGGTATGAAGATAATTTCTCTGACACGCTGTTTTTTTTAAAAAAAAATTCTCTTGACTGTTTAAAACACACCTGCTTAAAAGTCTTTTGGGCACGGTTGTTTTTTTGGGTGAATTCCCTACCAAATAAAAGCTCATAAGATTTTTTTTTCTCTGTCTTACAAAGGTGGTTGTGTAATTTTACACCTTTCAGTTGTTGCTTCCAGTTGTCTAGTCCCTGGTATCTCTTGGACATGCCTGTTGGAGCAAATTGGATGAGAAAGCCATGCAGGCACCATGACCCTCATCAGAGGTAGATGCAAACATGGCTGATGCTCATTCATGTTTCATAAGAATGTTTTCTTCTTGCAGTGTTCCTCAGCTTCCATGCATAAAATATGACACTTCCCCTAGAGTGACAAGAAAGCCTCGGGGCTAAATCCAGAACTTTAACAGTCCGTTTTTGAAATAAAAAAAATAACACACACACACAAAAAAAGAATTGACTATAGCCAAACGATTGGGATCTCCCAGTTCTTAGATGACCAATAACAAACTCCAAAAATGAAAAAAAAAAAAAAACCCTCTGGGTGAAGTAACTCACTGAGTTTGGGTGACCCTGTTGAACGTACGGCTTGACAGGCAGGCACCGAGTGGACGGCTTTCTAGAAAAGGCCGGAGCCAGACATCATTAGAGGCTCCGTCCTCCTCCTCTGCCTTGGCAGCTCAGAGTGATAGAGACTCTTGGAAACTGCATGAACGATGAAACATTCATGGCCTCTTTCAATCATTCATCATAGTTATTTTTTGTCAGCGGGCTAGAGTGAGTGTCCATGTGTCTTCACATGCATTCTCAATCTCATGTGATTTAACGATGAGTGAGATTCCTGCAATTGTGAACAATTTGCCACCGTTTCAACAGAGTGTGGGAACAATGCATAAAACAACAAAATGGTGGAAACCTTTTTCAGAAATCCATTACTGAGGGTGGAAATGTTAAAAGTTGAATATGTCCTGAGTTTATGTACAGGCCTGCTTGTCTGGGGACAAATAAAACAGAGAAGTGGACAGAGATAGAGAGATTATGGCAAAAGAAATGTTAGCAAGAAAGGGGAAGAGAGAGAAAAAAAGAGGCAAAAAAAATCCTTCCACATTCTCTCTCAAAGCTGATGATATTTATGCAAAAGAATTCCTATGTAGCAGGTGACGGTGAAAAGAACAGCTAATTAAATGTAAATTCATGTAGATGCGTAGATGCGGAGATATGAGGCCATCTGAATCCAAATGGCTCAGTAGTCTCTCAGATGGTGCTAGGATTGCACACTTTCTCATTCTGCATTTATGCCTGATGTTGTTGGCTGTGTATTATATATTTAAAGGACCAATTAAAGAGTCTCTTTATGTGTCCCAGAAATACACAGATCATGTTGTATTATTGTGTCCATCCCAATTTATTTTCCTTCCTATTTCTGTTTCTAAAAGGTTAGTGAGTGAGGTCCACAAGAAAACTCCAATTACCAGTGGCCTAGAGACATATCACTATAAAATCAAGAAAACACAGAAATTAATCAACTAACCAAATAATGACTCTGTGCTGGTAACAATGCACAGGCTGTACATATTGTACGGACTGTTGAAGGAAGGTCATTATGAATCACAGATCAAATACTGTAGGCCTAGCTCAAATATTGGACTGACCATCACTCTATTTCTCTGGGGAAATGGACAGCCTAAAACCCCTGTAGAGATTGCAAAAATAACTAGTGGTTAGGATGGATTAAATGTGTGGTGTGAAATCTACACCAAAATTCACCATACAAAGTAAAAGATTTTACGAAGTAAAATAACTGATATGGCCGTCATTTCGAGCATCTACAGTATCCTGGCAGTTGTTACAATTACAGACAGCTGTCTGTAGTCTGACTACTGTTGGGACTCACATTATTGGGAATCAATGTCTTGCAGGAATGATACATCAACTGCATTTTCCAAACAAGCCTCTTTTCGCTCCTGCTGATAGAAATAATCAAACCCATTGTAACGGACCCACACTGTGAAAACCAGAAGCATATGCTGCCTTCACAGACACCTTGCGTCAATCTTCCTCGATTATTATCCTGCGTCGCTCCACCTGACGTAGACGGCTCATATTCACCCAGTTGTCTAAACATTGGCAGTCCAGACACGTCTCTTTTTGATTGTTATCCTGAGATTCCTTTCATGTCCTTTCAGCCACAAATAGGCTTGTTTGTCAGGCATTGGCAACATCAGTGGCCAACCTTTTGGTCTGTCACTTCTAATTAAAAGGCACGAGGAACCGCCATCTCATTAATTGTGACTCTTAACAGCAAAGAAATTCTCAATAGAGAGGGACCAACCTTCAGGAAGGATTGACCAGACCTCTTTTGATAATACCTTACCTGTTTTAAAGATCCTAATTATTTTTTTTAATAATTATCTTTTTAATAAGGATTGAACCGTCATAATCATCTTTTGTGAATAACCTATTTTATAAACTGGTTTTGTTTTTGTGTCGTTTTCTCTTGAACCTGGAGCTAAAGTCCTGAGCCCTGCAGAGGAAGGTTAAATGCAATGACCTTTTAGAAAATGTCTTTAAATAGGACTTAATGCTATCTGAAACAATCTCTCTTTTCACTGTAAACGAAACTGACACGTCTGCTATCTCTCTCTCCCCAGCCACAGACATGCCTATTTGCAATTTAACTCTGCAGCCTTATCCCAAAAGGTGTTCCATATGTTTGCTCTTCATCAGGAGCAGGTTGAACCAATAGATGGCAGGTTAGTAGGAATAGAAATGCATACTGTTTTATATTCTAAAGACCTTTTACACGATCCTGCCATTCTTGCGCATTCTGTCATTACACAGAAAATAAAATAATAATCTGTTCTTTTTTCATACACTCAATGTACAACACATCAATATGTGAGAAGGCATGTTGTTTTCATGTGAGCGCTTATGCTTTGGGACTATTGATAAAGCCCAGTGTTGTCCCTGTTTGTGTCCATTTCGGATTTTTATTTTCTTTCTTTTTCTTCTTTTTCATCTCCTTCTGCATAAATTACAGGTCATCTTTACTTTCACCTTGTAATGTGTCTCCCATACATCTCAATTTGGAAGACTTTATTCCTTATTCATTTAGACTAATGGGTCGGCTATATCCTAGATTTTGTTTATTACTGAACCCATATTCTATTTGTCTTTCGAATAGTTTTGGATTTCTTCATGCCCACATCCATGTTCAAAAAATAAATAAATAAATAAATAAATAAATAAATAAATACATGATGCTGGAGGTGCTATGTAGGTGTGTACTTGGACAGCATTCATATTACTAATGCTGTGGAGAGGCGTCCTGTGCCTCGCATTAGAGAGTGAAAATTCTGACCCTCAACAAGTTTGACATGTGAGTTAGCTCTTTGTGGAATACAAACTTGTCCAACCATGCTCCTAAATGTTACCAAAAAAACAAAAAAAAAACCACACAGCTTCTGATATTGACTAATTTCTGTCACCTTCAAAATGTGTTTCCTCAGTATTTACATAATAACGTCACGTGTTTGCAAACAAGACAGTGTTTTTTTGTTTTGTTTTGTTTTGTTTTGTTTTATTTATTTTTTTGTGCTGGGCTCCCTAAGGTTCATTCTGCATGTGCATCCCTCCTCCTCCTCCTCCATCTCCTCCTGCTTAAGGCTGCCATGAAGCTACTGTTGCTGCTGCTGCTTCCATTTCTCCAGGGTGTTCTGACTGGAGGCGGTTGGTTGCCCAGTGGAATTCCTGCAGCGGGTGTCTGCCTATATTCTACACGACACTATACCACTCCTGTGGTGATGCAAGATTGATGGTTTTTGTGTTACTTTTCAATATTTCACCTACTTTCCTCATCGACTTTAAACAAAGGTGCACACACACACGCGCTTACACAGATAGTGTACACTCCTGGACATTTGCATTCTCATACAATACATACACAAACACACTGAATTGTAACTTTGAATTAATACCAAGTAGATAGCAATTGCTTTGGTTAAAATTCTTCTTCAAACTCCAACATGCCCTTGGTGAACTTGGATAACCTTGGACAGCCTTGAACTAACTGGCCGATTTCTCCCATCACTTACTTGTTATCTCTCCCCCCTCCCTTATACGCGTGGCGTACCTCTGGGCGTAGGGGTGAAACCCTGTTATCGAGATTCGGCTCTTTTGTCTGAAGAGAGTTTGACACGGCACAGGGGAAATAAAGGCCCTGCCTGTGAACAGCAAACATGTGAGGCATCACCCAAGAGGAGGCATCCAACTAAAAAAGCTCCAAAGGACCCACAAAGACAAACACGCTGTGACGGCCCATCCTCCCCTTCACAGCGAGCTCATGTTTGCAATACACACATTGTATAGCCAGTGTCTCACTAACAAGCTGAGGGATACTGTGGTGTGAACTGGTATTGATATAGTAGGTACTATGAACTGGAGGTATGAACTCTCAAATACTTAAGCAGTAAGCCCCGAGAGGCTGTTCCTTAATATTGTTAATATAGCATAGCTGAGGGGTGTTGTTAGGCAGGAAGCTGAGTTCCATTAAACAACCATCAGCTGTGCTATATTAACAATATAGAATGGACTCAAGGGGCTTATAGCTTTTATAAAACTGCTACCACACATAACTTTCTAGGTTTCATGAGACAAAGCCACAGTAGCAGGAAATGTAGCAATTTATTTCCACACATCAACTCCTCCTCCAAGAAATATATTTCCTTCAGCTGAATGGTTGCCAAGTAACGCACAAATGCAGCCGACAGAACTGTTGAATGGCGCAGAAATATAAAATAAAATGTGGTCTCAGCCGTGCTATATTGGATAATATACCACGGCATTAAGTGTGATTGAGCCAATCATGATCATGGACCGGAACTGTCCATTTTATAAAGTATATTTTAAAATCTACTGATAAAGTTTTCCAAATAAATATAAGCAAACAGAATTTGTGGCCCATTTATATATATCATATTTATAGAAGAGCCAAACAGTTTTTAAAATGTAATTCAATGTGAATTGCAGCTGGCACTGTACACAGACCTACACACCCTTGCCATCGTACACAAAAGACACAAACTTCAGTTGCACTAAGACTCTAGAATATATTCTCTCACATTACAAGCATTTGAAGGAGTCCTTGAATTTTACATAATGGACCATAATGCATGACTTCCCCACCTCATTCAGAACAGTTCAGCATTCAGTCATACCCCTATTAGCCTATATGATGCCTACCCTAATGGGGTCCACTTACTTATAGATTATTTGCTTCAAAGCCATGTAAATGCACATTTATTTGGCTGTCTCTAAAGCAGTTTATGTTTTTCCCTTTGGTAAGGCAGACGATGACTTCCGAAACACAAAGACAGCCCCTCTCTTGAGCACACATGCACATTTTTTTTACAAAGACAATACAAAACATAACGTTAACGTTGACTGTTATTTAGCACACTTCTATTCAAAGCAACAGGGACCTGCAATGGCGGATTTGGGAATCAACAGTTCACCCAATAGTCAATCTGTGACATTATCGCTGCTCCACAAAACAAGTTATGGAACTAAGATGCTCAAGTTAGTCAGTGTGCTTCAGCATGGAACTGTGTGGCTTTCACTATGACTTCTGTTTCATGAGAAACACATGAACATAATGAACACATTTTCTACTTGTTTTCCACTTGTTTTTTTAACAGCCCATGTAATTCTAGAGTGATTCTGATAAGAGTGAGTCATTAATAGCATGATTTGAACTTGATGAGTTTCTGGAAGGCCTGCTTGAACTCGTCATTGAAGATGGTGTAGATAACGGGGTTGATGAGGGAGTTCAGGTAACCGAGCCAGGTGAAGACGTCGAAGAGCACTGGGTCAAAGAGGTCCGGGCAGACGGCCATGACCAGCGTGGCCACAAAGAACGGCAGCCAGCAGATGATGAACGCGCCCAGGATGATGCCCAGCGTCTTAGTGGCCTTCTTCTCGCGGGCGGCACACAGGCGCTTACGTTCCAGTACGCTGTCGGCCAGCTTTACTTTCACGCTGTTGGCGAAGAGTGGCGATCCACCGCTGCCTCCTCCGCCGTTGTTGTTCCTGCCACCGGCTCCGCCTGCTTGTCCCTGCGCTCCGCTGATCATGGGGTGCATGTTGCCCTCCTGGTTGGAGGCGGAGTTGAGGGAGCAGAGGGAGGAGCCGGCGGACGTCTGGATGAGTTGAGCCGTGGTGAAGCGTTTGCCGCAGGCGGCCGGCGACTTGAGGATGCGTGAGCGCGCCGCCACGTAGATGCGGCCGTAGAGGATGACCAGCAGCACGGTGGGCACGTAGAAGGCGCCGAACGTGGAGTAGAGCGTGTAGGAGATCTGGTCGGTGTTGACCATGCATTCAGTCAGCTCCTCGTGCGCCTTTGCCTGCCGCCAGAAGAGTGGTGGCATGGAGATCGAGATGGAGATGACCCAGACAACGGCGATCATCAGGGCGGCGCGGCGTGTCGTCCGGCGCCTGGAGTACTCCAGCGCGTCAGTGATGGCCCAGTATCTGTCCAGCGCGATCACGCACAGATGCAGGATGGACGCCGTGCAGAAGGTGATGTCCGACGAGAGCCAGATGTCGCACATGATCTGTCCCAGTGTCCACGTCTTGCTGACCGTGTAAAGGATGCTGATGGGCATGACAAGGATGGACACCAGCAAGTCGGTGACGGCCAGTGATCCGATCAGCACGTTGGCCGGCGTGTGCAACTTGCGCGTCAGTATGATGGTGGTGATGACAAAAGCGTTGGACAGCGCCGTGGCCAGAGTGAGAATGGCCAGCACTGCCGACAGCGAGATCTGTAGTCCCAGGAGGGTGGCTGGGTCCCACGGGTCCTCTGTGCTCGCTGCCTCACCTGTGCTGTTCAGAAGGAGAGGCTCCTCCGTGCTGTTGTGTAGTTCCATCTTATCAACCCTTCTTACACTCGCTACAAGAGCTCAATATGAAAGGCAGTGTGAGCATAGATGGTTCAAGGTACAGTCTTATCCCTGTAACATACTGTAAACATTCTGAGGTTTTTAATGAACTGTGTCACATAATGTAGAGAGTCAGGGTCTTCATCAGTCATCGTCTTTGATGTGTTTGGTTTGTTATTATTTTTGTATTGTGCTAACTAATGAGATCGCAACTAATGAGATTTCAAATTAAATTCTAATGAATTCTTTTGTTGTACAAATCAGTGTCTCTCTGTGTGTGTGTGTGTGTCTGTGTGTGTGTGTGTTTTTTTTGCTATGGGAATCGGTTTCATTCCCTGGATGTGCTGACCATCTCTCCTATCTGTATTTGTGTTGATGTTCATGGCCCATGGGAGAGAGAGAAGGTAATTGCTATTCCACACAAGTCCTCCGAGTCCTTATCTATACTTCAAGACTGGGTCAGGTCTAGTCCCTGGGTGATGGACTCAGGACCCTGGAACACAATCTCCGCTCGTTCTACCCCCCTGATTCTCCACAGCTCACAGAAACAGACACCGCACAGTCTGACAGAAAGGTGATCTAGCTGCCGTGGACAAAGGTGGACGGGAGCGAAGGGGGGGAGAGGGAGGGATGTTGGACCGTCTTTTGTGTTTGTGCTGTTAATGGACTTGTTTTGACTAGGCTGATTTTTAAAAATCATAGCAAATGCAGACGTGGCCTCTTTTCCCCTGCCTTGTTTGGTAAGGCGTAACACAGCAAAGCACTTAGAAATAATCCATTATGTTCCGCTTATTGCCAGGTGACTGTGGTGTTCCGTGATGAAGGAAGACAGCTCCCTGATCCCCGCTTGGCGAGTGGTGCGTTGCATACAAATACTGATTTGTTATTTCCAACATGTGTAAGATGACCAAAAAAAGATCCACAAAAAAAGAGTGAGAGATACTCCCTTGCTGAAGCTTTCAACTTGCTTGCAATAACTTGAGGCAAGGACCATTTCTTCATGCAGAGTCAAGAGCTGGAGAAAGAATGAAAGAGAGAGAGAGAGAGAGAGAGAGAGAGAGAGAGAGAGAGAGAGAGAGAGAGAGAGAGAGAAAGGGGGGGAGAGAGAACAAGGTCTGTGAGGAGTATGTACCATGAATGTGAAAAACATAAAAACATATTTCATAGCCACTTCAAATGCAAACTCATCCTGTGCAAGAATACAGTCTAAAGTTGGCTTGGTTCCACACTCATACTCTCTCTCTCTCTCTCACACACACACACACACACACACACACACACTGTATCCACACATCCATATGCTGGTTTTCAGTTTTCATCACATGCAAATAGATTGCTTGACACTACATGGCACGGAACATGCTTCTGCACGCACGCACACCTCTACCTGCATCAACAATCGATGTATGTGCGCGCGCACACACATACACACACACACACACACTATCTGTCACACTCTCTCTCTCTCTCACACACACACACACACACACACACACACACACACACAGGTTGGCGGGGTCACTGACGAGCAGAACGTATTAGAGTGTATGCTGTGGGCTGTTTTCTCATTACTTCTTCATATCATGGTGTGTTTCTGCAGCCCACTCCTGTCCTCCTTCAGGCTAATGATTGCTATCGGTGTGGGCACAGGAGCAACTCATTACTTTAAAAAGGACAGTAAGCTACAATTTGCTACTTTTTGGCCATGCTTACACAGGCAAATGATGGTGTAATTATCTCCAAATAAATTGTTGAGGTATATAGTCATGTGAAGGAAATACAAGTGCACTTGATTGTTCAGCCAATGCACAGTGCAATAGTCTCAGTTGGACCACCCTGAGAAATTCTATAAAAACTGCTGCATTTTGCCAACTACATCATTAAACAAATGGGATTGCATTCAAGCAAGGCTTTTTTTTTTTTTTTTATCAAGGACGGGCATTCTGTTGTTGGTATTTGTTTGTTCTGCCTTTTCCAGTAAGTAGAAAAATGCTGGATTACTATTGGAATCAAATCTCACTGCTACTGTCTTCTTGAGGATCTGGCATGAAACACTGTGAGCTTTCAACATCATCCCACCAAAGTGGCGAGAGATTATTCCATAATGACTACCTTTTAAACTCAAGATCCCTGGTGAGAGCGCCCTTATTCTATAAAGCTCATAAAAGTGTGTGAGGATCAGATTTCTGCTTGCTGTAAAACCTGCTCCCAAGGCTACTGTGAGGCTGCTTGGCTCAAGAAGTCTTCCAGTGAGGGGAAAGATGACCTGCTGACCCCACTGTTACGGATGACCGCACCTTTCACAGGCACAACAACTTGCCAACTGTGATCTGTTCATAAGGGATTGGTCTTTTTTTTTTTTTTTTTTTGGTTATTTTTCAATGCCTAGTGACTGGGTTTGCTGGTTTTGGCTTCTATCTAATATCACACATAGCAAAAGTTTGAAATAAAGTAAGTTTGATTTTCTTTCAGGAAAACTAGTTAGGGGATATTGGCTCCAAAGGAGCTGAAGAAGAGAGAAAAGTATATAAAGAAAAATATTTAACTTGGAGTTAATGAAGAAGCAAATATGTTAAATGAATTAGTAATGTGTGAACAACCATGTGGCCGGAGCTGTTCCAGAACCTGAGGGTGTCTGTCAGTCTCCACCTGCATGGCTCAGTCTGTGTACTGCATGGTTTCTCCATGGGAGCCCAAGAGACTGGATATGACTGGGTGGGTGACCCCCAACCCCCCACTACCCCCCGCCCCATCTGCCCCACATCTGTCAGGTTACAGAACCGGTCACTGTGATATGAACAAAGATGCAGAAAGAAGTGGAAGCTTTCTTTTGTCACCACAATGTTGTTGTTGTTGTGCTTTTAACTACTTTACAAAGACAGAGTGTGCCTCCCTCTGTGAAAGATCTCGTTTGCTCTGTCTATTGGCTGTGAAGTGGAAACCAGATGCCTGTCTCCATATTCAACAAGTACCAGTTGTTCAATGTGAGTTTAGGAAAAAGAAATAGCATTAAACAAAACAAAAACATTCAGGCTTAGGCTTTGGTTTGAAGTGCTGAAGAGTCTACATCACACTGTGTGATATGTCAGCCATGACCAAAAACAAAGTACCCAAAGAGGCAAAGTATTTTAGACAAAACAGAATGTTTAATACAGACAGCGGGACTAAATTGAAATGTCTTATGCTTTGATATGGAATATGGAATATTATTCCATCTCACAAAAATGAGCCACATCTGTGGACAGCTATGTGGAAACCACAGTAATCTCTTGCCATGGCGAAAAACAATTTCAGAGAAAGGATATTGTGTAGCAGGTCTTGTAAACACTTCTCAATACATTTTCTATTATCTTCCAGAAGATAGTAGGCATTCAGGCATTTCTCAGTGGCACTGCCTCCATAGAGTACATCTCTAAAAGCAGAATCTAAAAGCAGAACCTGGATGCTGAATCTAAAAGCACCCCCACATAATACCGAACCTACCTCTCGTACATTATGTGTTTAAATATGCACACAGTGTCAACATGCCATCCAAATGCACCCTATTATTGCCACTGCAGCAGCTGCAGACAACTTTTATCTGATTTTCCATAACCTTAATTTAGTCCGACCGCCACAGCCATTCTGTAGGCCTGGTAGAAAAACATTTCCATTCAATCTGTCTGTCTATCTATGGTGCTACTTCAAGTGCAGTATTTGCATGCGTGGCTTCCATTTTCAAAATTGTATCTGTTTCTTATTTGGAAGAACCAGCGCAGCATGTCAGGGCTGGAAACCGCATTCAGCATAACTTGCAGGGAAGCATTGTGAGTTCTGAGCAGTTCATGCTGTCAGGTAATGCATGAAGTGAAGACTTGTCAGCGACTGTGGCGTCACAGCAGACTGTAATGCATGAAGTGAAGACCTGTCAGCGACTGTGGCGTCACAGCAGACTGTTTTCCTGAGCACAGCTGCTCAAGAGCACCATAAAAGGGCTTAACTTTAAAACAACCAATGAAGTGAGCAATCTCACAAAACTCTGCTGGTTGAGGTAACTGTAGTGGTAGCAGAGATGTCTCAAGTCTAAACAAGAAGTTGCAGAAGGCTATTCATTAAAGGTAAAATGTTCAGACACAAATCCCAGTCACCCCAAAAAGTAAACTACTTTTGATGTTGCTAGTTTTTTAGTCCCCAGGATCCTTTCACTCTTCATCTAATGAAGTGGTCTCAGGCAGAGACTTCGTTCCGGAACTCAAACTGCATGAAGACAAACCTCCCACTGCCAAAGTCAGAGGTGGCAATTTAGTTTACCGGCATGTCACGGTCTCTGAAAGCTCTAAGGCAGTGGGAGCTTTTAGAGCTGCAAAAAAGGGTCCGTAGAAGCAGAGAAATGACAAAAGGGGGCATTTAAGACTTTGAAAAAACAACAGTCAAAGCCTGGAACTCCTGTATAGAAGCTTTTGTGATGTCCCAGCATCAGGCCTCTCTGAGGTTCTGCAAAGATCAACAGTAAAGTGTTCTTTTATGGCAACAATAATGCTCTCCTGGCTGTGAGTCGTCACCTTACAGCCTACATGATGGAGGAGGACAAAGATCATCAAAAACTTGAAAGTGTTGTTAATGCATTCTGAGAGGACCCAGACCAACATCTGCACAGTACTCCCAGTGACATCTGGATACATTTTTAATAACACATACTGTAACACACGATTCCTTGTTGTTTATTTAGAGGATTCCTCCCCTCTTTAGAACTCCACTTGCATGTTTACTTCAGGCGTCAAGCAAGCAAGTCCAAAAGCAGCAGCAGTGACATCATCATTATTATGACAATGATTTACAGTACTACTCCAAAAAGTTTAGTAAATAACTACAACTCCATAAACCAACTATGCATCAACTGTGTTCCAGAAACAAATACTCTGACTTCTCTCCTTGAGAGATCCAACCAGTTTAAAACATTTTTTTTAAATAAACACTAAAATCCTAGATTTAAATTTAATACCTGTGGATTTGTTTGCAAACAGAAAAATAGAAACCATTAAGGTACCAAGGTGCGATTAAGACTCACAAATTAGACAGTTTCACTCATCACTTACACAGTGGAAATAAGTTTAAGGGCTTTTTTGTGTATATCCCTGTCTATCTATTTCTGTTAATGTAGGGTTACTGTTACTATGCAATGTTTTTACATCAAATACACTAAATAAATTCATTCATTCATTATTTCATTTATCACATGAAGTTGCTGTTATCATCCTGCAAGCATTATGAATAGTGGTAAACCAACCTAAGGCATAAAATGCACCCTTGTTACGCTTTAGGCGATGCTTTAAGAATCAGACAGGGCATTTCTCTCTACGTGCTGTGTGTCCTCAGGAGAGACAGGAGGTCACACACCCCATGGGGCCAAATATCAAACCCACAACTCAGCCACTCGTTCACTCTCCATCACCTGTCAGGTCCAATAAGCACTGGGAGCGTTTGGTTAAGCCTGAGCCCAAGGGAAATGGCCCCTCTGTTTAGAGAGATGTGTGTATTTCTAATAGACAATGACCTGTCTCTATTCTCACTGTGTACGAAGGCCTCTCAAGAGATGGGCTGGTGCAAGGAGATGTCCACAGTACTTCTGCAAAAGCCTACATTTGAGTAATGATGGTGTGTGTGTGTGTGTGTGTGTGTGTGTGTGTGTGTGTGTGTGTGTGTGTGTGTGTGTGCGTGTGTGTTTCTCTCTTTTTGTGTTTTGTGTGTCTGCCTTGGTGGTCAGGGTTCTGGCTCCGAGACGACGATTAGTCCTGAGTTAAGAGGCAAAGTTAATGAGGGAATGGAGACGCTGAAATCAAAAACAGGCCTGCTCAGCTCAATCAACGTACAGAGCCGACAGCCAGCATTAGCTCTCCAGCACATCTGCTAAAGCTGCGCACTCATGTACACTTCTAAACTAAGAATCACACAAGTGCGAACAACTGCACACACACACACACACACACAACGAGATGCTAGCCTGGCGCTGCTGTTTAATCCCATGCCTTGGTCTTGTGTAGCTCTGTGCTGCCTGTTTTGAGACGGTCAAATTGATTTTACAGGAACACAGTAGCGAGCTGTGCTAAGATTATGTTTATTCTTTTCACAAGGGGAGCTGCAGGTAGGGTGGATGGGTACATGGCCACAGGGGCCAGCCCTGCCTGGCTCTGATTCATATTGATGCCCAGGTACCCATAGAGGCTGATAAGTCGACTAACGGAAGAAGATCGTGCTCCATTGGCTGGGGCGTTCATTAACATCGTGCTCTTACTTCACAAGCACTCCGTATGAAGTTCACGGTATGAGGCCTGACACTACATCAGCAGCTAGAATGATAGAAAATCAATGCGTCAATACTTTCTGAACAAGACAGACACTTCTCACATATCGAATAACATACAGGGCTGAAGGTTGTGTGTGTTGGGGGCTGGGATGGGTTGCTTTTAACAAGATAAGACAATAAGAAAATCCAATTCTGGTGATTGCCCAAGTATTTGATTCATTTAATGACCTCACATGCATAACAAACACATACTAGTAAGTCCTACAATCAGTATTTCCAGTATTTACTCACAGATGCCCAAAAGCACAAGCGCAGGGCCTACTATTTAGTTGCTTCTTTAAAGCAATATATCGGAGTAAGTTTAAGCATATCCTGCTGCACGAGCCTTCTAACGGCGATATATTTCGCATGAAATGAAAGATTTTCGAACAGCACAGACCTAAATGCGAACGCGAAATACTTAACATTGAGTCAATGTAACCTCAGCAAGCTCTTTCAACAGGGCTATGCTTGAATTCACTCCGGTACTCTCCTTTAACTATTGGATAAGTGGATTAGAGTTCTCAACGGGCCTGAAAATTAGAACCCAACCCGAGCCAGCCCGTGGCTTTCAAAGCCCGAGCCCGATGTAACCCGACACATCAATATGAATTATCTACCCGAACCCGGCCCGCGGCCCGATGCAATAATATGCAGGTCCATAAGGCCTTTTGCATTTAGGCAAGAATTGTTTAAGCCCCTGCCGACGTTTAGGTCACAGGGAGCAGTCGTTTAGGCCACGGGGAGCAGTCGTTTAGACCAGGCTACAGCAGCTGAAATCTTTGCATCTCCACTTTTTATTATGATTGAACATTCGTTAGGCTATTACAAGACATAAATCAGCTCTACTGGTCTGTCTGTAGCCTACATATCTATGGTTATTAAATAACCAATTTAAGTGTGGAAACGCACGGTTTGTGAGAATTAAAATAGTGATTAATAAAATAGCCTAAGCTTCGCATTGTCATCGAAAGGGTGACTGATCTGAAACCACCACATTCGTTGGACAATAATTAGGCTATTAATAATAGGCCTAACTTGTTATTCAGAAGCCAGTTAGGTTTGTGGTTTGTGAGAATATTTTTGGAATCCTCAAATAGAGGCTTGGTCTGTTTTTTTTAGTTTCGGGTGGTATTTAATTTTCTAAAATTGTCTGTTTAAGCCAGTGATATGGTGTTGATTGCACACCATTCTCCCTTACAACTGAACCATCCAGCCGATAACTTGTCCATAACTTGCGCACACGCGAACACAATGGCAGGTGAAGAACAAGAATGAGAGACTTGCAGCATGATCTCTTCCTCAGACTGTAATTAAAATAATTATTTTCAGGAAGAGTATGAAGTTTTCAGTAAGCTTATGAATAACTTTCAGTGCATTAACTGTAAACATTTTAGCGATCTGCTTGCACATTAGGTAATGCAATGTATTGTATACCGACACTTGTGAAACAACGCATAATGTCCCAAGAATTATTTCACAGCAAGTAAAGTCGCCGTCAACCGTTAAGCCTAACCTGTTCTAGTTCAAGTGATATGCCTGATTCAATCGTGAACAAAGATGGCATCTACACAAGGCAAATCTGCAAAGGGAATTTAATGCAGACGCATAGGCTCAGGGGCGCTGCCAGGGGGGGGAAGTTAGGATGATTCTAAGGGCCTGGCACTGACAGGGGGCCCTAGAGAAAATTTTCATATTAAAATCAATGCTTGGGGACCCAAAATTATTTTCTGTCATAGGGCCCAAAATTTCTAGCAGCGCCCCTGCATAGGCTACCTCTTGTTCCCTTCACCTGCCATTGTGCTCGCGTCATGTCTGTCCCCGCTCATGCATGCACCTTGCATGCAGCAGCCAGACTTTCGTTACGGTAGATAGATAGATGGATAGATAGGCCTAGGCTACTTTGTTGATTGGGAAATTCACCACGATTCAGGGTAAACAGCAGCGATGATTAATAAACGTTTTTTTTTTTTTCTCACTGGGCGGAAAAGATTAAGCCCGAGGACCGACCTGACCCGAGTCATCTGCTTACATTTTCGGCCCGTACCCGGCCCGAACCTGTGGGTTCTGTCGGGTTTGTCGGGCAGATCCGACCCGTTGAGAACTCTAAAGTGGATGCCGACAAGTCTGTGTGCCTCATTTTAAGGATGATATTACAGGCATATAACCTGAGGGCAACTCTTAACTGCTATTACTTGCTGGAGCTCAAAAAGAGTAGCGGTAGCATCTCAAAAAGAGTAGCGGTAGCATCTCAAAAAGAGTAGCAGTAGCATCTCAGAAAGAGTAGCGGTAGCATCTCAAAAAGAGTAGCGGTAGCATCTCAGAAAGAGTAGCGGTAGCATCTCAAAAAGAGTAGTGGTAGCATCGTACTCTGACTTCATCAGGAAGCTGGCATTATGTAAAGGCACTCATGAGAGGGACGCCCTGTGAGCTGCCAATGAAAAACAGCAGGCCGGTATAAATTGCCTTTTTATGAACACAACTGCAGATAAGGCTATGAGGCATTAAATGGTATACTGTCATCTCATGGGGTTTCACTTTTACTATGCAAGCCATGGGGTTTTGCAAACATGCCGTATATTAAAAGAGCAAATGCTGCAAATGTGTAAAGAGCTCATTTTTAGAATATATTGACAAGGCAGCCAACCGCCAAACTTATTTGCAAGAACCTGTGATCCAGTCCACTCCCAGATATGTCAAGGTGTGGGAGACATAATAAGTTTTTTTTTCTTTTTTTGCAAATCAATAATCTAGCAGTCCAGGCATTCTGCAAAAGCAATATTATTGCTATCTGTGTTAAAAAAAATACATTTTAGTTGTCTTCCAAGACGATAAAGCCTGGGATTACATTAAAAAAAAAAAACATCCTTGGGTAATCTAGCAAGCATCTGCCCAGTTCAGACGAATCCTCCATAAGCCATGCTTTGTTTACATTTGTGTTTGTTTACACCAATCATAAACGTTGTCCATACTTAAACACTTTTCTGTTGGCATACAGCAGATTATTTCTGCAATTTGGGCACCGAATGCGGAGATGCATGTCTGGAAATAGGCCGCATGTTCCTCTCCACCCATGGATCTGCATGCTCACTCACGCAAGAGTGCGTGGGTTGGACAAGGCTCCGAGGGGCTGTGGCCGCAGTGGAAGTCTGACGGCAAGAGGGGGTGTGATGCGAGGAGAGCTTATCTGGGATGTGCGCTATTCTAAAGCAGGGTGGCTTGTGTGAGCTGTGCAAGGGGGGAGGGGAGGAGAGGAGAGTGGGACTGTAGTGATGGTGGTGCTGATGTGGCTGTGGGTGTGGGTGGAGGTTGCGGGTTAGGAGGATTGCAGTGCTTACTCACATGGATGGAGTAGAGTAGGAGGCACAGATGGTTAGTGACAATGTGGTAAACCCCTATGCAACACAAGCCCCTAAAAATTAAATAAATAAAAACGAGGGAAAAGTCTACTGCCCAGATCTGGGCCTTTAGGGACATTTAATCTATGATGGGTCTGAGCGTACTCTGCAGGAAGGAAGGAACAGTGTTTAATGAGGCCCTATCCTCTCCGTTGGTCTGCCAGCCAAAACAGAGCTTTCAAATACCCATTTTAGCCCACATGGGTAACGTGACAGAGAGAGAGAGAGAGAGAGAGAGAGAGAGAGAGAGAGAGAGAGAGAGAGAGAGAGAGAAATTCAGAGACAGAGAGTCTGGGAAGAGAAGTCAAACTGACACTGTAAACAATGTGCCTTAAATCCCATATGGTGGCCCAGATGTGGCAGTATTTGACACTGAAACTGACGATTCAGCAATTACGCAACTGTCCCCCAGTGGCCTCATGGCTCCCAGCTAGTGGATACTGTACTGTAGGAAAAGGGCTTTGGCAGAAAAAGGGGCATAGGAAGTAGGACAGGCTCAAAGTAATGTGGGACACCTGAGTCTTTCAAATCCAGCTCAGAGTGGGGCTTTTGCTGAACTTGGCCGACTGCGGCTCCGAAATATCATGGGGACATGGTGGCAATAGTAAGCCCAGAAAAGCTTCATAAATATTCAGTTGATTCAAAACACCATTATAGTAGAGAGCAAAAAGTGCTGTGTCATTTGAAAGCTGTTTCGACTGTTTTACTTCCTTTCAGCTAGTTGCATAAGAAACCAAGAAACTACCGGTATACTTGTACAAATGGTAAAGGACTTTTTGCTTGTTTGCTTTCAGAAAAAAAATTCTAAGGTGAAGGGCTCTAGAATCTTTGGCTTGCATCTGTGTTATTTAGAATGTGTAACTCATGATTACGGCTAAGAGAGGTGCACTTGCATTAGAGGACATTTGATAATTTAAAATAAATAAATAGATAGATAGATTTAAAAAAAAATTACCACACCAGTAATCTCTGTAATTTCTGATAGTAACATTGCAAAAAGTCCACTTCCATTTGAGTCAATCTGCAACTGCTGTCAAAGACATCTGAATGCTCCCTACTGAATAACAGCGCTTATCATTTGCCAGGCACCACTTCTTAATTGCCTCTGGTGATTCACTGAGTCCTCATTACAGCAGGAATTAGAGTGGAGCACAAGAGAGCTTGGATATCCCACTGCAGCCTGATTGACAGCTGATCTCTCTGCTCTGGTTTGTTCTGTGTCTGTGTTGCATTCACTGCCTGCAATGGTATAATATATAATATTTCTTTGGCGAATACAAATGCAAACATGGACTGTATATCTTTGTTGACAGTTCCTAAAAAACATTTAAATATATAAATAAGACTGCCTGGCTGACAGATCACTATATAGATAGGGCATTCTTTTGGTATAAGCTTTTTCACGTTCATGGTACTGTAGGTGAGAAGGTGACGTGATCAATAAAGAGATGCTGGATTAGCCAGCGTTGTGCACAAACCACATTCAGTACCTTTTCAGCTGAATAACAACCGAGAAGACAGGAGAGATAAATCTCTGAATGCGTTTGCTTTAGGGAGCTTGTTATGGGTCTGTGCTATGCAAGGGCCCACAGGCTCCTATCTCAGGAAGCTCGGCGGTGCCTTATCGCTTTGGGATGCTTTATTAACAACGAGATGAGAGGCACAGATAGAGAGAGAGAGAGAGAGAGAGAGAGAGAGAGAGAGACGACTCAAGACAGCAGACTGCCGGTGGCGGATTCATTCAGGAGCCAAAATGGTGTCTGCTGGAGTATCCCATGCAGAGACAGAACGGGATAAGAAGAAATAGAGAACATTAGTCTGCCGGGTGAGGAGACTAACGGAGATTATGTACAGAGCCGGCCCAAAGCGGAGCGCTGCCCACTCCAGCTGACCATCGCTTCTCATTTCCTGTCAACACACCACCGGCAACTCTGTCCATCATTCAATTACACAAGAGGCACGAAGCACGGCCATTACGGCTCATAATTCTCTCCTGTCGGTTCCACACGTGATGGGCCGTATGTGGACATACATCACTCACTCTCCCATGCGTTCCTCTTGTGAACACTTAGGAGCGTTTGTGGTACAGCATACATAATCAGATCCCTCCCAGTCTCCAGCGGACAGTTATGAAGCAGCTCTCACAAAGGAACTGACAAGGCTGGAACATGACATGGATGGGCTGCATAGCTCAAGCAGATTGGTGAGATATGGATGAACGCACATAGAGACACGCAAAAGCTGCTGTCTGACTTATTATTACAGCTGACGTTTTTGAGAGCTTTGAGTTTATCACTGTCAAAGCCCTTGGAAAATTTTAGGGTACACAATCGGTATTTTATCGGTGCAGTTGAACTTTGTGTTGATTGCCTGTTGGTACAGTAAGGGGCGTTCTTCCAACATCTGATTGAAGCTCTTGTATGAAGAAGAAGAAGAAAAACAATGATTTGGATTAGAGAAACAAGAGCTTTTGTTTATCCAGCTTCAGCATTATTTATCCAATACAGTCACTGGTGCAGTGTCGACACTATTCAGCCATTCCAGAGAATGAGACAATAGCAAAAACATTTTCTGAATAATGAGAAACACTATAAACACTGAGGATGTGTCTGTCTTCAAGTGAGACTCGTGAGCAATGTAACAAGCCCAGTAAAACAGCATCAACTAAGTAAACTAGAGATCTGAGGGACTGGTTCAATAAAGCATAAATGGTCCAAACCATATTAAACATTCATCCATATGGCATGAAACTGGAACATATTGCTGCTTTGTTTTCAAGAATGGAAATGATAATATTCCATCAAGTATGTGTATGACAATAACATTTAATTAACAAAGTTGTTTTTAAGAATGCTGATGACTGTGAGACATTAATGGCATTGAGCGAACCAAGACTAAATCTTTGTTGCTTTCAGATGTAACGGCACAGATGAACTCAAGCATCCACTTATGATTCTTTGAGATTACCATAATCTAATACATTACTTTTCCAGACCTGTAACTTGTTTGTCTTATAATGGTGCTTTAAAAAGACATGTAGTGTAAAGAATCAACCTAATCAAACAACTTGGCATGGTCATGATAAGCATGAAAGGTAAGGTGTTGAGTGGTCATGGTAGGTAATAGGTTATCTTAATAGGCAGGTAATATGTCATGTTAATCCATTTTGAGAATGGATACAACTGTGAAAAATTGTATATATTTTCTAGTAACCAATGAGGACAGACAGCAGAATTAGCATGGTGTATCCACCATGTACACTCACAGACACTGAAAGGGTTGTGAAGAACAAAATGACTTAACTTGTTGGGTGTCAGCTTTAACATTTCCAATAAAAACTTTTGATGGAAATCATGGTGACTTGCTATAGGGCCACTCATGTTTTAAAGTAGCTGTCTGTAAGAAATATATTCCAAAATATCCTAAAATGGCCTTGATAAGTCTCTAGACATGATGGAATCATGCTCATTTTAAACACTAATATCACTGACATTTGTAGTTCAGCCATAATATTTGCATTTGAAAAGCTAAGTTGCAGCCCACAAAGAGTGTTTGTGTTGGTGGTGTTTGTGTTGTGTAATTGTCAAGGCCTCATTTTTCTTTTGAAATACATCATGACAAAGTGAGAAATAAAATAAGGAGATGTATTTGCAAGATGGAGACAGCAAAATATTTTGAAAATGATTGTAGTACGAATGTTGGCCACAATCCTGCACCCTGCTCCTTTAAGAGATTTATTATCAAAACACAGCTACCCAATGTGTGTTCTACCAGCTGACAATTAAGAGGCAAGAGTTAAGACTGAAGCCCCAAGGGTACATTATATTCACTGGAGGTGCACCCTATTCTACCCTAATGCAGGTCATTTTCTGATCCCTACCCTTCTCTCTCTCCCACTCATTTCCTGTCATACTCTCTACTGTGTTATCCAATTAAAGGCAAAAAAGCCCAATAAATAAATAAATAAAAATTGTGATTACGATTTCTGAGTTAAATGATATCCAAACTCAAATAATGAAGTTGAAACGATTATTACAGCCCCATTTGATCAACAACATGGGCAGAAATTAGTCTTTTGTATGGGAATATTTCGGATTCAAAAGGCCGAATTTTGTTGCCAATTCCGGTAATGCGCATTGAAGTGTCACTGCAGTTTGCGTCACTACTAGTTCATGTTCATATTTTCAAACTCAAAAATAATCCTTTGAATAATCACGATTTCAATCGTGATTACCAAATGTCCAATCTAAAACTGGAAGGCAGATATCTTTGTGCTATTGTTTAGTAAAGCTCAAATAGCAATTTGAGAAACAAGGGAAACCCTTACGGAAGATAATGATATAAAACATGTATAGTATAAATAGCCTTTCCTAAAGAGTGATTTTCTGAATTCTGTCAGAGAATTTACCTGCCTGGCTGTTGGAATGACTTTGAGGCAAATGTTTTGTATTTGGTGCTCAACAAATTAAAGTGAATTGAAATAGAATTGAATTTCCTAGTCAAAGAAATATTTTGTAAAGCTGACCTTAATTTCTACTACTTTCAAAAATCATTGGAATCTGCCAAATATACGAATTAGAAATTACAAGACTGCTCTGAGAGGCTAAATCTACACACACCCACTGCATAAAGCATATATGAAATAAAAAGTTATTATTCCTGCCATGCTGACACTTCCAGCAGTATGACCTCAAGGAAATAGGGCCCACCATTAAGATGATGGCCAGGACAGAGTCAGGGCCGTGAACTGAACCCTGGACAGGACAGTAGATGGATCGCTACCCTCTCCTGTCCATGTTCCACAAGGGCAAAGGCAAATTGGACATCACAAGCCCATTCAAGGGTGTGACAGTTCCAAGTCATATCCAACAGCTGGGGTGCTGGATAAGGTAGATGGGTCAAGGTGATGGCATGTTGTGCCAGACTGCAAGTTGCAACATGCTTGGCTGCGTCCTACATAGATTCTCCAAGTCTATCCATACCAAATAACATAATATAAAAGTGAGTCCTAAAAGTATCTAGGTAAAAAAAACTACACTGAAATGTGTACAAAGTCAACAAGGCAATATAGAAAATGTGGATATTCTAGATAAAATATCCCCACCATCAGCTTTGAGATTTCACTAATACTGTAACAATCATGTCGGGGACAGCAAGATAATTAAAAAAAAAACACCTTTTTGCCCCAAGGACCGTACATTTTGTAGAATCATTTTGTGTGACCACAAAGCTTTCACCCATAGATTTTATATAGAAATAATCTATGGTTGTTACATGTAATGTTGTCACCTCGTGAGGTAAGAACTGCTCATCACTGCCCTCTAACTATAGTCTGCAGTGCCCACAACTGAGGAGTATCATTCAGACACAAATGCAGTTAGAGTAAAAAGTGGGAAAAATGAAAGTATGCAATACTACATAAAAAGGAAAGCAAGAGTTAGAATTTCTTTTACGGATGCACTGTGCCCTGTTTGACATTTAATACAGGAATAGCCTACTTAATCAAATGTTATTTACATTCCTCCACCCATGTGCTTGCAGAAAACCTCAAATTTCCCCGCAACTTTCCTACAAATGTATATACACAAGTATAAGAGAATGTCTTGCCATTCTGCACAGCGCTTCATGTGCTGCATTTACAGTATGTAGGTTAAGCTCTGCTTGTTCCTTCAAACGCCATGTTTTAAAGGGCTTTCTCAGCACAGTAATAGAGCCTGAAACAGATGTTAAAACACAACTCTGCCTTTAAGGGTGAAGGAAAGCGAGTGAGTGAATGAATGTGGAAGTGGCTAGGAAAGAAATGTAGTGGGTTAGGCTAAGTGAATAGGTGGGGGCCAGGATTGAAGAAAGGAACATGGTGATGAAAATTGAGAGATAAGAGGTGGCCAGTGAGTTTATTGCTTGCCCTCGCACTTTATCCCTTCTGCTTTAATCTAGTAATATTAGCTGGGCTTGCATCAGCTCACTGTGTCTCTCCCACTCCATGCACATAAAAGAGCTGCACCTCGTGCAATAGCCTACATTTCTATGTCTGACCATCTTTTCTGATGGTGAAATAATAAAAATGCTTGGAAATTGATGGATACTTGAAGCGCACATCTACATTTTGGTTGCTTATTTTGGACAAGTAAATGTGTGTGCGTGTGTGTATGTGTGAGAGAGTGAGATAGATGGAGAGAGAAAGAGAGAGAGAGAGAGAGAGAGAGAGAGAGTGTGTGTGTGTGCTGTGTGTGTGTGTGTGTGTGTGTGTGTGTGTGTGTGTGTGGCGGGGGGGGGGGGTCTACTATTCCATTATTCCATTGTACAAGTCAGAAATGGGAAAATCTTAAGACAATCAGCCTACATAAAAAATGTGTAGTAAAAGCTATGCAAAGATCCAGCCCACACACTTCATAATATTGGATGAGATATATTTTATGTAGAGATTATGTAGAAATCGAATTACAATAATAACTCCAACTGATAGTGTAGGATAGGAATAGTAACTCCCAAAGGAGAGGAATAAAAACTCCCAACTCCATCACGACTCAACACCACTATTTTATAAGTATGGATTTCTATCCAATCCAGTGACATCTTGACATCAACCCTGAGCTGAGCAATTGCCTCTTTTCTGCTATTATCAAAACTATATGAAGCTCTTGCGCTTTAAGTCCCTATGGAGGGCAAAGGAATTCAGTCCTACATTATCAGTTCCCCTTAATTACAGCTTAATTGCTCTCAATAGTCATATGGCTTAATAGAAAGTGTTACCGTCATTTTCCACTATGACTCCATACACCGTCAAATTCATTTACGGTAGCCTAAGTGTTTAGGTAAATGAAAGTCAATCCAAAAGATGTTGCTAATCTTTGTTTGCCCTAAACTGGGCTTTAGTTTGAAAGATTGTTTTTATGCTTCTTCATTCCCGCCTCCAAGAGTGTGCTTGTTCACGCGCAGCAATGCACCACCGACTGTATTAAAGTGATTTCAAGTGTGCTTGCCCGGTAAGCGCTGTCCAACATGAAACACGTCTTGGAACCCGAGGAATTAAAGTGTTGAAACCACACAACAAAGCCTAATACTTCAATTACTGTTTGATATTATTTCAAACCGCATTTGATTGAATATTCCGAAAAGCTGTGGGTCAACACTTTGTTCCTAAGAAAGCTTGTAAAACAACTTAGGTACTCTTACCATGGAACAGCTTGATAAAGTCCTGTCCTCGCCACATCCTACTGTGCAAAGGTGATATCAACTTCTATCACAGGTCGCTGTTTCAGTTCTTTGTTGAAAACCATGTTTGCTGTGAAATACACTTTGAACGTCTTTCCAATTTGTTTGCAGCAGCAGGCAAATCCCGAAGAAACGAAATCATCTGGACCCCACATAGGGACTGTAGGCTATGTGTTTTGCATCTCGGCGCAATCTAGAAAGCTCATGCGCAGTGGTACCACCAAGAGCAGAACTAATTGCGCAATTATAGATGAAATATTGAGCTGTACAAATTAAACAGTCCATCTTATTGCATAGTCCCTACCCTGTTTTACTCCATTGTGGAAAAAGCTCGAATAAACGCGATTATTTCTTGCAGTATTAATAGAAAACACTTCCACGCAATAGTCGGGGTTAAACCACCCTTTCTAGATTGAAGAAGGTGTTAGCCTACCGTTCAAAAGTGTTCCAAATTTCCGACATAGTATCTACTGCCTGCAAAACTGAAGTAACACTCTTCGCATCTGACATTGGAAGTGTAGATTCCGAAGTGATATCCTGGAGGTTCCTGTTTTCTGTGTTATCCCTTGGGTCAATCACTTAAAGTGTAAAGTGAACAACAATTCTCCTAAAGTGTCCCCTCGGACTGGTTGAGGTCAAAATTACGCACGCGATTTGGAGCGCACCCGTCTCTCTCGGTATTTCACTTCAACGGGTTTACACAGCGCAGCCCAGTGTGCTTTCCCTGAGAGCGCAAGCTGACTGACAGCAGCTGGTAGAATGGGTAGCATTTATAACAATCCCTTGCACTGAAAACGGAAAGAGTAATCTAAAGAAGAAGAAAAACTCCCTGTATGGCCATTAAGTGTCACTATTTGAGCCAAATTAGATTTCAGATTTTGCCTTGTTCATGACACGACTTCGGTTTTAATGTCACTGTAAACTTAAGTTTTTAAAATCTAATTTTTAAGTTTTAAAATCTGTAAATTGAATACACCATCCTTTTTTGATATTTATCAATCTTAAATGAACAGACATCTATGCTCACAGGAGATTCACACTCTTTCTGCAAAATGTTGCATGTAAAAATGTATAGAATCTTTCCTTGAATTCATCAATATGTGGCTTCTGCTTTGTTTGAATATGAATTGGGTTCATAGGAGATATATAGGAAAAGGGATTAAAGAGACAGAAGGAAGAGGTACAGGATGCAGGGAAGTATAGGCCAAAAAAAAATAAAATAAAAAAATACTGGAAACACAGAGGAGAATATTTGTAACATTTTTCTTATTCAAATAGATCTAATAACAGCCAGGAAAGAAAAGAGTCATTAACTTCACTCACGTCAGATTCATCTGTTCTGAGTGAGGTAAAAGAGTCATGCCATGACATGACCTATTTGGTTTTGTTCAACAAGTCACTGGCATTGTCACTAGAGTTTTTAAACAAATGAAATATGATGTCTGGAGTTTGTCCCTCAGATGCTCATTTGTTATTCAGTTTGTTAATTAGTGCCAATTAAGTAAGCAATTAAGAACTAATTAAGTGGGTAAGATTCTGTATCCTCCTAAGAATAAATTCTCTCTGTAATTGAGAGTATAGCTCTCTTTAAATAGTAATTAAGGAAGAATTTCATAAGTGCATCTTGAGTCTAAATCTAAACCTCAAAGAGGTGGAGAGGAAAGCTGATTTCTGATTGGCTGGAAGGGTGTGTGTTATTTCTATATAATGTTCACCTATGACAGAGATCTGGCAGAAAAAAAGGTCTAATAACTATAAGAATCATAGAAAATGGAACAATGGAATCAGTCATTACTAGCGATAATCATCTAGCCTGACATAGCCCGCCCCTACTACTGTTCATCCATATTCATGGTCTGGAGGTTCTTTAACCTGAAGTGATTATAGGGCGGGGGGAGGGCACTCAGCTCTGGTTTGAAACGATTGGACAGCTCGCCCAATCAGCCTCGCTGATTTTTCGATTGTTTGTTAACAGACTGAACCCTCCCCACAAGACCGTCTCCAGACCGAATACGGATGAACAGTAATATCGGGCTATGTCAGGCTAATAATCATCACCACTAAAGCCAAAGTACTACAAGAAAAGATTTCTTCAACGGAGCTGCAAGCTTTTGCATGTTTTATATTGACATATATTCTTTACTCTTGTGAGTTGCAACCAGGTGATCAGCAGGATAACGGCCTTCAAGGACAGGTGTGTTGTAGAGCTGGAAATATTTGCCCGAACCCGACGGGGCCCAACAGGACCTGCCGGGTTCGGGCCGGTTCGGGGTCTAATTTCAATATTCCAAGCGGGCCCGGCTCGGGCTCGGGCTGAAAGCCGATGCGCGGCAAATATGCGATCACATGATACGCCTAACGTTCGATCTACAGGCATGCGTTAGTAGATGCAAAATGGATGTAGAAGAAGTTAAACGGAGATTAGCCCTTGGCGAATTCATGTTGGTCGAGCCAGTAAATGCGAGGTCGGAGGTGTGGAAACATTTTGAGCACGTTCACAATGAGAAAAACGAGGCAGTGGGGTATGTCAAATGCAAGAAGTGCGACGTGATGTTAAAGTATGACAGCAAGACAGCTGGTAATTATTGCTGTTCTTATTTTTCTTTTAACTTTGGGCAGATCATTTATTTTAGCCTTGAAGTTCTTGAACTTCAGACATCTGTAGGCTAACTAATCTGAATAAAAAACGTAGAAATGTTCAGCAAAAATGACTCATTGTTGACTGCTTTGATATGCGCACAATTGAAAAATGTCGGGTTGCAAACGGGTTCGGGCTCTATGAAGCTGTCAATGATACGGGCCGGGGCGGGCTCGGGTGGAGTTCTCTCGGGCTGGGGCCGGTTCGGGTCTTAGTTTTGAGGCCCGTTTCAAGCTCTAGTGTGTTGTTATACAGAAATAATGAACTTTGGTGGAGGAAACTCCCATGGCTTTCGGCCTCAGGAGTACTTTGCCTCCACCTGGTTCATTATTTCTGTAAAACAGCACACCTCGTAGCGTAGGCCGTTGTTCCTTACGTACGTATCTTCCTGTCGATCCTAATTCAGATCACTGTGCACAGTGCAGAATATTTCACTTTAACAATTCACCTACACAATCCACAGCCACTTGGGAGGTTGTTCTGCCACAGGCCCAGGGCCAGTTCTAGCCTTTTTGGTGCCGTAGGCCAGATTTGAGTTTCTCTTTTGAGGGTTGATGCCGATAAATTGGGTAAATTGACAAGTCTGAAACCGGTAACCCCAATTTCTTGAGAGGACAGGATTAAAGGGGGTGTGTGTGTGTGGGGGGGGGGGTGGTCGTGTATTTCACGAATGCAACAAACTAATTCACCTTAGGTAAATAAGAAATTATTTACTATAGTATTTTGGGAAGGCGCCTTGGGCTGGATTAAAAAATGTGGTCCCTGGGCCTTAGTTTGCTCAGGTCTTTGGTATTTTTTGCCCTCAACGGTGCCTTCCAGGCAGGGCTGCCTTCAAGGCACTACTCCCCTCAGTTTAGAGTTAGGATGAGGGTTGAGGGGGTTAGGTTTAGGAATAGAGTAAGGGTAGTGCCTTTTAGGCTGTGCTGCCTGGAAGGTGCCGTTGGGGGCAAAAACACCATTGAGCGTTTGCTCACCTCTGTCTGGGACTATAGTCATTAAGGCCTCAGGCCTGTGAGTGGTGGTCAGTGTGATCCCTTAGGAACCCTTAGGAAAAATGTTGTGGTTGGGGGTGTAGTATGTTTCAGCTCACTGTACAGTATGCTCTGTGTGCCTAATTCATAGATAATTCATAGACCAAACCTAAGGATCAACAGAGTAAACAGTGTAGCCTACTATAAGAGGCAGAGTAAACAGTGTAGCCTACTATAAGAGGCAGAGTAAACAGTATAGCCTACTATAAGAGGCAGAGTAAACAGTGTAGCCTACTATAAGAGGCAAGGCTATACTACACCATGCTGAATTTTGCAGAAATGATTTGATTATATATCGTCATCTTCTACCTGTTGCTGAAAGCGTTGCTGATTTTCCCTTATATTTTCAGTTTCTTTTATTGGTAACACTTCACTTGACAGGTGAGTACATAACACATTCATAGCAGCTTTCATAAAATGCTCACAAAGCATTCATGACGGTTTCATAAGACACGATTCCACCTTCATACCCACCCGTCAAGTAAAGTGTTACCCTTTTATTTTCATTATCGTAATTGGAGCACAGTGAGAACGTTGCCTCAGAAAACAGTCCACCCTTATTTATTTATTTGTTTACTCATTTATTTATGGGGTGCAAATTAAAAGAAGACCTGACTCTTTTGGGAACTGTTGTTTTCCTGAGGGATTGAAGGGAAGGGAATTATGCAAGGATTACGAGGTCTCAAGAAAGTTTATTTGTCACATACTAAATAGTGTCTGTTCTCTGCCTATGTTGTGCATAAATGAGTTGGGGGGCCCTTACCCACACATCTACAGTACACCATTTCTCATAGTTGGCAAAAGGGGGTAAGAATCTCATTGATAGCAAGATCTTTCAAATCTGGAAAAAAGGGGAAAATGTTTCACCCCTGATTCATTCTAATCTTTAATTGGATCAGAACATGCACTGAATAAAAAGGCAATTAATAGCCCCTTCATCTTTCATTCAGTAAATGTTAATTATGAGACAAACTGACATATTTCCATCCCATTGTGAGCTCACAAGCCTTGTGTTTTAAGTCCAAATCGAAAGTCTTTGTGAGTGTGAGGAGTTCTTTTTGTATCATCCCCCTACTAGATATCCCAGGGCAAAATCTCAAAGATAAATTGTACAGGTAGGATACTGTTAATGGTACAAACTTCATGTTAGTGATACAGGAGGGAAATGGGGCAGAAGGGAAATGTGGGTAGAATCAGTTTAGTTTGGGGGCAGCATGCAGGTTTCATGTTGTTGTGTGTGTCTTGTTGGATATGATAAGAATCATTTCATTTGCGCTGGTGACCTTTAAAGAACGGCAATGCATGCCTCATCAGAAAACGAAATGATATGATGCCAACTTCAATTATCTCACCTTGTATTTTACCCAAACTATGACAAATTCTCTCTCTCTCTCTCTCTCTCTCTCTCTCTCTCTCTCTCTCTCTCTCTCTCTCTCTGTGTCTTTAGGGAAGGTGGCTGTGCGGGAGGATATCTTGGAAACAAATGAGGTATTGGCAAATAGCATTCTGCTCACTGTGCATAGCAATTTGTACAAACATTGCAATTCTTATAAACAGGTTCCAACATGTGTTGTGATAGATTGGGTGCTTGACAGTTTGGCGGCGGTGTTGATTATTTGTCTGAGAAAGCACAGCAAGGCATTAGATTCTTAAAGAATAACACCAGCACAACTTCGATTGCATGTCTGCATGGGCACAAGTCAAACATTTGGTCAAAGAGACCCACGTCTTCCATTATAAGCATTCTACTCACTTTCACCTGTTCATTGTTCCTCTATGGGTGAGCTGTGGGCAAGGTAGCAGACTCTTTCAAAACGTCAATCAACACTTAGAAGGTTCGACAGTTTTTCAAAGTATTATCAGGGTCTGAACTCGAGCACAGAGAACTTTGTTTAAAGCGTATATTTAGGATGAATGCACATTTCCCTACCTTCATAATCACACCTTAAAAGGTGCAACTCTTAAAACCAAAACAATTTATTTAATATCTATTCTCCTCAGACCAATGGCATTTGAATCATTTGTTTTAAAGGGGACAGAGAGAAGCCTCTACTTCTATGCTAAACAGTTGCCTGACTGACTCATAATAATTCATTTGCACGTGCTGTAGACTGGAGTTGGAGTCTGAGAATGGCTCGAGAAATTTTGGGATGTCCGAGACATTTCCTGGAGTTCACAAAAGAGTTTGGAGCTTCCTCAGATTATTTCCAAAAATAAGTAAAGCTTTCCTTATCCTCCGCCTGTGACCTCACTCTCACAACCCTCTCACTTTCCCCATGAACATGAGCTTTTTCTCACTATAATTGGCACATCTCATGTTTGTTGTTAGGCCTCTTCAGTCATCCACACACATTTTCAGATGTTTGCTTTTGATGTCAACTTTTGCTGCTGACACAAAGTGTTTACAGTCAACATGTGCCCTGACCCAAATAGGACTTCTCATGCAACCTTTAAGTGTGACACACACACACACACACACACACACACACACACACACACACACACACACACACACAGAGAGAGAGAGAGAGAGAGAGATATGACTCAACACTAGTTCCTTTGCCCATCTGTGGCTGACTGGGGCCTCTCCCTTAAGAAGCATCGTATAATTGGCGCTATTTTTAATGAATGTATCAAAGCACACCCATGCATTTATACACTAATGCACTGCACAACTCGGGGGCAACATTCAGGAAATGGAGAATCGTACAGTCTGGGTGTCAATTAGGTTGAGGCAACATGGGGCAAAAAAACACATCTTCATTGCCACAGTGCCTCAAAGGCTTTGGCAGGCAGGCAATGCACTGAAGCACAAGAGTCTGTCTTCAAAATCCCATGTTTGAAATTCAGCACATCTGGAGCTCTACGATGGGGGAATAACAGAGGGATATCTGTTGTTTGCAAATGTCTGCTTCTGAATATCGGTAAATGTGTGTGTGTGTGTGTGTGTGTGTGTGTGTGTGTGTGTGTGTGTGTGTGTGTGTGTGTGTGTGTGTGTGTGTGTGTGTGTGTGTGTGTGTGTGTGTGTGTGTGTGTGTGTGTGTGTGTGTGTGTGTGTGTGTGTGTGTGTGTGTTTGGAGGACATGGTGAGAACCGAGCTGGTGAGCTGTTGAGTAATTAAAGTCAGTGCTCACTTTTTAATATGCTTCATCTAATTTCCTTGTTCTGACTCCTTCCATCCAATGGAATCCACTGCAATGATCAATAGCAGCACAAAATCTGTTAGTCCTATTTGACTTTGTGCCATTTGTAAAATTAATGGTTTAGAGACTGCCGTTCCCTTGAATGAATCTCCATCACATCCCTTGCATGGTGATGGCTCTTTAAATGGTCATGCTACATTGGTCAAATTACCAAAACCTCAAATGACTCTTTACTTTACTGTTGATTATCTGCCACTTTATGGCAAAGGACCATTAACTCTCCTCTGGACACTGAAGCATGGAGATAGTATACCCTCTTGAATTTATTTTTTTATTTTTATTTCATTATTTTTTTTCTGATTTATCTTAGCCAGACACTGAAGTGAACTGATTCAGTTATCTCCCTTATGTTTGTTTTGCTTTCTCTAGTCTACCAGTGGTCCCAGGCCTGCAGCATCGTCTAAAACTTAGTTTGAACCACCCTTATGCAACTAATGGGATCTTCACAACAATGACTCTCCTCTCTGCAGTGTTTTAACATCAAATATTAAATGGCTTGAAGTGTTTTATGGATACATATTTAATGACACAAGGCCCAGGACCAACTACACTATATCAGTGTCAGATAACATCTCTGAATCACAGGGCCATAAATCCGATCGCTAATCATATTGGAATGATGCCAGTATTCATGTATCTAATTATGTGTAGCCTACATGACATATTAACCACATACATGTATACATCGCAAAGTGCAAAAGTGAGAAAAATCATGGACTTATTGTTCTGCATAGAAAGCAGTTACACTAACTTATAATGCCTAACCAATCACGCCCCAAACCTCATAAAACAAAGGGGCCTTCGTGGAGGTCATGTTTATATCAGGCATATGAAATTCTCTGAGGTAGTGCATGACACATTAATCAGTGATTGGCAGTGACGAGCAGAAACGTTATTGGTCAGCAGCGTGGAGATACTTTCATTGTAGCAGTGTGTGTACCCTAGAATGTGTCTGAGTGTGAATCATTGACCCCATAAGCCAGATAGACCAATTGAATTGAAAGGCCGCTTTTATGTAATATTAATCTCTTTGTGTTATTGATTTTTGCCCTTGACATCAAACAGGATCACAAAAATCCACCAAAATCTACCTTAACATTTTCACATTAGGTCAGGTGGACAGTTACAGTCTAGGCAACACACACACACACACACACACACACACACACACACACACACACACACACACACACACACACACACACACACACACACACACACAGTTTCTGCATCTGAGGAATTCAGCTGTCAGCTATTCTTCTGCCCAATGCTTCTTCTGTGTGAGACTATCCCGCGGGGGGGTGGGGGGCTAACACCCCCTACTGTGACGGTGTGAAATATGACTTGAAGAAGAATTATTTATTTCATTTCCAAAAGAGCTTTAACACAGCCAGTGGGTGATGTGCATTCTTGCCTTTGCATCATGATGCTACTGTATGCTCTGGAATAAAGAAGCAAACATGAGTATGTGTTCTGGTCTGTAGCCACTAGCCAGGGGGATGTAAACATTTCCATACTGCTGGACTATTTGTGCTTCAGCCAAATGGGGCATCAACATGCAGGAGCCTGCGCCATTGTGCCCCAATCGCATAACTGGCAAGTGAACACTCAACACACAAACAGAGTATTAGACTTGTACCCTGCAGAAAGAGAGAGAGAGAGAGAGAGAGAGAGAGAGAGAGAGAGAGAGAGAGAGAGAGAGAGAGAGAGAGGGGGGGGAGTAGCATGGCTTTGAAACAAATTGGCCAAACAAATACAAAATTCAGAAGTCATTTTTTTCAATTAGCTAGTCAGAGCCTGTTTCAAAATCATTGATAGGATTGGTCACAGCCCTTATTTGGGATTTTTTCTCTGTCTCACACACACACACACACACACACACACACACACACACACACACACACATAGAGACGCGTTATGTAAGATCGCCTTCCTTTCGCAGCTTTTAATCCTGGCCCTCTTGAATCTGCCCCGAGGTAATTTTCCTTCCACTTGACTCACCTGTCTGATGCGGTCCATCCAATATGTCCACTCAGTCGGCTGCCCCTGCCTCCCTCGGAGAGAGCTGGACTTTTCTTCAGCTGTCTTGACTGTTTTCTCCTGTGAAAGTGATGGGATCAGCGCACCTCGCCACATCGGACACCAGAGTTTAACAAACGAGCCAAGGGAAACCTGCAAGTTGCCATCAGCACAACGGCTGTGGAATTAAATTGTGAAGGTCGGGGTCCATTCTCTGGCCTTGTCTGAAGTGAAACACCCAGCGGTTCACGCTTAACCTATTTACCTGGATTTAAACTTCATCAAAGATCAAGTGAGACTTTGTATAAAGATTACTCATAATGATCCAGTCTTGTACTTTCAGTCATTGAAAATATTCTTGTGATCCTCTACAAACTAATACTGTAGAATGTTACTGTAGCTCAATGGTGTTTTTTGCCCCCAGCGGCACCTTCCAGGCAGCACAGCCTAAAAGGCACTACCTTAACCCTATTCCTAACCCTAACCACCTCAACCCTCATCCTAAACCTAAACTGAGTGGAGTAGTGCCTTGAAGGCAGCACTGCCTGGAAGGCACCGTTGAGGGCAAAAAATACCAAAGCCCGTTACGCTCATGTATGTATGCATAAAAAGCCTAGGCAGAAAACAAACCCATTAGAGACATATACAGTATATATACTCTATATATATTCCCCATTTTCCACTTAACCTCTACCTATACTCTGCTTCTAAAGAAAGAAAGAAAACACACAGTAATGAATCCTTAATTCCAAGGAAATGTTGATGCCTGCTAAAGTGAATTGACTAAATTGAGAGAATGCCGGCGGGCTCTCCATGCGTGACATGCTTTAGCAAAATCATCCCAATTAAAAGTTGTTCCTCCCCTGCCTCTCGTACTCATACCCCGCAGAGCTGAACAGAGCTGAGCACACACAGAGGGGCGGAGGTCTGTAAGTTAAACATCCATCCAACAACACAGGCTACCAGCATGCAAATGTGACTGAGGGTGGGGGGGAAACGCTGATTGCTGTAGCAGAATAACATTGGATAGGAGTGGCAATCTGTTGAAATCACTGGAGAGAGCAAACTGTTTCTTTTTCTCTATTTAGGGGGTGGGGGGTGGATTGAAACACCATTTTTTTTTTTTTTTTTGAAGCCTTGATAAAATTCATTCATCCTCAATAGACCTCAATTTACCACATTCATAAGTTTCAGCGCACATCCCTCTGTTCTAGGTTCAAACCCCCCTCCATTAACATTCATACGTTTCATACGTTGCACATCCCTCTGTTCTATAAGTTCAAACCTCCCTCCATCAACATCCATCTTCTCCATCCATTTCCAATTTTGCGGCCTACCAAGAAAAAAAATGAAGACGAGAGCAATCACTGCATACATATATACATAGATTATAGATAAGAGGCTTATGTAAGGCAGTTTGAAACTATGTGAGAGCCAGGACAGGTGCATCGGAGGTGCAGGATTCTTCCCCTCAGGCTGGATCTCAGTCAGGCGCTTGGCAAAGCATTTCCTCTTCATTATTTACACTCGGGAGGGACGAAAGGGAAGCCATAGGCTGTTTGAGGACAAAACAGAAGGCCAGAATCTTTAGTAAACATGAAGTTTTTTTGTGTTTTCTGCAGAGCAGTGATGACTTTCATGAAAGGCATTACAGTGTGAAAAAGGAGTTTATTGCTATGCATGCTGGGGGTTGGACAATTTTGTAAGCTACTTTTGTGCTTGCGTCACTGGCTTTTGAAACACACATACTGTTCTACTATGGTTGCACTGTTTGATATTATGCAGTGTAAGCAAATGTGTGTGTGTGTGTGTGTGGGGGGGGGGGGGGTGCAGGGATATTACAGAAACTGTATGTGTGTGTGTGTGTGTGGGGGGGGGGGTAGTAATTCCCTTGCCTCTGCAAATTCTTCTGAAATGATATAAGAGAGGGATTGTTTCATCCCTTCAGGTACAGAACACAGGCATTTCCATCATTAATCTACCGTAGTCTGTTGTCCAGTCAGTGTTACATTGCATACTTGCATAACACCCTGCTTTAGTGTTATCAAGATTTGTGTAATGTTGCCGTGGAGACCTCACTTCCACCTCTTTTTGATTTGGGTGCATAGCCTACATGTAGGCACAATGTGTTTTAGACAGACTGTACTTTATGCCTTAAAGCAGTATACCGGAGTAAGTTTAAGCATAGCCCCGCTGCACGAGCCTTCTAACAGCAATATATTTCGCATGAAATGAAAGATTTTCGAACAGCACAGACCTAACGCGAACACGAAACACTTTACATTGAGTCAATGTAACCTCAGATCTTACTTTCGGTTTCCAACAGTCAGGTCCCATTGATTCAGTGTAAAGTGCCTGTTCGCTTCTGCGTTTGCGTTCGGTCTCTGCTGTACCAAATTATTTTGTTCCACTCGCTAACTAGTGCATTTAGCAAGCTCTTTCAACAGGGCTATGTTTGAATTCACTCCGGTACTCTCCTTTAATCAACAGTAGTCCTGACCTGACCTCCATTGAGGAATTTTAACTACTGAAACGACTAATAGAAGTTGCCCTGAAGGCAGAGAGCAGAGGGAATCTGTTCTGTATGGAGGATAAAAAGCAAGATGGGAGAAACTATGAGGACAACATTACGGCAACATGAAGAACGCAAGAAGAAGCTCCTCTGCCAACGTACTGTAGCAGCTGATATGAAACTTTTAAAAGCACAATATTCGGCGTGAACATTTAACACAAGTCCCTCATTTGTATGCCGAGGCAGTTTGGGCTTTGAAATGTGTAATGTTTGAAGAATAATTTTAAACTCCTGCATGGTTCTCATAGTCATGTTCTCAGTATCTGGGACAAGCTCAGTCTTCACATTTAAAGTGGATGTTGTGAAGGATTTTGTGACACTATCTGAATATCAGGGCCAAGAGCAAATGCTTTTAGTAAGATTAAGAGCTTGGTGTATCCTGCCCATGCTTCCTATGATCTTCCAAGCATAGACAAGACTAAAAAAGAAAAAGAGAGATCATTCTGAAAGTGTCTCTCCAGTGAAAATACCATATCTCCTGTATGGCCACTCCTGAATTATGCATAGGCTTCACCTGAGCCTTTTTGCCCTTGCGCATGCGTGGCGTGGAAAGACAATTAAGAGACCGTGATACATGCAAATTGAACATCTCAAGTGAGGTTAATTACCTCTGCATATGCAAATTAACCTTCCAAGTCCCACTAGCTGCAGAGAAAAGTGAACTACTTAATAATGGTTTCGTTTGCTCTTATGGAACACAGCAGAAAGCAAGATTGCATAGTTAAAATCAAATGAAGATGAATACATCCACTTTTTTATTAGAGAGGGCACTAAATTTCAATCTGTTGCGATAACCTCTGTAAAGATGAAAAATTGTCTTGTGTCTATGTGAAATAATTATGGGTTATAGGTTACAGTCACAGTTGTAGTCTCAAGCTGTAAATATGATTATAAGTCTTTTAAGTCTTGTTCTAGGTCTCATAAACACAAGATTACCCTTTGAAAAAAAACTATAAATACACTGTGGCCTTGACAGCGCATGCAAAACAGACACAGGCTCACTCTTACTCTCTTTCCCTCTCCTTCCTTCCTTCTCTCTCTCTCTCTCTCTCTCTCTCTCTCTCTCTCTCTCTCTCTCTCTCCCTCTCTCACGTTCTCCTCTCTCACACACATACCACCATAACCCTCTTTGTCTTGATTGAGTGGGTTCAATAATGGAGGTACACCAGGTTTAAGCCAGCATTTAAGTCAGCCTTGAAAGCCGCAACCAGCATCATCTGTCAAAATAGCTTTTCTGCTCATGGGGTTGGATTGTGCCATCATGGCAGACAGTGCCAGTCCTCCAGAGTATGACATGACATCCACATGGCAGAATGAATGGCCAAGTTCACTCCAATGTGTTAATAGCTTTTTTTTTTTTTTTTTTTAGATTTTTTTTTACATTTGTATATATATGCTCATTGAAAGTTAATTGTTCGAGGGGACTGGCTGGTCTGGTGTGTTGTGTTTAGATTTGTTCCTATTCCCTGTGCCTATGTGATGAATTAGTCGCTTGAACACTTGAAACTTTGCCAAATTACCAGCTTTTTTTTGTCCCTGGACTTTACTTCCTGGAACATCTCCAACTGTGTTTGAATAACGTTGTCTCTACTACAATGTAGATTACTGTTATATAAATTCTATTTATGGTAATAGATTTGCACTGTTCAGGCACAATTCATACACTGTATATTACTGGCAAGACCGATATACTAAAAATAATGCTGTATGTTCAAGGTTACATAAATGGCAAGAACATTATCAATAACCTTTCAAATAAGGGGCATTTTAATGTAATGATGTTTGCCATCAGTGGTACTCTTTGCAAGTGAATTAAATTCTTATGGGTGTGCCTTCTAAAAGTATGGACAGATCTGTCGATGATGCTTTTGCTCAGCTCTATATCTGTCTACCCATTTCTGCAACTTTTTTAGTAACCATGCAAAAGAATTCCAAAAATTGCAAAAATCCCATTCAAGTAGCTGTGAAGAAAAGTCTTCAGAGAGGTCTTCTTTATTCCCATGTTCACCTATCTCAAAAGTCTGTCTGGCTTATCTAGCAACTTTAGACAGCCTCTCACTGAGACTGTCTGATGGCGACACCAGAGTATGAAAAGGGAAGAAGAAAGAAAGAGAAAAAGGAGAGAGAGAGTGTCTGGGAGAAGTGTGGGGCCGACGCCAAACTTGGTGAAAGGCAGGTTTTGGGCAGACTTTAAAAATATACTTTTAACACCTGTCTGCCTTCTTTCCCTTTTGTGTGCCTTAGCTTTGAGGTTATGTTAATGGAAGTCAAGGTTTTTGCCTTTGATTAATCAAATGCTGACTCTATTAAAAAAGTTTGCCATGATAATATATGTATACACACATATTTTTTGTTGAAACTTGATTCAACACGATTATTAATAGAGGTGTATCATTTAAGAGAGGCCTAAGATGACCAAAAGAGTTTTGCGTGAGAACATCAAAAAGAGAACCAATGTAGCATACAATACAACAGTTTGCTTTCAAATGATGTATTAGTTTCTGATTCCACAAGAAGCATTTGATGAGTAGGGGATATTCTGGTACAGCTCCACTTCACTGCTTCAGTTTGCTGTGTGAGCCACTGACTTGTGCAATGTTAACATCCCCATTCCTTCAAAACGGAAAGAGCAGAATAGAAGGCAGAGAGCTGTTTTAAAACGTTATCTTTTTCCGAGTGTGCAAATGGGGTGGGAAATATTAATAATATTATTTATTTATTTATTAATAATAATATTATTACAGCAACAGCTTAGGCAAAGACAAGCAAGTAAGTAAAAATAAATGTGGAGAAGTAGCCTTTTTCCAAACTTGAAAGGTTAAAGCAGTAAATGAAAGAATTCACAGTCATATGACTTCAAACTCCAATAGTTGTTGCTGTATAATAGCAATATGATGCGCTTGCTCATAGGGTTAGTAAAGGACATCCTCTCAGTCATGACTCAACTCAGGCTGGAGGCCAATGTCCTCTTTTTTTTAGGAATTAGTTTCCACCACAGTCTCAATTCATTGCACAGACGGCGGAAACTAATTCCTAAAAAAACTTCATTGCCTTAGTCACCTCCCTTATAACTAAAATAAGCATTAGAGGTCCTTCCATCAGTACTGGTTCATCAGCCACATTACCACACATTCCTTCATCCTCAATCGATAAAGAAGCCAGACAACCCTATAGGGCTACGCTGGATGCCTTACGGAAGTGTTAGGTCAAGTCGCACTGAAATACACTTTTTTAATTGAATTTTCTCTGAGCTGCTGCCTCTGGTGGAGCCAGTTCCACTGATTATATTTGAAGCTTAATTGTTACGGCGGACACTATAGGTCTTTGACTTAAAGCATCCAGTACCTCCCTGTGAGAGTGGCATATAACATTATTAGCCCTCATCTTATCTGGTGTGAGAACCAGTGTTGGTGTTGCAAGTGACTGGTGACTGCAGGGAGGTTTCTCTAGCCTAGCAGTGGCTGCCGGTCGTTTCCTTCACTAAGAATAAGAATGGCCACAGGATGACAGAGAGGAGGCAGAGAATACTAATGTGCATCTCCACTCTATCTCACATCAAATGGAGGAGTGCTTTGAAATATTACAGCGACATGTTGAACTGTCTCCACGTCTCTTTAACATAGGCTAAAGGCTGCATACCATTAAATAAACACCCGTTATTTAATAGGCTGTTGCCTGAAAGAGCCGTGGGCGTTTGAAGTAATTTTCCAATTTACATTTGATTTGCATTTTGCCCAGAGTTGTGAAATACCTCCTCTCTGCATATTTTTTTCTTCTTACCAGTGTGTTTTTTGCTATAGGAACCATGCAGAGGCTGTCAGGAGAATACCAGGTTCTACCCCCCACCTCCATTCAACACACTGTTCTTTCACGTCAGCAACTCCCTGTGAGTATATAATGGGCAGAAAAAAAACAGTGTTGTTGCAAAAGGCCGTGTGTGTGTAAGGGTCGCATGATGTACACACATCAGACATGTTCACACATTTTCAATCTCTTTCTCATTCACCCCTGTGGCAGTCCACGTGACCTGTTCCGTGAGAAACTGACAGCCCAATGAAGGAAGAAGGGCTGGATGGAACCACTTAGTGGCAACAGATATGTCCTCATTAGGCTGCCTGTGTAGCAGCCATGTAGTCCAGCCTAATCAGCTAACCTATAGAGCAACTTGGAGGGCAGCCATTGGAGGGCAGATTGAAAACACACACTCAAAATTCCAGGGCACCCCTTCCTTCCTTGAGCAACATCAAACCAGTTCCAGTTAAAAAAAATATGATGCCATCTCTGTTTACATGTTGCAACATCACACACGCTGTGCCGGCTGTCAAAACCTAGTGCTCACAAATGCATGAGGAGATCTTGTTAACGTCCTCCACCTGCTGAAAAAAAAAAACCCTCATCATTTCCATCATTAGAGCATGGTTCGGAGAGTAATTGCTGGGCAGTCTTTCATTTAATGTTCATGAATTTTTAATCAGAACATCTACATCCACCCACCTATCTTGCAGAAGATTACGATTACGTGACCAGCACAGTGGACGTGGAAAAGACCAGAATATTTTTACATTGTGATGTGGAAATAATCACATCAGACTACAGACTACAGTGATTCATGATACAAGCGGTTCTGGAAAGTAGGCTAGAGGAGAATGAGAATCAAGAAGAAGAGAATGAAGTAATCAAAAATGGGAGGTATAGTTAACATTTAATAACATAGTAATAGCAACTGTAATTACTACATTAATCATGTAACACAAATTAACCGCTCCTCCCCAAAGGTCTGAAAAGAGGTTTATAGACCTTAACATTGACCCTAATTTACATGAAAAGACAGTAAAAGAGTAATGGTTTGCAGTCATGAATCTGGTATTTCCTATGATTTATCTTTACCTCACTCACGTCAGATCATGCGCTACGTAACTTTCGTAAGGCACTTCCACGCAACGATCTGATGTTGAAGCCCATCAGAGAGATTTCAATCCATTATTCTCTAACCGGACCAATCAGGGCCGCTGGCTGCTGTAGAGGGTGTGACGTAGCGAAGAAGCAACTGTTTTGAATCCAACCAATCCAACAAACGTAACGAGCGTCTTCGGTTGGTTTCGATGTGGTTGGCTGCAGTGTACGTCAATTAAATTGATGGACAAGCCGTTTGCCCAGTTAGATTCAAGGATTTCTGGCTCCTGAAATAATTCGTCTATCGCTGAATATCAGATGAACGCGCGTAGCGTACATCTGACGTGAATGAGGTAAGATTTATCTATCCATAGAACACAATACCTAAATATGACTATAATAACGAACCAAATAACAATCTCCTACTCATGGAGGCATTCACTGAGGTATTTATAGAATCTATACGAGCGTAAACATAAATACTGTACACAATATATTTCTCGTTAATGAGGCATATCGTGACCCCTGGATGACTGGAAGTCTATCCCTTGCGCCCCCATAACCTCTCATAACTGATGACTAAGATCCCTCTTCCCTACTATACCCAAACGCCTTTGAGTTAAAGGCCCCGGCCAGGAAAAACCCATGATGGGAGAGGAGAGTCCTTGGTACATAATTCACGAAAGAGGCAGCCCCTCTGCTGGGCAGATCAACCATTTGCTGACGTATCAGTTGACCAGGTCCTTTTAAAAATTTGACAACAACTTCAGATTTGCACTCCTTGTTCACAGGAGAATGGCTCTGGTGACATACGGAAAAATGAGGACAGTTTGATGATTGGTTGGATAGAGAGCTCCGTTTTTCCATCAAAAGGGCAAAGGTGTCACATGTGCAGTGCCTCGTAAAAAAGAGCCTTCACTGAAAGACTAAATCATTATGGCTCAATTTGTGGCGCCCACCTGCTTCCCCGTGAGACTGAGCGATGCGGACTGTTGGCCCATAAACGACATGATGTCAGCTAGAGAGAGAGAGAGGGGAAGAGAGAGCATGCAGTCTGAGGCTTAGAGATCAGCTAATCTAACCAATGACCTTGAAGCACGTTCACATGCATGCGTGTGAGTGTGTGTGTGTGTGTGTGTGTGTGTGTGTGTGTGTGTGTGTGTGTGTGAAAAGCTAACCCAACCAATGCCCTTGAAGCACGCTCACATGTGAAAGTGTGTGTGTGTGTGTGTGTGTGTGTGTGTGTGTGTGTATGTGTGTATATGTGCATGTGTTCTGTGTTAGAATGTGCCATTTTATTTGTACAGAGCTTGTTTGAGTGGTGTGTGTATATGCATTTCAATGACTCTGTGTTTCAGTATGTTTGTGTCTGGAAAGGAGTGTGTCTGTGTTTGTATTTCCCCTATGTGTGAAATTCCTCTGTTTGTGTGTGTGTGTGTGTGTGTGTGTGTGTGTGTGTGTGTGTGTGTGTGTGTGTGTGTGTGTGTGTGTGTGAGTGAGTTTGTGTGTGTGTGTGTGTGTCTGTGTATGTGTGTGTGTCTGTGTGCATCTGTGTGTAAGTTTGTGTGTGGGTGCATCTATGTGTGTGTGTGCGTGAGTGTGTGTGTGTGCATCTGTGTGTGTGTGTGTGTGTGTGTGTGTGTGTGTGTGTGTGTGTGTGTGTAGTGGGGAACAGGGGAGTCATATTCCCATAATCCTCTCCACAGTCCCCTGAGGTGTGATTCTCCTAAATCCCAATGTCAGGGTGACTGTGCTGCACTGCAGGGAATAGAGTGGCAGCACCACTGGCACCACTGTCCGTCCGCAGCAGTTAGAGGCCTCAGCAGGTGTGCTCCCCTCAATGTCACCAGGGCACCTCAGATGTGCCAACTGCCCCATTTTACAACCTTATGCTTCCCTTGCCCTCCCTGTCAACAGCTATTGACTGCTGAAGTGAAAAAAATATAGATAGACATCAGATTGTCATTTGTTAATATGTCTTTATGGATGTTCTGTAGAGATCCAGTTCACCAATTCATAGTACTTTAAGGATATTCAGAGTCAAACAGACAATATCAGAGTCCAGGAAACAGGACATTGTTGGGCTGGATTTGCTTTAGATAAAGTCCAAATAGATACAGGCTATAGTGTTTTTTCTATGTGATATACAGACAGTAGTCGGTAGGCTATGGTGTATTTTCACATTTTGGTTTCTGTTTCTATTCCAAGAGAAAGCATCACTTAATGAAGTGTAACAACAAGTCATACCATAAGAAAGCCTATGAGATTTTTTAGACAGCTGAGATGTCTGTGTGCGTGTGTGTGTGTGTGTGTGTGTGTCCTCAAAAACCTCCATATGTAATATATATGACGCACGAAGGCTTCAGAAAATAATACTGTGGTTACACAGAAACTCATCCTATGGAAGGATTTATGGATCCTTCCCTCAGCTTGTGTATCCACACACATGAATCTCCTGGGCTCTCTGTCTGTAACCCTCTGTACTCATTACTGTCTAAAGCACAAGCGCAGGACCCGCGCTTGAGCTTGTTGATTTACTACAACATTTGAGTAACATTCCCATGGAGGGGGTCCCTGTCTGTCCCCCTGTCTGTTTTCTCTGTCTGTCATATCTTAAAGTCGAGTCTTAAGGCTTCCGCACACAGGTTCCGAGCCTTCCATTCCAATATTTCATTCCATTTGTTTTTAATACAACCCCACTCACTCACTCACCAGAGCTGCTGAAGCCTGTAGATGAGGCAATCGAAATAGTCAAACTCAAAAGTGTTCCGCTATGCTGTCGGAACCGGTATGAGGAAACCTTTAGAACCCTTATACCTGGTAAAGAATAGATTTCCAATCAAGTTACTGTACGCCTGACATCCCTAGGCAAAATCAATCACTTTAGATTCACATGGTAACACAATGATTGACAGCCAGACTTAGGCCCAGTCCCATTTCTCTTCCCTAACACTAGCACTCGTTTTCGAGTTCCCTCCAAGATGAGACACCCCTCGATTGTGTAGTGAGAAGTGCAAATCTTCCCCTAATAAATGGGACAACACTTGCGTAAAAACGTCTTCACCTGTTTTACGCGTCTGAACGGATATAAGGCTCTAAACCGGCATAAACTGTTCAAAAGCCGTCATCCACAAATTATCATTGAGAAAATCACCCACATGAGAGGATCTGGTAATTCTGTTTGAAAGATTTGCGCACTTTGAAAAATATCGATCTTTTTAATAGTCATGTTTTGATACACCAGTGCTGAATTCAACTGTATTTACATCAAATTAAGATATCCCGACATTAAAAAATATGTATACATGCTTAATTGCAACAGTAGCTATCTTTTTGAAGTTCTTATCCAGAGCTGAGACAACGGGACACAGCTCGTGCATTCGGACACAGATCGGGTACCGACGCGCACTTTGAAAAATATAGATCTTTTTAATAGTCATGTTTTGACACACCTGTGCGGAATTCAACTGAATTTACATCAAACTAAGATATCCCGACATTAAGGCCCAGTCCCATTTCTCTTCCCTAACACTAGCACTCGTTTTCGAGTTCCCTCCAAGATGAGACACCCCTCGATTGTGTAGTGAGAAGTGCAAATCTTCCCCTAATAAATGGGACAACACTTGCGTAAAAACGTCTTCACCTGTTATACGCGTCTGAACGGATATAAGGAACGCATTTGAACGCATAAACTGTTCGAAAGCCGTCATCCACAAATTATCATTGAGAAAATCACCCACATGAGAGGATCTGTTAATTCGGTTGAAAGATTTGCGCACTTTGAAAAATATCGATCTTTTTAATAGTCATGTTTTGATACACCAGTGCTGAATTCAACTGTATTTACATCAGACTAAGATATCCCGACATTAAAAAATATGTATACATGCTTAATTGCAACAGTAGCTATCTTTTTGAAGTTCTTATCCAGAGCTGAGACAACGGGACACAGCTCGTGCATTCGGACACAGATCGGGTACCGACGCGCACTTTGAAAAATATTGATCTTTTTAATAGTCATGTTTTGACACACCTGTGCGGAATTCAACTGAATTTACATCAAACTAAGATATCCCGACATTAAAATATATATATACATGCTTAATTGCAATAGTAGCTATATTTTTGAAGCTCTTATCCAGAGCTGAGAGACTCAATCATTTTGTTTAGCTGATCATTTCGCAAAGAACCGTGGGTAATTTCATCTTCACTTCCTGTTCGAAGTCTGCACCAGACCTCCCTCCGTTTGAAGGGGCGATTTGAAGGGCTGAAAGCCACTATCCCTCGGTCCCGAAAGTATTGGGACACCCTACACTTACACATGAACGCGCAAACCGAGTGTTAGGGCCAAAATCGAGGGGAAGTGATAGTGAAGTGATAGTAATGGGACTGGGCATGCTTAATTGCAATAGTAACTATATTTTTGAAGCTCTTATCCAGAGCTGAGGACAGAGATCGGGTACCGACACTCAATCATTTTTGTTTAGCTGATCAGTTCGCAAAGAACCGTGGGTAATTTCATCTTCACTTCAACTTCACTTCGTTCAAAGTCTGCACCAGACCTCCCTCCGTTTGAAGGGGCGATTTGAAGGGCTGAAAGCCACTATCCCTCGGTCCCGAAAGTATTGGGACACCCTACACTTACACATGAACGCGCAAACCGAGTGTTAGGGCCAAAATCGAGGGGAAGTGATAGTGAAGTGATAGTAATGGGACTGGGCCTTAGCCTTTAACTTTGATACAAGAATGACTGGCCTTCGGAGTAAAATGGCCCTGGAGTAAAATGCTTTTCTTGGACCATTTTTGAATGATTGGGATCTGCGTCGGTAGCAAATCACTTCAATTTGATGTGTTTTGAGAATGATCTTTTTTTGTTATTCAACCAAATGTGCATGGGGCTTGTCATTGAACTGATACAAAACCATTGCAATGCTCAAACAACACACACTTTGTGATAGTGAGTACAGGGTTCCTACAGATAAACTGAAGTGAGTGTACAAACAGATGTTTCTCAGAACCCATTGACATTATGTCGTTTGTCAACATGTGCACTCCAAACATGGCCTTAAAGCATTTTACTCCAGATATTTTTCCAGTGTGTGCTGACATTAAAACAGTTCATCCTTCCATCCCGAGATCAGTGATACTCATGTGAACTCAGATTATTCCTGCTGTATAATCCATACTGTATGCATCATTTGTATGTATATTCTACTATTTAATTCCTATATTGTATTAGCTTAGGCATGTACACATTATATTGATACAGTTCCTGGACTCAGGGCCGGTTCTAGTCTTGTTGGTGCCCTAGGCCAGATTTGAGTTTTGCCCCCCTTTTTCTAAAAATGTAAGAGAAAACCTGAAGAAAAAATGTAAGAAATCTATTGTGATGCCCCCCAGATAATTGGTGCCCTAGGCGACCGCCTCGTTTGTCTATGCTTAGAACCGGCCCTGCCTGGACTTAAAGGAAAATACTGGAGTAAGTTTAAGCATAGCCCTGCTGCACGAGCCTATTAACAGCAATATATTTATATTTCGCATGAAATTAAATAATTTCAAACAGCATAGACCTAACGCGAACGCAAAACACTTTACATTGAGTCAATGTAACCTCAGATCTTACTTTCGGTTTCCAACAGTCAGGTCCCATTGATTCAGTGTAAAGTGCCTGTTCGCTTCTGCGTTCGTGTTCGGTCTGTGCTGTACCAAATTATTTTGTTCCACTCGCTAACTAGCGCATTTAGCAAGCTCTTTCAACAGGGCTATGCTTGAATTCACTCTGGTAATTTCCTTTAAGGCCACTGATTCTGTGTTCCTGTTGTTGCTGATAACATGACATTTGAGCATATGCAAAGTGCCTTGGATAGCAACTCCAGTGTCAGTGGGTTTGGGGTTAGGTTAGCCTTCATCCCCAACCTCTTTCTGAACTGACAACAGTATATAAACTAAAGTTTGTCTAAGTTAGTCAGAGAATCTGGCTGATTTGCTATGTGAAACTATGTTCTTCCTAAGTGCGCACTATTGTACAAGATTAAACCTGTCTATTGATTGTTTCGAAATCCTGACCAAGTTTTTGCATCTGGTGCCAAAAGAAAAGTGCTGTCGGGCTTCAAGAGAACCGAGTTATTCATGATGATATATGGTTAGACAGATGTGGGATTTCCAGTGAATGCAGGACCCGCCTGAACAATACGCCCTGTTGTGATGGCCACCGAAATGTGTCAGAGGAGATTAAGACAGAGTGAGAGAGACAACAACGACTGAATACCTTAGTGAGACAAACACCCACGAGTCTATCACATATGCTGAATTTAGAAAAAAAAAAAAAAGATGATGATACTTCAGGATATTTTGTCTAGCAAACGCCATATGCCACGTCTGAGTCTATTTATCTTTTAATCTGTTCAGTCAGATCTCTCCTTTTAACCTAAAACATCTGCTGAAGAGCTGGGAATAGGGAATAGGCCTGTATTTGTCACTATACTGTATATATATTTATGTCTACTCGACAGCTTCTCAACTTTATCTGTTTTGCTTTAAGTATTATGAGTATTGCGTCATCTTTGACATTTTGACAGCTGTTACTGTAGAAGAGCTACTTAACATAACTCGATCACATCAATGACTATGACTATTACCATTGGTAGAATGAAAATTACTTTAACAATGCAGTAGTCATTTCAAAATTCATGTAAATTGCATCAACTGTAATATTAGGGGAATGTAGCCACAGCACATTCATCACTACATACAAATGGTGTTTTGTTGGCAATAGCTTTTTGGATTTTGGGAAATTAGTTGTTTGAGCGTTAATGTTCTGCGGCTAACCAGTGTGTGTAGGAACAACTTCTGGAATCAGATTTCGAAAGCCACTTACAGGAAAACACTCCAGCATGCAGGTAAGATCAAGGTGTGACCACCCCACCCATTACCCGCATTCATCATCATGCTTCTGTGAATTCTGTGGAAGGAAAACACACACACACACACACACACGCACACACACACATCTGCTGTTTGCTCACTTATGCAAGAAAAAAAAACAACAACAAAAAAAAAATATGGCGCAATTCATTCTTTTCATGGTGTGCATGGCGAGTCCTTTTCAAAGCCGACTTGATTTTGCTTTTTCTGCTGCTGGAAGCACCTGCACGCTTGTTCCAAGACAAACACAGCCGTGGTTCTGCCGATGCTAATCCTGTGGTCCAGCAGGGGTTGATGGAGCCGGGGGGAGACAGGGAGGAGACGTGACGCCAACTCTGATATCTCTCATTTCAACCCATGACTCAAGGAAAAAAGGGAAAAAAAGCGAGCCTGACATTATTGTCCCTTTCACTTGTTGTGACACCTGATGCTATACTGGGATTTGGAGCGTGAATTGATTTGCTTTGAAATGCAAATGGTATTTGGCACGCCAGCCGCTCCGAATCAGATCCCACCTTTTTTTTCTCTTTTTTGGTTGTCGATGGGGAGCTGACATCAGTGCTTGTAATTAGACAGTGGCATTATGTGCGAGCCGTGTGTGTTTACAGAAATAAATATCCGAAATAAACAGGGGGCTTAGGGCTGGGACTCACTGACGAAAGTCATTTTCTGCATCACGCTAATTTGTGCCGCTCCCTCCTTTTCTCTTCTTTTTTCCTCTCATCTTCCCTCCCCTCCCTTACTCTTTCTCTTTCTTCATCCCACCTCCCCCCCTTCTATCTCTGTCTTTCTCTCTCTCTCTCTCTCCAGTTCTTCCACAAGGTGCCGAATACCTTCTCCCCTGCTGGGCTTAGCACTGCTTCACTAATGGGCTTACCATGACTGTGCCAGTCAATAACTTTCCATTTCTTTGCACTTATGTAGAAAAAAGAGAAGGGAGAAGGGAAGAAGAAAAAAATGCCCACACAGTCACAAAGGTGCGAGGCTCTTGAACATTCTCACTTGTGTGTCGGGCAACACCCACGCCAGCAATGAGGAGGAGGAGGAGGAGGAGGAGGAGAAGCTGACGGTAAGCTCACCTTCAGTACCACCTCACCTCACCACCACTTTCTCTCTGTGCGGTTTGGAGAGGCTGCTCATGTCAGTGAGTCTATGATGGATACAAGACAGACAGACAGCAGTGGAGGGGCACATCAATATCTCACTGGCAGCTGTGATTGAAGAATCCTCTTCCTCCAAATCCTCTCCTCACATCCACACTCATTCACACACATTGACACATACACACACACACACACACACACACACACACACACTGACACACACACACACACACACACACACACACTGACACTGACACACGCACACACACACACACACACACACACAGACACTGACACACACACACACACACACACATCAAACTGTGGTACTATAATGCCTGCTGGAGCCTGTGTTTTAATTAAATGCCTCTCAGTCAGTCATTAATGTCCTCATGTCTCTTTTTATTTACTCTCTGGTTCGGGGGAGGAAGGCTGGGAGGTTGGGGGCGGAGTGGGGGAGTGGCTGGGCAGATTTATGTTAATAGCCAACACCTGACTCGACAAGCCTGTGTTTCGGTAAGCCACACAGCCATACAAATCCCTTGGCAACAGAAGGATCAAACTGCAGTGAATATTACCTTGCCAAAGTAGCATAATCTCCTCCATAGTTTTACACTGCAGGTGAAAACCTAAGGTCAGGGCCGGCCCAAGGCATACGCGAGTTGTGCCGTCTCTTAGGGCCCCGACAGCTCGGGGGGGCCCCCACGAGCACTCGAGAAATCACGTTTTGAAATAGTATTTTAATTTTGAGAGTAAGAATTACCTTAACATCCTTGTGATACCTACACATTAATATTATCATCTTTTAGCTAATGAATCCATTCCATTTATATCACTTACTATCACTCTTTATCTCAGTCATGGTTTGGCTTACACACTGACTTCTCCCAACAATCTAGCGAAGTTGATGTAGCATTTGTATTTTTATTTCATTCTTGTTATTCTGACATCATAAAACATTTATGTTTACCACAGAAAAACTATAACAACAACCTGCAATATGATTAGAACAAAGCCTCCTGGGAATGGTAAAGCACAGCCAGTGTTGGGTAAGTTACTTTAGAAATGTAATGCGTTACAGTTACAAGTTACCTCTTCGAAAATGTAATTGTAGTGTAACCATTTGGATTACTTTAATAAAGAAATTTAACTAATTACATTTGATTACTTTTTGATTACATTTCAACATTTTTGAAAAAAAAATTTTCAATTGTCAAGCAATTTTGAGTTTTTGAATCTTGACAATGTTAACTGTCACATATTATTCAACACTGACATTGCCAAAATCATTTTAAACTCCCACAGCAGTGTCGGACAACGAGCAAATAGTTAAAATACTTGGTGAACATCACATCACTGACTAAGCAGGTGTTTGTCTGAGATTGCTCAGTAGCCTATGTGTGCACCTGATCAATAGAGCTCATTTTTACATTATCCAGCAATGGGCTACAGGCCTATGTTCTAGTTTCTGCCTGACAGTCAGGCCTCCTTGCTACTGCAACTTAGACCGCTGTAGATCCAGTAACAAGTGAGTAGTGTTACCAACATGATGGTAGAAACGATTGTATAAGATTAGTGTCTTTTAGCTGTAGTAGTGACATTTGCTGTAGTTGTAAATAGAGGATGTTGTATGTACTGTACATGAAGCGCACAGCCAATATTTCTGAATCATGTACTGAAATTGTAATTCTGAATACTTCTTGAAGTAACTGTAATTCAATTACACTTTTTTTCAAAGTAACTGTAATTGATTACTGTTACTTTTATTTTGTAATTAAATTACGTAATTTCGTTACATGTAACTCGTTACTCCCCAACACTGAGCACAGCCATAGCGCAGTTTCTAATCCACCGCGGAAGAATCCATTCTACTTGTTTGAATAGAGTACGCATAGCGCTGAAAATCGACTCCGCGTTCACCAACATCTCACCGCATGCAATCGTCAGTCCATTCCACGTGATCAAGTAGGTAAAATGCATACCGCTGAAAGTCCACACTCCATGTTTTGCATTTGGAACAAAGTAAGTCAGTAAGTGAAATTAATCCTGTGAGCAGGAAAGGAACAGATTCCCGAGGAGGTAATATAACGTCAGCTCTGTTAATTGCCACCTCACAACGTAGCTTTGGCTGAAACCTTATTCCTTTGTTGTATGTCCTCAAAATTAACTCAAGGCCACATTAAATGAATGTTCAACTAAACATTCAAGTAGGCTATAGGCTTAGGTTAAGGATAGCCTATTTTTGGTTGATGAATATTTGCTGCCTGCACAGACATTGGACATGAGGAAGTTCTTCTATATAGGCAAAATCCTAGTTAGTCTTAGGAGATGTATCAAGCTATCTTAATGTAGGACTATCTAATCATTTAATTCAAACCTAGCTCTTTATTGTCAAGAATGGCAAGAATCACTCTTCTCTGATGATATAGGTTAGGCCTATTATTGATGCTTGAAATAGCAAACATAGTGAGTGAATCAGGGCTATTTCTGTTATCATAAGCTGCTTATTGCATAGAGTAGCCTACCAATGTCTGTGATATCAGCAATAATGTTCACATAAAATGTATTGTGAGTGTTGTATAAAACCATAGCATCCTAAACTTTTGTTGTCTAATATTTTTCAGTATTTTCAAAAAATGGTGTAAAATTCAGATGATGACAAGAACACTGGGTGAATTTAAACAATTAATGAAACAAGCAATATGTTGTTGTTGATAGGGAGAACAAGCAATAGTTAATCCATCTCAATATCTCTTGAGAGTGAGTCAGAGGCAGGGTCAACATTGCCCCCCCCCCCCCCCCCCCCCCCAAAAAAAGGCCGTGGTGGCGGTGAGGGGCCCCCAAATGAAATTCTGCTTAGGGCCCCCTTTGAGCTTGGGCCGGCCCTGCCTAAGGTCATATACAAACAATACCACAAACACCATTGTGAATAAGTACAGTAAGTAGCATCAGCACCAGTAACAGGAATTTGTAGACTACTTATCCTCACAGATGCTACTGGTGATTTAGAACATGTGTAATTATGTAAACTCTGTTATTGATGTTGTTCATTACTTTACAGAGTCAAGGTCTCAACCCTGGTTAAATAAGAGGAGGAGGACTGGTGAGGGTTCAAAGTTCACTGAGGGGTATTCAGAGCTTAGATGGATGTACAGTACCATCCATTTGGGAATTATGATTGATCTAGACTAGTTTGTCATGTCCACAAATACTTCAAAAATAAGTCAGTTACTGTAAAATGAGGAAGTAAAAGACATGTGCGGATTTAATTCAAAGAAGGGCAAAAAAAAAATGGGCAAGCGAGACAGATTAAAGCTGAAGTTGAAAGGCCAACTGTAAGAATGACTGACAGCTCAGAGAGAGAGATTAGACATACAGCAGAGATTCTGGAATCACCACGGAATCACAACCGGAATCATGATGGTTTAAGAACAGACCGGGTCAGCAAGGGGACATGACAGTGTAGCCTACTCGTACAGTCAAGCAGTCAAGTGTTAAATCATAATGTGGTTTTGCCAGATTGCTTAATAATAATAATAATAATAACTTTGTTTTATATAGCGCCTTTCATGATACCCAAGGTCGCTTAACAATTTATGTAAGCATAGGTGCATGTTTGTGTGTGTGCAGTGTAAATCAATCCAGAGCCTTGTTGTTCAAACTCACCAAGTGCTGTAGGTAGGAAAAAGAATAAGAAAATTTGATACTAACTATTTGATAACAACTACCACTGAGTGAATGGGGCATAACAACTTAACTTTTTGTTTGTTATTCGGTCTATGTAGCATCAAATTTTGTTATTCTTTTTTATAGAGACATCATGCAGGTACCTGGAACAACAGGGTTTCATTGGTCAAGATGGGTTCTCATATTTCTTGACAAATGCCACATGGTTAATGGAATTTCTGTTGCGGCATGCACCCTCACTAACCCTCACGGACACACACACACACACAAACACACACACACACACACACACACACACTAACCCTCACGGACTATAGCAACCGGCAGGACAATCCAGTGTCCAATTTAACTCCAGTAGCCTTGTTGTTCAAACTCAACAAGTGCTGTAGGTACGGCACACAGACATAGAGACACATTTGATACTACACTATTTGCACACAGACACTACACACTGAGTGACATAGGGCATACACACACTTACACATTGCAGGTTTCGATTGCACTAGGATCAGCCTCAGCATTAGTAATTAGTATTGTTATACGTCTCCATGTAGCCATGCAAATACTTATCTTAGGTTCTCCACTCATAGAGACCTCATGCAGGTACTCTGGAAGCAACAGGAGCTACTAGATTGATGTCACACTGGATTTATCATACCTGTTACGTCAGTCGTAATAATACCTGTCAATTCAGTGACACAGATGCGCGTTTCTCCATTTATCTCCTTCTTTGACTAAACTGCACTTAGTTAATGGAATTTACTGTATGCGGCATGTACCAGCTCACTAACCCTCAAAGACTAAAGGTCTGAAACCAGAGCCAGGACATAGCAACTACTATCCATTATAACTTCAGCATCTTTGCAGTTGTGCCAAAGTGCAGACACCCACGCCATAGGAGGTTATGTTTTGCTCGGTCAGCGTGTGTCTGTCTGTGTGTGTGTATGAGTCGTGTGTGTGTGTCTGTCTGTGAGCAACATAACTCGAAAAGTACTGCACGGATTTAGATCAAATTTTCGGACAACGTGTGTATTGGGATATAAGATCTGATTCCATTTTGGTGGTGATCAGTTGATCCAGAACATTCTTGACGGAGGTCTGCGCTCTCTGAGTGCTTTTCTAGTTTTGTTTTGTTTTGTTTTGCAAGCTCTTGGTTTTTAGATGGCACTCCAGCTAGCCAACTAAGCCAAGTTTTATAACAACAGATAAAGCCAGTGGTGCCAATGGATGCCTCTG
>JAODXP020000024.1:29219041-29357124 GCA_027497455.2 Sardinella longiceps | reverse complement strand
TAGAGACATCATGCAGGTACCTGGAACAACAGGGTTTCATTGGTCAAGATGGGTTCTCATATTTCTTGACAAATGCCACATGGTTAATGGAATTTCTGTTGCGGCATGCACCCTCACTAACCCTCACGGACACACACACACACACACAAACACACACACACACACACACTAACCCTCACGGACTATAGCAACCAGCCAGGACAAGCCTCTATCCATTTTAACTTCAGTATCTTTACAGTTATGCCAAAGTACAGCCCCCCCACACACACAGAGACACACATGCACACACACGCACACACACACACACACACACACACACACACACACACACACACACATTGCAGGATTCCATTGTACCAGGATCAGCCTCAGGATTCTATTGTACCAGGGATGGTCCTTCCCTCTATGGGGCCGTGGGCAAACACCTTATCTAGGCCCCCCACCCACGCTAGCCTCATCATAATCAGAAAAAAAAATAGAAGTTATAGCCCATGTCAAAATGCTTTCATAATACCTGTCACGTCAGTCATAATAATACCTGTCAATTCAGTGACACAGCTGCTCATTTCTCCATTTTTCTCCTTCTTTGCTAAACTCACTTAGTTGCTCTATTTATTATATGCCTGTCCAGCTGCTATCGTAAAGGAAAAGGTCTGAAACCAAGCAGCACATAAATTAAAATAATTATTAACTATTCTATTCAAAAAATTATAGGTGTATCATAATGTGTGGTGATTTGTTACCTCCGCCAAGGAGTTTATGTTTTGCTCGGCGTGTGTCTGTGTGTGTGTGTGTGTGTGATGTCTGTGTGTGTGTCTGTCTGTGAGCAACATAACTCGAAAAGTACTGCACGGATTTAGATCAAATTTTCGGACAACGTGTGTATTGGGATATAAGATCTGATTCCATTTTGGTGGTGATCAGTTGATCCAGTGACCACATTGTCTTGACGGAGGACTGCGCTCTCTGAGTGCTTTTCTAGTTTTGTTTTGTTTTGTTTTGCAAGCTCTTGGTTTTTAGATGGCACTCCAGCTAGCCAACTAAGCCAAGTTTTATAACAACACATAAAGCCAGTGGTGCCAATGGTTGCCTCTGGTTGTATAGTTTGATTTAATACCAAATTCCTCCATTGAAAGAGAAGATATACCCAAACCATAGCTTCTGAAAGACAATGAAGCTGATGGTAATTATTTTAGGGTTACCAAAAAGTAAACAAAGACCCAATCAGACGACAGTTTAGAAAAAAATCCGGAACAGAGTTTACTCACAAAAAGAAAAACAAAAATGCAAAGCACCAAGGGAGAGTCAGCATGCTACACGCAAAAATCCATCAGACCGCCTGACTATAAGTACAGTTCCAGGTTGACGGAAGATGGCGTTGGACATCCCAGTTGACATGGACCACACAGAGTCAGACCATAGTGCCAGCGTGGAAACCTAGAGCAGATAGCCAGTGGCGTAGGGGAGAAACATAGACAGTAATAGCACAAAAGCTATTGCAAGAACATATTTCACCTTATCTATTAGGATGATGGGAACGGCAAGAACAGAATGACATACAAATATATCACAGTCACAGTCAGGGAAAGTCAGTCGAGTCAGGCCTAATTCAAACATAAAAACATGAAAAGTATATGGTTATGCAAATAGGCCTATTACATTCGGATCCCAATTCCTTCTAAGCCTAACCACATAACCCGTGAGGGTTTTTGTGCCACACAAAAACAACAAATTGGCTTGCCCATGATTCCCCCACCACTCTGGTCTTTTATATCACTTATGATAAATACAGACTGTACTGCACTGCAAACCCTTGAGTCACGGATCTGCCTGAGATTTCTTCCTAACTACGGTATGCTCCTGTTACTCTTGAGTGAGTCTGTAAACTTTGTGCGGCAAGACCATTGTAATGTAACTGGCGCTGTACAAATATAATTGAATTGAATAATTGAAATGGAAAGGCTGGGTGATAAAATCTTAAAACTGTTGATGTGTCAGAAGACCTGTGTATGCGCATCTTGAAAAAAGAATTTACTTGGTCTCTAAAAACTTCTAACTTGGAGCAACTGTAAGAGTTCAGCTAGCCTGTGAAGGACAAATCCAAGGTGCTACTGTACGCCTACTCAGCCATCAGCACTCCGGCCACTCCGCCACCCCCAGAGCCCCTGCCATGTTGATGGCCATTCAGAGATCAAGCAGAGATACAGGGAGATAAGACACAGCAGGGCTGTTCAATCCAAGCAGATTGCTTATTGCTTAAAGCACCCTGCTTTTTTAGGAATGTCACTTTTACTTCAATTCAAGTATTAAAACACTTGTGATTTTGTGTATGCAGAATATGGCCTGTTTCTGATGATACAGTGTTATACCCTCTATGCTATGCCTCTAAAAGGGAGAAGATTCCTCTAAATAGGATATTGGATTTCTTTAGTGAGTGAGTTTTTTTATTTTCTCTTCATATAGCAGGCAGCGCAGTGCTGCTCTTCAAATCAGATCACAAGATTGCAGTTGCCTCAGGAGTTGCACTTGTGTTCGCTATGATCCTCAAATGTAGGCTGTATGGCTTGTGTTGCTAGTTCTTGGAGCTCTCTTGTTTGTTGTGTTTGACGATTGCGCAGCTGTTTTTCTATTTTAATGAATGCAATTGATATCCTTGGCACTGGATGAAAGTCATTTCCTGTATGGATGGCACAGCACTCCAATTCATAGATGACATGTTTTCTTATCAACACATGGTGGGGCGGCAGAATGTGAAAAGTGTACATGCTAATAAGGTGGCTTGAAAACACTTTTGCCAAATCAATTGAATTGGTTGTCACAGTTTGAATGCACTCCCCCCCCCCACACACACACACACATAAACGACAGAGTAAAGTTGACAGAGTAAAACATATGTTGTGTTTGTTATGTCTTTTCTGACAACCCCATTGGATGTGTGTATTACCACTTGCAGTCCATTACAGCCTTATATTATCATAATCCATTATCACCAGATCAGTGAACAAGTTCATCAATCCAGATAAATGTCACAGAGTAACAGCTCAGTCTATAAAAGCTGTCACGCCGATTGCCTGTGTGAGTTATGCAATTATTCCCACTGTGTCGCCTGCCACTGTTGGGAACTGTTTGAAATAGCTGGGATCCCGCCGGCCTAAGGGCTTGTTTCAAATTTTTCAGTTTTTTTTCTCTCCGCTCAAATGTGTTGCCAGCACAAATAATTTGCTATGCCATGGTTTAAGGGATTTGAGAAAGTGAGCATGTGTGCCTCTATTTGCTATGTACCAAAGGCCCTGAAATGTAGATACTAGCTCCACACTCAAGAAATGACAGTGGATTACTTCACAACAGCATGCATTTATTCCCTTAAAAAACAGCAATCCAAAGGAAGCGATTGGAGCAAACAAGAGAGCACTAAGACTATGCTACAGTACTGTATATCTGTGTCAGTGTTGTACTACTTAATACTGTATTGTATAACATGCATTCAGCAGCAGTGTAATAAACCCTGAGTGAACTACGACCAACTTCCCTGGAGGCCTTGCCTGGCTTTGGCCATCCCCTTGGTCTACGCTTTAGCTTCGTACAAGGGTCTGGCATTTCGGAAGATCTGATATCACCAAGTAATTAAGAGTCCAGGATCAATGTCAAAATTGTTGCCCTGGATCAATTGGTTAGGTTAGGTTAGGGTTAGGCTTAGGCTTAGGGTAAGGGTTAGAGTACATTGACCCAGGACAAACAACTTAAACATTGATCCTGGACTCTTAATTACTTGGTGATATCAGATCTTGCCTGGCATTTCACCATTGACAAACGATTGCAAGCTGGAGGTGTGAACTAACGATATGCACCAGCTTGGTCGTGAAGTAAGCTTCGCTAGCAGAAACCCAACGTTATGTCTCACAACTCCCGATGATTGCTTTTTAGCGCGGTATGGAATTGATCTCTGCGTAGGATGCCAATGGCCGCAATGCCAGACGGAGTCGTGGAGGGAAATGATTATTGAGCGGAGCTACGTAGGAAGGCACAGCCAGGCTACTGGGGTCCTAGCCTGACATAATAAGTCCGACCATAATACTGCTGTTCATCCGTATTCATGGTCTGGAGGTTCTTTAACCTGACGTGATTAAAGGGCGGGGGGGAGGGCATTCAGTTCTGGTTTGGACAGCTTGTCTAATCAGCTTCGCTTATTGGCCGGTAGTCTCTCTACCGATATAAACCCGCCCCAGAAGACCGCCCCCAGACCTAGGGTACGGATGAACATTCGTATTATGGGCTATGCTACTGGGGTCCTATACCAGGCCTGACTTTCCTCCTTCCTGCAACTAACCCTCCAATGATGACACTTCAAACTGAACTCTACCTAATGCCACCCCTACTATTGACTCTTTCATTCTGGTTGGCAGCTACTGCACTAGTGTCCAACCAGAACTTTGTCCAACAACAAACTTTGCTTTGACTAATTTAATGTTGAGAGAAAATATTCCGTAATCATGCTCAACTATGATATATGTATAGTCAAGATGAACAATTTGTGGTCTATCACTAAACTACTGATTGTACAGCATTTTGAAAACCTCAAGTAAAGTGTTACCAAACGCTGTCTATTTGTTATAATTATTAGCTCGATAGCTACTTTGCTACATTGTTTATTCCACTGCTGTACTCAAAAACATCTCAAACAACAGGCAAGGTTGTTGAAGATCATGAAGAATGTGGGAATGCAGTCATGTCATCACAGATTATCCTTTAGAGATTGGACAGCTTGCAGTTTAATACACCACTGAAACTTCTATGAATTCTCCCAACCTGAGGATGGGGTCTTGTGGGATCCAATTAACTGCTGGCCAGTGACAATTTTTTTTCTACACTAATTTTTCAAAGCATTTCATGTGGCGTTATATCACTGCGGTATTCCAAGTCAAAAGAAAAAAAAAGAAAAGTGGAACATTGAGGAGAATATAAGTGTTCGACGAGTCTACCTCTCATCCTCCACAAAAACGCAGACACACACACACACACACACACACACACTTGCCTTACCTCTCTCTCTCTCTCTCTCTCTCTCTCTCTCTCTCTCTCTGTCTCTCACTAGCACACACATACACACACGCACAGCACGCACCAGCCTCCCACATTCCAGATGGAGGCACAGAAGATCAAGAGCAAGGGCAGGTTTGTCATAAAATATAAATAAACTGTAGAAAAAATGAAATATTTCGACTTACATAAACATTTGAATTTTCATATCAGCATCTGACGAGTTACAGTTCACTGATTGTATTTTTCCTTCCTTAATGCGACTCATGTGTGGAGGCCCACTCTGCCTCTTACAGTAAGATCATTTGGTTACACTTTATTTGAAGGTACCGTCATAAGACTGACATGCCACTGTCATTAACTATGACATGAAGTTGTCATGAATCTGTCATAAACAGCTGTCATGACTTCTGTCATTAAGTGTCACCCGGTATTTGTCATATAGGGTTAGGGTATGTCAGAAGTCATGACAGGTTTGTAAAGTTTATGGCAGATTCATGGCAACGTCATGTCATAGTTAATGACAGTGTCATGTCAGTCTTATGACGGTACCTTCAAATAAAGTGTAACAGATAATTAGACCTTTCAATGACCAGTGACCAATAGACACAACTGGCCCTGGCCCAGTCCCTTAGGTCCATCCAAGCTTTACAAGTCAAACGAATGTCTGATTGCACATTATGAATTTTCATTTGGCTTCTCCTATCATTTGTATGTATGTCAGAGCTAGATTGAACAACATCTTCATGAAAAAGTAATTACACTGTGTCACCTATGGCCATATACATGAGTGTAATGTTTGTAATCGAGAATAACATTAACTGTCAATTCTGATTAAGCAGGCTATATTTTTGCTTTTGCCAAAACTGTGTCATGACAATGCACAGCGCACCCAGCGCAGTGACTATGAGACGCAAAGTGTTCTGTCCATTATGATATTAGGTCAGGTAGCGTATAAGGAAATAGCCTACCGTACTGACAATTTACAATCTGCTTCGTCTGTCATTTTATTTGTGAAGATTAATGCTCGGCTGCATATGCCTGGAAAAGCAAGCTGACAGTAGCCCATGTAAAACCTAAAGGAGACTGCGCGAACAGGTAGGCTACTCCCCCCCCCAGCTGTTTAGATGCGCGTCGGAGTCCTGTGACTGACGGCAGCATCACAGTTCAGTTTCTGAACTTCAAGTGCTTTTCTCGATCAGTTCACATCCATAAAAAAAACAAACTCACTCACCAGAAATTCTTGGGACACATCCAGCATACTCCACGAATTAATATTAGTAAACAGTTTTGCCGACTCACTGAAGTGAATGCATAGAGCTAGCAAGGACGTTTTGTTTGAATGAAAATACTATGCGCAGCGCACAAATTAGCCTATTATTTACTTGAGTTGTTAGTTAACATAATTTGTTTAACCCTTGGTCTTGACCATAAATTCATTCTGATGGGATGGCAACGAGTGACAGGCAGCTGAGTTGTGTTGATGATCTGAGTCTGAAATAATGGAGGTTGCCTTTTGCCATTTAACCTGTCGGTCCGTATTGATTTTTTTCATGGGTGTAATCCCCCGAACTTGTTTTCCTAGTAGTCTCACTTTAAAAGTTGCGGTTATTACAGAATTGTTCGTGTATCTAGTCTAAGATGTAGGCAGGCCTAATTTGAAGATGTTGCAACACCTCTCACTCTTTTTCTGTTAGTAGACCTAGCTCAAATATTTTTGTGCTGTAAACAGCAATTGAATAAATGTAATGTTATTTGTCGGCACTCCTCAGCACCCCCAAGTCAAATGTGCAGCAAAGTTAATGAGCTTATGAGCTCCCCTTAACGGTAATAAGGCATTGACAGAGAGCAAGTGTGTGTGTGTGTGTGTGTGTGTGTGTGTGTGTGTGTGTGTGTGTGTGTGTGCCTAAATTTGTCACGCCTCACGTTACGTAAATGCTCTGGTAGACCCCCCCCCCCCCCCACACACACACACACACATACACACACCCCTCTCTCTTCCACCCCCAGCTCTGGCAGGTGGCACCTAATCAGGCCGCAGCTGAGCTCACTCGTTATCCTGGCCCAGGGTGAGAGAGAAAGAGGGTAAACATCATCAGGGGAATTACAGTACCTCCCAGGTCATCAGGGGAATTACCTCCCAGGTAAGGGAGAAGGTGGTCATTGGGAGGTTAGGGAGGTAGCAGAGGGGAGGGGTGATAGGTTGGGGGTTGGGTTGGGTTGGGTTGGGGTTGAGTGTAGCAGAAAATGCTGTGAATGTTTCACAGTGATAGTTTTTGAATTTAAATAAAAGCTAAAACTTTTCTCATTAAACATTAAATGAAAGTTATTTTACAAACTGCCTCGGCAGTGCAATAGGAATGCACTACAACTATAAGAACAAACAAGATCAAAACATCAATTCAAAAGGCAGCAGTTTTTTGGCCAAGGGAACTTTATCAGGAGGCATCATATCTTGGATCCATAAAATAATGACTTTGAAAATAAAAAAGTCTGTCAAAATTTGCCTGACTCCATGGGCGTTCAATACAGGTGTTCAAATTGACCTTATTTTAATGAACAACATTTATTACATTATACAATACAGGGGTAGGGAGAGATTAGGAAACAACTAATTAAAACAACTAATAAAAAATGTGTTCCACCAAGTTCTCTTGTAATTAGGTGCAAGTTTTGGCTTGATTTGTTGACATCTATTCTCTAGTCACCACATTGGAAACAGGGCAGGCTGCCACTGGGCAAGTACTGACTACAGCAAATAATTACCTGTGACAGAAATGTCAGGCACTTATACCAACACTCAGCATAAATTGTGAGAACTGGCATTAAAAGTTAGAGGATCATCATCTTGTTTGCGACTTGTTTGCAGTCAAGCTATACTTCTGGATGATGTGGCAACTCTTGGTAAGCTGATTCTTTACAGACCATACTTTCAAACACAATATGAGATTTTATTTATTTATTTTATTTATTAAATAAACTAATTAGATTAATCAAGTCTAATTGTTTAGAAACTAATTAAGTTCTTTGAAAGAAAGTGTATTCCAACTACTCAAATCAGCTTGTTTAGAAAGTCCAAGCTTCTACGGAATGTGCATTATAGAGACAGGAATCGATAAGTTAGGCTACTGGTACATGATGATATCATTTATGAGCAGAGAGAGAGACAGAATGAGTGAGAGAGACAGACAGCATAGAAGCTTATGCACTCTATGTTATGTGAAATAAGGTGCTATAATCCTCACAGAAACAGCTCAATGGTGTTTTTTTGCCCCCAACGACACCTTCTAGGCAGCACAGCCTAAAAGGCAGTACCTTTACCCTATTCCTAACCCTAACCACCTCAGCCCTCATCCTAACCCTAAACTGAGTGGAGTAGTGCCTTGAAGGCAGTGGTGTAAGGGCTTGAGGGCAAAAAATACCAAAGACCACAGAAACATAGAGATTTGCAATCCCAGTGCAGGCCATAGTCTAGACCTCAAATATACACATGTATTATAATCCCTTGTGAAAGTGTTTACATTTAAAATGTGTGAATACTAAATAGTGGGTTCATAGAAAGTGTTACCGTACTCTCTTTAACCCAATTCACATCCACAGACATGAAGATCTAAAGATGATTTCTTAACTGTAGATGTAGAACTGTAAAATGAATAAAGTGGAATATGTGGCTTTCGTTGTGTTAGTATTTACTCTCTGGATTGTGTTCTGATTTCCTCTCAGAGCAGGACAAGGACCAAAAAAGCTGAGAAAAAAAAGACTACAGGTAAAAAAGATTCCTCTTAACAATGGCGTTCTGCTGAGGTGCACATGCTGTACATACTATGTCCTGGCTGCAGAGGAGAGATATATAAATGTGTCTAGCCAATTATACTCAAAACTATCCAGTTGTGCACCAAGTGGTAAATAACACAGCACACTACAGTACTCAACTTTCTTAACAACATCCAGTAGTTGTAGACCCACCTGACTCCTCCATCTAGGTCATTCAGTAAACAAACACTGATGGCTCTGATTTACATAACCTACAGAATCATCTGGATCCGTCTAAAGTTGTAATTGTGACAAAGAATGCAGTATATTAAATATTAAATACTCAGCAATCTACTTACTGCCTCTGCCAGAAATAAAGATGAAAGTTAGTAAATTACATGCAGACATTTCTTTCACATTCACTTTGAACAGCAGCTCCACAGTCATCATTAGACGGAGTTTGGCATCAAATATTTGATGTCAAGGTGCTTCAGAGAACACAGGTGAGTTGTTAATGTATGAGGCTGACATTTATTTATGGCAAACTTCAATATAGTGATACATATGCTCAGGAGAAAGGCGCATACAGAAGATGAGACAGAGTGAGATGCTGGATAATACTGTGATACTGCCATAGAATAAAGGGCCCGGGGTTCTGTTTATATTAACAGTAGTATCCTGATATACAGTATATTGCACACATAGTAAAAGTAAAAGATGGGAAAGCATTAGGTTAAAGCAGAGCTCATAGTAGATTATACAAATTACAAATACTCATATGACCTTACCATATTAACCTGCCATCTGGCAGTTGCAATAAGATGTCGTAAAATGTTCCAGTGCTCCAATTTTGGATTTACTGTACGCAATGTTCTGTATTATGTGTAGGGGAATCTCCATGCTCTTTCATCTGCTTTTTCAGCGATACCTCAGTGCAAAGACATTCATCACTGGGGGAGGCCACGAGAGGTTGGCTAGCTTCCCCCCTTCCTTTAAACAGGGAAATAATACAGAGAATATGGAGGCTGTAGTGTGTAGGAGCTCCGTGGTATGTGCCACAGACCTTGGCTAATGATGCTCTCACTGCGGCGCTGAGAGTTGACAAATGGCTCCCCGAGCGCACGGCTGGGAATTCCTCCGATGTGATGTGGGCAGGAGAGCAAGAGTAGGAGCTGTGGCATCGGACTGCACTCAGCAGCAGCTATAGTGCAGCCTTGTAGAGAACAGACTCGTGTGTGTGTGTCTGTGTGTGTGTGAGTGTGTGTGTGAGAGGTCTGTGTCAGTTACAGTGAATAAGTCATGATTCATTGCTTGCCATTCGTTCACTTTTTTCCTTTTTTTTCTTTTTTAAATAAGTTAACTTACCACTGTTAGCAACAACCTTGGGAGGAGAGAGGGATTTCAGTTTCATGCGCTGCAGCGGCCGGGCATTCCAAAGACTTGCATGCCAGTGTTAATGTGCCCAAACACAAACCCCCTGGCCTGCACACATTCACTGGGAGAGAATGTGACAGAGAGCAGTGGAGGAGATAAAGACAGACAACGTGCAAAAAAGAAGGGAGGAGCAGAGGAGGAGAAGAGAGAGGAGAAGAGGATGAATGAGACTGAAGGGGAGGAAAAGCAAGAGCAGAGAATAGGGAGGGATGGATGGAAGGATGGAAGGAGAAGGAGTGGGGGGGTGGTGGTGGTGGGGGGGGGGGTTACAAGCACAGCTTATAAAATTTTACAGCTTATTATTAAAATTAAGCAGCTGCTGATTAGGGTTGGACGAGGGCCTGATTTCGTGTTGCCTGGGTACGTGTGACCGAACATTCAAATTTCAATTTACATCGCATTAGAGGGCCTGGGAAACACGCAAGAGACACATCAACTTGGGAGACACAGCACAGTCTCACAAAGATGCAGACGATGACAGATTAATTTCACGACTTAAAGAGCAGCTCGGTTTCCCTGTGACGGAGGATGAGAGGGGGAGGTTGAGGAAATGATGTAGGAGAGTTTTACTGCCTCCACTGATGCCCAGGGCAAAACGGAGGTCTGTGGCACGGTGTCACTTTGTGCCGTGGCGATTTCACACCAATGTGGTTGACAAGTTGAAGACTGTGAAAACTCAAGACGAAATCTATCCCTTATCAAGCCAGTGTATAGGACAGAGATGGCTACACAAAACAATTATTTTCCTTTTCTTCTGATTTTCATACCGTCACATTGCCAGCATTGTGTGACATAGTCATAATTATGGCAGCATATTTCCTTTTGAGACAACTGACAGTAGTGTCCCAGTAGGGATTCTGACTTCATACACGTTGTGTCAATTAATTTGAAGAGGTCGACCCTGCTTGTCTTCTCCTGTGAAAAATGTGACCTACAGAAATATGGGTTTCCCTTGAACAAGAAACACAGTCTACTAATGTTTTTATATTCATTTTTTTTTTAATTTACCACAGCCTGACTAGTGAGTCTTTAAATGAATGGTCACAAAGAGCTTGCTGTGTTTTGAGGCAAACCGGATACTTTTTAAAATCCCAATTAGGACACAATCTAATTGCACACAACCCATCTGTAATTAGAAGACAATGTAAATCATATACTGAGGTCAGCATTTACATTCTATTTAAGACCATATAGCCTACTGCAGGTTGTGCTGTCCAGTAGTGTGTTGATCATACTCCATGCTCGGCAGAAAATAAGTGTTCCAGATTAAAGGTAAGCATGTTTTTCCCAGAAATTATTATCTGGAAAAAGAACAATCTTGAGGATCCTCTGTCTGCTCTTCCTTTGAACAATGAGCAGTCCAGGAAATTTAAAATGGGCTGATAAGACTGAGACCTTAGAGAGAAATTGCTTTGTTATTGGGGACTCTGTGTGGGAAAGGAAAGAATGCAGAGACAGGACTTTTTACACTGATAAATAAACTGTACAATGGAGAGAAAATACTGAAATACTGGTTATAGCCTATTTCCAACTAAATTAAACAGAAAAAAATAGAGAAAAGGGTTATTTCCAAATATTATGCGGATGAACCATCATTTAAAATGCTGACGATGGTGTACACGTACTGTATGTGAGTCACACACAGTAGCCTATGAGGGCTGGCTGGCTCTTGTTTCTTCTGTATAATATGATTTAAAGAAGAGACATGAAGCAAAACACAGCTGCATATAGCTTCAGAAGGACAGGACAGCAAAAAAAAAAAAAGACAGGGGGAGTGGAGTGTGGTGAGGGGAGCATAAAGCAGGGGAACTTCTCCCAGTGGCTTGAGGGCGCTAAACTGAGACACGTCTGAATCACCACAGGTCCTTACAGAAAAAAAGAATAAAGACCAGCCTAAGCTGTAGAGTAGCTTGCTTAAACTGGTGTCACAAACTAGATTGCCATCTTAAGGTGTGTTTTCATGGTTTAGCTGGTTTGACCTGCATAGGATGCCCATGTTTGGCCAGCTTATGATGCCAGCTGATTTTACTAGTCATACAACAGGCATTTCCATAGTGGCATAAGCAGCCTATATAGGCCTACAGTGTGTCCAGGTATGACAGACTTAGCAAGGTGTGTTTTTGCATGATCTTTTATAGCTTTGACTCATTTGACAATCTTAAAACCAGCTATCAGCATATTATGGCTTTTACAGTAGCCATGTTTTTTACTGCGTCATCAGCAACCAAACCCTCCTCCAATAAACAAATGAATAAATCTTGCCTGAATTAAATACATTGTTTAATTATTCACTTTAGACCAAAGAGGATTCCAAACACAATACACATAAATAGGAGTATAGACAACTGAACACTCATATTAATATGTTTAGTCAGCTGAAACAGTGTCCAGACTCTGGATGCTGGACAAAGGTACTGTAGGTTGCCGTGTCCATGTGCTGTAAATTCAGTCATTAGATTTCCCCTCCACTTCTCCAAAGGAAAGATGCACTTCATCATGCTTAGTGTTTCATTAGAGCCTCGTGTGATAGAACGGTTGTTAAGGCTGACCTTGTCTGTCCCTGAAGAATCTGGGTTCCCATGACACCAGTATGAGTAATGGTAATTGTAATGGGGAAGACCTTACAGTATGATACTGTATTACATTCAGTACGCTGTATTACATTCACACCAGGAATCCCCAAGGATTATTTGTGGAGTTATGTGAAAACAGCTTGGATTATTAATTAATAACACATAAAATTGATAAATTTTGTGAAAACAGCTTGGATTACTAATTAATAAACATAAAATTGATAAATTTCACATATAACACCAGGTAAGAACATTCACCAGCAGAGACATGGATATGATTTCTAACGACTTCTTGAGTTTGAGAAGACCTAAATGGATACTTGGCCATCATTCAGTCAGTAGTCTCAGAATAATCAAGAGAGTCAAGAGAGAGTCCTCCTAAAAGTCAGCTTAAGCATTTTAACTATACTGCTAAAACAAATGAAACGGGGCCTTCTGCAAAAGGGAAAACTATAAACTCCTCTCCTACTTACAAGAAACATGTTATACCATACTATCAACTACCAGCCATTAACCTGTGGATGAAATCGCAAAAGGGGCAAAGGTCAAATACTGTAGGTAGGCAGTCCGGAACAAGTGAATGTATACAGTACACAGAGGTTTTAGAGGTCATTTTACTCAGAGAGGTTATGTGAGAGAGCATTGGCAGAAAGATTTTCTGATTTTGTAAAAAAAAAAAAAATCTCTTTTGAAAGCCTTAAGGGCACAAAAATAACATCATGCGGACTATGGACTCTGAGATCTGACCTTTTGCATTATACACTTTCATTAATTAAAAAAAAACCTATGCAAATGGAACCACAGTTCTGCTGTAATGATTTTAGTGCTTGGAATTCAGCCCGTTACCTTTATAGTTAGCCTAATTTAGTTTCATTGAGCATGATACTTAATTAGGGGAACTACAGCTTCAACAAATTCTTGGAAGATTCTAATTATGTTTGCAAAGATTTCTGTGTATGTGTAAGCGCAGCTTCAACAAGAATTCATCCCGTTGGTGTTTGGCTTGAAAATAAATGACCCTACTTTTCTTGTATGGAAAGACTATGTGTGACTATTATTAATTAAGACCAGTCTTGTTTTTTCTACCATAAAGCAACATTGTGACCAGATGGCTGTGCCCTATCTAGTATTTTTGTGTGTTATTTCAACTTATGTGAAGGTTACTCAACAACCTGGAGACCTCTAATATTGAAAAATATGTCTTTCATCCTTGCATTCAGTAGGGCTTAGTCTAAAGCCTGGAAACTTGGAACATACATATGCTGAACCCTTTCATGTCAGTTTTTTGGGGTGTCAGCATACAGCCATCACTAAAATCTGACATCTACAGCCAAAGGTCCCAAATGTTTTTGATTTGACAGGCTAGGTAAGATCAGAGTCTTGTGGTCGTAGTTTCTAGGCCACATTATGAGGTTTATGCATAATATATACTCTTTATCTTTAGATTATATGCCCCAGCATATAATCTAATTATGAGGTTTATGCATAATATATACTGTTTATCTTGAGATTATATGCCCCAGCCTTACAAACAAAGCACAGTCTGTGAACACTGCATTGTCTTGATTGCACATGGCACTGACTCCGAGAAACAAGACCAAACCTGAGAAACTGTCCTGTTCCATCTGAACTCTGGTGTGTGCGATGCTGGATGCTCACTGGCCTCATTACCGCTCACACTACTGGGCACTGCACTGCACTAACTGGATTCGACCACCTTGACCCACTTACAGAGGCCTGGGATAGGAGGATAGTAACTGTCATGCTGCGATGTGACCAGGTGATGGGAATGGGGGTCAACACGGGTAGGTCAGGAGCCATGGAGCTCATCACTTCCATTTCCGTCATCTTTTTTTTTTCAGATATTTTTTGGGGCTTTTTGCCTTTAATCAGATAGGACAGTATAGACACAGAGAGGAAACAAGTGGGAGAGAGAGATGGGACGGAATCGCACCCAGGTCTCCGGAGTAATGGTCTGACGCTCTAGCCCATTTCGGTCATCTTTTCACTGGTCATATGAAACTTACAAGTCCTCTACAGTCCTGTGTCAATGCTTATGACAACCAGATGCCTCTCTGCCTGCCCTCCTTATTTACTTTGCCACAGTTCTTATCCTAGGAGCTTTATGGCCAGATGGTGTCAACGCTGCTCCTATGTTCCTTGCCCTATATCCAGCTGTTCATGTATCCCTTCTGGCAGCCAAGGTCTTGTGTTCATTCAAGGCTAGATAGGATAGTGTCATTTCAATTAGGCCAGAAATTAATTGGGGTGATTTTTCCAGGTCATATTGTAAAAGTAAATCCTTTCCATATTTGGAGTTGTGTGATAATAATGATAATGATGACAGTTTTGCAATGGTGGTCAATATTATTCCTTAAGATGTACAGTAATTAAATTAAATTATAAAGACATTGTCATGTTATGAGGAATGGGGGATATGGACCGTCTTTTAGGCCCGGAGAAGTAGATGTTTGGTATGGTTGCAATACCATTACCGTTACTTTGAGGTTTTCCCGTTCAGAATAGGCCTTCAACAGTAGGTCTATTGATTCTAGCCTAATGGAATTATGTGTATTAACAGTGTGTACTAAATATGGCTATACAGTGATACGGGTTGGATTTTTACACACTTGAAAACACACATTTCTACACATTTCCCAAAAGTTGTTTACTGTTTACAGCCACTGGGAGTAAATTAAGGTTCTGTCTTTCTCAAGTGGCCAGATTCAAGGTTGCCTTCAGTTCACAATGCCCTCCTGCTACTGCAACTCTTAAATAAAGTGTCCTGTGCCGAATATATAGTGAGCCACAATATATAGCCTAGCCTGTCAAATCAATTTACCATTAACGTTGTCAGCTGAATTTGACAATAGCTCTTTTGGGTTTAATCCAAGCACCTTTCATGACAAAACCTGCTGATGAAGAAAAGTAAAAGTGATGAAAGGATGTGAGGGGGTCCTTCACTCATCTCACAAGGTTGGTGTTTTATTGTTCTCATTTAAAAAAAATTGTATACTGTTACACAAAATGGCACAAGATTTCTTTGTAGTGATAAAGTGAACTCCATTCACAGTTTTGCAGCTCATTAGGCTGTTGTGTAAAATCTCCAAGTCAAATCCCAGTGGGACCAGACTGGTCTCTTACTCTCCTGGCAGGATTCCCAGTATGGCTCCTCTCTTCCTGCACTGGCCAGCTGGCAGCACCAGTCCCTACTGGTCGAACCAGCAAATTTGCAAAGTGTATGAAATTATTAAAATATAATAAATAAATAATAATAATGAAACTCCCCCAATCAGCTGCAGTCTGTGGAACAGATGCACCCTTTATATAAAACTATACCGATATACAGTATCAAAGGCGTAAAATTAAGAGTTTTAAAGAATTCTGTGTGTGCGTAGTACTTACATAATGCTAAATGATGTATTTTGTTTATTGTTTTACTTTTTGGGATATAAGCAGAGTTTTTTATTTGTGCATTCAACATTGTTGTCAAGATTAATTTATCTGCAACAATCATTGTGCATGTGAAATATCAAAAATTAGGCCTATGGCATAAATAAATGAATAAAAAAGCACAATCAGAATAGTTCTATGACTATGACTTGGGCTTTAAAGATTGCAAGACATAGCCAATTTATGTGCAAAAACTCTAAGCTGAAGGCAGAAAACCTTGTAGCCCAAAAATAAGAAAAATGACATCACTGCTTTAGTATTATGTAATTATTAAGCATTCTACGAAACAGATACTGTAAAACCTTTAAATATATATACTGTATATATAAGCATGTTCAGAGCACTTGAGATTAAAACAGAAGCTGATGCTGAACTGTAATCCGTCAAACTGTAACAATTATGAATGAGGAATTTCCTGTACTGAAACATAAAATTAGCCAGATAAAACAAGAATACACGAAACGAATGCTATTTAAAAGTGAGTTATCTCAGTTGAGGCAGATTCATCCAAAATCAGAAAAGAGGATTACGAAATACACGTCTCTTTTTGTGACATTTTACATTTCACTGAATGCCATTTCAGGGACGCTAAAGAAGATTAGTAGTCACTCACTGAAACACACACACACACACACACACACACACACTCACAATGTAGGGATTATGTGTCAACATAGGATCATGTCTGAGGGAGAATTTGATATGACTTGCTGGAAATTGCACTAAAGTAAGAGGAAAGTGAAGGTTAGGTACGACACGACACGTCCATAGTAGTATAGAAGATGCTAACAGTCAGGGGTCCGAGGCCTATTCAGGCAGTTTGAGGCAGTCTGCTACACTTTGACATTTTTAATATCATGAAGGTACCTATGTCATGGTAATGCTAACTCGTCCACCAACAAAGGAGGTCATGGTGAAATATACTTCATATTTTGCTCTCTGTGTCTGTGTGTGTGTGTGTGTGTGTGTGTGTGTGTGTGTGTGTGTGTGTGTGTGTGTGTGTGTGTGTGTGTGTGTGTGTGTGTGTGTGTGTGTGTGTGTGTGTGTTATTTCATTTGTGACCATTGGGCTTTTACACATTTTTTAAAGTAAAACATAGCCCTCATGACTTTATTATTGTGGTCCCTATGGAATAGGATTCCCCTGCAGGATATGGGCCAGACGTTTCATTTTCAGTACATTGTGCTATTATTTTTGGGCAGTAGGCCTATGAGTATGAAATAAACTCACACTAGGTTCTGTACACCACTGACCATCAGAAACATGAGGCGGGTTTACATGGACACTTCTAATCTGATCAGAAAGATTCCATGTGCATTCTATAGAACAGTATCCAAACTGAAATGGAATATTGGGATAAATAATCAGATTAAAAGTGTCCATGTAAACGGGGCTCATAGCATCTCATAGTATCTCTTGGCACAGTGGAGTCCCACCAGGAGCACTGAACTGTCCAATCAGAAGAAGGCAGATAAATCAGGTGCAGGTTGTGCACTATAGGCCACTTTTAGGGGGAAAGGCAGTAGAGAAAACACTGCACATGCAGGTGGAAGAGGAAAATTGTCAGCGGGGTAAAGATGTGATAGCCTACTAATGGCATAAACTGTTAATGTTTTTTTCTGAAATCGTGTGAAATTATTACAACATGTTGTCTCGGTGTGCCTCGCCAGAAAGGTGTTTTTCAAACAAATCAATAGGACCTACGCACATCCCTACGCTATCAAACGAGTTGTTATCTCTCTGACAGCTTTTCACAAGAAGTCATGCATGAACACAGAAAACCTTATAGACTGAGAGAGGTATGCGGGTTTGCATTGTGAAACATGTGCAGTACCAGCTCAAAGAAAATGCCCTGAAATCAATAACAGCAGGAGCAAAAAGATCTGCTGAAATGAAAAATCCCATCAATAGTATGACCTATTCTCCTCTATCAGGCTTTCAAATCTGTATAGTTCACCAGAAAAGATTAACTGCGGTCTCTCCACCTAAAGTAGCAGATGATGTTTATAAGGGTTGCTTTCAAACAAAATACATTTCACTTCAGGTGTGTATGGTTTCTTTAAACTAAGTAAATAAATAATTTATACATGTTGAGTAGCTGCTTGGCACGCCCTGAAAGTGGAAAAAAAAGATAAGTCTACAAAATAATCAGGTTGGTAGAGATGAAATTGGAAAAGAAAATGCGCTGGTGTTGTAGAGTCTATGGGGTCATCCAATTCATATTTTGTGGATTGTTATGTATTTGCAATGTGTGAAAAAAAGATACACTGACTGACTGACCAAGAGGGGAAATCCTATTGCCCCTTGCGTGTATCGAGAGAATCTACTCATAATCGGTGGTGACTAAAACACTGAGAGAATGTAGCAAGAGAAAAATGTTATTAATAAAACATGAAACAAAACCTGCCTGTCGCACCACCATTAGATTCCCTTTCCTCCAGAGGCTCAACCCCCCCAGCCCCCACCCCCCAAGAATAGCTTGGCATTCTTCTCACATCACTAACCCAGAAAAGCACATTTACTGTGTGTATGTTGAGTAGCACTGAGTAAAAAACATATGGACATGCATCTTAATGTTCCTGCACTGATGAGATGACAGGAAGGCAGGGTTGAAAGGTGAAGTTCCCCACCAAGATGTGGTGCATATTATATTATATCCAATTTGCTCAGAGAGTGCATTCTGATGCATGGCAGAAAGTGCCAGTGCCACTGTGGGAAGCATTTGACATCTTCTTGGTGTACTGTATGTCTCTCTTTCAATTTATTGTGGCATAAATGAGAAAAAAAATCTGTCAACTCAAGAACGGAAGTAATTTCTCTGCCAATATACCTGCTGTCTCTGTGTGCCAAATAATGCCTGCGCTCGCCACCTTAGAATTCAGCTTTTAGTCTTTCATCATTGGACACCATATGCTGCTGTTTTCACTGTCTGTAGGTTTAGTGCTAAACCCTGTGTTGACTGACCTGAGGTCATTCGTCTGCTGTGTATCCTCTGACTGTGCAGTGCCGCATTTAACCTGCTGTACCTACATCCAATAATGATTTCATATTGATGTTTGGTGTAACACTTATGATTTTTGAAAATGATGTGCCCATGTCAATTAGGTTCATATACTTTTATGGTTTCAGTTATAACAGATAAACATAAATAGTGGTCAGCATTATTGTCATTCTATTACATTCATTCCCCCACCAACTGGGACTGATGCAACTTTTAATCAAAGTGCTGAGCCTATACTGACATTGCATCGTTAACTTCCAAGTGAGTCAGGAGGCAATTCCACAGCTATAACCCTTAACATCCCAAACTCATAATCCCTCAGGCTACAGAGGAATGAGACAAAGGAATTACATTTTATATCCTTTAATGAAACCACAAGACAAATACCTATGTTCTCCGGGGTTTTTTTTTTTTTACCACCACCTGAAAGTGCACTTCCATTGTTTGCAGAGTATGACCTTGCTTTCACCCTGCACCCAGTACCTCCATCCTCCACCACCCTCACCCAGACCCTCCAGCCTCGTGGCCCCTGAGAGGCTGCATGTGACGGAGAATGGATGGACATGAAAGGTGGCCCTGATCACCTGTGTGTACTCTGCCACCGCTGTCCTCCGAGGCTCCACACCAGGGCTGCAGCAAGACACACATTCTCTCTGTTCATCCACTGTGTCACTGCTGCTGGGGCTCTACACGGGCGAGGGACGCTTTGTTTGACAACAGGGGCCGGCAAGCACTGGTGTTTTTTTTTTTTTTTTGTCACACGCTTGTATTGTTTGCTCAAGCTCGGCAGGCCACCTGCAAAGTGCCAGTCACTCATCAGAAGAGAATAATGCTGAGGGGAAAAAAATAGAATGCAAAAATAGAACACTGAAAAAACCCAAACCAGAGCAGAGAGGAAACAATCTGTAATGTTGATATAAAAAAAAAGAATAAAGCACAAAAATAGGATATTAAAAAATGAAATTGAAGCAGCAAAAATATTTACCATTTGTTGAGGTTTTATCTTTTAAGGAACTGGCATGGGGTGGCATAATTTTCCAGCTTTCTCATTGAGATTTGTGATAAATGTGACAATTATGTCTCATTTCCTAACACTTGGGAATAAAGTTGCTGCATTAAGTTATTCCTGGAAACAATGGACATCTGAGCTCTCCCAGATTTAGATTCTGATAAACTAGCCTGTGCACAATGAGCTCCAGGGATGGGTCTACACATTTAGGCAGCTGCAGCTGTGATCTTGACAGCTTTAGTTTCCATTATTCAATTATATCAAGAGTGCAGTGACTAGCAACTGGACTAGAAAATTATGACATCTTTACTTCATTATTCCACCAAAATTTCACTTCCTACCTTGCAAGCCCAGTATGTCAGTAAGTATTATCTTTTCTAATGATTTCTGGATGGTAATCGATCTTTACACCCGAGAAGCTGAGCCACTGGGTCACATCAAGTTAGGAAAGGTCACAAACCCTGTCAGTGAGTTCATTGTCACTTGCCGATGATTCTGTTTGAAAAAAAAAAGAGAGAAAAAAAGTTAAAAGCAGTGAGGTGTTTTTGATTTCCCTACTGAGAAACTCCCTCAGTCTCACAGTGTTCCCCGCCCCCCCCCCCCCCCCCTCTCTCTCTCTCTCTTGATATATTATTCACTGGCATGTTTCTGAAGTCTCATCCTCAGCAGTGGCGTTTGCAAAAAGTAATCTTGACTGCTCATCCTTCTGTCTGTCTGTCTGTCTGTCTAATGGGGAGACAGTCCTTCCACCACCGTCTTCCACCACTAAGTCCCTGCACCACACTGTTCAGCGGAGAGGAAGATTGGAGCCTGAGGAGGAGTCTACATGTGAAACAGATAGCATGTAGTGAAGGCATATAGAGCTGGGGTATGTATGTATGTACAAGGATGAGTCAGAATGTCCTCGATTGAATGGTAAGCAAGTGCCCCTCCGAGCGCATTTCATAGGCTGTCTGTAGGGTAGCTTATTCATGTGATGTAACACATGCTGCATAATGTGTGAAATGGAGTGAGTCATCATGTTATTTTCTTCAGTGAAACATTTGACTGGCTAAATGTCCCTGTTGGAGAAGATGATGAACTGTGTCTTTATTGTGAATCATCTCCAAGACAGCTAATCATCGTCAAGTTATTTCAAAATGGCTATTTAAGTTTTCTTTTACACATTGTTCAGCTCACATTTTTAGTTATTCATTGGCATCCAGGGCCGTACTGGGACCAAAAAATGGCCCGGGCATTTTTGTTCATGGTGGCCCACCATGATTTTATTCAATAATAACTTCATGGTAAGCTAAAATAACACTGCAAGTGCATGAACATTAGAGATTTAAAGTAATTGGACTAGCCTAATATCCTTTCTGGTAATTATGAGTAGAATATGACAGCCCCGGCCCAAAAATGGCCGTCGGCCCACCGGGCATTGCCCTGGCCAGTCCATGCCAGTTGGCATCACATCTTATTTGAGGTAAACTGTTACAAACTGTTACACCATCCCATTACTGGGGTGCCTGGCATGGCTTGGTTATCTACGGCATGAATTTGAACCGCAGGCCCCGCCTCTAACCCTGTCTACATGCCCAATCAGATTTGAATGTCCTGAACGGCCCCGTTGGGTAACGTCTGTCATAATCTTGGTACTTACACCATTGTGGGTAAACGGTATGCCACTTAGATAGAAGTAAGAGGCACATTCAGCAGCACAGAGAAGCTCGATCGCCCTTGGCTAAACTCTGACATTAAGAGGTTGCTGCTTGTGCAAAAGCAAAGTCACTCAAACTGCCTGCTTCTTTTCCCATGTGAAAGCTGTCATGATGCTTTCTTATCGCCTGACTGGATTACAGTTCAACAATTCTCACCACTCAATAATATAGGCCTATATTTCTTATCTATATTTCTAATTCTATAATTCTATAATTCTTATAATTCTATAATTCTGTGAGCAGTTGGTGATCTTACTAATAACAAGAATGACAGTATCACAATGTCAATACACATTTCTAACATCAGGAATAAAAAAAAAAACTATTTATGCTGTTGCTGAGACTAGATTTTTCTATGAGCAATTAGCTGAATGTTCCCTAGGGATGACCAATTCACAAGTGTATAGCGAGCTGAGCTGGCCAGGGGATAGGCAAGCGAAGCTAATTGTGTGTGTGTGTGTGTGTGTGTGTGTGTGTGTGTGTGTGTGTGTGTGTGTGTGTGTGTGCGCCCGAGCAAACGAACGCACACATTTGTGCCTGTGCTCATTTGTTTGTATTTTCTCCTCTAGTGAAGCAAAGCTGTTTAGCCACAAGGCAATTACTGTTTAGCTAAAGCTATAAAACAGCCAGAAACATTCCACTCTACTTTACAAAAGATTTAAGAACAGGGCACCTGCCTGTAAAACCATGTTTTTGCCATCGACTTCATTCTTTCCCTGAGGGCCATCCATCGTCACAGCTTGAGAACTATCAAAAAGTGACATTTTATAAAAGCTGACAGAATTGGAGTGAGTGTGCCGCATCAGTTCCTGGAAACTTCATCCATCTCTTTGCCAACTGACAACCAACCCGGCTCAGTGAATGATACAAATTAGAGCCGGTAAACCCTACTGATTATCCCTGCAAATGAGGGGCCTCATCTGTCTGTGCATTCTACAGCCATTTCTTACACACTCAACTGATGAATTACATTATATCATGCCTGCTTCATTCTCCACTCCAGTGTACGCCCACAATGTTAGTGAGATGTACTCGTCTCTCTTATTCCCATCTTATCACTGAGAGACCATAAATAACTGTTCCTATGCTAATCTTAAGCGCTGGTAACTCATTATGGAGAGGGCCGGCTTAGGAGAGGCGTATTAAAAGATAGCGAGTCTCTCGAGGAACAGTTGTCCCTCACAGCTGACTCAAGGAACTGATAGGGGCTCAAAGTCACCATTCATCTTCCAAGAGTTTCAGGAAAAAGAAATGGCCACGGGGAGCCAGCAGGCAAGCTGGTCTCCTTTCTCTCTTTCTCTCTCTCCCTCTCTGACATGTTCATCCTGTGAGGGACATTTTCTTTTTCCTTCCTGCTCTTCAGAGACAGACAGACGGAGCCGAAGGCTACACGAGAGAGAACCAGGGAAACGGGTCATGGCTCAGAGACCTCATGAATAAAAAATAAACCGTGAGCAAATAGAGAGCTTCCGAAAATGACCTGGATGTCCATTTGAACATTAGGCTTTTTGCGAATGGTAAAATGGACTACTCATTTACCAAGCAGAATGGAGGAATGTCTGTCAAAACAGGTGGTGGAATACAGAGCTGAAATGACATGCCCCCACCCCCAACCCCCCTTTTCTCCACGGCCATGTTCAAGTTATTTTTCTCTAAACTGGAGAGCCATTACAGCAACAGGGTCTGACGGAGGACGGGGGTTGAAGTGTCTTCCTCTATTTTGCTTTGCCCAATCTCAGAGCCCCGTTCCGACCTCAAGGGACGTCTGGTTGCTGGAGCATGAGAGTCTTGGCATGGCAGGAGAGCGGGAGAGCAGGAGGCCAGAGACATGCTGGTTCACTGAGACGCCAATACTGCTGCTGCTGCCGCTGCTGCTGCTGCTGCTGCTGCCTTGTCAGGGCCGGTTCTAGGCATAGACAAACGAGGCGGTCGCCTAGGGCACCAAATTTCAGGGGGGCATCACAATACATTTCTTACTTTTTTTTCTTCAGTTTTTCTTTTAAAATTTTAGAAAAGGGGGGGGGGGGGCAAAACTCACCGGCCCTGTGCCTTGTGCTGGGATGCTGCTACAGCTCTGTCTGCTGTCAGCTGCCAGGGACAGTGTTGAGTCCTGCAGGGACCTCCTGCATAATTGCATCCTTTCCCTTTCACCTCCCTCTGACCCCTGCGTCTGACCCAGCTCTGACTCTGACTGACTTAGCAGTGTAAAGTGGGATGACTGGGAGGGCAGTGCTGCCCAAAGCATTACTGTCCCCTTCACAAGAGATCTGTAATGCTCTTACTTAATACTTTATGCTGTAATATTATGGGTAATCCTACACAGTTCACCACGGAGCCAGTAGGGATTCATAAACACATGGAGTGGAGAGGAGCAATGCAGCCTCGCAATAGATGCAGAACTGCTGCCTGCTGGTATGATTGGTTTGTCATGCAGTCAAATAATCCACTGACAATAAATAAAAAAAAGTGAATAATCAAAAACTGAAAACAAAATCTAAATCTTTTTGAAGAGAAATGGGGAGGGGGATGAAAAATAAAAGTTAGAAAATGAAGGATACAAGGCTACATGTGAAACAAAGCCTCGATATTGGTAGCCTCAACAGCATAGCCCATTCCGAGAATTTTTCCAAGACGCTAGAGCAGACCTAAAATGGAACTCAAACTAAGGGGCCAGTGTAGCAAAATTCAAGAGAACACCATCTTCACTGACCACAATGGTCCGATCGCATAAATAAATGAAAAATACTCAAGTGTTTTTCCCTGTACCCCAAGGATCAGACCAGCAACACTTGCTGGTGTTCTTAAGTATTCACCGCAGTTTGGTCTAAGAGAAGTAAGACTAAACAACACTTCCTATGGTCCACTGTGAGCCGCAGTTCAAATCAAGAATCCAATCAGTCCTGATCTAAAGAGTGGCCTTTTCCATTTACAGAACTGGTATTTATTAGACTGTGTGACTTAAACAAGGCTTTGGGCTAGAAAACATTAATCTAGCATGCTCCTACATTCAAGGCTTTCAAGACTCTCCTCTATGTCAAACCTTTATTTTGGTGGAGCCATAACTCCAAAGGAACTCCACGGGGTAAACAACTTCAACACTGTAAACCTATCTGACACAACCCTTGAAAACAAAAAGCATATACAGTACAGGAAGCAGATGGGAAGAGAGATGGATATATACTGTGTATATATATTTTTCCCCCATCCGTATTTGTTTGGACAGGCAGCAGACAACTGGCTCCAGATCCTCTCGACTGGACATCCCCTAATTAAGAGCAACATGAGCACTGAAGACTAAGGCCAAGGCGAGCCCTTTCTGACAGTGACTGTCAGGGCTGCAGTATTTTGTCGGCGAGGAATATATTGCCGGTTGTTCTTCCTCCCTTCATTAAACAAGGCTAGCTCTGCTGAGCTGATGAGCAGACCTGAGGGTTATTGCAAATGGTAAGATGGAGAGAAAAAAAGAACCCCCTTCAACCAGGGCAAACTGAAAAGCCAATTGTACTTCGCTATTTTTGTTTTTGCACTGTTTTTTTCTTTCAGCCTTTTCTTTCTCCCTCCCTCCATCCCTCCCTCCCTTCATCCCTCCCTCCATGAGGACACCACTCTCTTAGTTATGTTTATCTCTGCTGTCTCTGTTTCTCTTGCAAATCTTTTCAATTTATTGTGATGGCAGCAAATTAGCTCATTTGTCAGTAGACTCGGAAGTCCGCTCCTCAAAGACAAAAAAAAAAAGTACCTAAAGTCAAGGATGCTGGGTAAGGCTTATGTCTGAGGAGCCAAAGTATTTTCCTGTAATGCATTTTAGGGACACATACAGAGTATGTGATTATTTGTAAAAGCATCTGTTCCTTTGCTGATCTACTGTATGTACTGTCTGACTTGTTGTTGTAGATTTGACCATCTTTGTCTCATGTTCCTGAAGGCTATCATGTAGATAGCTGGGGGGCTATTTTGCCTGCGGCAACACAACGAGGGGTTTTGGAGGGAGTTAACACCAAATCCGGTGCTGATGGAGGCTTGTGGCTGAGAGCATCCCCTGGCTGACAGCATGTTACTGGGAGACAAAAATCAATAGACCACGAGCTAAGAGCCTGGAAAACTCATTAGTCGATTGTGATTATCATCATTCTACTTTTCTTCTTCTTCGTTTGTTCCCCCCCCAAAATCAGCTTTCTTACCAGGGTCACCTTGTCACAGTGGGTTTCCCTCACTCTCTCTCTCTCTTTCTCTGTCACACACACACACACACACACACACACACACACACACACACACACACACACACACACACACAGATCACTGCTCACATTCCATGCCGTTTGCGCCACAAATGATAAAAACAACCGTAAAAAACACATCTATGCTAAATCTCTGGTTAGGTGTGTGTGCAAGAGTGTGATCCCCAAGGCACATGCTCAAAGGATGATTTATGACATTGCAGGGCTCACTTGTCAAGAAATTCTCCCTGCAACGTAAGCATGGCGTCTCGCTCTTGTGCACACTGCTCACTGGTGGGCTGCTGGCTGGCTGGCCGGGCTCTGAACATCACAGCAGGGCCGTTGCAACAAGGCAGGCAAACCAGGCAATTGCCTGGGGCCCCAAGCTGAAAGGGCCCCCCAAGATTGACTGTTTAATCATTTTAGTAGTTAAGTTGGTGATGTTTTTCAACAAAAAATGACTCTAAACTGGAGTTACACAACTGTACAATACAAATTATTATATTGATGGTGTTTGAAAATTATAACAATGTGGTTCATGTAAGTATTTACGGGCAGTGAAGGGCCCCCACATCCTGTTTGCTTGGGGCCCCCTAAATACCTTGAAACGGCTCTGAACATCACAGGCTCACTGGGCTTGTGATGAAGGAGTAATGCCTTCAGCGGGGCTCCCTACTCAACTGGGCTCTAACTACATGTGTCTAAAACAGCACAGGGGGTAGTATAGGCTACAGCGCTAGTGTTTGTAGATGTTGCTTTTTCTAATCAACAAACTAATGCTTCCTTCTGAGGAATACTGTATATAAATTATAATAATGACTTAATTTGTCTTTGGCTCCACGGGTAATTATTAAAGACATAAATACAACAAATACATATAAGACAGCAGGTATTAATATAATATGGTATTGAAGATAGGTAGGCTATGCATGCTAAGGTTAGCTTTCCCCATGTGGACTGCCATTAGCATAAATAATTATTCAAACTTCAGATCAGGAGATCATGTGGCATCATTCCATACACTAGACTTCCACACAATAAAGTTGATGAGAAATTTGGTTAATGAATATCATAAAAACAATAAAATGAATGTGTTAATTTTTAAATGACATATAAGCATCTATACAAATTTGACAGGGCAGATTGGACCTACTCCAAACCTGCAGAGGGCATACAGTAGGAAGGCACCACCCCACGCTCACTCATCCATCGTAGGTTAACCTAAAGTCCCATAGGCAAACACATGCATGTCACCACAATGACATGTCTTATAGTTGACTGCAGTCTAAGCCATTTTGTATGATGACGATGATGGGAGATGATTAGATTTGACTTCAAACACCTCACGGAGTGTGTGTAAATGAAAAACACATTAACCCTGTGGTCACTGACCCGCCGTGCAGCTGCAGCAACGCCTCCCACGCCGCCACACAGGAGAAGAGTCAGTGACAAGACAGGTCAAGTGGGTTTGTGGGAGGGTGTGGGTGGGTGTTTGTGTGTGGGGCAGGGGGCAGGGGGCATGTGAACAAGAACGGCTACTTAACCTGACTGTCATCTCATGTCACAGTGAGTGGTCAGGCTCAACGTGACATCTGACAAGCACCCACAGGACTCATTTGTGGGCGGCGCGTCATGAAAAGGTGGCCATACGTCTCACATTGTTGCACGTGGACAGCGTGAGGATGGAGCATCCCTCACTTAACCACTCGTGTTCCCTTCAGGAAAAGCAGGCATGCAGGCAGAAAGACAAAAATCCAGACACACAGAAAAAGTAGGCACTCACTTGAACAACAACACTAAGAATGTTCACAATGATGGACAGGCACACGTCAATAAGTCATCCAAGAGATGATCTTTTGGCAAGATGATTGTGGAGATGACAAGGCGCTAACAGAACAGACGTGCAGGGGGAGGAAGTACAGAGGGGGGCTTCTACCTAAAATGGAAAAATAATTCGCCGGTACACTCATGGTGCCTGAAGAGGCTCTGAGGCACATAAACAGTCCCTCGAGAGAGAGACCCAGATCGAAGAGCTAACCCCTAAATGTAGGCTACTTCTCAGATTGTTTCTGTGTTTTTTTTTTTTTTTTATCCTGCCGATTATCATGGCTAGGGTTCAGAATTAAACAGCCTGGTAAGGTTCCTGCCGATGATTACAGCTTAGTGCTGATTTGTAGCCTATACAGAGGTCACCTATAACTACTGTATGTGGTGACTGAGACATGGATGTGCTTTAAAGCAACACTATGGAGTTTTTGTTGTACAACTATATATTGTAGTTAACTAGCTATCTAAAAGGCACCAAATGTCTTATCCAGAGTCTTATTGGCACTGTTAGAACATGCTAATTGTTGTCCAACAGCAATACAGTTAGTAGGCCTGCTATCATGCTGTAACTGGGCTGGTGGGAATAAAATCCCACCCCTCATATGGCTATGCCATCCAAATTAATTCAGAGTTGGTACCAATACAAAAGAAAATTTATAGATAGTGGTGAAAAGTATGCATAGTGATCCTTTAAACTGTGCTGTCTATCTCATATGGGTAAATCCTTATTACCATCTCACTTCTTACATCGTATGATCAGCTGCCATGACGAATGCTACCATTTAGCCACATGCCAACTATAATCAATGCAATAATGTTTCAGTGCTAAAAACCCACGCCACGCCGCAGCCATCCCATGTTCTATTTTCTCTTTGTTGTGTTTATGCCTCATTAATATTTCTGTGGATGCTTGCCGTTTGGTCTTGGGCTGGATTTGTCTTTGTTTGGCTTATGTTGTACCCCTAGTGCACCCTCAGTGAATATAGAGTAGGCCTAGGTTTCCTTGGCAAGCTCTCTGATATTTCCCTTGTCGGTTCTTGGCAATGCGAGGATCCACCACACACTCAGTTTATATGTGGTCCCACAACTCCTGTGCGAGGTGCCCCTTTGGATCGTTGCTCTGCAGATGGTGTGTGTGTGTGTGTGTGTGTGTGTGTGTGTGTGTGTGTGTGTGTGTGTGTGTGTGTGTGTGTGTGTGTGTGTGCGCCCGCGCAAGTCAGTGTGCCTGGGGTCGGAGTAAGCAAGTGGGGGAGAAGGTTTATCAAATAGGCAACAGTGCACCTGGATCTGAGTGTGTTAGCGATTTACATATGAATGTCTGTCAGAAAAAAAAGCTGGACATAATCTTTCCTGAATAATAAGATTTATAAATACATAAATGTAATCAAAGAAAGGAAAATACAATCTGCATTTAGGTAATGCAAAGATGAAATGTGCAAACACATAAAAAAATTTCATCAGCTGCACTCTTCCCAAATCTTATGACTACATTTAGTCAGTCAGTATGTGATGTTTACCTGGTTTATATGCAATATAGGGAAAGCTTGCATGTTTATAGGATGCTATTGATAGATATCGTGATGTTTACCTGGTTTATATGCAATATAGGGAAAGCTTGGATGTTTATAGGATGCTATAGATAGATATCGTGATGTTTACCTGGTTTATATGCAATATAGGGAAAGCTTGGATGTTTATAGGCTGCTATAGATAGATATCGTGATGTTTACCTGGCTTATATGCAATATAGGGAAAGCTTGGATGTTTATAGGCTGCTATAGATAGATATCGTGATGTTTACCTGGTTTATATGCAATATAGGGAAAGCTTGGATGTTTATAGGCTGCTATAGATAGATATCGTGATGTTTACCTGGTTTATATGCAATATAGGGAAAGCTTGGATGTTTATAGGCTGCTATAGATAGATATCGTGATGTTTACCTGGTTTATATGCAATATAGGGAAAGCTTGGATGTTTATAGGCTGCTATAGATAGATATCGTGATGTTTACCTGGTTTATATGCAATATAGGGAAAGCTTGGATGTTTATAGGATGCTATTGATAGATATCGTGATGTTTACCTGGTTTATATGCAATATAGGGAAAGCTTGGATGTTTATAGGCTGCTATAGATAGATATCGTGATGTTTACCTGGTTTATATGCAATATAGGGAAAGCTTGGATGTTTATAGGCTGCTATAGATAGATATCGTGATGTTTACCTGGTTTATATGCAATATAGGGAAAGCTTGGATGTTTATAGGCTGCTATAGATAGATATCGTGCTGATGTGTGCATCTGTAACTGCACAAGGCCAAATGGGCATAGCCACCAGCTTAGCCCAGCCCAGCCCAGATGAGAACCAGAGGCAGCATATAGATGCACAGACCCAATTAAAGCAACAAAACCCGAGGACAAGCTGACTTAATGAGGGCACTATGGGTCTGCCAAGTGAGGAGAGGCTTTTTAAAATCTTTTTTTCTTTTTTCTCCTTCTCTCTCTCTCTCTCCTTCTCTCTCTCTCTTTTTGGGAGTGTCTGTCACCTAAACTACATTTTCCCCAACAGTCTGAGGGCATGGTAATCAGTTTCTGGCAGGTCTAATAGCCACCCGGTACTCCCCCCTAAATCTTCACACGGCTGAGTGAGCCACACAGAGGAGAACTCAACCCTTAGAGGATTCAATTGTGATGTCGAAACAATGACCAGTGCCAATTTTTTGGTCGATTGAAACACTTTGAGACCAGGAAAAAATAACAATAAGTCTATGTGTGATACATGAAATATAGTTAATAGAGGTTTGTGGATGTAATGTAACCTTCTCTGGCATGGCTGAACTTTATTGTGCTTCAGGGAATTTAACAGACATCTATTAAAAATGTACTGAACCAATTGGAAGGGGGGTCAGAGGTCGCTGCTGGTTAAACCAAACCCAAGGGATACTGCAACATAGTAATGCTACAAGTTAATAGCTCAGATTCAATCGGGGGTGGGCGGGGTGGTACTGGCATTTTCATCACATTTGACTTTCAAATCCCTGAGTCTGCATAGCTAAGCCGATACATTGGATCTGACACCTAAATAATCAAGGTGGATCAAGATAAAGGCTTCCCCCTGGCTAACCTTCATTTGCCACTGCACAAACTGCTTTCATGTGACGTGAGGTGTATAACCCCCATACATACATTACTTGGTAGAGGCAGTGGTAGGGGGGTTGGTGGATGAGGGCTAATCTCATGTCAAGAGATAAGCTCAAGAACCACAAGAGATTTCTGCACTGCAAAGTATCAACCTAAACGCACCACTAACAGCACACTAACAGTTGTCAGTGGCGTGGAAGATTGCAGCAAGAATGTGTGTATTTGTGTGCAGCTAAATGGCCAGTTTTCCCCCAACACCTACAGCAGCTCGCCCTCCTCTGCAGCTGGACCCACAGAAGCATGGTGGTACACCCATCTTAATTAGGCCGACACTGAAGGGAAAAGTCTTTAACTCCCTTTAATTTCTGGAGAAAAAGAAAGGATCACCTGCTCATTTATTTGGGTTGGCCATCAGAGGTAGCCTACAGATGCAGATCAATTCCCTCTATCAGAGGGCGTGCAGCCAGCCTTTACCGAGGGATGAATGAACGGGTCGATGGGAGTAAATGCCAGGTTGTACCGGCTAATACCTGTGAAATTAGCTCTCGATCCACCTCTCTCCAAATGCGAGGGGTATTTCTTTCCACACAAATAACACTGAAGGAAGACCGACCGCATGGCTTTAAAGGCTGTCTCCATGTTTAGTGCTGTGTCGGCTGTGGATGAAAAGCGTATTATTTTCCACTGACTCCATCATTAAGATGCGATTGCTCTTGACCTACTGCCCCTTTTCCAGTCATTTTAAAACATTAGGCTTTCTTTCTCTGTTTAAAATCAATTATGTCTAAATTCACAACACTCTCACCCATTCTAATCTACTGGCCTTCAATTTATAATTGCTTGGGGTTTTTAAGGTGCTAAGAATGTGCTGTTTTGCATGTGCATTCTCCAGTTGGCACACCTAAGTATGGAAGCATGGATTGCAATTCCAATTGACTTGGCTCATTAGCGTAACCAAGCTCAGCACAGCAGAATAAAACACCATAGTAGGGTCATAAACCTCACTTCCGTGACCATCTTCTGGCTAATATGTTTTGACAACTGTTTTGGCTTCTATAGACCATTTATAAAAAAAATAGCCCCCATGTCCCTCGCAAAAATGTCGGCATTTTTTTCTAGAGGGCCGAATCCAAAATGGCTGCACGAGTCATCTTGAAAAAGTATGAAAGAAGTATTATTTCTACCAGAGCAACTACAATTATGTATGAATACATTATTTGTGGTAAATAGACCCTTAGAATTGTGATTCCGACATCATTTTGAGATTTCAACATCATCTTGGCCCTGAAATCCAAGATGGCCGCCATCTGATAATATATAAATTTACTTTACAACCGAAACACCAAGAATGACCCAGGGAGACATTTTTTGATGCAAACTGAGCATAAGGATTATGACATTAAGACATCATTCAGTCCCCATAAACCAAGATGGCCACCATCTGGGAAAGAATGTGACTAGGGCATTCTTCTTAACAGATTCAGAAGCATGGGCATTCATGGCAAAGTACACTCCTGATTTGAATCCTATCCTATCTAACTGGACGATCGATCATTCAACATGTCATGGCTAGGGCAAACACACCACCTCAACACAAGAGTACCCCAAGGCTTGGTTCTGGGGCCCCTCCTCTTTGCCTTGTATGCAACATCATGAGGCCCAGTCATACACTCGCATGGCTTCTCCTTCCACTGCTATGCAAATGATACCTAGCTATATCCCTTTCTTTATGGATGAAAGATAACCATCTCCAACAAAACCTCTCCAAAACTGAACTGTTGGCCCTCCCAGCCAAGAAAACATATCACAGCATCAGCATTAAGACTGACTCCCTATCTATTCGTCCCACCATCAGGAACTATTCAAGTTCACAAGACAAGCCATCTATGCTGATCAAAAGAGTAGCACCATGGCTTAAGCTTGTTCAGTGAATTCATCATTCATTCATCCATTTTGAAGATAGCTTATGCCAACACTGCCTCCGTGCCAACAACTAGGCATATCTAGTACGTTACGCCATCCTTCCCTGAAGGACCATCCCATGTCAATCAGCTACAGACGGAATGGTTGACTTGGATGGTGTCACAACCCAAATCAGGGTACAACCCAGGAGACAAGGAAGCACAGGACTAGGAAGAGTACTTAATTTTGTCCTTCGGGAAGGAAATTCTTTCTCTGCATTTGACCCATCCAGGGGGTGCATACATGCATACACACACACACACAGCTGTTAGGAAGGGTGCGTACACCCACACACGGAGCAGTGGGCAGCCGTTAGTTCAGCGCCCGGGGAGCAGTTTTGGGGGTTAGGTGCACTGCACATTCACTCCCCCACCCTCCTCTTTGCACCGGCCGGGAGTCGAGCCGGCCACCCTTCGGTCCCCAGTCCAACTCCCTGACCGGTACTCCACGGATGCCCCCAGAAAGAGTCTTCATGCATCATTCTACGTGCTTTGGTTAAAAGAAAAATTATACAGACCAAGCACAAAAACTAAGGAAACTTGACTTTAGCACATTATCTCCCCTTTAATCAAACCAATCAGTAAAGTGTTTTATATAATTTTCATCGTTGCTTCGTCACCTTTACAATGAGGTATAGCTTGTAAGCATCGGGTAATCATGGAATGAGCAACACAGCCAAATGTGTGAGTAGTGCCAACCAAAAATGTGCCAAAATGGCCACTAATGGTGTTCTGCTGCTAGTCATCTTGTTTTGAGCTTCAATGCTGCCAGGTGACTGCCAGCCAGTGGTGTGCCTAAATTAGCACCTGAGCATGGGTTCTGCAAATGTTGGGTTTGTGGTTTCTCTAGGCAGCAACACTGGTGGAAAGATGGCATGTTTTTTCCTTCAGGATAGGGGCTGTGCAATAGGTCAACCCGAGGTTGGTGTCCCAGCATATAGAGTGGTGTAGACCACACCTCAAGAAGACCAGTTTCTCACTTTTGCTGCACTAAGGAACTGTATAGGTTTCCTGCCAGACACTTTCAAGATTTGTTCTACTAAACTGTACCGGCTCTCACTACAGACTGTGAGGAACATTATGGATCTTCCACACACTACTGAGAGCCCTGACACTGAGTGTAAAGTGTATGGCCAACATGTTTTTTTATTCTTGTCCTCAGTTTTGTGTGGGAGTGCAATCTCCAATGCTCCAAGCAAAGGCTATACCAACAGAACAGTATATCAGGCCATTTTGGCACATTTTTGGTTGGCACAGCTCACACGTTTGGCTGCGTTGCTCATTCCATGATTGCCCGATCCTTGCAAGCTACACCTCATTGTAAAGGGGAAAGATCAACGATGAAAATGATATATAACACTTTATAGACTGGTCTTACTAAAGAGGAGATATAATGGGCCAAAATGAAGTTTCCTTACTTTTTCTACTCTGTTAATTAGCATATGGCGGCTATCTTGGATTTCAGGGCCAAGATGATGTTGGAATCTCAAAATGATGTCGGAATCACAATTCTAAGGGTCTACTTACCACAAATAATGTACTCATACATAACTGTAGGTGCTCTGGTAGAAATAATACTTCTTTAATACTTTTTCAAGATGACGCGTGCAGCCATTTTGGATTCGGCCCTCTAGAAAAAAATGCCGACATTTTTGCGAGGGACATGGGGACTAAATTTTTTGTAAATGGTGTATAGAAGCCAAATCAGTTGTCAAAACATATTAGCCAGAAGATGGTCACGGAAGTGAGGTTTATGACCCTACTACCATATGCTTAAAATTGAACCATGAAACTAAAGCCTTACATTTTTACATAAACTCATCATCTTAAATATCACATCTTAAAATCATAATTTTTGAGCATCAGTCAGTGTCTGTCACAAAAGTTGCCATCTTGGACTGATGTCTCCTCTACACTGTGTTACAGTGCAATGCTGATATGGAAGGGATTACTATGGTATGAATAAGTGCCTTTGATGTGTGTGAAAGGCAGGTCTGGACGAACAGAGAGATATGAGTGTGCAGGCAGGCTTAAGTATAGCGACTAAAAGAGGGACAGAGGTTTGGAAAATGGCATTAGACGATCAACTGGCATCACACGGGAGCATGAAAAATATTCAGAGCTACATTTTACAATAAATGTTTGCTCATAAATACAGTATGGCTATAGTTGATGACTATGCCGTCCTTTAGACATAATTGTGTTTTAATAATGGATTATTTTTTGACTTTCTATTAAAAAAAAAAATCAAAATTGATTTAATTTGAAATTTAATTGTAAAACTGTATGATCTGTATATAACCTTGAGTGAAAATGGAGGGAGTTTTAATTTAACTATAGTATTCATATATAGCCAATAATAGATATAGCCTACAGCAATCAAGTCAGGGAATCTCTGATCACTCAACAATTCACATATAATTCATAATTTTACTTTACCAGACACAATATGACTTGGAAAGGAAAAAAAAAAACACAATAATACATTATATTCAGTGACCTGGCTAGAGAAGTATGGAGAAGGAGCACATTCTCTGCATATAGCCCATCACAGAAGACTTAAATGTAGCCACAAAGCTAAGATACACAATACCCAATAATATACGGTATATACACGTACATAAGACCTGAAGGGGAATGTGGGAGTTCTGCATTGACTACCAGCATGTCAGCTTACAAAAGCCAAAGCAGCACTGTCTCTCTTAAACCAACACAAGAAGCAGCCAACAGCTGAAACTGGCACACATTCATGATGTCCACTCCATTTTCTGCTCAACAGTTCAATGCACACATCCTCCTCCTCCTCCTCTCTCTCTCTCTCTCTCTCTCGTTCTCTTGGCTGCTTTGAAACCGTCTGCAGCAAAATGCCAAGATAGGGAGCGTGTCAGGCTCAATCCTTCACAGAGCGTAATTACTTGAAAGATAAGCATTGGGCTTCAAATGCAGTTGAAGCCACTTAAATGAAAAAAAGAAGGCTGGGGGATGGGGTGGGGTTATTATGCACACGCAAAGTTGTGCATATGCTCATCAAGTCCATTCCTGCTCTTCTACACGACACTCTTCCACACGCACTGGAGACAGGCGCTGCTCTGCTTTTATGTCTAAATACAGAATGCAAAGTTAACATTTATGAATCATCCAGCAGTTTTTATTCTGATTGGTTCTCTGAAAAACCACACAAAAAGCATGGCGACAGAATATACTGTATGCTGTACCATATGACAATATTCACCCCAGATAGACAATCTAATTAAGCATATGCTCAGTGTCCACACACAATGAGAATAAATGAATGGATGCCCGTATCCATATTGTTTCAGAAGCAAAGTTTTTCTTTGGCATTCAGCCATTTGGCTCAGGTACACTGACCATTGAATAACCAAACCATTGTAGTGATACTCCGGGATGACTTAACAATGCCAGTGTCCTTGGAAAACACACTCATTTGCACTACAATGAAGACTGACTGGTGGGTGTATTTCATAAGACTGTCAGTCTGCTGCTACTTATAGTTGTAGGATATTCACAAGAACATCTTGAATAATAGATGGAACTTATAGATTTCCTCTGCATTTAAATTTCATGTCCTTGCAGGGAATGCATTCATGCCAGCAATTTTCACTGACTCAAGTGACTTTGGTGGCCTGAGACTGGCTGGGTGAACTGACCTGGCTCTCTGGGAAGCGACATGAGTTTGGACAACCTGACTCCATCTGAACCACACACTTATAAAAGGGGAAAGTCTGCTTTTGTTAAACAGATTTCAAACCCAAAACCATGTTGAGGGAAATACACTATATCTGACAGATGAATTCCCCCCAGTCAACGTAATGGCAAATTAACAGCCTGTGTTTTAGCACTCAGACAGTAATTTGCGATGCGCAATTATTGTGGCCCCCTTTTCTCATGAGGTATTACACGGCTTTTGCATTACGCCCACATTTCATCAAGTTGTAAACTTACACAGCACAAGTCTTTCCATTATGACAACGTCTATTAGCAAAATTTATTACCTCAGTATCTGTCTGAGGACAGATTTTGGATCGCTGCTTGATTACAATTGGGTAGAGGGGGCGCTGTTGATGGATTTCAAACTCTAGGAAGTGGCTACAGTGCCCTCAAGTGGCTGTCTCTGGTAAAGGCATGAAGTGCCACAGAAGAATCTCTATCACCACGAGTGATATTTTACAGTCGCACCTAAGCAGACAGGCTGAACTCTCAGATAGCCGCCAATTAAACTTTTGAGGATAAAATATTATAAATGCTTTCATTACATTCAAGTAAGTCTGAACAAGGTGCAGAACTGAATAAGAATCATCCACGTGACGTCAGTAAAGTAAATGTTGACTATCAACACACGAATTAAAAATATTGAAGGCACTGTATTTAATAGGCTATACATCTTAAACATATCTTAAACAAAATGCAAACACTACACGAGAAAGCAATGTTCAAAAAAACATTTATTGAGGGTATAAAAGGTGATGTTAAATAGTATGCAATTTGTTAATACATTGAAACTCCTGCATGACAAGTTCAAACACAGAAGCCAGAAATGTGCCAATGCGACAACCTGCTTCCTCAGCTCTGAATACTGACAGTGGCAAAGAACTGCCTGGTAACACACAATCAAATATGTTGCTCATTGTGCCACCAATGTTTTACTAAAGTTTATTAAAGCTCAACCTGCTTAGTCCAATCCAGACTAAATTCTGCTTCCATGTCTCAAATAGAAAACCCACTGAAATAAACTTAAATAAACCTTTGGTGTAATTTTGGTTAATTTTGCACTCATACAGTATCATTACTGCCAGGCCAGAGGGTAATCCATGGGTTAGGACTAGACTGACTTCAGCATACTTCAATGTACAAGTACTATGTACTACACATAGAGAATAATAATCTATATTGATGATGTTCTACTCACTTTTGTTCTAGAAAAGTCTGACCTAGATTTGTAATGTCACTAACTCGGTCGAGGATATGCAAAGATGGTGAAAAGACTTCATAATCATTCATAATCCACAAGCAGTTCCAGCCAATGGCAAAAGGAATGTGAAAATCTAGAAGTAAGAGCTTTAACCCTAATGATTTGAAGATGGAGAGGAGTATTGCTTCCATTCTTCAGCCAGTTTAACTGGAACAGAGAACTAGGGCAAACAAAGAAAAAAAAACAGTCCTGCCTTTGAAAAGACTATTATCAACATTACTGTATAAGTGAGGAAGCTGAAATACCAGAAGTCATAATAACGAACGTAATGGGAAGATAAGTGTAAAAAGATTGGCTGATATGGCCGTCAATCATATTTGTATTGGCATAAAAGTATTGGCGTTTGCCCTTTTGTATCAGTATCTATCCAGCGACTGCTTCTGCAGCCTGGCAAATCTCTTCCCTAAGCCCTCCTCACAAGCATAGCACTATGGCAGGAAAGCTGCGTGCCTCCAGCCAGCCAAAAGCTTAGCAACCAAAACCCCTCCAAAATAAATAAATAAATAAATAAAATAATAGCTTACACACAGCAAGCGTAAAGGCAGTATATGCAGAGATTTGATCAATTTCAACACGCCCCTTGTGCCCCGGAGAAAAGAGGGACGATAAAGTTATTCCTCTCTTTTTGCCTCTTACCCAACAGCTCATGTCTCAGGCTGGCTCTATTCCCTCCTGGGATTTTCTTGGTGCCCGGCAACATTCCTGATTCTTTTCATCTGGATCACAGAGGGCGTTAATGGAAAAGTTGGGGTGAGGGGTGGGGTGGGGGAGGGGATTGGTTGGGGAAGGCAGGAACAGAGGGGAAAGAACAGTGCAACTTTTTTTCCCCTTTTCTTTTCTTACAAAAGGACTTCCTTACCAAAGAACTGTCCTGCTGTCCACGTCTTCCGTGCGGCCCCACCAGGCGAGTCCACAGGATGACGTTAGACTCTGCCGGGGGCCACCTCAAGCAAGTATCCTAATAGATAAGTCAGGTGACAAAAGCAATCAGTTAAATCCCAGGAAAGCTATACTTTTTTCGTTTTTTTTTTTTTCCCTCAAGGACATCTGAAATGAAGCATATTTCTTTATTTGTTGCTCACTTGAATGTTTTCAGACCAATGGCACTGATTGAAGGAAAATGTGAGGCTGTTTAATTTGACTCTTTGTTGTCATGTTGTTTGAGAGGCCGAGATGGAGGCGGGGCAGATGTAATACAGACAAATGATCATAGTCCTGTACATAGTGACTGGATTTCATTTCAGAAAATGTTTGCTCAGACCGGACTCTAGCAAGTTGAGTAATCAAGTTTGAATAGAATTTTTTGGAAATGCAAAATTAGCAAATTCGCAAATAATTCCAAATGCAGAATATCAATTCATACATTCAAATAGGTGGACAAACATTGTAAACAACTGCATTCAATACAAATCACAATATTTAAGCTGAAGAATAGAAGTCCATGCCTTTGTAGTACAATTTCATGTATACACTCTAACAATCGTGTATAAGTACAGTAATGTATGTCTGTTCATCTTTTAGATGTAAAGTAGATGCATAGTCAGATGCTGTGGCTGAGCCATCACCACTACAAGACCTGGAAATTGCATTTGACAAGTAGCTTTTGTGGATTCTTTGAGAAAGAAATAATAAAAAACACACACCAGGAATGTTTATGACTACTAGTCTGTGTGAGTGTGGATTCCAATCAGACCCAATCAAGTTTCAAGGACTATTCTGTGAAATGTGTTCCAGTCATGAGTACACACATTCTCTGATCTCAGTGACCTTCCATCAGTTTCTGAAGTTTGGTTTCTTTATGAGATCATCTCTCAATGGTCTCTCAAGAAAATCTGGGTCGGTCAATTGAGTGACTCTGTTCTTCATATGCTATGGATACCTAGTCCAGTGATTGTACAGGCACTGATCCCAAACTAATTTCTAAATTATAAGGGATAAGGTGAGCGTTACAAGAGTACAGTACAACATTTTGAAGGCATCGTATCAACCTCTTTTTTCCTGTCAGTAAAAGGAAGAAAGACAGCCAATTTCAATATTCTTGTTTTCCCAATATTAATGTTTTTGACAAAATTATTTTTCATTTCAAGATTTGGTGGTGGCCAATTTTACAATCCATCTATGTGCCAATATTTAGTCTACTTCACTTTACAAGAGAGGACACATTTGCATTTCAGCCCAGGAACAATTATGGCATAATAAGGTTATTAAGGCATCTTTGTCTTCAACACAATGGCAGAGATCATAGGCACGTTGGCCTTTATCATTAGAACCTCTTGGATATAAAATAAATGTTGGTTGGATTCGCTTGTGGCTCATTTGAAGAAAGAGGTAGTCTCCCCATTTTGCTCAGTAAAAAACTCTCTTAAAGGAAGAAAATATTTCTATCTAAAGTACCTTTTCTTGGTACTTTGTGAGAGCTAGTTGCTAATTTTGCGACAGCAATCCAAAGCCAACCCGTGCATGGCGAGTTTGGAAGCAAATATGATTATCCTTCTAAGTCTGACTACAGGACAAGATGCTGGCATTAACTTTTCTTTTTAAGGTGCTAGAAAAAAACTGTATACTACAGTTTACATTTTCCTCTATAACTAGTTGTCCAAGCAATAGCTGGTCAAACACCAAACCTATGTTAAAGAGGCTGGTCAAATATCGTATAACTTTTTGACCTGTTGTACAGCATCTGTGTTAAATTACCAGCATAACTGTCTCAGTAGCCACTGCTTTGCTCCTCTTTAAGCTGAGCGTTGTTTTACTGAGCAAAACCACTGAGATGGGCACAGTGAGAGTAGCTCCAGTTTAGCGGTGAAGAGGCAAACCAGGCTCACCCTTGGGTTTGGGAGAGGGAGAAGAACACAGCCGAGAACTGGTGTGTTCCTCACGCACGTGCAGCAGCTCTCGCGTCTTCACCTGGGTGATTCGGAATAAAAGGAGAAACTTAAAACAAAAGCAAAACAAAAAGAACTGTTAAGTTCCAAAAAAAACAACGGAGAAAGAATAGAGCTGAAATTAAAAATGTACAGACAGGAATGATTTGAGCTATGGGAAACTGCTGGGAGTGAACAGCCTAGTGAACAGACTCTGGTAGAGAGAGTGTGATTGGTTGGGATTGGACTTGAGGAGCACCCTGGTGCTCTTATCTTTGCCAACAGAAGGAAGCACAAATGAGAAACTCATATTGCTATTTTAACTTTAACCCTTTGGTTGCCAGAGGTTTGTGTGTGGAAATGGACAAAAAAATAGTGGAAAAGAAACAAAGTCAAATTGTTTTCACAGCAAATGTTGAAAGTGCAAACTGGCACATTTGAGGGGATATTACTGTGATACGAGGAAATAGTCGAACAAAAATAGCTGTTCATCCAACTGACTTCTAACAGAAAATTTGTAGAAAGAGTATTGACTGGAAAGCAAAGGGATAATTGTATACTTTATATCATATTCTATTTAAAACTGTCCATTCAAGCACAGAATAGCTCCAATTATCATTTCTCACCCATAAATAGTATGGTGACTTTTGTGTGACCAAATGAAAATTGCCCTTGTTTTCTCATCTCAAAAATGGCATTTCATTTTGAATGACCTTGAAAATAATGGATTACCCACGCTGTGGAGAGGTCTCTGTGTCACAATTGGTCAAATCAAGATATGGCAAAAAAAAACTGAATTTTTGAAATAGTTGATAATTGAATGATGTATGATTGTGTTTTATTGAAATGTAACAAGAACAAGTTATAAATACAAGCACATCAAAGAACAGACTGCCTTGGCTAGTAAGCCAGACCCATCTAAAAGGGCAAATTTGAGAGAGAAATGCTTGAAATAGCTCGAAACAGTTTTAGAAAAACACATATAGCCTAGTTCTACAAATACTAAACATACAATTTAAGCGTAACCATCCCAGTACAAGAAGAAAATGTGATTCTTCCTGTTGCCTGTGGATTTTTTTTTTCTTTTTTCGGTCTGCAACACAACTGTGAATAAAAGTATCACTTAAAAGCCTTTATATACAAGCAAATTCCTATTATGACCTAGTAGAAATCTGAAATAAAAAAGTCCAAAGTAGAGAGGGATAGGGAACAGTGGGCGGTGGACAGTCACTTTTGTGAAAGGACCTCATGATTTGGATATTCTTGTTTGTTTGTTTGGTTTTTTGGTTGTTGTTTTTTTCCCAATGAAAGTCCACCTTTTAAAAATGTCAGATGTTGGCTTAAAAAAACACAAACCAACAAAATATGAAATCAAACGTCTTAAAAGGAAAGAAGCGTTTTCATGATTTTAAAACCAGAGATGTCCCAAGTAACCACAAGCAAAAGCAAAGAGAAGGATTAAAACAAATTAAGAAGGCTTGTGTAATTATACTTATCTCCATAGTCATGGTGCAACAAATACATATTTCAGAAAGTATATTTAAGCCAATTTTATGAAGAACGACAATTTTTCTTAGTCCTATAATTTGATCATGAAGGATGAAGTGTTGAAAGCCAATCAAAGTTCCTAATCTCCACTTAAATCTCCTTAAGCTTTGCCAATCTGCTACTTCCATTGTTGCCCGTAAGAATCTTGGTAAAACTCCTGGTTGTCATTATTGTAACCATAGTTACCAGAATAGTCGCCACCTTGCTGCAGGGGTTGCTGAGCGATGGGTTGGGAGCCCCAGTTCTGCTGGTTGGTCTGCCGGCGTTTGGAATCAGGCTGGTTGTAGCCGTCTGCCTTCCGCTTTCCACCTACATTGCCTCCGCGGTTCCCCCTGGCTCCTCGAGGTCCACGGCCCCTCTGCTGCATTGGGGGCCCCCCTCGACCTCCGCGACTGCCCCTTGACATGCCCATGGGAGCCCCTCTCTGGGCGTAGCCGCCTCGGCCTCTTGGAGATGGCACCCCGCGGCCCCGGGGTGGAGGTGGGCCACCTCGGTTCCCCCGACCACCTCTCCCTCTCATCACATAGCAGTCATCGTAGCCATAATAAGGGTCCTCATAGCCACCTCGGTAGTCATGGTAATCATAACCATAGTAATCATCATAATAATCGTCGTAACCATAGTAATCGGGCGGGTAGGCATAGCTGCCTCTGCCTCCACGGGCCCGTCCACGCATTGGAGGGGGCAAGCGTGGGGGAGGGTAGTAGTAATGGTCATCATACCTGACAACAGAACAAGTCATACATCAACTGCAAAACAATTCAGGACCCTCTAAACTAGTTAGTGCACCTTGGTTCATTAAATGCAATGTGGACACCTAATCAAGATTACTTACATTGTCAACATTAGTGGCCCATGGCTAATTGCCCATAGCTTCACAATGACCTTTTTTTTTAACTTACAATTACTTTTAAGCTTGACCAACCTGGAAGCAGCTGAAGCTGAAGCCGTTATATGTAATAATTTTAAGTTTGGTGACATCAATAATTAATATAAATTGATACTGTGTTAAATCGCAATTAATTATTGGGACCATGACACCCAGAAATCTGTTCATTCTGTTCACCTGTCAAGGAACATACCGAAGAACTTAAGTCAAGGAAGCGCACTCAACACTCCACGTTATATACACTGGGTGTTTAAACTTTCTAGATGAAATCCAATACTATATACAGACTTGAATAAAGCAACAGTTGTGTTCAACTTTTTTAACCGCCTCACAGACGTTTCGGGCTCCCGCCCTTCTTCAGTGTGAGCTATGGCGTCGCAAGCATTGCTTGCTTTATTCAAGTCTGTATATAGTAAGGAACATATCGGGCAATTTCTTTCACTCACCCTGTCGGCCTGGTGGGCTGTCGTTGAGCCTGTCTCTCTTTCCTCTTCTTGTCAGGAGGCTTCGCCAGAACGATCTCAATCTCCTCCCCCTCCAGCTCTTTCCCATTCATCTCCTGCATAGCCTGAATGCAACCAAATGCAACAAGATGAACAGATACATCAGGGGGTAAACAACACAGAGAAAAACATAAATAAGCAGTCAATCTGCTATCTGCATCATGACTAAGTGAAGGTCATAGGGTATTACATTAGCTAGTCTCAATGCCACAGCTAAAAAAAAACGGTTTCAGGTGCAGTCAGTGACACTCTGTGGTTTGTAAACACTTTTTATAACATAAAAATAATGTCTGCTCATGTTCGCTAGTTCTTCATTCTCCAGGCTAACCTTAAAGGAATGTACCGGAGTGAATTCAAGCATAATGAAAGAATTTCGAACAGCATAGACCTAACGCGAACACGAAACACTTTACATTGAGTCAATGTAACCTCAGATCTTACTTTCGGTTTCCAATAGTCAGGTCCCATTGATTCAGTGTAAAGTGCCTGTTCGCTTCTGCGTTCACGTTCGGTCTATGCTGTACCAAATTATTTTGTTCCACTCGCTAACTAGCGCATTTAGCAAGCTCTTTCAACAGGGCTATGCTTGAATTCACTCCGGTACATTCCTTTAAAACAAATCTTTTATGATAACTTGGCTCTGAAAACAAACAAACAAATAAACAAGGGAAAACATTAGAACAAAGTTTCCGCTTTGGCAGGGCTGAGATAACTACTGTGTGGCATGTTTTGTTTGATCCTTGATTGAGATACACTGTAGCCTTTGTTGGCTAAAAGCGCCTGCTTATAAATATACAATCATAACCAAATGCTTATAAATATACAATGATAAACATGTAATTTCCGTCAACATCGGTCACTGTGACTTTACATTTGTTGGAGTGGATGGTGCTGCCACCTGTAGGTGGCTTTTGACTAAACAGGAAAAAGTGCATCTTAGAAGGGGTTGATTAGAGGATGACGGACAGATGCTCTACTGTGCTCAGGGCAAAGGTAACGTGACGTCCATGGGGACTTTGGTTTAACAGCAACTAATGAAGATCATCACTCACACCAGCGATTTTTTCCAAGAGTGCTGTTATGTCTGGGGACAGAACTGATTACAGATTTCATGTCTGATATAGACATCAATGACTCACCTTGACTGCAGCATCCCGGTCTTCAAAGTGAACAAAGGCATAGTCCTTCAGTTTCTTCACTCGCTCCAGCTTCCCAAACTGGGAAAAAGTTTTCTCAAGGAGTTCTTCCGTTACTGGTGTGGCTAGGTTCCTCACAAATAGCACCTTCACCTGATAAGCGCAAGAGAACGACCCACAATAAACTACCACTGGAAGTACAATTCTCAGGACATTTTAGATGGAATTTCCCATGCAAAATCTAATCCAACCAGCAAACTATCCTAAAGGGACACTATGTAGTTTCTGCTGTAAAACTAGTGAACTAGCTACCCACATTTTTCTTTCTACCAGTCTTCCTGGTAGGCTACTACTAGAACATGCTAATGTCTGATAGCAAAAATTAGCAATGCCACTATAAACCGAGCACAAAAAATAAGGAAACTTGACTTTAGCCCATTATATCTCCCCTTTAGTAAAACCAATCAGGAAAAGTGTTTTATATCATTTTCATCAATGATTTGTCACCTTTACAATCATGTATAGCTTCTAAGTATTGGGCAATCATGGAATGAGCAACACAGCCAAACGTGTGAGTAGTGCCAACCAAAAATGTCCCAAAATGCCCACTAATAGTGTTCTGCTGCTAGGCATCTCGTTTTGGGCTTCAAGTGCTGCCAAGTGAGTGCCAGTAACTGGTATGCCTAAATTAGCCTCTGAGCCTGGGTTCTGCAAATGTTGGGATTATGGTTTCTCCAAGCAGCAACACTGGTGGAAAGATGCCACGTTTGTTCCTTCAGAATAGGGCCTGTGCAATAGGGCAACCCGAGGTTGGTGTCCTGGCATATAGAGTGGCAGCATCATTTGGTGTCAGTTGTGGTACCATTTCCAAACTTAGGACCAAGTTCCATCAGACTGCGGAATTCAAAGACAGACCAAGAGGTGGCCGTCTTAAGAACACAACACCTCAAGAAGACAGGTTCCTCACTTTTGCTGCATTTACAAGATTTACTCAACTGTACCAAAACCGGCTCTCACAACATACTGTGAGGAACATATGGATCTTCCACATGCTACTGAAGGCCCTGACACTGCTAAGTGCATGGCCAACATGTTTTTTGTTCTTGTCCTCATTTCTGTGAGAGAGTGCAATATTCAATGCTCCAAGCAACAAAGGCTATACCAACAGAACAGTATAATAGGCCATTTTGGCACATTTTTGGTTGGCACTACTCACACGTTTGGCTGTGTTGCTCATTCCATGATTGCTCGATGCTTACAAGCTATACCTCATTGTAAAGGTGACAAATCAACGATGGAAATGATATAAAACACTTTATAGACTTTAGGGTATTACTAAAGGTGAGATATAATGGGCCAAAGTCTAGTTTCCTTACTTTTTTGTGCTCGGTTTATATACAATATTTGCCATCCAAATTCATTTGGAGATGGTACCAAAACAAATTCTATGATCAAAAGGATACCTCAAACAGTGGCAAAAAGTTGCCCAGTGTCCCTTTAAATTAGTCAGCTCATATTACCTTGTCTATGAAGTCTGTAAGTACTGTAAATCAGGGGTTCTCAAACTTTACTGGGCCGGGGACCCCTTATGGAGCCAAAATTTCTTCGAGGACCCCTCTTGATTGCAAAAAAATCTATAGCTAATTGTTCTTTCTGAAGCAACAGTTTTAAATAGGCATGTAATTGCATGTGGCAAAATATGACAGTACAAAAATGGTTTTCTGCAGGTCTACTGATGCCCAAGCAAAGTGTCCTAGTAGTATTTCTATCTCTATAAGACAAGTTTATTTTTGAAGTACACTTTATCACACTTTTTCGGGGACGCCCTGGCAATGTGCCACGGACCCCTGGGGGTCCCCGGACCCCAGTTTGAGAACCAATGCTGTAACTGACTTCTCACCTTGGCCATGATCTCTGGGTCGGGCTCCTCCACCGGGTCAGCCCATTCTACAGTCACTGGGTTACCCCACACCTTCACTTTGCCACTCATGAGCCTGCGTCTGGCCTGGGCTGCAGATTTATGGTCCTCATATTCCAGGAAGCAGAAGCCTCGGTTTTTTTTCTTGTCATCTGGCTGGTGGTAAAGGATCACCTCAGTGAGGCCCTCTAGTGGAGAGAGGAGGGAAATGTCAAAGGGTAAAAATTCAGGGACTGAGACGCCAGATAGAGGGGACAGTAATAACAAGCTCTGTGTTCAGATTTCAATTAGATGTATGAGTCAACAAATACACTATTTTGCTTTGAAAAAAAAATGTGAAATAAAAAATTATTTAAAAAAATAACAATATAGTTAAAACTCAATCTGATGACGGGGTGTATCTGTTTTATGTACCTTTGCATGCAATAGATAAAGGAAAATATGGATGAGAAAAAAAAAATAATTTTAGGAAATCACAAATTTTCCGCTAACCTGTTACTTTGCTGAAATCTTCCAAAATGCTTTCTCTGGTCTTGTTCTTGGGGATTGACCCAACAAACAACCGATTGTTTGCGACGGAGATGCACACGCCAAGATATTTACCCGACCGGATTTCATAATTATCACACTAGACAGAACAAAACAAAGACATTTTTTTTAAAAAGTTCTTGACATGAAAGCCAAAGAGCTGCCGAATGATATGCAATTTGGCAAACAGATACAACCACAATCCAACGCAAAATATTTAAGGTTTCCCTTAACCCAGCATATTATTGGTTAATCGATCTTACCAACTTTACCGCCTCCAGCGCAGCATCTTTATTGCAGAATGTGATGAAGGCATATCCTCGGTTCTGACCAGACAGTGGGTCCATCATTAATCGCAGGTCCCAGATAGGGCCTGCTTTCTCAAAGAGCGGAACGAGCTCGTCTTCATACAAGTCTCGGGGAATCTTTCCAACAAACACCTGTGGCAAGAGAACCATGCTTTAGAGAAGTGGTGCAATATGTCTAGTAAAAGCCATCTCCCTTTCTTTTCACTGCATGAAAAGGTGCATGTAAAAAACACTTGACACTTGACTTGACTTGTATCCTTAAGAGCAAATCCAAATTCATCATATTATGACATTGTACATTGTATAATGGTGTGTGACCAATAAAATCTGCTTTGATTTGATTTGATGAACACTTGCACGGTGTTAAGCCCACACTATGCAAGTGTGGACTTAACTGCTGTATCTAAACAGACGTCAAACACTTCTCACCTCTGTGCCAACTGCAGGTTGGGACCCAGTATACACGTCCTCTGGTGGAGGCCCTCCATACTTTCTTTGCCCTGTGGTAACATCCAATGTGTAACCTGTTCTTTCCAAGAGAGCCTTCACAGATACAAAACAAAACAAAAATCAGGTTTATACATTTGCTTCAACCAGTGAGTGAATTTCACACTGAGACAACTTTAGCAAGCGTTGGCTAACTCACCTTTATTTTGGCTTCATCTGGGCCTTTTGTAGACTCTTGAACTTTGCTGCCTTGCTTTTCTCGCTGTCTGTATGTTTTCATGACACCGCAGAGGAAAGCACTCTTATTCTGCAAGAGAGGATAATGATCATGAAGTCTATAGACCGCCACAGGCCCGTTCCGCCCGCTGGAACACTCGAAACTCTGGAGTAGAACTCTAGAATTCTCCAGCAGCACAAGCTTCTGGCTGCACTAACCTGCACATGGGACAGATCACTCTCTTTAAACTGCTGGAGCACTGACAGGGCTCCTTCCTCGTTGAACTCCCGTAGGGCATCAATGGCCCGTTCGTCCAGGTCAGCGTACGCCACCAGCCCTAGAAGACATCCACAACTGCCACCGGTCATCTATTAATAACTACACATCTAAACAGGGACATGCATTCCATGGCCGAGTGTCCAGTAGCACTCCTCTCCTCTGAGAGTTCCTGAAATGCAATGTGGTGTGCAGCGGAGTGTGTGCATGACACTCCCTTTCCATGACACTACTACTTCTGTAGTACAGGGGACTGATATCACTATCATTATGATCCAAAATGTCTCTCTTGAGATGACAAATAACAGATTGTGGAGAGCATGTTAAACATAAGGGGCGGAATTTATTCCGTGAATGGCCAGTGAATAAATGCTGGCCATACAAATTGAGTGACAGCTTACCTGTTTGAAAGATATTATCAAGACTTGCTGCAACTTTCTGGGGGAGTCCTGCATCAATGAGTGTCTGGTAATTCTCTGTGTGCGTTACCGTGACGTCCATCGGCTCCTCGTCCTCCTTGGCCGGAGCCGAGTTGCCGTTCACTTCGGCAGCCATGCTCCTGAAGCCAAATCATTGCAAAACTCACTACCTGTATTACACTTCCACACCTTTAAAGAAATTCAACACCTTCTTTGTCTTTCACCTAATCATTTTCCAAATATTCAACATAATCTTTCACTACTACCAGTCGTGTAGGTTTGAATGAATTTTATATTCTGGGATGATGAGTTTACTGTAAAAATCAGGACTTGTAAAACTCCATGAGTAAACACAACTCCTGGGAAAATAGTTTAATTGTTTTCCCTTCTGCAAATTCCAAAGTAAAGAATATATATATTATATCATTAAATAGTTAAGCTAAGCATTGAATGAGAATCCCAAAGCCACAAAACAGCTGGAACGTAAAGTTGCCAAAGAGTTGCTATATGGCTACTTTACAGTCTTGTGCCTATGCTAAGCTTAAAAAAGTAAAATTGGGGTTGCCAGACTAGGAAAATGCATGCACCGAGATCAAAATGCTTTTACTCATGTAACGTCATGTAAGGGGTTAATAATCCTCCATTTCCATAAAAAGGAGTATTCCTTTATTCAGGTAGATTTCAGTTTAGGCCTACAGTTTAAATCCCAGATGAATGAACTTTGGTGTTTTGTTTGTTTTTAATTATTAAATAGCCAATAGTCTGACTCTGGGACAACTAGGCTAACCCATTCTAAGAACAGCCAGTAGGCTACTGACCCAATGAGGAATCCTAAAGCCACAACCAAACGCACCAATTCATCACAATCAACCCTCAAAAATGAACTGGAACAAATCTGCCAATCATGAAGAAGCTTCATGCAATTAAGACAAAGCCCAGGCCTGTGAGGGTTCAGGGTTAGGGGAGGGATTGTGATACCAGTAGTTGCCACATGTGTGATACATGTTGAGAGTGACCCACTTCCAGACAAACAGAAGTAATCTCTGGTGCCACCACTAAGTCTATTGATTGAGATCTCATTCCCTTTATAATGCAAATTGCGTTAGTGACAACAGGAGTGACAATGTAAATATTTTATCATCTGGCTATACTGGCACAACAAATATACGGTTGTAGTCCATTTATGATTCAATATTCATTGAGCTCGGAATAGTGTATATATTTTCTTCATTACTGAATAGCGTATGTTTTCTTCATACAGAGGCATGTCAAAGTCTGATTAGATGCGCTTGCTCAGACAGAACGCGAACGTCCAGAATGTTTCAAAGTGGCAAGCAAATACAGAGCGTTCCGCCCCCCTCCTCAGCTAGCTCGTATCCTGGCAATCCTTGTGCCAGATCGACAATAAAGACAGCTGCACGACAACAAATTACGCCTGAGCGTTTGGCTAGAATATGCCATGCAGTGTAGAAAGACTAGGGAAGTTAGGAGAAAATATTAATCTGTTGTCTCATTAATTAAATGCGGCCTAACATAACGTTAGCTAGTTGTTCAGACCCTGTACCACGTCTGGATAGTCCAGGTAGACACCGTCAAAACAAAGCCTGGTAATGCCATCATGACAAATTCTTGCTTACCACACTTCCGAAGCACAACTTGCTGCGGGAGGTCCTTTTCCTTGTGTCAACTTATACTTTACTAGTTTTGAAAATATTTGACAAATTATTTCTGCAAGATGCCAGACGGCGCCGCTCGTTCCCGATTCTCGCGGTCAACGCGACCCCAGCGTCAGGGTGCGCGCACGTTCAGGATACGGGGTTTCCAACCGTGATGCTCAGGGCCTCGGCATCTCGGTAGAACTAGACGTATTCAAAACAGTTGTAGAATACATCCATACGCGGAATTTTTATGTGTAGTGTAGCTTAGGCATGGATTTGCATTATTGCAGACATGTGTAGGTACTGTCTCTTCTCTCGCACAAACACCTCCTGGTTCTGAGGTGAGTGGTGTTAACTGTTTACCGATACAAGGCAGGCAGGCTTAATAAATCAGTTGCACACAGGGCAGTTTGAACCTTTAGTGCCCAAGGATGCATCAAACGAAAATTATTTTCACTTTTAACCTTACGGTGATATAGTTACAATAATACCATAGGAGCCCATTACAAAGTGGATTCAACAGATTACCAGTAATTTGATCGAAAACACATCACCTGCAAGAGCAGATATCACTGACATTACTAACTCTTAATCCAAGTGCTGAAAGGGGGAAAGTGCAAATTGACAAAAATACTAGCCAGCACAAGTTATTTTAATAAACATTTATTGTTGTCCGTTACTCCTCACACAAGGACACCATACTGCTTCAGAACATCTGTGTACTGAGCAATTCTGCCCTCAACGTTCTTCTCCGCCTGCTTGGTCAGCTTGACCAGAGTCTTCTTCTTGGCGTAGTGAACCCTGGCCTTGGCTTTCCTCTTCTCCTCCAGTGTGCTAGTGATGGCCTGGTACTTCCAGCCAACCTCATGGGCCAGGCGTCCGAGGAGAGCAAACTGCAAAGAACCAAGAAGAAAACAGTGCTTAAATTCTGATATCAAAACACCTGCATGTCATACCAATGGCATCATTTTGCCAATTGATTGTACACTTTATGACTACAACTCCATACAAATGTTTAAGACAATATTGCCATAGCGATTACATGGCAGACCTTAAGAGAAGAGATGGCAATACATAGCATGGACAAGACACTTGGCATGACACTAGACACTGTGCTTGAGACCTCAGATGGGAGTGCATGTTTGTACTCTCATGGTCGTTAAACTCGAATATACGAGTGAAAAGATATTCATCATTGGCATCACAAGCACAGGTCAACACTCACAAATCGAACAGCCAACTGGGAAAATTAACCCCGGTTAGTAGATTGGTAAGAGTTACTATTGAGTCTTCAATCAACCACAAACTGTGTACCTAGTAGATAGCTCAGTGTACTTAGTGGCCAACAAAAAATTGGATGTTAGACTGAACAAAACAAATAGTGCCTTCATTTATGCCATTAATTCCTGATAATCCACATCCATAGCATCTGAGCAATAAGACGCAGAACTCCAGAAGCTCCAGAATACATTACCAAACCATGTCGACATTAATTTACAAACACAGGTGACAGGCAATGTTGACACGAATAACGTCAACGTTAGTCGCTTCTGTACTAAGCATTTGACATACCTTACGTGTTGGCACGAATAACGTCAACGTTAGTCGCTTCTGTACTAAGCATTTGACATACCTTACGTGTTGGCACGAATAACGTCAACGTTAGTCGCTTCTGTACTAAGCATTTGACATACCTTACGTGTTGGCTTCAGGCGCACAATTTTCAGAGCGGCTGGGACGACCATACGCTGCCTCTGTTAACGGAAACAAACTGTTTATACGCAGTAATCTTTCTTCACACACACACACATATATGAGAGATTATGTTTGTCTCAGATATTTGAGTAATTTCATATGTTTTCAAACAAGGTAGGTATGGGATATAAGAAACATCACTGACAGAACATGGTGGGTTTAACTAAACCAAGGGTGCCCAAACCCCAATCAATATTTAAAGGCCTTCTGAATTATGATGCAGTCAAAGAAACACTTAAACTTGATCTTTGTGGAAAAGAAAACCACACACAAGCCTGGGCACCCCTGGTCAGTTGAAGACGTGAACAAAGTGGGAACTTGCCTTGTCATAAGGAGGGGGAATTCCATCGAACACCTTCAGCCTCTCAAGAGCAGCCTGTCCTCTCTTGGTCTTGTGGGGAAGCATACCTGTCAGTCAAGTGGAATGGACAAATTAATCCAAAGGAATGCAAATGACCACCATGTCTTCCTTTTTCTTTTTAAGACCATAAACCCAAGCCAAGCTCAGTAGTCAGATCCGTTAGGATGTCTCATCAGAACAGTCAGTTTCGGGATAAATGCACATCATTGCAGGTAATTGGGAAGGTCATATACTTCTAACAGCAGTAGCCCCCCTCCCATAACGACACCCCCATAAACATGCATACATCCTCACCTCTGACAGTCCTCCAGAAGATCCTGCTAGGAGCTCTGAAGTGGTATGGTCCACGAGAGGGGTTGGTGTTCATCCTCTTACGCAGGAAAGCCAGGTACTTCACTGTAAAACAAGTGACAAGTTAACAAACCAATGAATGATTGTGATGACTGAACAAAACACAAGTTTTTATGGGAATTCTACTTACATTTGTTGCGGTAAAAGTTTCCGGAGATGTTGATTCCCTCGCATCTCACAATCACCACTTTGTGGCCTGGAAGCAAAATAAGACCATGATTACTAAACTAAGCATGTGGATAACACCTTACTTTAATACGCAATTACTGTCTCAGATGGTAGTGCATGTGAGTCTTCTCATGGTGAACTCAAACAAGATGGGTAAAGGCATCACTGACAGTTGTATCCAAGTAAAAAGCACACTAGGTATTGTGACACTTGCGCAACAAAGGTTAAGACTGACATAATCTATGTTCAGGCAAAGTCACAATACATCAAGGTGGAAATAATTGGACATATGCTCCATTCTTATACTCACCCATCAAGACTTGCTTCGCCACAATGGCAGAAAGTCGCCCGAGGAGATGGCCCCTGCCATCGATAAGCAGAACCTTAAGGAGACACAGATGACTTTACTGCATGGCAATACATAAAAACACATTGTATGACATTAGACTGTGCTTGAGACCTCAGATGGGAGTGCATGTTTGTACTCTCATGGTCGTTAAACTCGAATACTCGAGAGAGAAATTCATCACTGGTATAACAAGCACAAGTTCACACTGATCATTTACGAATTGAACAGTCAACACTAACCAAGACCAACCTAGCCCAGGCCACTCAAACGGACATCCAACTTTGTTACTGCGCAATTTCATGGCAATAATGTTATCACGCAAGACTGAGTCGTCACAGAAGAAATAACAGAAACGAAGGGTCCAACCACAAATAGTGCACATTTCAAGTAGACAAGAGCAATATTAATTCTAGGGATGAAATTATCTACCAATGTGCGTTTCACATTTGCTAACGTAGGTTAACGATAGCTGCTAAGTGGCTAAGTTGGACAAACACAGTTGGATGCTAAACAAGATAGCCTATTTAAAGTTAGCACTATCGTTTATGCAATCACTTTGAATTTAGAAAACCAGACCGACCAGATACGTAAAGCTCAAAAATACATAACCATTACACGTCGACATGAAATTACAAATGCAGGTGACACGCATAAGTGTAAGGCTAACATTAGCGTCTTCACTGCATGTACTGAGCAAACGTGGGCTGGGGCACATGTCGTGATTTCAATGAAAAATACATGAATTCGTCAGGATTTATTGCTTTGACACACAAACATAATGTACTTAAGCTGCTTAATATCCGTTTTAATACATCGGTTTAACGATAACTATGAAAGTTCTGAAACATTTAAGAGTTTCATTTCACGACTTCAACATACCTTATTGAACCGGTCCGCCATGATGTCGAAAAGAAAGACAGACGGGTTGGCCCACAGTAAAAGACAGGGGCGAGGGAGGAGCCACTGTTATAAAGGAAGTGACGACTACTGTCAATTTCATCTTCTTCACTTCCTAGAAGAACCTTTTTTTTATCGCCATCTAGTGAATATTGACATGAACACCAGCTGAAATAATTGTTATAAATAATTGTTCAATATTACCAAAAAAATTTTGTCATTCCCTGAGGGATTATCAGTGGGATTTCTGAGCCTCACCTGTCTCCCAATTAAACCATTCAAAACCTTTTGAACACTGGATTCTCTGGATCTAATCAGATTGTATTTGCATTGCTCTGATCTTGCATGATGCTTTAAAGCCACAAAACAGTTGTTTTCAGTTTATTATCTGTATATCAAATAAAGTTATTAAAAAAGACAAATGTATTAGTGTTTGCCACACTTGTTACCAAAGTGGGACCTACCCCACAGTTTCAGAACCAATGGTGTAAACTTTAACTGAATTATTCTGGAAACTTTTGGCACAAGACCAGATTATTTTTAGATTAGTATTTAAATTAGGGCCTACTACTACTCATTGAAGACCTTACATAAACAGCCTACAGAGAATCAGAATGGCCCAAACACTGAATAGGCTATTATGTGTGATTTCAAAAGGATGGGTATTTTTGAAAGCAAAAAAAGAGGCTTTGAAACACCTTACCTCAGCATAGCCCAGAGAATCAGCATGGCTACAACCACTGAATGGGCATTTTATGGGTGATTCCAGTGGGATGGGTACTTTCCAAAACAAAAACAAATAAACAAACAAAAAACAGAACTCATAGGCAGAAGGTTCATTAGACATCCCATAGGTCCTATGATTTTCCCAAAAGCTATTACAGTAGCCTAGTTGGTGAGGAGGCCTGCTTGTGTCTGAGCTACTCAGCAGAAGACCATACTCACTTGTCTGTTAACCTCGATTTCAGTCATGTCCGACCAGCTGAAATTTTATGTTTAGTGCTGCTGCAACACTGTTTCTCTTTGAGGATATAGAATATAATCATAAAATAGGCCTACACTTTTAACTTTCACTTTTACCTTCTTCACATTCATTTTTATCCAATTTCTCACTGACGATGGTTGGGTGTTCTCTGCAATGTTTTCTCCAGTGTAAAAAAAGCAAACAAACCATAAATAAATAAATAAATAAATAAATAAACAAACATTTCTGTGTCCGAGTAGGAGCAAGGAGGAGTTCATAATAAGGCTTGCACAGGTCCTGATGAATAGCTTACCAATACTTTCCATTTTCATTATAGGCTACTGAACAGGAAACCTTTTAAAGAAAACTTAAGTCCCACAGACAGACTTTGACATTTAGCTCAGCATTCATTTTTATTAACCACATACACTGAAGTGACAATCAGATAAGTTGAACATAGGACAAAGATCATGCAATCATGGAGTCATAAACAAGCATAGTGCATGTACCCTACTCCGGTCTCACTTTCAGTCTTTCAGTTCTTTGATTTTTCCTTCATGACGTTTGATCTCGTGCTGCAGACGTTCAATCTCCTTCTTGTGGTGGTCTATCTCCTCCTGATGATGTTGCTTCAGAGCGCTCAACTGCTCCTTCTCTTTACGCCTGGATATATTTTGTTTCCATAGAAGGGTCAGTTAGAAATGACAGAATCAGTCATTTTCACAACCATCTATCTTTCAAAGGGGTCAAGAGGAGGCCACTGTTTTAGAAATAGGCCACAATTTAGCCTAATCATGGCCTCAGTTGCCACTCAAATGACAACTCCCATGGCACAGCTCACACTGATGTTCAAGCTGAGAACTTAAAGGCTTGATCATAACAAAATGCTTCAATATGACATGAGGGTGAACACTCACTTGAAGTACATCTCCTCCTCCGTTGCTTGCTTCTTCCCAAAAGCACCACCTGCCTCTCGGATAGACCCTCCTCCCCCACCACCTTTTCCTGCACCTTTGCCCAATTCACCCAACTATAGTGACAGAAAATATACATCTCCAGTTCACATCTGAATATCAATAAACTATTCTACAAAACAACCATCACTGTAAACAATCACCACGTGTTAAATCTTCGCATGTTGAGGTTAGCATGTTACATTTGGTTGAGTACAGTTGAATGAGAATTCTGTCTAGCCCGCACAACATTGCCAACCTTGTGAGCTTATGACCTTGTAAGTTATATTATTACACCGAAAGCTGCCCATGTAGTCTACCATTAAGCTGCTAATATATCTAATGAGGATCAGTTTTGGACTTTGTTCAAAATGTCACTGATAAGAAAAATCTAATAATTTAAGTTTACATTACAGAAGTATTGATATCGTTATTTTTGGCTATACATACCTGATCGGATGACATTCTTAACTGCGTAGCAAGCACATTTCTGAGATTTGTTTGTAAAAATCTTGCCATCACGTCGTTACCTCAGACTGTCTGGCAAACAAACGCATGAACTTGCTAAAATAGACACCCGGCCCCCACCACAAACTCCACAAGGGGAGACCAAATGATTTATCTTACCGCATGTCAGTAAAATTCCGTGAAAAGTTAAAACAGAACGTGTTTTATACTCAATCAACTATTGAGACAGAGTTATTCTGATGGCCCATATAACTGCAATTTATCGGCAAATAATTTAGTGATGAGTCTCTTCATAATGGTACAAGCCGGAGAACGTAGGGGGCCGTTACGCACTGGGTCTCAGCGCAGAAGCGCGGTGCGCATCTGAGTAGAATGCGTATGGCATTGAGATCCTCAAAACTTGTGTTCACTGTTTGAGACATGCAGATCGGGTGGATGTATGTGTAATGTCATGTATAACACTGTTAAAACACAAAAAAATATGAAATGTGAAACAAGTGGTGGAAACTGATTGGTCTATCTATCAAATATTTCATCTCTGGCTCTCTAGTCCCCTAGCTTGCCAACCACCTGTTGACCCCAGACCCTCCCCATGGTCAGTGTCATGGCCTTTCCTTTGCAAAGCCTTGTACACATACATAAAGATGTATTATAAGAGAGGCACACATTCTACATAAAGATACATGATGTCAATAGACAATCAACTAATAGCCCTTTCATTTATATTTAGTAAAAGTGACATTCACTCACTGTAATAGTGTATGGCTCAATCCAATCCACTTGTCGTCATTTACAGAGCTCCAGTACCCTGAGCTGTTTGTCAGACAGTTGTCTGGCTGATTACAACATATTCAAGCTGCTTGATCCCTAGTTAAGGCAAATACCACTTAGGCCTAATGAAACTGATGACAACTGAATACATCCATTCACTTTTCCACCACTTTCTATTTAGAGAATTAAAAAAATACTGGAAGTTGCCCTGCAACTACACATAAATCATGGTAGAAACACAGGTTTCACATGGGTGTTTTATTCCCAATGCAGAAAAAACATGTCAACACCACACTTTCCACAGCAAGCAATGGCTGACAAGAGCCCACCAACCCAACCAATCCCTAAAAAGTGTATGTAGCTTGCCCTTTCAGAGACACTTGGCCCTTTTCTGATGCAGTGTTTCTGATCAAGCCAGACACCATATCAGAAAACAGGATTTCTGATCAAGAATCGGATCTGAAGAGTTATCTATGCCATAACCTTCCTCAATCGTTTCTTTACCTACACTGTATATCTTACAGACCCAGGCACAGATTTAATAACGAAGAATCTAAACAATCACAGTTTAAACAGAACTTCCAAATATAGTTAAATAGCTCGTAGATCATTTAAAGTAAGGTTTTTAAATCACAAATCAAATATTTACAGCCACTTTCATTTTTTTTATTTTGTCAAATACATTTTCTTAAAAATAATGCTTGAAAAAAACTTTTTCCTCATCACTAGTTGTTGTCAAACTTAAAAGCGCGGATTTGATCCTTTCATATTGTTGGAGCAGTGTGAAATTAGGTGAACAAGGACAGGAATTCTTAAAGGTTTGGTCTTTGGAGAGATGAGATCTATTCTTTATCCTTCACTTGTTTACTAGACATACAGTATTCTATGAAGATCATGTCCAGCAGATTATGCTAGTAGACTACTTATGCTGTCCCTTAATTCCAGTAGCAGGTCTCCAAATAACCACAGCTGAATTTCATATCTTCATCTACTCTTTTGTAAGTAAACCAAGATGTGAACTTCAGGTTAACATATCACAAACAGGCAGAACTCGCATTAACAACAAAATAGGAATGTCTGGTTGAAGTGGACATATTTTTTTATGACAAAAACCTTCAGTAAAATGGGAAAAAAACAAAACAAAAAAACAAAAACAGAACCAACAATCAAACATGTCATCAAGAACACTTGCAGGAGGCAACCTGAGGTCTGTGAAGAACATCAGAAGCAATGTGACTCCAACCAGAGCAGAGAGCAGAGATGAGCTGGGCTCATTAGACAGCCCTCTAACCCCCTGTAGGCTGGGTAGTGCACTGGTCTGTGATGCAAGTGCAGGGGAACAAGTGATATATATTAAAAAAAAAAAAAACACTGGATAAATGATTCGTGAAAATGAGGGATAACGAGTAAGGAGAGAGCGAGGGGAAGGGAAAGGGAAAGGGAGAGGAAACGGGAGACGAGAAGGTTGTCAGAGAGCCAACAGGGGCCGCCGAAGGCCCTCGGGAGCGTCTGACAGCCGCCGCCGCCTCCCCTTCAGGAGATGTCAATCCTGCTTGGTGCCCCCTAGGGCTCGGAGGCGCTCCAGCAGGGGGGGGTGAGAGTAGTGCCACATGGAAAAGAGCCAGTCTGCCACAGGGAAGCCCAGGTTATCCTTGTTGAGCTTGATGAGGGCAGAGTAGAGCTCTGAGGAGCGGCCCATCCCCCTGGCAAAGGCATCGGCCTGGAACTCGAACCGGCGACTCAACACCGTCAGACAGAAGGAGAGGAGCTGAGAAGACACACAAGTAGGGAGAAATCATATAGATGATATAGAGTGTTTCTCAAAGTTGAGGTAGCAAGCTTGGAAGGCTGCTTTTTCGAGCATTCCACGTCATCATCTGTCGCCAAGTACTGTTCCACAGTCAAGCATCCGTCAAAAGAGGACATAGGCCTTTGTTCACAGATTTTTCAAGGATGCACTGATGGAACCTCGTTTTTGAAGTGTACGACATTCAAGGCGAGTGTGCTACCTAGGAAACATTCCCGACTTTGAGAAACACTGATAGATAACCTCTAATTCAACAACAGCAGCTTAGCAGTCATTTTCATGTCAGCACACCCTCAATTTATGCAGTAATATCAAATGACAGTGAATTGCTGATGATCTGTTGGATGATTTGAAGTGTTAAAAGACTTTTCACTGCATCACAGTTTACCTCATTATATGGGGAGAAGATGAACTGGAAAATGATCATGAGACCAATTAGGGTGGGTTGGCTGTCATGGAAACCGAAAGCCAGGAAGAGCTCCTTCTGACCAATTAGGACCGCGAACAGAGAAAAGCACAGGAAGGAATTCATCTGTAAAAAAGAAGATGAGGAAACAGTGCATTTTATAACAATCATAATCACAAATAAAAAATAATTCATTTTATAATAAAGGTTAAATTGAGTGATTACAATAAATTTAGCACATAAAAAATGAAAGATTAGGGGGCGCCGTGGCTCAGTGGCTAGAGCGTCAGACCATTACTCCGGGGTCATTTCCCGATCCCACCCCATCTCTCTCTCCCACTTGTTTCCTGTCCATCTCTATACTGTCCCATCTGATTAAAGGCAAAAAGCCCCAAAAATATCTTTAAAATAAATAAATAAATAAATGCAAGATTAAAACCCACCTGGCTAATAAGTATATTTTTCACAGTGTGACCCAAATACCAGTGTCCGAGCTCATGACCAAGAACTGCAAGAACTTCAGGGTTGTTACAACCTTGCTTCTTGTTCTGGAGGAAGACAGCCAAAAAGACATTGTCTGGAGTTGAACAATAGCCATTGCAATGACCAAAAGGTTTTCTAATCTGGAAGATCAATATTAAGTAAATTATTAACATTAAAGTTTAACTTCTAACCTTTGGTTTGGCATTGGTCTCTTCGGGTTCCGAATTCTCCTTTCCTTGATCGCCCTCTCCTTCAGTACCTTTATTAAGTGGAGAATAGTCCTCTAGAAGTGTGTCAAACAGCACTATGCGTTTATTTTTGAAGAAACCATAGAAATAAGCATTGCTGTGGGAGGAACGTTTGGAGCCTAAAAGGGTAAAGGAAAAAAAAAAAAAAACACAGTTTAATAACTGGGAGATTTGGTTGATAGTCATAAATATGTTAATTACTCAATTCCAATTATTATTAGCTACATCTTTTTAATAGAGCTATTTATAAATTCACCTTCAACGACATAAACTTTAGTCAAAGGGAAACTGATAGACTTGGACATGCTTTCAATCTCCTCTTTCAGCTCCCCTTCTGGCAAAGGAGTGAACTTATCAAATAGAGGGGCGATGTAGTCAGCATAGATGGTCACCAGCACCTGCATGCAGCATAGATGGAGGGAAGAACAGAGGGTGCATGAAGACAAAAGCAAGATGTTACTAACAACAACAACAACAACAACAACACCAAAAAAACTAAAACAATACAAGGTCATGATATTAAAAAAGATCTGAAATCATCAACTTAACTCTTAACTTAAGAGTTCAGTTTAATCAATCAATGCTTTAACTTGATACTGACTAATTGACGTAAAAATTATGTAATACTTGTAAATGATGTAAAAATAATGATCAATTAATAAACATTTAGCCAGTATGTACTTGCTAGGATCCAACTAAAGACTCCAAGTCAGGGAATAGTCCACATATGTGAGCATTTATGATCCATAATGAATGTCTTTATGGGAAAAACTGACCAGAGACACAACCAAGGTGAAAAGCCAGGCGTAGATGAAAAAGTAATCTCCTCCAATCTTAATGATGTGAAGTAATAACGAGGTGACAGGTAGTAAGATACACTGGGTTACCAGAAACTTTTTGAAGGCATCCTTCAGGAAGAAACCAACGGTCTAGGGAAATAAGGTATAAGCATGTAAAATGTAACCACCAGTAACAGTTTAATACTAGATTGTATACTTCTAATATCAAAAAGAAACAAAGAAAAACAGACACTTGCATTCACATGTTGAAATGAAATGTAATAATTGCAATATAGACATGACTAGGCTGACTTGATTGTTCCTTACAGTATGCACAATAATTACAAACCTGCTGGTTAAAACCATGCTTCTCCTCAATGACAAAAGTATTGTAGAGGCTCCAGGGAAGGCCTGTAAAGGCACTGAAAAGGGTCGCTAACATTAAAAATGCCAAGGACTGGGAAATCTGAAGGAAACAAAACAGAACATCATCAGAGAAATAGATCTGCAATGTGGTATAACCAACAGCATCAATGCAACGTCAATGTTTGTTAATGGGCCGGAGGTGCAGGTGGTAGAGGTGCCTTCCAGCAACCGCGGGGTTGCAGATTCGAGCCCCACTCCCACCTGACCCCATTGAAAGGTCCTTGAGCAAGATAACGGTACTGAACCCTAAACTGCTCCCGGTGAGCCGGTTGACACACATTGGGTGAATATGAGGCATACAATGTGAAAAGCACTAAATGCAGTCACTCTGCTCAAAGTAACGTTATATAAGTCAAGTCATGACTAGTTACTTCTACAATGTGCCATGACAATAGAACAGTGTTTGCAAGTTTAAATATTCTTTAAAAATAATATTGGGATATTTTGGCAGAAATGTGTCAATAGTTTCCTGATTTGAACAAATGTCGATGCTGGGAAGACAAGGCAAACCTCATATTCTGCGCCCAGGCCAAAGTGTCCAATAACAGATCCAGAAATACTCCAGAGGAAAGGAATTCCACCAAATACAAGAATCATCTGCACAGATACCGGAATAGAGAGAGAGATATGCTTGTGAGAAACAATGTAACGTATACGTTCATAACTCATTAAACTCATAACTCATTAAAAAGTGGTGGGGCTACACACATCTTCAACTAATGCATTTGTCTCTGCATGAAGCTAACGTTGACGTTATTTGAGGATAACGTTACTCACCGTACCCTCAGCCTCTGAATAGAGACCGGACCAGAAACCAAAATTGCTTTTATCCAGCTGATAAAGGCGGGATTTTTCAAATGTTTCTGAATCCATGATCTTTCCCAACTCATGAGGTACGTGTGTGGTTGTCCGGTATATCCTCCGCTACAGCGAGCAGACAAAAGTAACCATAAGACCGACAGAAATAGAAGCAAAGGTAAGACTGGTACTACAATAGCATAGATTAACGTTATGGAGTTAAATCAATGTAAAGTTAACGTGCTCTAGCTAACGAAACAGCAAACAAAATACAAATATATACTGTCTAATCAGATTAAACAAACGTGTGACAGATAAGACTATGGTTAAAAGACATTATGACCCATAGGGTAGCTAACTTAAGATAGGTTACCTAAAACCTATCTGCTAACAGTAACGGACAGGTGCTGTGACATCTCAGAGAAATTACACTCACTTGTCTGAAGGCAAGATAGGCCTCCCATAGATATACCACCCATGAAAACAATAATACAGCGTAAAATATTTTACTCTCCACTGATAGTTCTATTATGGTTTGCAACATTGTTGAGCTCATAGCTGGCTAGCAGGAAGCTAGCTTGCTGAGTGAATGAGGTAACGTATCGCCGAGGTGCCGCTGCAAGAAGAGGCTCTTGCTATCTACAAAAGCGACACTATATTTTCTACATTCAGAAGTGTACAGTTGAGTTTTTAAGTCCACCAGTATGTCCACGAGTTGCGATGTTAGGCATCAGACCCACAATGACAACTCATGCTCGATAGGTACTTCCCGTTATCCACCCACATGTGTACAGCTGACAAATATGTCCCCTAGAAACATGTACTAGCGGAACACTGCTACTCATAATAGTTCCTATTCCATTTGCAAACAAAATAAGATGGGTCTACACATTTCTCAGACGAACGAACTGCAAAAATAACTGGTCGGATTAAGTTAATATATTAACTATAATATAATTGGTAATATTAAGTTAATATAGTATAATACATACATAAATTGCAGGCCATTTGCAAGCATCGTGGTGTGTGGTAAGTCACACATCAAGATATGAAAGTTCCCTCTACCTTTAAAGATTTTGTGGAAATGGCTAGGCTAACTCAGCCATTAAGGAGATTTTCGTTTCCAAGACACTTTTAAAATCTGGAGATTGATAAGGAAAATACAGGGTTAGGGAAAAAAACAAAAAACAAAACATAGGCCTTGTGTATTGCATTAAACTTCTAACATTGCCAAAAGCGCCACTGCATTATTCTAATTGAAAATGCAATAGGGTAGCCTACCATAACATTTTTCTATCATCAAACAGGTTCCAAATGATTTTTTAAACATGATTCTGCATATTGCGACCCAACCTCTTATAATTTTAGGCTAGACTACTAGTACAACGCTGGTGTCAAGCTTTGTTAGGTGAAGAATCCCATCCACACAACTTTTTAGATATTTCCAGCTATGCAGGCTAGGCCTAAACCCAAAATATCAGTTTGGATGTATTTTCTGGAAGATATATTCATAGAGTGACTCAAAAATCAGTGATGATGAGTGTTTGGTAGATGATGAAAGAAAATACATCCTTGAACCTGAATGGGAGGCTGATCGATTTTACATGTCCTGAATGAACCCAGAGTTGTTAAAGTTATACAAGTGCAAGATTGTGACTGATGATGAGGCAGGCTGATGCTCACACTTTCAATTTCCTTGCAGAAGTAGGCTATCTCTCACTGCCTCGCTCACTTCACTTCACACGATTGCATGGAAGATTTTACCCGCGGGCCTCTGGGTCCTGGGAAGCACTATCTAAGTACGGGAGACACTGGGAGCGTTCAGTATGGATTGAGTCAACTTCCAATGTGTCTTTTTTTTTTGCTGTGCCCCACTGTGATTTTGCACACGGGTAGGCTACTTGTGTGTTTTGTATCTATAGTAACACCCAGGCTAGATCACAAAACATGGATGACTCTGCAAACACCGAAGAGGTATCGATAGGTTTTACTTTAAATCTGTTTTTTCTCCGTTTTGTCACTCCATATTAATTTGCGGCACATTGTGCTCCGCGATATTTTGTGTTTTCAGAGTGGCTTTGTGGTAGATGACATCACCACAGTCATTAAAGAAGTAAGACCAAACTATAGCCTACACGAAGTGATATTGTAATGAATACAAACTACAAAGGATTTGAGCCAAAACATGTTTGTTGGATTCAGCTGGATAATGCATTAGCCTATTCACCGACTGGCTATTCCATGGATCTTTCAATTGACCTCAGGTAGTGGAGACCACCGTGGGGAGCAGCGCTTTTCAGCAGGGCCGTGTCAATCAGTGGACCTCCAATGTGGTGGAGTCAAGCCTGAGTCAACTCACCAAACTAGGAAAACCTTTCAAATATATAGGTTTGTAACAAAGTTAAATTGTAACTATAGATTATGATTCATAAGCTGCTTAATAGCCTTGTATCCCTTAAACAAAATAATATTTTGTGCTGCTCTGACAAAAGTCACACTAGATTGAGGCTATTTGAAAGGGCCGCTTGGATACATTGTATCTCCTGTAATGATTTGGAAAACAAATGAGAGGGTTGGTCAGTAGCCTACCACCTGAGGGCATCACCTGTGTGTGTCATCATCCTCTTTATGCCCATTATAACTCTACACAGAGGGATACATTATGGGTAAATAGGGTAAAAAGAATTAACAGCCTATAGATATCTCTTTCAAACTTACCCAGCTGATTACAGTATGTCTTTGTATTGCAAGTTTTCCAAAATATTTTGTACATACCACTTAGTTGAGTCATCCAGTGAAATATTAATGAATCTGCATAAATTTTAGGCCATGGGCTAGGGGGGCTTACAGTGCACCTCTACCTACCAAACCTTTTTGTGAAATGTCTGGTTATGCGTAATATTATTGTAAATGGACAATTTTGGTATGCGCTACTTATTAAAGCTTCATGAGTACAATGAAAATCAATGCATTTCAATAATGCAAGCACTGTAGAGGACTATGCATTGTCAATACAGTGGAAGATGACTTTTCTCTGTGACATTAAATCACATGTACAGGGTTTAAGCTTCAAGATTTGTAGTATAAGTTAGGCTGTTTAATTTGTTTAGCCTTATAGTTAGGCCAGAATTCAGAGAATTATGGCATACGCATGGTGCCTCATTCAAATATCAATACATACATTTAAGAAAACTTGCAATACAAAAAAAAAATAAATGAAAAAATTGAAAATTGTAAATTGAAAAACGTGCTGAGGAGCTGAGGTTTAGTCACTATTAGTTAAAATGTTAACCATGTTGACATGTAATCCATGGCCTTATAACCAGCATACTGTACACAGGCTGATAAAACACAAAAAGCGACTCTAAATATGATGATATGACATAGTAGCCTACCAAATGAGCAAATTTATCTCAAGGACTCTCTCACTTCTTTTGCATATAGTGACATGTATCATACTGCAGAAAAACGGGGCTGGTCTTCACACAGCAAGCTCTTGTTTCTGGGACAATTCCACTGATGGTGAGTAACCCTGCAGCCTATCTTAAAATATTTTCTGCTTTTCAGGGCTACACTCAAAACACACACACACCATCACAATGAAAGTCATTATCTATACTTTGTAAATGACCAAATAATTTTGCTCCACGTGAACATGACATGAAAATGAACAATTCTCTCTTCACACATGTTCCCATAGGAAGCTGTACTGTGAGATGGGAGAACAAAAGTATGTACTGCATTGTTAGTGTCTATGGGCTGGCTGTTTAATTGGAAACAATCCAAGCTATTAACATAGTGATGATAATGCATGGATGTTAATCATCACTGGCAACATAAATAAAATTTGTTGATGGAAACTTTGTATGTTTCATTTGATATGAAGAAGATAAACAACTAAAGATTGGCAGCCTGTCAATAAGCTCATCACCTGTACATATTAATTCAATATTACCATGACTGGAAATGTGGGACTCAATGGCATGAGAATTCAGCAAATCTTAACACATTTTTAGGGTAAATAATCATTTGTTTGGCAGAATGTGACAGAAATGTTTATTAGAATACTGAAATATACAAAAACCCACCGATTCTTTAGACATTATTTACAAAGATATGAGAAAATCCTTGTCTACTCTTTTGACTACTGACAGCTATAGCCTATATATAAAAAAACAGTAATGCATCACCTTCATGCACACTGTATTCTGAAATGTATTCTACTCCATGAGTGACACACAACCTCAAATATTTCTTCAAGGGTGGATCAATGTGTAGTAAACGTCCAACTTTTTTTTTCTTTTCTTTCTTTTTTAAACAATCAGCCATGTGTGAAAAAGAGCGCAAGAAGATCACATTGTAATATACACAACAGCACTGTGTAGAGCTTTATATGGAGCCTGGGCATTGCTTACATTTTGAAGCATAGTGTGAGAATCTGAAACATTCATTGAAAATACACGTTGAGACGTTGTAGCCATATTGTAAAAATATGGATCAAGACCTCCTCCACACCACTCATGATGTCATATTGGGTTTAAAAATGCCAAGTAGGTTTATCTGGCACGCAGTCTAAATACTGTATACATCACTCAGATTAGATATATGCTTTCTTTTTGTGGCAGTTTTTATTATTATTTTCCCATACACACATTTGAAAGCAATTAAGGTACATCAAAGTGATTGATAGTTTGGCAGCTAACTGGAACAAAAATATTACATTGGCAAAAAATATGAATGTTTTTTTTTTTTACTATGAAAGGTGAAGAGTTCAAACTAACCAGGTAATTAATTCATTTATGTATTATTAGATGGCAAAAGCTCTACCTAGGACAATTTTGATCTTTCTAGAACCACAACAGGTCTGAGATACTGCAGCTGCTTGATGGCCTGATCGTCACCACAACCTGTGAGCGCACGGTCCAAGATGTAGTGCAGGTTCTCCACAGACAGAAAATCACTGGCGGAGAGCAAAGGCCTGAGCGGAGACGCCCTTCCCAGTCTGCTGCGGGTGATCCTAAGTCCCCTCTGACTGTTCTCCTTGACAGAGCAGTTACGGCGATATGACTCGCGCCGTTTTAATGGCTCAGACTTGACTGGCTCAATGTCCTCCTTTTCCCTGCTTTCCTGAATGAATTGAAGGAAAGAGGATTCAAAGCCCATAGGCTTGTATGTTGCCAGATCAAAAGAGTTCGGGACAGGGCTGCCGGGTGATAAGTCTTTTGAGTTGGGGGAAGGAGACGGAGACAAAGGAAGAGGAGGAGTCTCATTCTTTCTTTTAAGAGGCTGTCGTGGTGGAGTTACAGGCACAGTTGCAGAAGGTGCAGGTGTAGCAGGGACTTTAACCAATTTGCCACCGTCATTGCTTGATGAGTCAAGTCCTTCATCAACACTGATTCTCAAGGTGGGTGGTGGAGAAAGGTCTATAAGAGTGGCCTGGACTGGAGGAGGGCTTGGAGATTGCGGCTGACTAACCTCTTGACTGTGGCTGCTTTGAACTTCAGGAAGCGCCTCCGTGTGTCCAGGAGTCTCTCCATAAAGTAAGTTGTCTGCATCAAGTATACTACTGTCAGACGGTGGCTTTTCCGACAAAACAACTATGTCTCGCTCCTCCATTTGTGTCGTTTTAATAGAGTGGAGGCTCATGGGAAGCGGTGGACCTCCTGGATTGTCAGGCTCTGCTTGATATTCCATTTTAAGGACTCCACCAGGTGACCTCACAATCTCTGGGAGAGCCAGTGCAGATTTCTTTTGTATGATCTCTTCAAGTTGTTCAGAGGTGAAGACAAGTTTATCCTTCTGCAAGTCAAACTGACTCTCCGACATTTTGTGGACATTCATATAGTGACGACGCATGCTTCTTATAAGGGTCACAACAGAGTTACAGTCCTGCACCATGCAAGGATAGGCCACAGGCAGACAGCGATCTTGGCACATTTGCAGAGCTTCCTCGTGGGTGCGGAAGACTAGTGGTTGTCTCCTGTGAGAGGACCGTGCCGTCCTCTTTTCCTCGTCGTCTTTTAGTTCGTTTTCATTTATCGATTCCTCCTCATTCTGCTCTGTACTCTCCTCAGACTGGGTGGGTTCTTGTGGCTTTGGGTTGAATCTCAAGGAATGCCGCAGAGGTAGCTTGGGAGAAGGTGTGATCAATTTCTTTTGGCAACCACTGGCTGGCTCATCTTTTTTGTTATCATTTTCAAGATGCAACACAACTTTGTCATAATATTCATAGTGCCTGTAGAATACATGTCTCCTGTAGTTTGAGCTTTGTGAGAAAACCCGATCGCACCCCTCAAACTTACAGTGCACCAATGGGGATGGTGATTTCTGGGCAGTCTGGTCTGGAGAATTCTGGTTTTGGTGTTCATTAGTTGTATGACGCAACAAGCTGCTATTCAGGTGGTAACTAGCATTACAGTTGGCATACGAGCACTTGAACCGTGGTATGGGTTCTTCGGACACAGGGTCACGTCTTTGTAACATGCTGAGAGGCCTTGATGAGTGTAACATCCTCGAGGGTCTCTTTCTGTGGACTCGTCGATTGTGCCGACACAGACTTGTCGAATGGTGAAAATGCTTCCCACAGCCACTGTACTTGCAAATGAAGAGATGGGGTCTAGAAGGCTCCTTTTTCACGCCAATATTTTGATTAATATTTTGTTCCCCTTCCAGACTCAGCTGTGATCGGTTGTAATGGTGTACAGTCTGAAGATGGCGCACCAGCCCACTCTGGTTGGTGAAGGCAGAGCTGCAGTCTTTATGCACACAGTGATAGGGCTTATGGTAGTTGGTCAGGATGTAGCAGAGATTGTTTTTCGCCACTAGACGCCGGCTACCTCTTCCCTCTTTTGTGATCCCATCATCACAATGGTCACTTTGCAGAGCTGGAACATCTTTAAGGTTACTGCCTTTCTCCTCAGGTTCCAGATCATTTTCACACTCAATCTTTTTTAGCGGTAATTCTTTTCTTCTTTGTAGACGTGGTCGCCACACTGGTACATCAGTTGTCTTTTCTTCGTTTGTCTCTTTGTTCTGCTTGGGAATAACTTTGGATTTTGGCAAGTCTTGGACTTTACTCTCTTCTTTTTTCTTTGGAGAACAACTCTCCTCTTTTTTCCTTGGAGAGCAACTCTCCTCTTTTTTCTTTGGGGAGCAACTCATTTGATCTACCACTGCCTCACTTATTTTGTGTGTCTGCATATAATGAGCCCTTAACTCTTTCTTCTCTCTATAGCCCTTAGGACAGAGATGGCACTTGAATGGCTTGAACTTGAATTCAGCTTTAAATTTCTCGAATCCTTTTACCTCTTCATTTGAGATGTTGTGCTTGGTCTGGTAATGGCGTTTCAAAGCGTGGCTAGTAACACTTTCATAACTGCAGTCTTTAACGTCACATGTGTAAGGCTTTGTAGTGGGCTGGATAAGGAAGCTGCTTGCCTGACATGTCTGAGGTTGAGCCGCTGCAGGAATGCCATCATTTGACTTGTTTTTCAGTTGCTGCTTCTTCATTTCTGCAGGTGGGACTTGTTTGGGTTCGGATTTTTCAGGGATTGATTTGGAGGGGGACTTAACAGGTGGCGATGACAAAGGTGCGACTCGAACACCTGACACAGGATGAACTGGGTCACATGAACTTCTTCTGGAAAATGGGCAGTGTAAGCTAAGTTGGCTAAGGCTGACCAGTATGTCTGCCAAAATGTCTTTTGGGGCAGGATTGGACAATGTTGTGGAGGATGTAGTGATGAGTTCAGTATGCTTTGGAGTGGATGGGATACTTTTTTCATGGCTATGTAGAGGGCTTACTGATAACCTTGCAACCTGTCCAGCTGTATCTGACTTGATGTCATTCTTTAAGCCCCTTTCCTTGTCCACTTTTTTATGTCCTTTTTTTGTTGTGTCCCTTTCCAGCTTCACCTGATCAGGGTGAACGCATTTAAGGTGTCTCTGAATGTCTTTAGTTTTAGAGAAAGTCTTGCGGCATTTCTCAAATCCGCAAGTGAATTTCTTTCCATCGAAACACACGGCAACATTTGTCAGAGAGCCCTTTAAGTCCTTGTAGTCGACAGTCTGACATGGGGACGAAGAGCAAGCTAATGGGGAAGATGCATCTTTCTGTAAACCATTGATGACTTCTGGTGACAGAGCATTTGAGTTGCATTTGGGGGTTGATTCCTCCTCTACATCATCCCCAAGTCTACGCTGTTGCGCTCTCTGCGCTTCAAAGTCATCATCAGTGAAAGTGATGCCATGTGTTCCTAAGTGCTTTAAGAATTCTTTGCGCGAGTAGTAAAACTTCTTACAGCCAGGACTAGTGCAGTGGTAAGCGGCATTACGGAAGTGCTGGGCTTCATGGTGGTAAAGCTGTCCAAGATCAGAAAAGGAGATGCTGCATCCGTTCAGTTCACACTGGTAGCTTAGCTGGAAGCCATGGCTGTGCTTGTGCTCAACAAGTTTATTGATGGCATTGAAGCGAGCTCCACATCCAGTGACTATACACATGTACGGCTGATCACCAAAATGGACTCGTCTATGCTTTCGATGATGGTATGCAGTCATGAAGTGCTTGCGGCAGAAGCTGCATTTCTCCCGCTTATCTTTCATTTCCAAATAATGCTTTAAATTAGGGTCAGAATCACCATGTTCTTTCAAGTGTACACTGAGGTACTTGAAGAGCTTGAAGTTCTTTGAGCAGTTAGTTGCAGGGCATGAATACAACTCTCGGTCCTGGAATGCAAAATGGGTGCTGATGTAGTCGAATGTGATGTAGTCCTGATCAGCTTGTTTTCTGGGCACTGCTGCGGCTTGCTCCATGATGTGATGCAACACATCTGGGTCATGTGTAGACTCATAATACATTCTTATAGATGGGTCTAATGCAATCTCACCAGGCTCCAAGTCCTCTGCCTCATCTTCCTCCATTTCCTTTTCCAAGTCCACCTTCTTTTTCACTTTCTTCTTCTTCTGAGGATTTTTTCCGCGGGCTGGCATTTGTGTGTGTGTACTGATATGGGGAGAAAACTCATTCTTCCCTTGGAACTTTTGAAGACACACAGGGCATGTGAAGACCCCGTTCTCTTCATGTTTTTTGGAATGATGGAGGAATCTGGCCTCGATTACTTCTTTTTTGCATATCAAACAACAGAATTTGTATTTCTGCCATCGAAGACTCCGCTCAGTCCCGGCTAACTTTCTAGAAGGTGATCTCAGATCCTCTTTTGTTTTCATGCCATCTTTGTCTTGGTCATTATCTTCATGGCCAATGTTGTTGAGCCTTGCCTCTACGTTCTTCACAGTATCTCTCTCTGATTCTTTTATTTCCATTTTAGCGTCTTGGTCTCCTTCCTTTTTGTCCTCCTCATTTAAGTCTTTTGCAACTGGAGTAAGATCGGTCTCTTGTCTTGCTTCTTCCTCCTCCATCTCTGGCTGGAGCCCTAGAAGCCTATTGCAGTGATGCTTAAGGGTTTTCCAGTCCCAAAACTCAGGATCAAAAGGCCAAATAGCCTTGAGAGTTAGAAACAGTTCACAGCGCAGCGAGTTTGGAATTATGCCATTCTCCTCATCATACTTCTGATCAGGCTGCTGGTAGAGCTCCTCAAGTCTTGTAAAGGAGTCTTGGGAGGGCCTTAGTAAAAACTCTGTCAGCTGACAAGCCCTGAGTACCTCCAGATCTTCTGAGAGGAGACATGCCACAGTCTTGCACACAGCAGTCCTTGTATCATTGTCTTCCTGACTTGGGAGTTGAAGTGCTTTGACACAAAGCTCAACCGACACTGGCAGACCAAGCTGTAAAGCCTGTAATAAAGAACACAAAGGACAACTGTAAAGTTTTGCTACATTATAATCAAAATGTTAAAAGTTTGTCAAGAAAGTGGGGGTCTTTAAACTCACCTCAGTCTGAATGACCTGAATAAGGACTAGAAGATGGTAGGCTGTTTTAGCAATGGCACCAAACTGCAGGCAACGCTCCAGAAATGATTCCAATGAAGAATCAATTCTTCTTTGTAACTTACTCCACAAAAGGGTGAGTTCCCTGTATTCGCCATTAAAAATAAAAACAAATAGAAACAAAAATGAAAATATTTTAAATATGTACGCTGTTCAAAAATGTCAATCATCATGATGACCTTTTTATTTTGAAACTTACCAAGAACAGTAAAGGCTTTCATCCTGCAGCTGCCTTGTAAGGTAGGTGGTGCACAGGATGTGGGCAGAATTTTCATCACCTTCAGTCTCCATATTGCAAATAATATCAAGCACATCCTTGCCATCAAGCCGGGATATCTGTCACATTAAGATTGAAAGAGCTTTTGATTAGAACAAAGAAACTTGAATTGCATTTTCAGCTAATGGTGGAGCATTGCTTGCTCCTGGTGATAATAAGGAAAACGTACCTCTAAAATTGCTTCATCATTGGGAAGCATTTTGCAAAGATGGGATACAAAGGTTTGCCGAAAACCAGTACAATTGGGAAGGAGGGTGCAATTTGCACATGCTTTCATCAGGATTAAGGCCTTGTCCAACTCTCCATGTTTCTCCAGATGTTTGAGTCTCATTTCCATGAAGCCATCTCCTTCTAAGGCAATGAAGGCACAGACTGCAACAGAAAAACAGAATGTTGAGAAGACACTTATCATTTACTGTACCTTTCTTATTTACATACAGTAACCCATCAGCTTGTCTGATTAACACTTACCCTCTTCAGCATCTGTTGGCTGCCCAGTAAGTAGGTCAATAAGGATTTGTAGATTCCATGGGCCACCGGCTTGGGTGATCTGGAGAAGTGCCTGCAGGTCTGTGCTTCCATACTGTAGCAAGGACTCGTGAGCCACCTGAGTACACAAACAAATGAAATGGACACATCAGTACCTCCGCCAAGGAGGCTATGTTTTCGCCGGCGTGTGTCTGTTTGTCTGTGTGTGTGTCTGTCTGTCTGTGTGCAACATGACTCAAAAAGTGCTGCATGGACTTTTCAGACAACGTGTGTATTGGGACAAGTAAGAACAGATTCAATTTTAGTGGCGATCTGTGATTCAGAACACTATCTGTGACCACATTGCCTTGGCGGAGGTCTGCGCTCTCTGAGCGCTTTCCTAGTTATCTACTACTCCTAAATGTAAATGATGATTGCTTTCCAATTGTATCCCAAATTGCAACACAAATTTGGATTTTAGTCAGAGATCACATTTTGACACCATTTTAACAGCTCTTGTAGCACACCTGTACAGATTGATGGAACTGGATTCATATAAATGATGGTTGCTTTCCAATTGAATCACAAATTTGGGTTTTTAGTCAGAGATCACATTTTGACACCATTTTAACAGCTTTTGTAGCAGTATATACACACCTGTACAGATTGATGGAACTGGATCCATATGTTGTAAGGGACATCACTTACAGGAACAGACAACAGCAGTTCGAAGCAACTTCTGTGAGCAGGACATCAAAGAACAGACAAACTTGGTCACAAAGATCCTGACCTTGCACTTGTAAAGTCTGTATTTCAAAAATATATATATATTTATTTAGCACGGTTTTAAGTTCACTCACAGGGCAAGTCGCTTCAACACAAGGGACACACTGTTAGACTCTGAGGTTAGATGTGGTCTTGCAGAAGCAAAACAGTTGATGGACAGACAATAAACCTCTAACAGTGGTAACCCGTGTTCCACTGAGTTCCTGCTCCCGGCATAATGCATCAGCACCTACACAGAAACAGAATGCAAAAGGATTAACAAAATGCTTCAAAATTCATCTTAGTTCCTAAAAGCAAAAAAAGAGGGACAGTGGGGCAGTGGGCTGTATGCATGTTCAAGGGACCTCCCTTAAGCGAAATGTACACGCCATTGTGTGACGTCAAAATAGCGTTGAACTCAGTGGTGTGCAATGAAATTCAGGGGAATTTTGCTAGGTCGTGCACACAGATTAGCTCCCAACTCCTTATCGTTTTGTCGTAAAAAAATATTTTGTCAACTAACCCCAGACCTGTTTTGAGCAGAGTTTTTTGGGAGCCAATTTCAGAGGGCTGTATCTTGAAAAGTATTCAAGGTAGGTCCTTCAAATTTTCAAGGGTCAATGTCTGGCACCAGTACTTGTAGAATATGGACTTTTACATGTCTGTTTTTGGTTTATCAACGAATTCTGGGGGCTTGAATTTGCCTGGAATTTCTACACTACCCTCTGTGGCAGCATGTTTGAAGGACTGTGGAAAGTGCAATTTCAAAGACAGAAACTTGATATTACACATACACCTTCCCATATGTGCGTTGTACTTTGTAGTCTAAAACTGATCTTCTGTGATGAGCAGTTTGGAAGATATTGAAGTTTAAAAATGGGAAAAATAAATTTGGTACCGTTTTTGGCATCTTATACCAAAAAATGACAGCATCCACAAACATAAAATGTACTTTTTAGAAAGTCTAGATGTCTGTTTTTAACATATCAAAAATTTGTGATGGTGTTTTGCCTCATTTTTGCAAAATGATTTTTTGAAAATGGGGTGTTCGCATGCACTCACAGCACTCATGGGCCATGAAGCCATTTTCAAATGCTAACAAAATGCTCTGGATTCATGACACACAGCTCAGACTCAACAAAATGCTTCACTTGATGCATGGTCAACTATACCCGAAAGATGACCTTTACACAACCTTTATATACTGAAATATTGGAGCTCCAATAAGGGGGAAAACTTTAACTTGTTTTCACTGAAAACGTTTAGGTTGTATCATAATTTAGAAGAAAAAACAACCTGTGTGCTATAGTTAGTATTATATATATATATATATTGATGATAAGAAGAGTCTTTGACAGTCTATATTTGATTATTGTTAATTTATTATTTATCACTCTTATTGAATTTATCACATTTTAAAAAGCAGGTAGCTTTGAGACAACTCTTGTCAATGTCTGGCTTGAACTTTAAGTTGTCCCAAAGTTACCAGCATTATATTGAATATGATACATTCAAATTCAAAACGTTTGATGATAATAACAATATAATAATATAATAATAATAAAAATAATCAAATCTACTAGATTGTCAAAGACAATTCTTATCATAGATAAATATATGTATGTATGATACTAACTGAAGCACACATCTTGTTTTTTCTTCTAAATTATGTTAAAAAACAAATGAAACAAGCACAAGTTGTTGCATAAGTTGGAGCTCCAATATTTCAGTATATAAAGGTTGTGTAAAGGTCATCTTTCGGGTATAGTTAACCATGCATCAAGTGAAGCATTTTGTTGAGTTTAAGCTGTGTGTCATGAATCCAGAGCATTTTGTTAGCATTTGAAAATGGCTTCATGGCCCATGAGTGCTGTGAGTGCATGCGAACACCCCATTTTCAAAAATCATTTTGCAAAAATGAGGCAAAACACCATCACAAATTTTTGATATGTTAAAAACAGACATCTAGACTTTCTAAAAAAGTAAATTCTATGTTTGTGGATGCTGTCATTTTTTTGGTATAAGATGCCAAAAACGGTACCAAATTTATTTTTCCCATTTTTAAACTTCAATATCTTCCAAACTGCTCATCACAGAAGATCAGTTTTAGACTACAAAGTACAACACATATATGGGAAGGTGTATGTGTAATATCAAGTTTCTGTCTTTGAAATTGCACTTTCCACAGTCCTTCAAACATGCTGCCACAGAGGGTAGTGTAAAAATTCCAGGCAAATTCAAGCCCCCAGAAATCGTTGATAAACCAAAAGCAGACATGTAAAAGTCCACATTCTACAAGTACTGGTGCCAGACATTGACCCTTGAAAATTTGAAGGACCTACCTTGAATACTTTTCAAGATACAGCCCTCTGAAATTGGCTCCCCAAAAACTCTGCTCAAAACAGGTCTGGGGTTAGTTGACAAAATATTTTTTTACGACAACACGATAAGGAGTTGGGAGCTAAAATTCTACAGTTTTCCCAATGGGAGATGTGTGAACCTCCTGGAATTTTTTCAGCCATATCTGAGATGGTCGAGCGGGGACATTCGGTGATTTGACATGGAATGACCCACAGACAGAAATTGGCGCGCACCTCAGCTGGGCCCATTCATAACAATAGGCAACTATAAGGAGATGCAGGAGAGCTTATTTCACCCTCTCCTGCCATGAAGCATTCATTTCCCTGCTATATAACACACATAACTATTTCTTCAGCTGATGCATGAATGTCTTAAAGCATGGATGAACAGTTGAAAAAAACCTTCTTTGTTAAGCTAAATTTAGCGATCATCCTTCCATCCAAACACAACTCACAACGTTTTTGCAGGCTTAAACATTAGACAAAATGCCTAAGATACTTCCAGAGAATGAACGCAAACACTCACCAGAAACTTGGAGAGACTTATGTTTATTTAATTCATAAATTTAATCCATTACTCAGTAGTCAAACAGTGAGCATAGGCTTACCCACTGCCAGCAAGTTAGTGGGATCGCACTGTACAGCGCCATCTACTGTTCGGGAGAATAATGCCAAAGTGTTGCTTCTGTCGAATTTAGTCGTGCGCAGGTATAAAGACTTTATGCTAATCTTGACATCACCAAATGGTGCGCGCACTAGCAGACATGTCAGGTATGTCAAATCCTTTATGAATGTGGCAGGAGAGATGATAATGACAGGAGTGGTGGTGGTGTTTTTGTGTGTGCGTGTGTGTTTGGGGGGGAGGGGGTGCAGTGTGCTTTAAAGATGTTGAGGGGACATTGGCAAGAAGTGTACAGTGTGCATAAGGGTAGAGGGGGATGACATCAGTGAATGTGTGTATGGGGGTGGGGGACAGATACTTTCAATAGATAGAGGCAATTGCACTTCCTTTCTAAGTTCAGTATGACCTGTCAAGATATGATTTTACTGGTGGATTTTTTTTTTTTGCACACACAGCCTGTGATATATTTTTTTTACTTTTTGTCTTGTTTATTCAACACCAGTAACAGCAGTAATACCAATTGGGCCTACAGTTTTAGTATCTGCAGCAGCTTCAGCAGATCTTATTCACCCTGACCTTACAAACTATATGCATGAACTTTATATTCCCTAAAGTTCATGCACAGCCTGTTGACAGGCTGCACTCTGCACTCCATTTGGCAGGCTTCGTATGTATCAGTCATAGTGGTGTTTCCAAAAGTCCACTGAGGAGAGCACAGACATAAGGCAAAATGCTAAAATATCTCAAGTGAAAGTGAAACAAAAGTTGATTCTGTTTGCTTGCAGTAACTTGACATGGCTCTGAATGTTAACCCTACACGCTTTAAAATATATTCAGGTTTATTATTTTTTTTCTTTTATTGTAAGGGCCAGTGTTAAAAAAAATTGATTTATAATATGTACATGGGAAAGAATGGCTGATTCAAGTCTTACTTTGTTGAGAAGGCCATGAGCCCTAAATTGTATCGTGCACCCAACCTTTAGCCTTGTTGACAGTGTTGTTACCCCTGTAGGCCTGATCTGGTGGGCACACACCAAGTCTGATGTGACTAAGCATATCAAATTAGCTTTGTTCAAATTCATAAAAAGTAAACTAATGTAAAATATGTTGTTAAGATATCTCGTTAATAAAATAGCTGCTAGCCATGTTTTCAGCTTGTGACTACTGTGGACTTCACGCCACATATGATTAACCTGACTCCGCCAGATGGATTTGCTCCCGCAATTCCATCTGGGGACTTTCAGTTACAGCAGTTTTGGTTTGTTAGTTTAGTTTTGGCTAAGAGGATAACGCATCTGTCTACCACCACATATGTTGGTGATAGACGGGCCAAATCAACCAATAAGATCAACGAAGCATATGACATACTAACATACAGTACCTACATGTTCTTTAGACCCGCTTCTCAGGGGCGTCACACCTCAACTCGCCTCAAAGCCAACCCTGACTGGACGTTCGTTTGGTGAACTGCTCCAAATTCTCGTCAACAGAAAGTAGCCAGACTGAGCTGCGAGTGAAAACCTGAAGCTCACGAGATCAGGATGGTCTCACAAGGCTAAGTGCTGATAAATCTCAGAGGCAAGCAGCTACAGTAGCAGCTTGAACAAGTTATTAAGCTATCCCAAAAGCATCAGCATGCAGCAGGAAGTCAAAACATCGACAAGCTCTAGCAGTCTCTAGTATAATCTTTCCTCTGGCTCCAGTGCCATTACATTAAAACAGTAGGCTATATCAAAATAAAACAACTACTCTACCATTTTCTTTTTATCACTTTCCAGTGAGCTCTTCCTTCAAGGCTGCTCTTGAGCTTTAAAACAACGTATGGGGTCAAGCAGGACCTGTACTACGAGCCCTTTAGATTGTTCGATTGTTTTATTTGGGAAAGCCCACTCTTGTGTTAGCTTTCTCAGGGAATACCACCTTAACAGCCCTGCCTTTCTCGGGGAATACCACCTCAACAGCCCTGCCTTTCTCAGGGAATACCACCTCAACAGCCCTGTCTTTGAGCATCTCCATCTGTCTTTGTGCTACTGATTGGGCTCTGGGGATAGTCTGCTCACAGCAAAGTCCCCAAGCTTCCCAATGCTCACCGACTTGCTCTCATTTGACCTTTCTGACTAAATACATCCGCACACACACCATTTATACACACCATTTCTGCCGTGATACCCAAGTGTGCCATCATTACAGGAAGGAAACGGAGGAGGGGATCACTAAATTTATCCAGGCTGCAACCTGTTATGGCTAAATTATAATGTAGCCTATAGAGAGACAGTTATTAGCCCAAGAGATCATACTCCACATTACTATTAGTGTTCCAACGCCCATTGATAGGGAAAGTATGCCACTTCAGAGACACAACACAATCTTTTAGTTGCCACTGCTATGTAGAAACTGGACAATTTTTTTGTCTGTTTTACATTTAAAAGGCAGAATACAAATATTCTTTGTAGGGAATTAAGTAGGCTATTTTTATACAAAAAATGTAAAGTTTATTAAAGGCTTTTGTATAGAAGTTGGTGGTAATGCTCAAACCCTGTTTTGTTAATATTGCAGTAAGTAAAACTGGTATCCAAAAAAAAAAAAAAAATAATAATAATAAAAAAAAAACAACAAAAACTAAAACAAATTTAACTGGTTTGTAGCCAGCCTGAAACCAATACATATTTTTTTTCATATTTGCATAACTCAGTCCCATTATGGAAATATCCAAAGAAATGTGGTTTCTCCAGCCTTTAAACTACTACCGGTAAATCTGCAATATCAATGCCATTTCAGTCATTAGCCACTATACTAACTCAGTTTGCCAGCTTACATAATAAAAAGGAAAATATGGACAAATTGTAACTTCTGCTGCTGGCAGTATCACTAGTGTTGAACTGAAAGATTTCCGGAGGCACACAAATGATCTTGCACTGCTGCGTCTTTCTTATCTAGTTGAAGGGCATGTAGACTTTTTCAAGAATCAACAATTTTCAAGTCTAACAAGCTACAGTCTGAGGATTCAAGGCTATTCGTCTTAACATTATCTTGGACCCATGAAACTATGTCTATCTTGCGAGCAGTGCCTTGCCAAGGGCATCTTTGCCATGATTATGTTTCATACATTTACCCTGACACTTGATTTTCTGCTTTCTAGAGCATATCCCTTCACTGTTTAATTGCACTTCATAATTGTGTAACCCGTTTACATTCATTGGACTACACTACACATTCTAACTTAGTTTGCCCTAACTTTATCATTTCTGCCAGTATGATGTGGTCCTGAAACTCACATGGTTAAAGTATGGAGGACTGGTCATTTCACTACAAGTGGTAAGAGCACATACAGTAGGCTAGTAAATGAGCTAAGATGGGCCTTCTAGTACGCACACAAACCTCTGATGCAAATGCTATTCTCAGCTGTGTCCTGTGCAAAGCAGTCTGAGTAGACATCCTTACAACATAGTGTGGGGAACAAGGAAACAAATCTCAGCACTTTGGTCAAATGATTGCATTTCCACAAAGTGAAAGCAAAAGCAAATAGCCAAGCCTTCAACTGGACAGAAAACTGTCAGTGTGACTGGAAAATGTAACTTCTGAAAGCAGAACTATTCCTTTACACTGACAAATCAACAATACTGCCACTACATCTAAAGTGAATCCCTAGAAAGACCGGCAAACCCACTCATTTGGCAATTAATTCACTTGTTTTGCATTCAGTTTGGCCTGTGGCTTCACTTGCATGGCAGAAGCCTGGGACAAGGGTTACCAATCTTCTCCTATAGAGTTCCTCAGTTTCCTCTGGAGTTGTTTCTGAGGAGGGAATTTCTAGAATTGGTTTGCATTTCGAGTCCTGTGACCTGAGACTTGCTTTCAAGAATTCAATAACGTTACCAAGAGGCAGGTGCTTGGTTTGGAACCACCATAAAATTGAGGGATAGCCTAATAAATCTAATGCAGTGTGATAGTTGTCACCCCCCACCACCACCACCACCACAACACACTCTTAATGTTGAAGTATCACAAAGTTTCTCTCACAAACTGAGGCACTCTTACAAGTAGTGAATAAACTCAAATTATGCAATTCTACCAAGATCCAGAAGCGTTTAATGCAAGTTGTCAGATTCATTTCAGTATGAGTTTTAATAGTTTAACTAAGCATCACACTTGGCCATACCAAGTTCACTGCACAGGGACAGGATCCACATTTAAGTTCACCTCGTTCTTACTGGTAATTATTATAACGCTACTAGTTGTTTATGTCAATAAGCATGGATTTATTTACGTTCTCAATTCTGCATCAAGATGATCGCTTGTGTGCGTCGCCCCACCCCAAATCAGACAGTTGAGTTGAGCCACTAAATTAATAGTCCGTAGCTAAATGTGACTTTGTTACATGTATGATACGACGGCCTAAGCCGTGATCAACTGTTTAGTAAGCCCAACAATAACGTGTCAGAGGGGTATGAAACAGAAACTGCGGCAAGACATCACTAACGTTAGCTAGCTAATGTTAGCCTGCACGGCAAAAGCTGCAGCCCCTTCTTCCTTGGCCAAAAACATTAGCAAACTAGCTTGCAAGCTAGCCGAGTAAAAAACAAACTATACTTCTCTATTTGCACTCACTGCAAAACTCTTCGAACATTTTGGAACAATGCAAAACCCACAAAGGAAATATCCACTTGTCATTGTAGTAATGGTCACAAAAGGAGTCAAACATTTGTATGCGTAAAATTCCCATAGTTGACGTTACTGCTATTACGGCCCGAATGGGGGTATCCTCCCCCAGAGCTAGCTAAGCAACACCACCAGCTTTAACGATACCCCAACTAGCTAGCATCACCGAGAAAACATGACTGGGGTCACATTCTGCTACAGTTTACAAAGCAGGTACCTGGCAGAAGTTATTGCAGTACTCAGTGGATGAGTTTTCCGAAATATCTTTCTGGCGAAGGTCAAATTCGAGTCTTTGTAGAGTTGCGTGCAAACTATCCATGACTATAAATGAGTCTTCGACGGTATGCATTAGCTGTTCGGCCCAGTCGGGCTCCGCGTCTACACCACCGTCCGCCATCTTCACAGAAGGCTACAGCGCGTAGGCATTCACGGCGTCATGTGGCTGCAAAAGCGTACCCCAGGTATGGAACCGAGGACACGACTACCACCAATCCTTTCGATGTGGTAATGACAGTTTTGACATTTTCATTTTTGACTGGATGATGAGAACATGTGGCCTGTACCAGGAGTGTTCTACTTCCAGGCTCGTGCTTCTAAAAGGTAGAGCAGAGCCAAAGCACTCTGGTACAGATTAATTGGCGTGTCTTATTACAACAACAACAATGACAATGACAATAATAATAATAATAATAATAATAATAATAATAATAATAAACACAAATTAAAACAAACAAAACAAAAAACAGAACAACAAAGAACATATAAAATAAAATGTGGACATGTTAAACTGATCTATTTTTCATAAAATTTGAATGTCCATTACATATGGGATTACATGCAGAGTAACGTAGCATAATTTACAATGCAATTCTTTACTTATAATGTTTTCCTTATCCTAGTCCCTCTTTTTTTGCAGAAAATTAATTGCATTCGGCAAATCAAGTGGCAAATAGGCATCCAGTTGTTTCTGCTTTCAAAGTTTCAATGTTATTTCGAGTCCCATAACGAGATATTTTTCATCACAAACTTCGTTACCTGACAGTAAAATAAACACAGCAATTTACTCATATAATCAGATTGTATCAGCCCCCTTTATTAAAGTGTATCTGATTGTATGGTTGGTTAAACCAGATTAAACCTCTCCGACTCCATCTAGTGGTTATTTTCGTGATTGCAATTTGACCCGGAACTGATTTCATGCTATTGTAAACACGTGTGAATAGACGAGGCAGCCTGCCTGTGTTGGTAAGAAGTGGCTTTATTTGCGTATTTCGCTTTTATAATGGAACTAAATACCGATCATTGTAAACAACTAATTGAAATGTATTGTTGCAATTTACATGTTACAGGAACTGTCGCAAAACTGTTCCCAAATGAACTACTTCATGAAATATAACGTAAATAGTTTTGTTATAGCCTAACGTACTATTGATATATGTGATCCCACGTCCAATGTGGTTATTCCAGTAAGTGGAACTATAAGCTTGTGTTATTTTACTAATCAGTGTAAATGCTCCCGTTGTCATCTGAAACTCTTGTGTAGCCTTGCCACGACAGTGTTGTGGCGTTTGTACAATGTTCCATGGGTCAGTGCCAGTAATATATGGAACATCTTGACAGTGCCACCACAGTATAGTGTGAAATATGATGACATGACAGTGTTGTTGGCTGGGGCGTTGTTGTGGTGGTTGTTGTTGTTGTTGTTGTTGTTGTTGTTGTTGTTGTGGGGGTGGGGGGAGTTACCAAGGCTCCATGAAGGACGAGGGCCCTTGAGGAGTCTGAAATTGTATTCCAGTGAGAAGGCCCCATGCCACTGTTTATACACAGGGCCCAAATTTTAGTGCGACGCCCCTGGTTGTAGGACAGTGTTGTGGGACAATTGGCAAGCACGGATGTTTACAGGTCATTTTTTGCAAGTTCAAGTGAAGTCTCGAGTCTCTTCTCTTGAGACAAGTTCCAAGTATTTGGTCACAAGACAAAGTCTAGTCTGAAATCTCTATTGGTCCTGTGTTACTTTCTTGGAATATGGTGATTTTAGGAATGTAGGCTAACACACAATGAGCCTACTGAAATGGGTGTTGTTGGTTGCATAGCATAGCACCACATACACATTTTCATTCAGTACTCGTTATTATCATTGACCAGCACAGTGTGAGCACAGTTTCATAATGATAGGGAAGGGATTGAAGGGAATTACTTTCAATTTAATAATCTCAATAATGTGCCAAAAAATAATATATAAGGAATTTTAACAAGTCCCACGTCTCAAGTCCTGAGTCAAGTCCAAGTCTTTAGACCTCCAGTCTTAAATCAAGTCTATTGGTCCTGTGTTACTTTCTTGGAATATGGTGATTTTAGGAATGTAGGCTAACACACAATGAGCCTACTGAAATGGGTGTTGTTGGTTGCATAGCATAGCACCACATACACATTTTCATTCAGTACTCGTTATTATCATTGACCAGCACAGTGTGAGCACAGTTTCATAATGATAGGGAAGGGATTGAAGGGAATTACTTTCAATTTAATAATCTCAATAATGTGCCAAAAAATAATATATAAGGAATTTTAACAAGTCCCACGTCTCAAGTCCTGAGTCAAGTCCAAGTCTTTAGACCTCCAGTCTTAAATCAAGTCTAAATGTTTTTGGATGGGTGACTTAAGTGGGACTCAAGTTAAAGTCCCAGACTTGAATCCCCATCTCTGTGCAAGTAACACAGACCATCACCAACAGTACGGTACAATGCTTGCTCCTAATCTCTAATTTTCTCTCTTGCTTTCTTGTCTTCTGAAGTCTAGTCTGAACGTTGGCTAACCATGGGGAAGTCTAAACAGGTCGGAAAGCACAAAGGTGACAAGAAGAAAAACATATCCAAGACGTGGAAGACCAAACGCAGAACTAAAGATCTTGACCAGATTCATGCGGACTTAAAACCTGATCAAGCAGCACAGCTACTAAAACAAAATGTAGATTATGATGTCACAGGCTGTGCACAACACTACTGTCTCCATTGTGCGTAAGTGCATCCTTCTCTTTGATGGAAACCTCAAGTAAACATGGAACTACTACAGAAACCTTAAACATTTCTGCACTATCGTCAAAACGGCAAGCAAAATACTGTGTACACATTTTAAGATGGTTTAAACAAGAGCATTTAACAAACTGTGATAATGGGATTATAAATCACCATGATTTTCACCATTATTGCAAATAATACCTTAAAGGTACTCACTGGTCTCTACATAGAATTGTTACTTCAGTAATAAAGGGTAACATTAGCTTTACACATCGTTTATTTATTTGTTTGTTTGTTCATTCATTTTCATTCTTGGTGGTACTTGATCCTGATCTCTTTGTCCACAGGCGATACTTTGTTGATTTAAAAACAATGAAGGAGCATTTTAAAACCAAAGTCCACAAGAAAAGGTGAGTTCTCACAGAGCCACAGTATAGATGGGGTACTCAAATATAAATATCTATAAGAGCTTACCATTCTTAGGTACATTTTTTCCCTTTGTATTTTTACAGACTGAAACAGTTAAGAGAGGAACCTTATACACAAGCAGAGGCGGAGAGAGCTGCAGGAATGGGATCATACATCCCACCCAAAAAGGTGGAGGTACACACCCAGGCTGTGGAGGAGGATATGGACTGACCCTCAATGCCATTCTCTGATTTCCGCTTTTGACATGTACAGTACAGGCGACTATTTGTAATGGTATGGATGATGTACACATGTAAATACTGTATGAGATGCAGCAAATTTGTATCTAAAGACTTGTTTGAGCTAGCTAATAAAATAAGCTATGCGATTACAGTTGCTTGTTTGATTTTTCAGTTTGATTTAAGATTTTGTGTCTAGTAAATGGAGATAAAGTAGTGCTTCTTCTACATGTTAACAATGACCACAGCTACATGCATGGAATATTTAAACAGAATGTTGGTGATATTCCATTTATGCCAGAAACCTGAATAAGGCCGAATTAATTGATGCCAATTGGAGTTTACGTGACTCATGTGCAAACTGAATGTTGCCAATATTCTGTATTGTTGGGGTTAAATGTTTTCTTAACTTAAATTTTAGTTTAGTTGTGTTTTTCTTCCTAAATGAACAAATCTTGAAGTTGTCAACAAGAAGGCTTGACAGGCAGATCAGAGGATCAAAGATACAATTTATGGTAGATGGTAGTACAGACAAAGAGCCAGGAGACATACACGCCATGTGTCTGTCTCGGTCACTGATAAATCCTCGTCTCAGAGTATCACATTTATATAGTAAGACCATCGTAATTCTGGCAGGTGTCCTGGCAGTCCTTGCACATGGTCACACAGAGTTCTAATAGGTGACAAACAAGAACCACGAAGGTCAGATGGCAATGGGCTAGATTCAACATTAGGCCCGAGTTGGCAATTACAACCTTGTGCAAGAAAAGCTATGAACACACAACTAGACCACCAGACAGAGACACACAAGAACAATAAAAGAATAAGGAAGAGGTGATACCCCTAAAACCTAACAGTATAAACCAGAATATTCCCTGCATGTACTGTAACTGTGGTCAAAGCAAGGGTAAAGGAGAAACCCCTTTAAAATCAATCCATATTGTTTGAGGTCACCAAATGCTGTTGGTAGGAAAAATAACAAGAAAATTTGATACAGCATGGAACAAATAGTGAACCAGCATAACGCTCAGTTTCATCTTCCTATCCCGCATTCAATTATCTGGCAGTTTAAAATTTAGTCTGTCATTTCTCCTCTCATCTAATACCTGAAGACCTGACTGCCAAATATGTGATATCTAAAATGAAGGATGCTTGAACACATGTCCACAACTGGACAAATTTATCTAAGGATAACCTTCCTCCAAGTGAAGTTAGTAAGAAAGATTGTCTTTCCGTTCTGCAATATTGGCAGTGGTTATTAAAATAGATGGGACTCTGCGTGCACGTCTATGGTGCTCCATTCAAGCATGTACGGTGACTGGCCCTTTAAGAATTTTACCATTGACCACAGACGCTCCTTCACTTCCAATGGGAATGGAGAAAACTGGAAGGTTTGCGTATTTGCTCTCAGTCCCAGTTGCGAGAAACAGCAGACCACTAGCCAGCCAGAGTCTGGTCTTGTAACAGTTACAAACCTGATATGTTCTTAGGTATTTTGTGAGCGGCTCTTTCGAAAAGGAGAGGTATGAGGCCTGGTGCGATGGAGAGATAGTCAGAATGGCAAGAATGTCCGCGGAAGTGGATGAAAGAATACCCGAAGAAAAGAATGCCATGGCCCAGGAGGATGTGGTTGAGGACCGGGCGTCCTCGGGCATGGAATGTGGGATTAAAAGACCCACCGTACAACGATATCGTGGAGCTCTGTCCGCCCTATTTCTAATGATCGCTGTACCTCTTCTTGCTATTGGTTACCAATACTATCAGGATCGGCAGCTTCAGCAGCGTCATGTAAGTTGTCCATCATCACTAGGCTACCCTGATGTCGAGATGCAGGCACTTTTGTAAAGAGAGTAAATGTTTCGCTCTTTTTTTAATATGACAAACTGGTTAAGTTGGCTTGTACAATATCATGTTGGATCTGCCCTTTTAACTGTAATATCACACTGTGATTTTTATGACCTAGCCTATGCTGTGACAAAATAGTATACCAACAGCAGCCCACCGCTACTTCAAAGAGATTCAATGTTACACCCAACGCCACGTACTTGTTACAAATAATTGTGCCCAGCCCCCGCAATTGTTCCCCGTTCTCAAGAGTTTTTATTGGGTGGCGGTGTATTTGCAACCGCTGGCAGGCTTGCAGGACAAGGCAAATACACAGTGGTCTTTGGATGAGTGGTTTGCCAGAAGCCCTCCTCCATTGAATAGCGTCAGCTCTGCACGCAGTTCATTCGGGAACCAGAATGAGTAATTGTGTTACCATTTCACTGTTATTTCGAGGCCCAGTCTAATTCGAATTAACTGTGTGCTATGCTTCTTACCTATTGTCATCATGCCCCACTTTGAAAATGGCGCGTAGGCTAGCTACATTATTCAAAGTTGTTGGACCGTGAAAAAACGTGTAGCAAATGGTCAGAGTGTTTCTGTTTTGACTGTACCCTCAGGAGCTGGGGCTGAGAGTGCTGGGAGCCGACGGCCTCTTTATCTTCAATTCACTGGACACTGACCATGATTTATATCTCAGTCCTGAGGAATTCAAACCCATTGCTGAAAAGCTCACAGGTAAAGAAAGAAGAACAAAAGAAAACACAAATGCATACATGTAGTAGGCTATGCTTGTCGTGTGATATGGACCTAGTAGGAGTATTCTTTCTTTCAATTGCAGGTATTGCTCCACCTCCTGATGATGAGGAGGACGTGCCTACTGATCCTAATGCAGAGACCATTACACTGCAAGCTAGGATGCAGCCCTTGGTGATGGAAACTATGACCAAGAGCAAAGATGGCTTTTTAGGGGTAGGCAAATGAATTTGACATTTAACATGGGCTAAATCTCAATGTCCACCCTAAGCCCAATGCCCTGAACCCTCAAAGATTTAACTGGCATATGAACTGGCCAATCATAAGGCAGACTCATTATAGTTAAGTCTTCGAGGGTCCAGGGCTCGGGGTGGACATTGAGATTCAGCCATAATGTTAGTAAATTATCCTAGACAAGTGAAACTGTTGTGTTCTATGTCAGGTTACTCACAGGTCACTGAGATTCAGCCATAGTGTTAGTTGGTGAAACTGTTGTGTTCTATGTCAGGTTACCCACAGGTCACTGAGCGGGCTTCGCGCATGGAAGGCTCCTGCTGTCCCTTCCAGCGTATTCTCAGCCAACCAGTTCAAAGTTTTCCTGCCACCCAAAAACAAGCAGGCAGTGGGTGACACATGGTGGGTCATTGCAAGTGACCTGAACATCTTCACTGGGTATCTACCAAACAACCGCTACACTCCTCCTCCACCTCGTGGCAAAGAGGTAGGCTGTGGGAGAAATGGTCAATTAATCAGCTCTTTTCACTTTTATTTATATTCGGCATTAATGGTCTTGATTTTGTCTTTTGCAGGTGTTCATTCATGCTCTTCTGAGTATGTTCCATCAACGGCCCTTTGTCAAGTCCCGTTTTGCACCCCAAGGTGTAGTGGCTTGCATCAGGGCTGTCACCGACTTCTACTATGATATTGCATTCAGGTGAGTAAGAAAGACTTTCCTGGAGCATTTTATCTTACAACTCACAGATGAAGTTTCTTATATTGGCACATTGAAACATGTATTGTGTTTTAAATCCATTGAATTTGATTCCGATTTACTGTCTCTCAGACCTTAACGTAAAAAGTTTTAACCAAATATGGTAGACATTAGTCTATTGTGCGGAATCTATGATTATATCCTTTTCCGAAAAGTAATTTTGTTCATCTAACCACCCTTCTAAACCCAAACCACATTTTTTGTATATACCACAGGATTCATGCAGAGTTCCAGCTGAATGAAGTCCCAGACTTCCCCTTCTGGTTCACACCAGGACAGTTCACTGGCAACATAATTCTTGCCCGAGATTCCTCCCATGTCCGTGAATTTCATCTATATGTACCAAACGATAAGTAAGTTACAATAGTGTTAACCAGAAAGAAGTGCATACCATTTGCATATGATATCCAAATACTGATAACAAGTCTGCTAATTCCCAGGTCACTGAATGTGGACATGGAGTGGTTGTATGGAGGCAGTGAGAGCAGCAATATGGAAGTGGATATCGGATATCTGCCACAGGTTGGAAACCTGGCAAACATGCCCTGTGTTTTTATTTATAGGTTGAGATAGGCCAGAGGGAAAGGTATCAGGATAACTATGTCTTATGCTTTAAATGAATGAGCAGTGTTAATGTAATTTGTGTATAAATATCTTGCATGTCACTCACTGAAAAAATTCAGTAGCGGTGATTAATCTGGCATGCAGTCATACAGACACACACACACACACACACACACACACACACACACACACACACACAAATACAAAACTAACTTTTAGAGATCTAAAAGACAACTAAAGTTGGCTTATAATGTCAATATACAGGGATGTGAACAACGTGGGTTTAAAAAACATTCAAAAAATGTTTTCATGCTTTTTAATCCTGAAGGACTTTGTTCTCATCCCTGTAATAAAATACTTGTGTCAAATTTAAATGATTTTATCTGCAACACTTCCAGATTTAGCTGCTTAGTACATGCACTTTTAAATGATATTTTGCTAAAGAAATGTGAATTGTGTGTCCTCAGATGGAGCTCCAAGCAACAGGGCCATCCGTTCCCACTGTCATTCAAGATGAGAATGGCAATGTGATTGACAGCCGCATGGAAGGAAGCGAGCCTATTCAGTTTGTCTTTGAGGAGATACACTGGACCTCAGAAATCAGCCCGGAACAGGCTGCACGAAACATTGAGATCACCTTCTACCCTTTCAAGAAGGTATCTCCATGTTTGTATACTGCAGTTATATAGCAGTAAACATCAAACACTTGGCAATAAAGTAAAGCACTGCAAATAAAATACATTTAATTTCATTTACAGCTACAGGTTTATCCTCCATAGCAGTATTAAATTCCTCATCAGATGTCACACTTCTCTCTTGAATCAGGTTCCATACTTGCCTTTCACCGAGGCCTTCAGCAGGGCTCAAGCTGAGAAGAAGCTGGTCCACTCTATACTTCTCTGGGGAGCTTTAGACGATCAGTCATGCTGAGGTACCGTAGTACACATATAATACAAATACCTCTCATACGTCATATATAAGAAGAATAAAAATCACTTAAAAGTATAACAGTGTGCGGTGGCTACCTCTTCTTATATATGAACTTTAAACCTGCAATCCACCAGCACCTTTTTCAAGCTGGCTGTGCAAAGGGATTTTTTCTATTTTTCAACCTCTCATACGTCCTTTGTGTTACATTAGTCAATTTACTCTCACTTTGCAAAAGCCAGCCACTTATTGCATTGCATTATGGAATACTAGAAATATATCTATTCGATTTATGATACTAACTTGGAATTACCCACATGAGGGGCATTATCCAGTGGAACTCAATGGGAACCAAATCCAATGACTGTGTCTTTTTCTCTCTTGTTCTCATTACAGGTTCGGGGCGAACTCTCCGGGAGACAGTCCTGGAAAGTTCGCCCGTTTTGGCTCTGCTCAATCAGAGCTTTGTCAGCAGCTGGTCCTTAGTCAAGGAACTGGAGGACCTGCAAGTGCGTACAGTCTTTTTTTCTGGCACATGTTCAAGTGTAGACAATTTAGCTGCGTAATTTATTGCTAGTATTCTTTTTTCTTAGTACCACTGGAATGTGGAATAGTTTAATCAGTTAGTACTTGTCTTGCCAACAGATTTGTCTGGTATGCATTAAGCTTTGCTCTGTAATTTGTCTTTCCCAGGCTGATGAGACTAATCTGGTTCTGAGCGAGCAGGCCAGATTACATTTGGAGAAGTACAACTTCCCAGTAGAGATGATGGTCGCGCTACCCAACGGTACAGTGGTGAGTGATGAACTGCCCATTTAACGTCCCTGCAATGCTGTCTTTCAAAACGCTTTCTTTCTTCATAGACATAATATGTGGCATAGGATTGAGCTTTGGCAAACAGAAATACCCCTTTCTTGTCATGTTCCAGGTCCATCATATAAATGCCAATAACTTTCTGGACCAGACCTCAATGAAGCCAGAAGAAGACGAATCTCCGTTTAGCTTCTCGACTAGTTATGAGGATCCTTCAACCTCTACTTACATTCGCTTCTTGCAAGAGGGAATGGAGAAAGCAAAGCCTTATCTGGAATCTTAAAAACTTGCTATCCAGTACTGACCATTTGCCGGGGGAGGGGAAGTGTTGGGAGGAACAGCGGGCAAAGGAAAGGAAAATAAATTCACAAGTGGCTTAATTACCGGAAGACTGGCCTCCATCTAAGCCACGGAAGTACTAAATCAAAGATAAGGCTCCAAGAATGCTCTGAAACTTCAGAGTTAAGGTTTGCCAGTTGCCTGCCCATGAAAGAAAACTGGGCCGTCTTTTTGGGAACGGTCCAGATGTTGTCAGCAGAAATTGATTTGGGGGGGCTGTTCATAACCGTCCATTAAATATATATACGACCAAGTTAAACTTTAGAATCTCACATTTTATAGACCTGTCAAATGGCTATGCAGTACTTCAATCTAATCCCTGGATATGGACAACATCTCTTGCTCAGAGTAGAGTTGAGTTATTTATGTTTTTTTACTCCCGTTAAGCAGCTAATACAACCAGTACTATAATTTGTAGTGTGAATAGTGCAGTGTGTGAGGGTACATTTAGTGGCATGTCTGTATGGTAGTGAGTCTACTGTAGATTAAACTGGGGCAGGGGAGGGTGGCGGCTTACGAAGCTTTAACTGTTTGTGACGGCTTGGTCAGAAAGCCCAGAATGGGTGGGACCTGGCCTGATGTCTTTGTTGAGGCTGAGGTAAGCGTCAACCTCCCTCGGGTCCAGAGATTAATCTGACGGTATGGGAGAGTAATGCAGATTTTCACTGTCAAATAGGCCCTCCATGGGGGCAGTTTAAAACGACTCACCATATTAACTGTATTACACCTTCTGCAATAAAGAACAAGCTAAACTGAACTTAAACCAAAGATAACACATACAGCAATGAAAAGTGAAATACATAGAAAAGGTTGTAACAACTTTTTTGTCAATGTGTGTACGTCTTTTGCCAAGTCTGCTTTTAGAAAGGAATGTACTTTCATGTTACCTTTTTTATGACATCTGGTTTCACAATTGCCAGAAAAATGTTTGGGGAAACATTCCCTGCCAAGTGTTTTTTGGATGTGTTTTCCTGTGTCTGACTTATGTTACTTGGGCACAAGAACAAAACTGTGGTATTTCTCCCGCACAGACACAGGCCCATGAGCAGACAAGAGAAAATGTGGACTGAATAAATGTTGACGTTTTTAAACATAACCTCAAGTGTGTTCTTAAGACTCTGCAGTTAGCCAAAGAGGGAAGGGGGCTTAAAGGTAAAGAGTGATTTAAAGTGAATTTATAACCACTGTCCAGTTTATTTATTCTGTACCGAGTGAGCAGGACCCAGAGGGAGACAGACTAATGCAAGGCGACCGCTGCACATCGAGACGTGGAGATTATAAGGCTGTTAGGTGTGGAGGAGTTCCCAAAGAATGCTAGATAGATGTACACAGTTCAAAGTGTGTTTGTGGTTTTCTCTGTACAATTTCACGTGTGTCCTAGTATTTGTGCAAAACGGACAATGAGGCCATTAGTTGTATCACTGAAGTTCAAGTGTGGCATGGATAGAGCAGGGACATGCAATTGTCAGTTACCGTCACCAGAGAAGCCAACGTTCATTATAATACAGTATTATACAGTGCAGATGTAGTCTCGAGTCAAAAATGTTCACTAAGGCTATACTGACAGGTCAGAATGAAGTACCAGCGATGTTCCCTAGAGGAGAAAGCTACACTCGAACCGCTACCTCGTCATCTGTGGGCTAATATGGCCATTCATAGCTTTGTAATGTTTACTTTGAATAGGAGACATGTTCCAGTCACTTCACATAAATATCTATGGAATCTAGTCAGCTTGACAATAGGCAGCAAAAGCATGAATTTTGCATGAGATGATTAAGGAGGAGACGCGGCAAGTATCCATCGAAAGATGCCCTCAGTCTTCAAGTCAAATGTCTTATTATTCCATCGAGAGCTTGAATCAGAGGAGGAGATCAGGGAGTCTTGATCCAGATGAACCAAAGGTTGATGTAGAATGTTGGCACTTCAGCAGAATGTCCATGCTTCTAGCTCCATGACACGGAAATCCCCGGTCTCAGACAGGCAGCAGTTATTGAACGTGTAACAGGGGCTACTCCTGCCCAGGTACAGGGTCTCGTCCAGCCAAAGACCAAAATGTCCACTGAAGATTAGAGAAAATACATATTGATTAAAAACATACCGTATACAAAATGTAAAAAGTTTGCAAAAGCAAAAAAAAAAGTAAGCAAAAACTTTTTTTTTTTTAATTGACATACCTTCCTCCACCGATGGCAAAAGAATCCAAGTCACCTTTGATGAAGAAGGAGTTTTCTCCCGTCCATTTGAAACACTAATTGGGATATACAGCACAGCAAAAAGCATACAAATTACACACAGTAACTGTCAGCTTGTGTTTCATATTACATCTCTACACAATCATATATCAACATAGTTGTGTGAGGATATTAAGTTTGCTGTGTTTTCCATTTCTTTTTCTTAAAAAGAGGGAATTGAACAATCTTGCTAAATGTCTATATAATGACTAAACATACTTTAAATCTTGGGTGTAACAAGAAAAGGAACGTCTCGCCGGTGCCATAAAATTTGTCACTTGGTCTCAGGGGATGGGATAGGAAACTGCCAAACATCTGCAATACACAAATAAAACATTTTGTGAGCCAACTAAACAACTTCAATCCTGAGGGGAAAACCTCTGATTGAAAACACATATCAGGCACAGCTGATAACTCACAACACCCATTTATAGATAAACTGATATAAAATCACACACATACACACACACACACACACACACACAAACAAACACAAACACACAACTGAGCCCTGAAGGGTCCTGAAACCAGGCCATTGTTTTCAGTTCCTCAAACACACAGCTGATAGAAACCACAACAAAGTCCTTTTAAGAGTCCAAGGGAAAGATCACCTGATGGTTGGAGTCCTTGATGACAATGAGGACTGGCGAATCTGTGCCGCTCAGTTTTCTGTAGAGGGACTTGAGGCTTGCCCCATGGCGCGACGTGCTGTAGGTTAAGTGCCACGTGTGCCCCACGGTGCGAGGGGGCAGCTCACTGGCCAGCTGCAAGAGGCAGAAACATGGTCACCTTCATCAAGTGGGTCAAAGATAGCCCTATACATGTATGTTCTGGATTGCTTCAAGAGGTCTGATAGTTAACTAGGAGTGACGTTTCATGAGGACAGGCTCAGTAAAAAAGGGTTTACAGATTAAGGGGTCGCACATAAATCATTGCCACCAAGGGTTTAAACTGTGAACGTTTGTTTTTCCAGTCCTTTCATGTTTTTCTTTCCTTGCCTCACTTTACAAAGATGAACCAATCCCAGACTCAGAGTCTTGTTAACCACTGTGAACCTCCGTACCTCTCTGACATGTGAGGCTTCCAGAATGCTGCTCTGCTCTACAATCTCACACAGTCCCTCAGGCTCCTTGTCCACAACTAGTGGACCTCGAACTCCTCCATCCTCCACTGACACCATCTGACAAAAGAACAGAGCATGAGAAATCCAACCCTCCACACCCACACCCACACCCACACTCACATACACAAATGACAACCAGTAACATGGACAGCATTCCATTCTGTTTGCACAACATTGCCGCTACGTCAGACCTCACCACCCCACTATGTCACTTTGTTTTTGTTTTTTTCCCCCTGCTGGTCCGTTAATCGTGTTTGCACACTGCTCTTTTCTGAGATGATCTGGCACCAAAAACAGAGCGACGCCGACTCACCTCCCAGTCTTCCCCCGTCCGGCTGTCTGTGTGCAAGCTCTCCTCCTCCTCCTCGTCCTCCTCCTCTTCTTCCCCCTCCCTCTCTGCGTCAGCTGTGTCGTCCACCAGGACAAAGTCCTCCTCGTACCGGGCCTCTTCGTCCTCCTCTTCGCCCCCTCCCTCCAGTAAACACAGGTCTGGCCTGCATTGGCTCAGGTATGCATACAGCTCATCAGAGCTATAGTGAAGAACACAGGAAAAAATAAGATGACTCTTTTCATTGTTGTTACTCATACATTAGGTAAGGGGTCTCCAACAATTAGCTCAGGAGCTAACGATAGCTAAAAACGTAGCTTAAAGGAAATGTAAATAAATCTCGTAACATTGTCACAAAAGATATTCCATTAGGTATTCCATTCCAAACTCCATGAAATCAAATGGTCAAAACAATGATCCCAGTTTTACCAGATCACTATGGAAAATAAAGACACTCATAAAAGTCACACAATAATTTTCTCCCTACAAATTTAGATGAGTGTTTGCACTGTACTGTAAGTGTGTACAGTGAAACATGCATGCGTGATAAGATGCTACATTTATGTCCAGGACTGTCAATACTGATTTAAAATAGTAAAAGAATAGTTCTCTGTCACATTGATTTTGTCGAAGTAGCTCTCAGGCAGGAGACACCTGCATTAGGCTATAAGATGATCTGAAAGCGAGACGCTGACAGACAATTGTGTGAAGAAAGAAATGAAACTTCCTCTGAGACGAGGTATGGAAAATGCCAGTACTTTCAAATGCCGTTAGGAACACACACCAGGACTGTGTGTGTGTGTACATATTGCAAAAGGGGGCATATTTTGTGCAGTTGGGTTGATGGATGAAAGCGGTTTGGCCAGTTACCTCTCTTGTGAAAGAGTAAACCATGAATCCCTTTGGGATTGAGTCTTGGACTTCCTGATCTCCAGGCCTTTCCTCCTCCGTAAGGGCTGCTGGTGTCTGAAGCGCACAAACATCAGCTTTCCCGTGTTATCTGCAGAGTGATAGCAGAGATTTCAGGTCTAGGCCATTTTTGCCAGTTAACACCAACCTACCGATGATTGAAAGACGAACAGTGGGCCCTTAACATTTAAAAGTTGCTCAAATCCTCACCAGCTCTCTGGTTCCTCAGACACTGCTGCTGCTGCTGCTGTTGCTTGTCTCTGAAGAAGGCCTCTTTGCTGGACGTCTCTTTCCCTCCACAGCAGAAGGTGGCAGCAGCGCCGCTCAGCACAGCTGTTCCCAGTGGTCCGGTTGTCTGCAAGGCCAGTTCCTCCAGTGGACTCCCCTCCAGCTGCCTCTCGGCCTCAGCCATGTCCTGGCTCTCAGTAGCCCCGCCCTCCTCCTCCTCCTCCCCCTGGCCCTCCTGACCAATCCCCAGGGCCAGCCTGAAGTCAGCGGTCAGTGAAGACACCAGGGCGGGGATGGCCTCTCCCTTGGCTTTCGGGGCAGTGCTCTGCACATCCCCATGACGAGCCATGGCAGCGCTTTTATCACCTCTGCTCTTCTTTCTCTTCCCTTTCCATCTAGGACATTAGATTCAAACAAACATAATAATATAAACTTAAGTTACAATAATATGATATGGTAAGTGATGATTGATAATAACAATACTAGTACTACTGCTACAACTATACTACTGCTACTACTACTACTACTACTACTACTACTACTACTACTACTAATAATAATAATAATAGTAATAGTAGTAGTCATAGTAATAATCATTATAAAAAGAATTTTAGAATATTAATTATATTACCGGTAATATTGAATAAGATCAGTTCAAGTATTTAACAATAAAATGCTTGCAATAAATGAATTAACTTTTCCAAAGTGCAGCCTTGCAAAGGAAAGACTACCAACAGCCATAGATATGAATGTTCAGTATATACAGTCATCATCATAGTGGTGCCGTAAGTATTGCACACAGAAATCTGTTGCATCACATTGAGTGTTGCATCATACAAAATTACACCCCAATGTTGACTGTGATTCTGTTCTGCATCTGCTGTGGGTACTGACCTCTGTGTTGAGTCGTTAAAGTGCACGTGGGAGATGTCTGAGTAGAAGGAGACTGACGATAGGCTGTCCACACTACAGGAGAGCACATACTCCTCACATCCATGCTCTATGACCAGTGGGTGGGTCTTGCAAGGGTCAAAGAAGATCTTATTGGATGTCACCAGCAGGATTCCTGACACAACACCCTGTTGGAAAAATGGATGTCAGACTTTCAGATCTATACAGAACCAGATAAGGAAGGACATTCCTTCCATTTCTAAAGGCATCATCGTGCTATGAGCACTAAGAGTTCTCAGAATACCAAGGTGTCTCTAACAAGCTCTACGCTCCTTGGGTCAATCAACACCTCAGGAGCATCGAGTATGCTAGGCTGTTAAACTCAAATGTTTTCTTTATGTTGATATGTTGGTTGGTTTAGGCAACGCGCTGTTTCACTTTCTTTGACAGTGGTCTTTTATACTCAGCAATGGTCCGTTATCAAGACATATAACATTGGGAGGTCTCATTGAAGTGAATGGAGCATTTCACAGAGCTGTGAAATAAACCGATTATAAAGAAGAGCGGTTACACTTTATTTGAAGGTACCGTCATAAGACTAACAAACATGACACTGTCATTAACTATGACATGAAGTTATCATGAATCTGTCATAAACTTTATACAACTGTCATGACTTCTGTCATTAAGTGTCACCCGGTATTTGTCATGGTTAAGGTTAGGGTTAGGGTATGTCAGAAGTCATGACAGGTTTATAAAGTTTATGACAGATTCTTGACAATGTCATGTCATAGTTAATGACAGTGTCATATTAGTCTTATGACGGTACCTTCAAATAAAGTGTCACCAGAAGAGCTGCACACTTACCTTGCGATCCGTAATGTAACGGCTGCACAGCTTGAGATACTGCATGGAGGTGGGCCCCTCTCCTTGGGAGCACTCTGACGGAAGAGCCAGCAGACACAGCTCACCATCCGGCATGGGCACGGCCTCCACATCCTAAGGGAAAACCCACCACTTTATCTTCTTACATGGGGATAAAACTGACTCAACACATTTCCATAGAGCTGGGTGGCTATGTCTGCATATATTTTGAATAAAATCAGTGCTGCCAATTCGCAGAGAGTGCATTAATCGATCAAGAGCCTCCAAAACAAGACTGCTGAGACAGGCTGTACTGACTGCTTGTCTTTTTCCATTCAGTACTGTGGCTGACAAGGGGTTTATTTAAAGTCCATCTCCACTTCCTCTTTTTTTTTTAACTGTGTGGTGAATTAACACCACAACCAAAAGGCCAGACAGAAGCTATTCTTCAGGGGAAAATACTGTATTCTTTCACCCGATGGCTTTCTAGAAGATTCTTACCAGGAGCTTGTCATACTCTGCATCTGTAGATGGAGAGACTGGGGTCCCACAGGTGGAGGTGGGCTGAGGAGCCAGAGGCGGCGGGTCCGCAGGTTGCTTTAGGTCCTGGTGTGTGTGTGTGTGGCGTTCAGGTTGCGATGCCTGGGAGGCTCCACCGAGGATGGAGGGTCTGCTCTCAGGAACACAGAGCTGCCGGAGGAAAGAAGAGCGGAGAGACTTCATGACCCGTAAAATCTCCTGGAAATGCTGTTGTGTCATACGGTATTCATCCACCCACAGCTACTCCTAGCCACACCTACATCCTCTTCTCTCTCTCTCTCTCCCTCTCTCTGAAGCCTTTCTCTGGCGTGTTTACAAGGTTGCATCTGGACAGAGCTGATTTACAAGCCAATGCAAATGTGCTCTGAGGCTGGTGAAAAGCTATTTGTGGGTGAGAGTGCTTTCACTTCCACAGCACTAAACATTATCATAACAACACACCGAAAAAATAATCTGTGATAGGAACAGAAAGTTTTTCAACAGGAAGAGTCAAAGTAAGAGTACTCATACTGGTTATGTCATTGGTCTATGACATAAGTAATGTTTGCCACACCTTTTACCATGTTCAGAGACTTGACATAGTGAGTAAACAAAGGATGGAAAAAGTTGAGCATTGCCATGACCCTAATGACTCATTGGACAGCCCTTTTGTTTGCCCCGTGTTTTAGCTTAGAAACAAACCAATCAGGCCAGGGTAGGAGGTTGACGCAACACAATCACAGGTTAGGAACCTGCTTAAATTTCTAAAAAGACATACAACTTCGGCCGTGGCATTATCAGAGTCCCTACACATGGAATCAAGCATTGAGAATATCATTTGTATGACTAGTAATGCAACAACCAAAGTGTCATTAGAAGCCTTTCTAGTATTTCAAAAATAGTCATTTGGATGCGGCCCATTACCATGGTCATAGCTCAAGTGCCGACATTTCATGTTAAAGCAGCATTATGTAGTTTTTAGATAAAACTAGAACTATCTGTCTAAAATGTACAGAAACAGCACAGTACAAATCCTGGATTGTTGATGAGAATTATACTTGTTTATCCATCCTTAGTGTTGCTTCAAACCATTGAGGGTCTCTAGGGCTTAGTGACTGAGATTCATCCACTGCATGTCTGTGTCAGTGAAGTGAGAGAGGGAGTGAGTGCAGGGTTGTTCTTACATGTGAAGAGGTTGGAGTGGGGGTGGTGAGTGGTTTGCTCTCTTCTGTCATGTTCAGCACACTAACACCACACTGAGAGGCAATGCTGAACACTGTGTCATCATGCCGGACCTGTTCAGAAGCATAAAACAGGGATTAACAAGCAGTGTCTGAGGACAACCTGATGTACACGTAGCTTATTGACTATGTTGTGGTGATTAGAAATTTCCATTTGTATGTATCTAACCATAAAATGAATGGGCAGACCAAGATTCTGATAACACCCTAACATATCTAATCTCAAATCCTCAGCCTTGATTATATTGTCTAGCTACACGTATCTAAGCACCCATCACATATCAGTGAAAATAATAGACTTTTCCAAAAATGACAGTGACATAATGCAACATGAAATCATGGTAGTGTAACTAAGGTTTTATAAACTGTTGTTTTTTTAAAGTCATGCAAGATATCGTCTTGAGCGACCAACCCTGAAGCTTAGCCAGACACCTTGCCCGAGGGCAGCTATTATTGACAGATGGATCAACTGGCCTAAATAATGTCCAGGGCCAAATTAGGTCAGTTTGAAGAACAAATTCTCATTCAAAAATAGATGCCTGTTTGTGAGCATATGCAAACCAATATACCGGGATGTTTTGACCAAAAATATTTACTCCAGGTAAACATCCACTGTGATGTAGGCTACCGATGTACAGTATGTACTGAGATGTGTTTCATTTTTAACTTGAGAAGTCAAGTTAGAAGTCAAGTCACTGTCACTGTTTTTTTGGGGTTACTCTGCTGTAACTGATTTAAAATCACTATAGCCTACTAATGTACACAAGACAAATCCAACAACTTACAACGTACAACTGATGATAAGAGTGTACAAATCTATCCAATCAATACATTTCCAAATTAGCACACACTCCACATTATATAAACACGAAAACACAAATGACTTAAACATTAATATCTGTGATACCCTTTGAACTGACTTAACTATCAATTCAAACAATCATATATTATATGGATATATGCCATTTTCAACAATCTATTCAACTGCATGAATATCTAAGGAAAATGAACTACTTTACTTAGTCAAAGGAATAAAGTTGAAGTAACTAGAGAGTATTACTTGTGTATTAATCCAAGAGTAAAGACATGATGAATCTATAATTCAGTTCACATAGAACACAGAAGTAAATGTTGTATGGTAAAGTGTCAAGGCTCTATTACCAGTGCTTTCTTGTGTAATCTTCTGCTGTCAAAGGCATTGTGAAGTTTTAGAATTAGGTGGTGTACATCCATGACTGGAAAGCAATGTCTTCCCTTTTCAATTCCTTCAAGAGCATACTGCCACAAGTGTCTCTGACCCTTGATCAAGTTCCCTGTCAAAACCTGGCGATCTCTTTATGATGTAACTCATGGCTGATAATGTTGGTGGTGTGTGCCGTTTCTTATCTTAAGGGTGGGAAGTCCTAGTGGGAGGGAGTGTACTGTACAGGCTAGGAAGGTAAAGCACACAACTCACTGTGTCGCTGTCTTTGTACTCAGCTCCCTCTGCTGTCTTGGCTCCCACTTTGTCCGGCACCTGGGCAGCCTCTGTGATGGGAAAGTGCAGAAACATGGTAGTATATATGAGCAAAGTTTGATAATCCCTCTAGGCTACTGCTGTGCTACTGTACTAGCTACCTTCTCCCCAGAGTCCCCCAGTCCCTGTTTTGATCCAGATGGGCTGATTGCTTTTGGCTGAATAATCTACACGTCCCACGGGGCTGGCCTTTCTTCTGTTTGGTCTACTCTAAATGAATAGATATGGACTGCTTCCCAGGCACATGAAAGACATTATGAATGTCTGAATGCTTATTAAGGTACTGAAACTCACGGATGAGCCAATAACTTTCCACATGGCTGTACTGTTCTAAATAGGTACACTGACACAAATTTAAAATCTTGCCCTGAGATGGCTCATCAACATCAAACTTTTAAACTCTTTTATTTACAGTACATTAATTAAATCTGTGGTGCTGAGGTTTTTCTCTCCACAGGAAGTTATTGCTTACATTGACATTATGCTATTATGTCTTTATGGCAGAGTAAACAATGGAAGCTTATGCCTCTGTTGATTTTGTGTGTGTGTGTGTGTGTGTGTGTGTGTGTGTGTGAGTGTACACACTGTGTAGCGGAATAGTAGCTTCTAGTATAACAATGGTTCGGTGCATCACTCAGCAATGAGAGAGAGAGAGAGAGAGAGAGAGAGAGAGAGAGAGAGAGAGAGAGAGAGAGATTAAAAATAGACATTAAAACAGTAGTTTTTTCCGGTCTATGTTGTTGTTATCTCTTCAGCATCGATCCCACAACAGTGTGTTCATTCCTCTCATGTTTTAATGATTAATAACACTGATTATTACACATTTCACCATCTCAGGTTTTAACAGACAAGCCGTCTTCAACTACTGGAGACAAGCACACTGAAGATGCACATAATCAAAGAGGGATAAGTGCTTTCAAAGAAAAAAAAAATCAATTGATGGCCACACTGCTCACATCAGCAGACTTTGTCCACTCTAAAAACTTCCCTTTTTCCCTGTCACTCATCCTCATCTACTTACCAGTGAGATAGTATTGGCGCAGACGTGGGTTGCGGATGAAGGGAACATGGTGGGGAGGCGCTCCAGTATCTTTCCGTGCAGCTGTGTCCCTGGTCTGCCTTGGGGGCCTTGTCTGAGCCGGTGTGACACCTGCTGCTGGTTCCCAGGGGCCCGTGATGAACCCAGGAGGCTGGCTGACACCGCCAGGAAGCTTAGACCCCAACCTGAGAAAAAAAGACAATCAAACATGTTAAACACTCTTAAGCTCATCAGTCTATAAACCTTACTGAGCTTTGCCTGTGGGGCCTCTGTTCCCCAGAGGAAAGTCAACAACAACAACACTGCAAAAGCGTTATGGTATAATGATCTAATTTGAATGCTCCCACTTTGTATCACAACTTCCTCCATGCAAATGCGCTAGCTTCAGTCTGAAAACGAAAGTCCAGAGGTCAAAACTGACTCTGGCACTTTTCTTTTGGTGCTAATCCAGAGTTACTGCACAGCTAATGGGAAATCAATCCAGCTAATGCTTCAGGGCACCTGCACAGCACAGAAATCCTGAACACAGAACTCTGTGTATCCCAACAGCTCTGTGCTGAAGCAAAACACAGAACCATTTTATATTCTTCGACAGGGCCCATGAGCACACACAAACACACAGAGGTGAGACATTTAATGGTGCATGTGTGCACACATGACGAAAGGACAATTAGGCCTAGCCATTAAGGAGCTGCACTGAGCAACATTTCTTTGCAGCCTAAAATTAGAACAGAAAATACAGGCCCTCCTTGAACTAGGCTACCACTGCAGACACTACAAACTCAGATTTAAGATGTGGCATTGCATGCATCTTAATGAATCAGGAAAGGAGGCCGCACTATGCATATACACCTTTTAACCTTCTTGACTGCATAGCCTAAATGCTGGGCCAGCACTCTTAAAAAAATTACAAAAAGACTCTTGAGTGAAGCCTGCTCCCATCCTTCTGAACTTATATGCATCTTAATGATCATGCATTTGGTTTATAGTCATGCATCACCTGCTCTTGACATTCCCAAAGTAGCCAGTCCTAGTTTTGTCCTTTGGCTGTTGTCTATCCATCATCCATGGAAAAGGCCTTGGCCAGAGCTGGTGTGAGCTACTTATATGTTCAGCACAGGTGAGTTAAAGTCTCTCAGCAGGCATCCTTCTTCTTCATCATCTCTTCCCATCTTCCCTTCTTGTTATGTGTAGCTGTAAAAAGGATGAGGATACAAGACTATGAGAAATTTCACAGAATAAACTGTTGTCTTCTAACCAACCCCTGACTAATCAACGCAGTATTTCCCACCCCCGCGCAATCGGTAAGTACACTAAACATGAAGCACAATCTCATTGCAAGCTGACTCATTCCCTGTCACAGTGACAGTCACATTGTTCAGGCTTTTCACGTCGGAGGTGCTGATGGATTTAGCACTATAGACTGTAGTCTTTCACAGAGACTATTTAACGTAATCTATGACAGCCTTATCTAATCAAGAAATAGACTATTGCATCCCCCTCCCCAAGCTGATATGACTATAATGGTATACTGTATAGCCTACTCGCCACAGTTTTAGATAGAATAGTTTCAATGAAGAAGCTACTTAGCATTGAGAAATTCAAAGTATGCCTGTGTCGTCTATTGCGACGACGACGGAGCTAGCATATTCATACACAGACTTTCACAGACCATAGATTTCGAGTAGGCTGTATTTTGCCTTCAGATTTAACACTAATCTCTCCATGTATAACATCACCACTCTTTACAACGCATAGAAATATGTAATCAGTTCCCTTAACACGTAGCTTACTAGTTATGTATTGCCCAAAATGATGGTATTTGGGTATTTCCCCGAGTCTCAGATAGATGCACATCATATCGCAGTACAGTAAATTGACCATAGAGAATGAGGTATAGAAAAATCGGAATTAGGTTCACTGACCTTAGCTTTATTCAAAGTGTTCTGTGGTCATAGATGCCAGTATACAACCCATGTTGCGGTATTTTGTGATTTTTAATACATAGCTTAGCCGCCTGCAGACCAAGTTCAGTAAACAGGCTCCGCCCCTTTGATCACCATCTGTTTAAAGCCACAGCACAAACAAAAATTTGGAGTGTGCTGTCCCACTGGGCATGTTAGCAGCAGTCGGGTAGAATTTGGTGTATCAAACTTGCGAGGAATAAACTGTCAAGTGCAAACAAAATGTTAACAAACTGTTAACTGTAGTCTTAAACAGGCAGTTTTGTTGTTCTAAGAGTTGTGCAGAGGACACCTGACGACTCACTGGTGGTGTCATCGTCTTTTGCACTGGGCAATGGGGAAACCAGTTTGCTAAAGCATTTACCACATCGTTCTCTCGTCTTCTCGTTCTACAAAACGTTTGAGAGGTCAGCTGTAAACATTGACGATAGAGGCTGCAACATACGACAACTCCCACAGTTGCCAAAAGAATAAAAAGAAGCAATTGGGTCCCTTGAACTTTTGCACCACAGAGTTACCGCCTCGTTATTTGCACTACAGGTAAAGGAGGCTTTAAACGTACATTTCAGGGGTGACAACCAATATGATTAGGGTTGAGCATTGTAGGGGACTGACAATGGCACAATATTTATTGTAGATTTTGTTGAAATTATTCGTTTTTCCGAAGAGGTCACCGCTTTGTGAGGAAGTCTTCTTCACAGTCTAAGTACCTCATTTTTTATTGGTTGCTCATATGTTGTGAGGAAGCCGGTGACCAATGAGAAGACAGAATGAAAGACACGATTTCTGGGCAAACAACGGTGCTGGTGCTGGTGAACGGCGAGTAATCAACATAAAGAATAGGTAGCATTTGGGAGCAGTCAGACGTCGTCTGAACACGTATGGTAAACTACATGTTGTCGCACACAATTTAAGCCGTTCCTGCATGGTAAATATGCACTTTACAAGAAAAGCAGTTGGTTTTTCTAGCAAGTGCCGTAACGTCATTAATGTGAAGCAGTCCGTGTTTGCCGACCTGCTAGTAGCTATCTAAGTTAGCAGGTTAGCTTGGCTAAGGTTACGTTTATTTTACTTTGGCATTGATTAAATACTGCGTTAGAAAAAGTGTGTCAACCGTGGACGATACGTTATGAACTGTCTTTCCGCTTTGGCCTTACTCATACTTAATTACTTCTAAGAAAATGTGTTGCACTGCGAGTGTTATTACAGAAGGTTCAATGCTAACGTTAGCTGTGTCCTAACGTTACTATGAAAATGGCCAAGCATTTCTGGCTCTGATGACTATCTGCTTGAGTAGTATGCTAACTTTAGGAAATGTAACGTTACAACAAGTCAAGGTAGTGCTGGCAGAGAATGTTGTGAAATCTGAGATGTTGATGTGGCTCTATCTAACGTTATAACGGTAACGTACTGGCTATAAATCATCATGGGCGTTTGATTATACTGGCCGATATTCCATGTACCCAGTGAGTGACTGCAACTTCGTGACGTGAATGTGATCTAAATCTGTCTATAAAAACACACGACTGTAATGTTAACGAGCTAGTTTTGTTTTGAATGCTGATGTTGCACGTTAGTTCAAGCCAAAGTTTGAGTCTAACTTACTTCTCTTACAAGAAACCTGACCAAGTATTGTTGCTCTCAGATGCTGATCAATCTTGTTGACTGAAGAACGTTTGATTTGTCTTCTGTGACATGACCAGCAACTGAAAAAATAACCAGCTGAAAGACACCCGCAGTCACCAGTGTAGCTGTATTTGTCTTACAGCCCTGCGACATGGATTCAGGAGCGGTAAGAGGACTGCATAAACACACACTAAACTATTCTTTGAACTTCGCAATTAATGTGAAGACTATTTGACAATGGGAGAGAAACATGTCAGAGATATATATATTTTTTATAATTTAAAGGAGGTGATTCCCATTTGGCAGAATAAGCCACATGGATCAACGCGTAGTGTGGTGAGAAGAATTGGCTCTACTCTACCGCTCAAACCGCCCCCTCGTGCATGTTTTCAGGTATATTCTCAGTTCTCATGTTGACTCATCATATATATGAATCCTCTACTGTATTGTTTGGTGGTAATAAGTCTCTGTATTTACCCCCGTTAGGAACTACCAGGGCTTCCCCCCATGAGACCCATGGATGGTCCGATGGTGCCCACCCTGGCTGATATTGCATGGCTTGTAGCTGATGAAGAGGAAACCTATGCAAGAGTCCGGTAAGTGACAGCTGCCTCACTGCCCTAACTGCCTGTCAATTCCGTTTCTGAAGGAGGCATCATGGCTATCATTTGTTTCAGATGTCAAGATGGTTGATCTGAATGCTGCCTTTGTTTATTTAATTACCATACTGAGAAAACGTTGCCAAGATGGCAACAGCTGACTTCATAATTTGAATAGAATCTTGGAAGTTGGAAGGCAGTGTGAAGAATTCATCTATCCTGCCCTCAGGCATTTTGTGCTGTGTTGTTTTGATGTTTTGCTGAGACATGTGTTGATGTGTTCACAGTTCCACTGCCCATGCCTAATTCTTATTCTTATTATGTGTTTTTCCCATGAATTAGGAGTGACACTCGTCCTTTTAGGCACGAATGGAGACCAACACCCCTCCTGGTGCTCCAAAGGAACTCTTCAGTGCCTAACTTCAGACCAACTTCTGCTGGCAAGCGCATGGAGGGACTCAGGAAGCCTGGAGTGACCGCTCTCAATCGGACCACAGCACTGCAGGATGAGCTCAGCAAATTGCGTGCACAGATTGCTAAGATTGTGGCTTCCGAATCAGGTCAGATACTTTATCTAAGACGCATCATTCTGATGACGCTTTTTGATAGAGATTGCTTGTTTTTCTTTTTTTCCCTGATAAAGTAGGTCAGCATTAGTTCACAACTATAAATTGTAAGTTGTTGACAGGCAACTTTACAGAAGCATCTTTGCAAGTGGTTTGCATCGTTATGGTCATGATGTGGACAACTGTTTTTAATTTGCATTTCTTAAGATTTTGGAAGGAATGGAAAAGGTGGTTGAAAATGTGTGCCCTCTTTCAGGATCCAATCCACTGACCCCAGACCTGCTTTCACCGGACGACACAAGCGTAGGCTTCTCCATGGCCCCCTTTGAGACAGCCGCCTACCAGCCCAATCCCACAGCGTCCTTCGTCATCAGCGATGTCACTGAGGAGGAGGAGGAGGAAGAGGAGGAGGATCAGGATGAGGAGGAAGATGTGTCTGAGCTGGTGCCTGACCCTATGCCTCCTGTCTCCATGACCGCCTCAGCCACGTTTGACCTTGACAGGCCCAGCATGGACTTTCGGGAGGCAGAGGAGGACACGGTGTCGCTCTCCAAGTCAACCAGCTTTGCCGACGTCAGGGACATCTTGAAGGACATGAACCGTATGAAGATGAGCAAGGACAGGTCAGTCTGACGGCAACAGATTCACACTTTAGTCTGCATCTTGAAGTAATGCATGTCTATGCAAAATTAGTTGAAAAGAAAAAAAACTCTTCTTCACCAAAGCACTCCAAGGAGTATTTTTAAAATGTCTTTATTATTATGACATGTCCACTAAGGACTGTAAAATTGCCCACACGTAGCGGGGACTGGGCTTTCTTCAGGCCATGCCCAAAAGAGCACCCACCAGAACACATTTTTTTTTCACAATTTTCCAAAGGGACTGCGCACGCCTCTGACTTGCAACAATTATTAATGCATGTCTATGCTGACAGTTTTCATGATTCTGTTGCCTTTGTTCAAGTTGTTTGGTCAATGCAATTGTGTCTTATGGTTCCCAGTAGATACAATCGGGGATGTACATCTCTGAGAGAGGAGGACTCTGCTTCCCTCATCTCTGAGGTCTTGAGGAAGAAGTTTGTACTAAAGGATGAAGACGCCGCTCCAAGGAAGTAGGCTGTGTCCTCTGCCATAGATCACCCCTCCACGTAAGTTGTGCAATATAATCCTAATGCCACTTTGGCACGCCATAATTCAACTTCAAAATGGAATGGATGTTATACTTAGATGAGTTACATTGGATAGAAATTGAAGTACATAGAAACTGTTGTGCCTGCTTCTATGCGAAATTAATTGGATATGAGAGTACATATGAAAGAAGTATTCTGTTTGTCTATTTAATCAATTATTTTTATGTAGTAGTGTTGATTCAGTGCAGAATTAAGAGCAAAGAAAAATTGTGTTATGTGGGAGTGATCCTGGTACAGAGTACAATGTTTTCTCATTAGTACCGGTAAAGATTAGTCTGTTGGTAATTATTTGCTTTCTGTTTGCAGGCCCGTGCCTGTGAACTGTGTTCCCATAGAAACCTAATAACTCAGCTGACAGTGTCTCCAGTGGGTTGGCCGTGGCTCTCCCCGCCCACCCATGCTCTAGCATACCACAAAGGAACAGAGGGATCTAGGACTGCCTCTCTCTTTCTTTGATCAACACTCCCTGTGTCACCTTTCATACTCCTGGACTGACTGCCGGTTATCTTTTGAGAGGGGAGACGTTTCAGAGCCAGTATTTTCAGTGCATTTTGCTACCCAGCTATTTGGACTGGATCCAGTCTTGCCTCCCTCAGACGCCCCCCCCCCCCCCCCCACCCCTTCATCCCCTGCAGCGTTCTGTCCTGCGTAGCAGTTAGGTTCTAATCGCTGCTTCCCAATGCAGATGCTCTGCCTAGCACTGGCTAAGTAGACTGGACTGTAGAGTTTGAAGATGCCCTACAAAAATCAGACTGATGTATGGACGAACCCTTTATATTTCTTGCCCCTTTTTTTTGCCTCTTTAGTATGTGGATTTATTTGTGGAGTTCCTTTTTAAACAAAATACACATGCACACACACACTCATACATGCATACATGCATACATACATACTTGAAGCTGTAAATAGAATCTGACTGTATAGAGTCGAGTCACATGTGATGAGTGCGATGATGCTATATTCATTCACATTGTTCAGTCATAGTGAGTTTGTCTGCAAAATGATGCATATATACATTTACAGTCTTCATTACCCCTTGCCTCTTTTGGGAAGTTTTCTACATTATTATTCTTCATATGCACTCTGTATGAAGGCTTGGAGTTTAGTATTTGACATTTTAAAAGAATTTTGCTGCCTAGAAGAACTCAAACCATGACAGTTAAACGTTAGTACAGGGAATCGGTGAAATCTTACCCATATCGTTTGCTGTGGCATGCAAAAAAAAAAAAAAAAGTTTTTGTTTTTTCTTTGGCTTGAGTTTTGCAGATGTATGTACATATATATACACACACACACACACCTCTACTGTAAGAGTGAATGAAGTTGTTTGTTTTTAAAAAAAGTGCTGCTGTCATGCTGCCTGAGTAGTGTGCCCAGGGGGTTATATTTTGTGAAGACTTTTTTTGTGAGGAATTTTCTTTTTGTGGTTGATTTGTAGGCAAAACTGCATGTATGCCATGACTTCAAAACAGCAAAAAAAAGATGTTGAGAGAGACTGAATATAAAACCCTGTGCAGTTTGTGTTTGTGTCTGTTGTTTTGTTCTGTTGTTGCCTTACTTCGAAAAGCATTTGCTTATTTCCATAGGGCTGGTGTGTGATTTAGTAGTCACCTTTTGAGATATGACATTTATAACTTAAGGCCTCTGCCTTATATTCAACTAGCATTAGAGACCACGTTACGTTACATTAGAGATCATGTTACGCAGCAACATGGTTTAGTTTGATAAAAAAAAGTAGTCTAAGTCTTAAAGTCTAAGTCTGAAATTTTATGACAATGAAAAATAACACTCATTTGATTAAAGCTAGAAGAATATTTTATCTGCACAAGAAATAAGCTCATTATCCACCTCTGGTTTTTAATCATTAATATTGGGAATTTTAGATCATTATACCTGACTGATCTCATTAACTTATTCTGAAACTTATGAAATCTGAATTACCTTGATATTTAACAAGAATATATGGCTATGGCTACTGTTTCTGTGCAAGTCCTCAGGGAGTGTGCATGGAAACACCATTGTACCAAAGCAGTGAGTGAGGCACGTATAATAAAGTGATTGAGATATATGTTGAGCTATATGTTCTGAATGAAAGGAATGGAGGACATGGCCTTGGGCCCTGTATCATGGGTTGTCATAGGGAGAGACTCAATGCAAACATGCGTTACATAAACACGTGATGTAACTTCATGATCAGTGTGGATGGAAATCCACCACGTTTCTTTGTACAAGATAGAGTAGAGACCCTTGATGGGTTTGTCTTTAACTTTTATCACACACATGTTGATTTCTTTGAGTTCTTTGAGAATAACTTGAGAAGCTCCAGAAATTTGGTTTGCAATACAATATAATATTGGTTTGCAAATCAATATAAAACAATATGAAGTTTTTTCATTGTTTTACCAACAACTTTCAGGCAGATTTGACTATGATACATGTTTTTGGATCCTCATTGAAACCTTTTGTTTTACAAGGAAATTAGGCAGTGATAAACTGTCAAGTCGACTCAACAGTGCAAATATTGCTGTAAATCCTGCACTTGTGGATAAATAAATGGGATGCTGTAATTCACCCGAACTCATTTTATAATCTTGCCTTGTGAAATCACTCAATAAATGGCAACTGCAAGCTATGAGCACTGTGATGAAGGCCAATTAAATGTCTTTAGAGGCCAATCGAGTGGGTCACTGTATTTTTAGCCTGCAGTAATACCCTGTGACCACAAGATGGTGTTATCTTTGTTCCGATAGATCCTCTCGCAATCTCAATCCAGGGCCCATGTTGACTAAAGGTTATTTATTTAGTTTCTGTAACGTACTTCTCCATGTTGCAGAAAGGAGTTATCTCAAAGACCCTGATGGTAGAGACAATGAATTCCAGCTTTAGCACTGTGTTAATTCAACTCCATGTCACATCCGCAGGTTTGATTTGAGCTATCCACCAGCTGAGCATCTTCCTGGTGATGGTGCTTGCAGAGTGTGTTCTATGATGAGATTGAGATTGAGCACACACCTTGTTGCTATCAGTCATGTTAGCATAACCCCATACTAAGGGTCTGGCCCTCTCTCACACTCTTCGTTGAGGTGTTATACTGTATAGTGATTTCGAAGATTCTAGTTAACCTCATTTTCTCTGCGGCCCTTCTTCTCTCGAAGGCCTGAGCTCATTCAGGCCAACTGCAGCTCTGAGTCTATTTTCTGTGTGTGTCCTTGGCCTACTTTGTCACTCCTCACCTCTAGGAAGTGGATCCTGTCTATTTTAGCAACTCAGAGATGTCTATGGAGAGTTTGTTTAATGGAGCCGCGTGTCAATGTCAAGTTCATAAAGCTATAAATAGTGACCTCTGGGGCAGATTTGATGCGATTTCCATAATCTCAGATATTCTGTGGGCATTGGAGAGATGACTAAGAGGTGCCATGCCATCTATGAATTGTTCAGCTCACCTGCGGTTTGATCATACAGTCTGCCACTGTGTGGTGTTGAGTGGGAGGGTGTCTTATCACATCTCAACATTCGCCTGCTCGACAGAAAAGCTGGTGCCAGCTCTCAAGCTGAAGTGACTAGAAAATACTGCACCTCATTTTATTAGCAAGGTGAATAAAAATCTTTGATCAGAAAATGAATTGAAATTCCAATTCATCTCAGTAAACTTTTCACGGCTGCACATACATAGATGTACCACTAGAGGTAGCAGTTTGTCACATGACCTACTAGGGATGTTTGTTGACTGCCCATTTCAACAGAAGGGCATTTCTATCTATTTTTGCTAGATGTGTTCTCCTTAGGAAGCAACAGGCTGTACTGTTCTTTATAAATTCCAACAGACAGAGAAGACTATGTCCTGTTGTAATGAATCTTTTTAAATACTAGCCTGCCCCTCAGTCTATGCTTCTCTTCGTGCAGTTGGGTCTTGGATCTTGGCTATTGAGAAACGATTGCTTACTGGAGATGTTTAAATTCAAAATGACTGGATCAGCCCTTGACTGATAACCTTGTATTCTCCACTGCATTCTTTAAGCTCGCTGATTGGCTTGGGGTCGATGCAAACGGAACTAGCCTGACATAGCCCGACCATAATACTGCTGTTCATCCGTATTCATGGTCTGGAGGTTCTTTAACCTGACGCGATTATACTGCGGAGGGGAGGGCATTCACTTCTGGTTTGAAACGATTGGACAGCTCGTCTAATCAGCTTCGCTTATTGGCCGGTAGACTCTCTACCGATGTAAACACGCCCCAGAGGACCGTTCCCAGACCATGGATACGGATTAACATTCGTATTATGGGCGGGCTATGTCAGGCTAAAACGGAACAAGGTCAATGGTCGGAATCCCAGACCCTTGTATGAAAAGAAGCATAGACCGAGGTGCTAGTTATGACCAGACTATTCAAATACCCACTCTTATACTGATTCTTTCTGACACTGACAAACATCTTCAGAAAGGATCAATTGCAATGTCATAATTTCTGTGATTTCTGTTTTGATTTTGTTCACATGTGTGACACTATATATAATCTCAGCCTGACTGACAATGCAATTAGGACATTGTGCTGCCCAACATGAGAAGTGAGATTTCATTTTATATGAGGGCATGGCCAATGCCATGCTTAAGGTACATGTAGAGGATCAGATCAGAAGTGTATGTCAACTCAATCAAACTTTTCCTTCTTGGCATCTCAGTGCCACAGGAAATCAACAATTTAAAGGTAGAATCAAAGATACTTGAATATGACTATTTCAATTGAGTTTGAGAATATTGTCAAGCAATAGAAAATGTGTGTGTACATGTGAATAGAATGAGAACAAAATGCAATAGAATACAATGCTCCATAAAGCCTACTGAAGGTCTACTGCTAAAACTATATTCGGACTTTGTCACTAAGAACATGTCAAACATCCCTAAGTAGAAACACATGAGTAGAAAGTATCCACTGATACTCAATTAGTGTCTGAACCTGTGATAACCGTAATGAATGTCGCAGAATTCCTGCTACCGGATTCTTTAGCAGACAACTAACAAAGCCTTGGTAATGCATATGAATGCTGGGCCAATTTAGAAATCCCAGGCATAGAAGAGGTCTGGCCAGCGCATTCCCTGTTTCTAGGACTCAAGCTGCACTGCTATTTGCAGACAAAAAAGATGGTAATCATGAAAATGCATTACTACACCATCCTCAGCGGCTAAGCCTCCTTTGGCATCTTGTTAGATGCGTCTCCAGATTGGACAAAAGACTGGATCATTAAAATCAATATAATGTCCTTGGGATTTATCTCGTCTTTTGACATTATTACGTCCAAAGAAAATGGCATTCTATAACAAAATGGATCCTTTGAAATAATGATGCTGAATGTTGAGATGAGTTTCAATAGGGTGCCTATGGAAAACACACACACACACACACACACACGCACACAGGCATGCAATTCTAATCACGTGACTCCCTCGCCTACAAAGAAAACAATAATCAGGGCTTTCTCCGGAAGACATTATATTTTCTGCAGTGCTCCCTTCCAAATGTGTTTTTTCACATTTCACACCACACATTTTACACAGAAAGTATTTAATAAAGTAAATTAAAACTTCCACATACTGTAGTAATTGCAGCTTTTTCCTCATCCACTTATGCAATTCATCCTCTGTACACCCTAAATTGTATTTTACAGCCTGTAGTGTATAGCCTATTTACATGATCAAAATATTCCTCAGATCTACAGTATTTCACTTATAACAAAACAATCTGTTCCAAGAAAGGTACAGTGTAATCCAGTAGCCCACTGTACTGTAATTAGACAGCCCAGCCCTGTTGGTTCAGTTGAGAGGGGGGGTGGATATCAGTCTTCCCTCCCAGATCTCCAGATGCTTCACACCCCAGCCCACTGCCTCTCATCTCATCCCCCCCCCCCCCCCCCCCCTGGCTGCATGGTCTTATCACCCTCCTCCAACACACACACACACACACACACACACACACACACACACACTGGCTGCATGGTCTTATCATCCCTCTGCTGCTTTGTGTGATCAGAGGTCCAGGTTGCCCTCGGGTCAGCTTTGCATGGTCACTACTCTCTGGGCTTAGAGCTGGCCGTGGGTGGACTGGAAAGCCAGTCATTGATTCATTGCTGATGCGATGAAAGTGTTTTCTCTGTGCATGTGTGTGAGTTAGTGTGTGTGTGTGTGTGTGTGTGTGTGTGTGTGTGTGTGTGTGTGTGTGTGTGTGTGTGTGTGTGGCTGTGCCTGTGTGGCACGTTTGACGTGATGAAAGAGGGACTATGTGGAATCCTCCACTTTATGAGTCCATGCGTGTGTGGGAGGAGCACACACACACACACACACACACACTCCTCTCTCTCTGTGTGTTCTCTGCCGTCAGGCGAGTGAGAAACTATGGGGAGTGAGGATAAGACGCAAACACTCCTCTATGACACACACACACACACACACACACACACACACACACACACACACACTCTCTCTCTCTCTCTCTCTCTCTCTCTCTTTCTCTGTCTCTCTCTCTCTCTCTCTATCGTCTTGACTTGAGAAAGAAAATATTTTGCACTTGCCTGTTGCAAGCTGAAATCATAATCTACTGTCCTTCTTCCCATCCGTTCATCTGTCCATTCATCTTTCTATCCATCCATCCATCCATCCATCCCTTCATCTGCTGTTATAATAAGATGTCAGTTGGATGGTATGCTGGGCTGGCATTGATCCGTTGCTCATTTTGGCTCAGCTGGAGCTGAGGTGCTAATTCACCACATGTCAGAAACAGAGACAGGCGCGGACTCAGTCTGACAGCAAGGGTTGGCAGAGAGGATGAAGACATGGATAGAATGGTGACCAAAGACCTCACCTTTGAACAGGATACACCATCTTTATTTAGAGACCTCACCTTTGAACAGGATACACCATCTTTATTTAGAGATTTATTTGGCCTAGTGCAGTAGGGACTATTTTGGATTGTGGGTACAAAGACTCACAATGAAATGAAACACACTATACTGTGGGTAACCTATATTTGTTTTTTGTTTTTTTTTTTTGGGGGGGGGGGGGGGTATTGTGTTCAACATAAGCACACTTTTTAATACAGGCCTGTTAGATGTTTTGATACTGCCTCAAGTTGTGTATATACTGCATCTGTGTCTCGTAGTTTACCATTTAGTTTTCCTGTTAGGTTTATCCCACTGGTGATTCATTTGAAGCTTCAGCACAAGCTCAAGGCGTTCAATTTCACCAAATCTGTGCGGGTAACTGGAGCATGAGCACTCAGTGCAGCAGAGTCCCGCTCCTCCTGGATATGCTTTAGCGCTTAGCTTAGCTTAGCATCACACCTTTGTGTGCAGACTTGCAGACTGATTTGGGCCCACTGCTTTTATGCTGGGACTGGCACGGCCCCAAGCCTCTTCCCCAAGCCAGCTGCCTCCTCTCTACCAAAGAGGAGATTCATGGGCACATGCAGGCCAAAGGAACTCACTGCGCGTTCCATTCTCTCTCTCTCTGTGACCCCGGCAGTGAAGGGTTACATCACGATTGGCTATCAGCTGAAAGCAGACCTCCCCTGAAAAGAGAGATGGTTCCATTCTATTGTGGCTCTTTCTAAAGCACACCTCCTAAAATGGCTTGGTATGCAATAAAATGGGATTGATGTCTCATCTGATTTCTTCTCCCTCCAACGTAGGCAATTAAAAACATCCAATCGTGGTTCATCTATATTGTTTTTCATTGACGTTTCTGAGGTGATGCCACTCATTTTGTGATGTTCCTAATATGTTCCTACCTCCACCCCCCACACCACCCCCCTGTCAAATAACACCGGTTGTAGGCTTCTTTTCCAAATAACACTTAACCTTCACATTAAGCATAAGACAAACACACCTGAGACTGATAGACATGGCACCACAAAATAATTACAGCAAGAGAACCCACAAATAACAGCGTTAACCAACCCAGTTGACTCATTCATATCCTCTTCAGGCCAGATGCCCCCATCGAGCACATTTAGCCCTAATACAATATGAATGAATGATAGGAAATGGTGGTGAGCAATTTATTACATCAGAACAAATAAGGGATGATTCATGACTCCTTTGTGACATATGAATATTTATAGGATATTGGACCATGTGTGTGTGTGTGTGTGTGTGTGTGTGTGTGTGTGTGTGTGTGTGTGTGTGTGTGTGTGTGTGTCTCTCTCTCTCTCTCTCTCTCTCTCTCTGTGTGTGTGTGTGTTTGTGTGTGTGTGTGTGTGTGAATTTCTGTCACAATTGGAATCAAAGTGGTTGAAGTGGACTACTTATGTTTATAGGTAAATGTTTTTTACACAGTCAACAAGCAGCAATGTTAGAGTCCTGAAGTAGCACTTATTTTGGTGAGACCTCTAAATACATATTAATATGCATAAAATACATATTAAGTGAAATGTTCCTTATCTGAAACATTGACTTGCAAAGAAGGCTAAAAAGGTTCTTCTTACAAAACACTGCTTGTAATAAATATGGCCGTCCTATTACTTACAGTATATCAGTAGCCTATGTGATGATCATTCAAGCTGGTTTAATAAGGGTTATTAGTGCATGTCCCCGACCCCGGGGTTCTAGAAGCGGAAAGCTCAGCACCACAGGGGTTCCATTAACAACCAGGGAAGCTGCTTTACTTCCTGATATTCACAGAACTAGTCCTCTATAGTAAGTCCTTTCCCCTTCTGACTGAACACCTCATATCCTGGCTGAAAGGGAGATGATTGGAAGTGTGTTCACATTTACTGGCTTTTCATTTTTTGCAATGAAAGCTGAGTACATGTCATGTCATTTTCTCTCCAAATGGATTGCAGATCTTGTATGGCCATCCACTGACCATACCATAGCCGCCCTCAATGCCCTGTGAGACAGGAAGTGACACAAGTTGTGTAGCTCAATGCCCTGCGAGACAGGAAATGACACAAGTTGTGTATCTCTCTGCCTTTAGTGACCTCAGGAGCTGTTAAATGGGCACACGCCTAGCTGAAACATTTCCACCAGTGCAGCTAAAGCCACCTGAGGCCCCTATGTGCGTGCGTGCGCACAAGCTCGCTGGGATGGAGAAGCTCCCTGCCTGGCGTACGTTTTTTTGCGTGGAAATGCTTTTAGCGAGGTGGGGGAGCTGGAGCCGCGGCTGTGTGCTGTTTTTAGCCCTCGTCTGAAGCCTCATTAACGCTGCCTGGTGCACACAAAGCGGGTGACCGCCAGTCGGGGAACCGACCGCGCGGTCACAGGGGAGCTGGCCATGCGTCATGGCACTAGACACACGAGCAGAGTTACGGAATCGCGCTCATTATTGACATTTCACGCGAAATGTACCACCTCATGGATAGACAGCCCTTGAAACATGTTGAATGCGTATGTATTTTCTTTGATATAGGCTACATTTGTCTCATCATTGTGCCCTGTTGGGGGGAAAAAACACATAATTTCACACACTATATGGATAGCCATATTACTCACTTATATTTCATCAGTGACTTGCGCTGACCTGCTGGGATTTCAGCTTAGAAACATCTCATTAGAACTTAACCTAATTAGCACAGAGTAGGCCTATTGCAGGAGAGTAGGCCTATTGCATGGCAACTCAACCCGAGAGACTCAATCATTCAATACATTTCTCCATCCTCCTGCTGCGTTTCCACGACAGAGACTACAGTGTGGGGTGGCACAGCAGGTTCCATGCACCAGGTTCACGCTGGGTCAATGTATGTATTCATCGCTTCATTAACAACTTGAATTTTAAGCTTTATTCCGCTGATGATCTGGTACTGTATGCACTATTGAGTGTTCATCATTTGTGAGCAAATAATGACCTACAGTAATAATACATTGGAAATAGATGTTAAAATGAGTTAAAGACAGACCTGGAATTGAAATAAATAATAATAAATAAAAAGACTGATAAAAAGACTGATATCAGATATAGATGAGAAGATTCACCTATACTGTAATTTAGTGGCATGGAGCTTTGCTTTGCCAGTTTTCTCTCAGTGCACAGTTCTCACACCTGTCATACAGAAACCATCACATTTTAAAATAACTCATTGGCATACCCCGCCTTTGAAAGATGGTGAGAACCTGCTGAAAGTGAAGTGTGACTTCTCGTAAAAGTGTGTGCCTGGCATATCCTCCTGGAAAGGCCTGAAAACATCCTCAAACATTCACTTCCTTGAGATGTCACTGTCTTCACTCAGAAACAGGCTGATGACTGTTTGATAAAGTTCCAATAGCTTTTTTTAAAAATGAATTTTACGTTGCACAGACAGTGTGCTTTGGTTTTTTGGTCCGTAATATTTGGAAGCCATTTTCTGCCCTGAAATGTATGTTACATAATAAGGTATGACAGAACATTAATCTTAAGGGCAGACCTAATCTGCCTTTTATAGGCTTGCAATCACACTTTCTCCACTGTGAAAGAATTACATATTCAGCGTTGCTCTGAGGGAGAGCGTATAGCCTATACTACACACACCTCAACCTTGCCTTCCTTGCCACTGTGAACAATAATGTCAGAGCAACTGAATCTAGCAAACCATAAAATAAGGTTCCTGCTCTCCTGCTGGAACTCAATAGTCTCTGCTTCAGTTGTTTGGTAATCAATAATAGTCTTTTATGACTATTTTAGATATCAGATACTCAGTTACAGCCATTCAGTGGTGTGTGACTGATAGCAAATCATTTTTTAGATTTATGGCCGTATTGTTATATGGCTGTTAAAAAAAACTATTTAATTGAGTTTAATTGATTGGGGTCCCCTATGCTAATTGTGCTTACGAATCAATGCTTTGAGCTCCAAAAATATTGCCTGAACACCAGCCACTATTGTGCTAAATATGGCTGGTCTCTTCCAAGTGAAGGGGTTTGGGTAGAGATGGAGACTGAGATTTGTTGTGAGTGTAATCCAGCTCAAGCTCCATGGGGTTCCCAGTAGGGTTACTGTCTGCATGAGATGTGTTCTGGCAGATGAGTTCATTTGTGAGGGCCTATGCTGTTTGCAGCCGAATGGAATATTTGTTTTCCAGAGAAAAATATTTCTTGACAGCATAATATGAAGAATATTATAATCATGCGGTTGTTTAAAGACAGAGAGAGAGAAGAAAAACCGAAAGACAGAGAGACAGTGAGAAAAAGAATAGTTAATGAACTACCCACAGTATATGAGCTCTAAATAAATATGCAATATCTTTTATTAACCGCGCATGTGTGTGTGTGTGTGTGTGTGTGTGTGTGTGTGTGTGTGTATTTTAGTACATTAGCAGCTCCTGATGAAATGTTAAACTAAACATCTCACCTCCCTAAACTCAAATGCAGGTCTATTGTCACTTACCCGCCTATCTTTCTTTTCATTTTTTTTTTTTTTTTAAATAGGATTGACTCTCCCTTAGGTAATTTGGCTAAAATGAATGACGTCTCTGGATAAAGCAGGAACAAGACCTCTGACAAACAGAGTTCTAGGCAGGCAGGCAGGCTTCACAAGTCAGATGAGAATCCTCATTCTCAAATAAAATGGATTAAGGTGGATTACAATACGAGACATATTACCTTTTGTGACTGCGCTGATATTTTGTATGTGTGCACCGTCATTGTGTGAGCAGTTTTCAGAAGACTGTATGTGCTTCACCATGATGCTAAAATCAGTACAGTACAGTGACTCTGGGTCTCTCTCATGTGGCCAATCTCTGTATTTGTGTCATTCTTTCCAGTGTCATCATTTGGATCAGCGATACATCAACGACACAGACGGATTTAAACTACAGACACAACAATGATGTCATTAAGCTACTGAAATAAAAAAAAGACTATTACAAGCACAAATGCCATTGATGCACAAGCACAACCATTTGATGAATGTTTCTTTCAGAAATTGGGGAAACCATGCCAGTCATTGCATAAGCTAAAATCGCTGGGCCCATTAACAGCACATCCCCGTGCTGCAGACCAGTCATTTCACACAATTAACCCCCCATCTACCCGGCCCATAGTCCCTTAGCCATGGAGAACAGCTGAGCAGGGAAATTATAGTCTTTCTCTTTCTTTTTGCACACACTTGTGTTCTCCCTCCCCCTACGTCTCTGGAAGCTTATGCTCGCTACTAGATTGATTTTTCAAACTATTGAAGCTGAATAAAGCCACTCTTTTTTCATCATCACAGACTTGCATACACTGAAGAAGTGAACCTTATCGCAAGTTGCTGCTTCTTTTTTTTCCAGGGGTGCCACAGCAACAAGAGTGATTAAAAGGTGTAAGTGTGTGTAGGGATGTGTGCCAAGCATCTCACACTATCACCCCAGCAGGGTAGAAACCTCTCCTTCTGTTGAGGAAAAGGAAGCAAGGAAATGGTAACTCACTAGGTCTCTCTTATTGACATACTGCATTAGAAGAGGTTTATGACTAATTTCTCAAAGTACTTATCTGAAAGGAAATATTATACTTATATATCTATACCAGTATCAAAAAGCTTAATTGCTTTTCATTAAACTTGTATCTGTTGTCTTTATTAGTGACCTCTATAGGTTCATGGGAAGGCTAGCGTATCTAAGTTACCCTGCAGTCTTTTATTAAATATCTTTTTTTTTTGTTTGCACCTTTTTGCATTCCAGTCACAGTGTGACTGCAGTAGGGTTCTCAAGGACACAGAGTAAAGAGTCAAGACAGAGAGAAAGATGGATAGAATGAAAACAGGGTTATTCTTACTCATTTATAAGCACATGTACTTAAATCATTCACTCGTACACTCTACACAAATACAAGTGTTTTGATCTTGAATGCTTTCAAGGTTATGGACATGGTTTAGTAGCCTATTGGTTGTGGAAATGCAAAAACACTGATGAATTTACCGCTATTAACAAATGCATTAACCACCATATCCATGCAGCCTACAATAATGCCACAGTCTTGTTTTTGTCATGTCAGTCCTTCATACAAGTTACTTGTCCTCACCTCACATTCTCGCATGTGGTCTGAGAGCATGTAGGAGTTGGACACAGCACAGACTCATCATACCTTCTCCAAGTGAGTGGATGAGAGAAAAATTGAATTGGTTATCATCACTGCAAGCTATCACAATTTATCATCACCATCTTGATCTGGGAAGGTGACAGTACTGCCTCTGAGAGATTGCTGTACAGTAGCTGTCTCAGTTAAACTCCTCCCTCAAGAACTCCCATTCGTCTGTACACAGCGTAACAGTCGCATCCACAAGCTTGCTGGAACAGTACCACATCTGAACGCTGAGCATTGACGCGACAGCGTCTTCCACGACAGCGAACAGCGGACCCTCATACCACAAGTGATGTTAAGTTGTGACGAAGTGCTTCAAAACTTCTATTCCTGTTTATGTTGGTAGAAAACCATTATATTTCATTTGGAGTGTTTTTTTTTGTTCTTGTTGACTTGCCACTCGAAGACATTGGGACTTCTGTTAACGACATCATTTTTTTTTAATCTTTGGGAAAATATGTAAAGATACCTGGCGCTTCCACAGGTGGACACACGCGTCCAGCGTTCATCGATTCTCAGAGTCTATTTAGTCAGTTCTGAAAGGAAATGATTCCACCGACGAATATGATGCAGGACGACAGCAGTGGCAAAGAAAACAAACGTGAAACACACGACCTACCGCAATCTCCGACATCCAACAATAATCAAGAATCAAAGGTATGTAGCCTATCTTTCTTTTCTGTTGTTACTTGACTATAGCCTACTGTAACCCTGCCCGATGAACATCTCAATAGTTTACTATAATAGTACTTGCCTCATCAGCTGCCAGTTCAACACGTGTAACTGTGTAGGCTGCTTATTATAGGCTACATGGACTAAACACGAAGTGATGTTTGAGTTAGAGAAAGTCCCTGAAAATGAGAGGTGACAAATTTGGTTGTTTTATTCTGTAAAACTATTTGTAATTCAGTCTTTTTGTAATTCAGTCTGGACTAAAGCATGATAGCCAACGTCATTTCAACATAGACTGAGATGAAGTTTTACGTGATGTAGCCTATAAAATCTGTAGGCTATCCTCACCGGGGGCACGTTTCGTCATTGCCACTGACATTTTGTCTATTCTTAGGCCTATAGATCTCAATTAATCTGGGTCATCTTTGCCATGAATTGTTGTAAAGGGCCCTGGTCAGAGATGTTTTTGGTATGAGAATTCACTTCTTGTCTGACCATGTATGAAATGAAGAAGATCATCATGATATATCCATTCATTTCATTTCATTTCATTTCATTTTGTGTAGTGGGTTTGGAAATATGGAATAAACTGAAGACAAACTTGTCAGCTTCTCATGACAAGTTTGCTAAATAAAAACAGGTAATACCATTCTATGTCATACCATGCTATAAACATCTATATTGATTTTCTGTGGTCTGTTACACAAAAGCAGTCACAGATAATATGGCTGTTGTTAAGGTTTCTGGCACTGGCTTCTCATTTGTGACTGAATTGTCCCTCAACGAGTTTAGTGATAAAGCTGAGATTCTCTCTCTCTCTCTCTCTCTCTCTCTCTCTCTCTCTCTCTCTCTCTCTCTCTCTCTCTCTCTATCTATCTATATATAGGCCTTGGATAGGCTTTCCCATAAATTATTACATTTTAGATTCACAGAAAATGTTGCCTATTTGTGCCTAGCACTACGAAAATACAAAAAAAAAGAAGGAAAAAAAAAAAAAGAAATGCTTCTTCTCACAGAGAAGAGAATATTAAAATTAATTAAATAATAACCTCCAAAGGAAAGTATTAAATCCATAATATAGTGCTCATAACAGCATATTTAAACTCCAGCATTCATTTCATAATTCATAATGCTCCCCAAGGTGCCTGTGGAAAATTAGCTGTGGGGGAGAGAAGAAGGAAGGTGGGGGGCAGTAAACAGCCAAGCTCATTAGGTTCCTCTAGCGTTGATGGAGTGCCTCTGTTTAAGACACTTCAGGAAGTTATTGCTCTTGTGACAGATGTGATGTCTGCAGAGTTAGGCTAGCCTACTCTTTTTTTTTTTTTTGCTCAGGTGCTGCCTCCAGATGCGATGTTGTTTTCTATCTAGTCACGGCCTATTTGTTATCATTTCTCGTTTTCTCAGTTTGGTCGGCAAATTGGAGCTGAGATGCAATTTTGGAATGGGAGAACGAAAAAAAAAACAAAAGATGTGAGTGTTAAACTGTTTGTGCACTCACTGCTTCAGGAGAAGAGCTCTGGAATCCTGCGGTTATTTGGGGTCTGACTGACGCTGCTCTTGCGCCGTCATATCAGTTTTTCCCTCCATCAGCCGGAGCTTAAGCCCTGGAAATATCTGGTTCTAAAAGGCTAACCCCTCTTATTGGCATGGCTTTTATAACATCAGTCTACTGAAGTTGCGAAACAACCAATCACATAACAGCAACAGCGTCTGCGGCGCTCATGTGAGATAGATATGTAAGACCACAAACTCAAGGTCCTGAATAGTAAAATCATATTGCCCATCACAGTGGCTTTGCAAACCCTGTCTTTGCTGGCGAGGTGTCCAATTTCTGGCATGATTGAAGTTTTCTAATTTCATTTTAATACATGTGATATGCACATATAAAATTCACCTCACCATATTTAATTAGAAGAAAATGATGGCCCTAGTCATTGAGAAGTCTTGAGTGGGTAAGAGAATGACAGAGTAATCAGGAGGAATGATGAGTCTGCCGGCCCCTCAGCCGTCATTGCAGCTGTCATCGCTTCACTCTGTGAAGGCAATGTGTCGTGACAGTGGGAGACTGCCAACCCCTGGACCTAAGTGGTGCTCTGTCCTGCTCTCTGATGTCCGCACAGACAGTGCATGGCGGCGAGCAGGCTTATCGATCATGTTCCGATTGGTTGAAGCGATCAATGGGGGGCATTGTTGTTTGCTAGCAGTCAGTAATGCCATGGGAGGGCCTTGTTGATGTGTTCTGTCCACTTGGATTGGTGGACTCCTCCAAACATGGAAGGCCATGCCTAGAAATATAAGACATTGTTCTAAAGGACAAAATGTTTATATCTTATTACTTACTGCAGTACCAAAGCTTAGATTATTGTGGTGATCACTCACACAATTTGTTTAATCAATTTCTTAATTTGATCCAAAATGGCAGAGATTGATTCATATATCTGGTAATACTTCTTTGGATGACGTACCTCTTACATCTTGTAGCCTTTGGTTATTGTTGTCTTGAGTGTGGGCAGACTTCAACAGCGGAGTTTGGATTTGCTCCTTTTTTTCCCCCTCAGCAGCCAAACTGACCAAAATAATGTTTATTTTTATTATTTCTTTATAGTAATCCACTGCTGAGATTTGAAAATAGTCTTTTTGGTGAAAGCCTATCAAATGCAGACTTCAGTATACACACACACCATAACAAATACACATACAAAAACAAAGACTGCTTTATTATTAGGAAGATGTGTACACGTACAGGCAAGATAAATATTCAGAACAGGAAATAAACAGAGAAATACACACACTCCAATTTGGGGACTCTACCAGCAGAGTAGCAAACACAATTGATATCCTCTCCTCATTGATTATGTGATTTAGACGAACGCCTGTGCCTATTCATGCTCACTCAATGGACACATTACTGAGTTCACTTTTGAGATGGAACACAAGCTCGTCTCCCTGCCAGCTCGCTCTCTTGATGTCGGCTAAATGACACTGAAATAAATTGGAACGGTACAGGAGACATCTCTCAGGTCGCTGTGAGGGAATATGAAATCGCCCCCTTGTGAGATGGAGATTTCCCAAACCTAGTCTATCACTGAGAAAATCAAATTAGTCCTCTTGGCTGGATACCAACGAAATTTACTTCTTGACAGTCACTGTGAGTTGATTTAAGCAATTGACATCAGGTGACCTATTTGTAGATGTATATGAATTAATCTGATGACTGGAGTGGTCTATCTCTTGAAAGCCAGTTGTGCCATTAATGATTTATGTCACAAAGCCTGCCTGTGGTGCTGCTGTTACAGCATATTGCTGTTTTTATTGCTCCATTGCAATCTCTTGTTTATCGCTCTCTTTTCTTTTCTTCTCCTCTCGTTTCTACTCTTTCATCTACCCATCTTTGTCTCTCTACTCTTCTTTTCTCCTCTGTTTTCTCTTCTCTTCTCTTCTCTTCTCTTCTCTTCTCTTCTCTTCTCTTCTCTTGGGCTGATTGTTTTGTAAAGCTACAGAGACTGAAGCGCTCGCTCTCCTTCAAGACCAAAAGCCTTCGCAGCAAGAGCGCCGACAACTTCTTCCAGACGCGGCCCGCCGGCGACATCACGTTCCAGTTGGACGTCAGCAGCAGCACGGGCCAACTGAGCGCCTGTGGAATAGCCCCGCAATCCTCCGTGCCACCCCCAAATCCGGTCGTGCACCCTTTCATGCCATGCCCGGCGCCCATCGCCATCTGCCCACCCATGTTCACCGCCCAGCAACCACTAGTGGACCCCACCGGCCACTGCTTCATTGAGTACATCTTCAAAAAGCCCCTCTTCTGTGACATATGCAATCACATGATTGTAGGTAAGAGCCTCTTCTCACCTCTAGGCCTGCTTCTCTGTAGAGATTTCAAACTATCACTCCTTTTGCTGACATGCTGACACTGACTACAATCTTGTTAACTTAAAATTTTAGTTATGAAATTGCAAATATATTTTTAAAATATATAAAAATATGTTATTTTTGATGTCAAATTGATCTGATTTATCTGTGACAATGTATATGTTATATTTGTGGCAAAGAACGCTATTTGTTGTCCTACTTATTTTAAGTCCACTTGTAGACAAGTCATCTTAAGGTGCCTACACATGAACAGCTTCAAAACGCTAGTGATGCCCGTTGGGCAACGATTTTTCTATGAAGAAGCGTCAAAAGCTGCCGCTTTGGTCTCGGCGTCGTGTTGTCGCCGGCGTCTGCGTTTTTAACGCGGCGCTCAAAGTTCAACATGGTTGAACTTCGACCCTTTTGACGCTGACCTTTCAGCGTTGAAGTAGTGTTTTTAGCATGAATAAACTAGCAGGCTATTTCATCAATGTTACAGCTCTCCTAGCCTCCGTTATATTAGTCAAATGCAGAATTAACATTTTGAATCAAGCGTCGCGTTAAGGGCGAGCTGAGCTTTTCAACGGTGGTCATGTGAAAGCCCCTTTAGACTCATTGGCATTAAAGAGCTATGACCAGCCTTCTTAACATTATTATAGTAACCTGCCAGACATCAGAACAGGCTTGGCTCACACGCGCAAGAGCATATTGAACTCATGTTGCATCAGAACTCGTGTTCTGCATCACTGAGCCAGACGTCTCTGACAATACGCGTGTCTCACCTGTGCGAATGGGTCAGCTGGTCTGCACTGGACCCTACCATCCTACTGATGGGCCATCAGTGGCAGTCCCCTAACAGATGCTCCAGATTCATGCCCTCTTGTTAGGCACTGGTCCAGGAGAGAGCATGGCAGGGGAGGAGAGAGAGGGGTTGGTTGGTTGGTTGGTTGGGTTGTGTGAGATGGGCCTATGGGGAGAATAATGAGGGTCCTGGTCACCATCTGTTCGACTGGAGGGCACAAGCTGAATTGTGGACCATGAGAGGAAACATACTGTTTGAGACTGTGTGATATCAGTGAGGTGATGGCTGCTTTTGAGGAAAGATGTCCTGGTTTTGATTGTTCCCCAAGCACCATTCTGGTTTTGAAATGTGTTTTGAAAGAGATTTCACTACTTTATATTCAGGTTCTTGGCTCTCTCTCTCTCTCTCTCTCTCTCTCTCTCTCTCTCTCTCTCTCTCTCTCTCTTTATTTTTTTTGTAAACAGATATGAAAGTGTTGCCATAGTGGATTGTTGTGGCTGAGTTATCTCAGTCAATCAAACAAAGTGTATGTGTGTGTGTTTTTATGTTTTTCTTTGCTTTGTGTGTGTGTGTGTGTGTGTGTGTGTGTGTGTGTGTGTGTGTGTGTGTGTGTGTGAGGTGGCTGATGAGGTGGGTTGTCGCTGGCTTGTTAATTAGCTCAGCTGGAGCCCTGGCCCTGCTCCATTCCACATGCCCACCTGCCAGAGTTCTAGGGTCAGCCAGCGTCAGCGTCTGCCAGCCTCAAGCCTCAAGCTGCCAGCCCAGAGAATTCCCACAACCCCTCTATAACCCTCTTTTCTACTGTATTGGGTGTCATTATTAATAGACTCCTCAGTGGTGTGTGTGTGTGTGTGTGTGTGTGTTATGTGATGGACATCCATGATGCATAGTTTCACAGGATGTTAAGCTGGAGATAGCAAACAGTTCCATAATCATGTGTGTGTGTGTGTGTGTGTGTGTGTGTGTGTGTGTGTGTGTGTGTGTGTGTGTGTGTGTGTGTGTCTGTGTGTGTGTTATGTGATGGACATCCATGATGCATAGTTTCACGGGATGTTAAGTTGGAGAAAGCAAACAGTTCCATAATCATATGTTGCTCCACAGTCGTTTGTTGTTCTCAATCTCCTCTTGAGAATGATCACACCCCCAGGATGCTCTCACAATATGAGGGAAAATAAAAGTCAGATGTCTTCTCACAGCAGTAAAGACATGTGAGAGAGCGAGGGAGAGAGAGAGGGAAAAACACAGGATGTATGACAGACAGACAGACAGACAGACCTCATGAGTCAGACCAGATGACCGTAATCCTTGACAATTTGAAACAAAAAAGCACAGAGATTTTGGAAACTATTGTGGAAGTCACACACAGGAGAGGTGATTCATTTTATAAGACCATTGATTCACCTCAGTTCTGGTAAAAGCCCACCTCAAAAAGCTGAATCCGCTACCGGTAACTTTCTCATTGAAACATTCCCCAGGGTCATTTTCTTAATTAGCTATTTTACTCCACACTTCCAGAAAGACGCCACTTTCCTCCTCTCCAGTCCTTCCTTTGCATTGGCACCTAGTTTAGTTCACCAACATCTCATTTCACTCGCAGTAAGAGAAGCCTGCGGGGCGGGCAGGGCGGGGCCAGTTTTCTGTGGTGATTGGACTTGTCATCACTGCATGTCCTTGCCCTGAACAGACCTCTCCGCCTCTTGGGCAGGAGACCTTGCTTGTCAAAACTAAAATACAAACACATTAAAGCAATGTTTCACCCTTACATCATGAGGTAGACTTTTCTGGTCATTAATTTTAAAATCCAGCATCAAACCACTCCAAACGCACTAATATAATATAAATGAAAGGAAAACTTTCACAATACGATGAGGCATTCCAGAGTCCAGACTGCACTGCCATCAATCACCATTTGGAAGTAATGCAGTGGCAATAACCCTGTGATAGCCTAGGTGTGTTTGCGTTTAGGTAGCTTGCACACAACTTTTACACCACAGCTCTCTAATAAAATCTCCTTGTATCCTTGTAATAGTGTAGAAGCAGGGCACAGTTCTGGGGAGAAAGGAGAAATAGCTTACACACTGTATCAGTGCATTAACACACACACACACACACACACACACACACACACACACACACACACACACACACACACACACACACACACACATTCACCTAAGCGGTGTGAAAGGTAGGATGATCAATGGGGGAATGGAACAGAAAAGGCATCCATTTTTATGAAGTTAGGGGCTGAAAATTAAGCAGCGGAAGACGCAATTAATGACAGTGCGGCTGTTTTACAGGCAGGTTGAATGACTTAGTTCCCAGAATCCTCCTCACTATTCCTGGAGACCATGCATCCGGCAGCGCCGTCGTTAATAACTCGCCTGCGTCTGAACATATGTCTCCGACAAGCCCCATCGGCCATCCGCCCGACTCCCCCACTCCCCCACCGGAGAGAGCCGCCTATCCTCACCAGTCACCACGCATGCCTCCACAGGCATGGCCACACCGAGGCCATGTGAGGACAACGCATTCGGAAGCTGTGTGTCCTTGAGCCAGTATATTCATACTGTGGATTTTTGCATAATTACCTCCGCCAAAGAGGTTATGTTTTCGGTCTCGTTGGTTTGTCTGTTTGTTTGTTTGTCTGTTTGTTTGTCAGCAGGATAACTAGAAAAGTACTGCATGGATTTGGATGAAATTTTCGGACAATGTGTATATTGGGACAAGGAAGAGCTGATTAAATTCTGGTGCCGATCGGTGATCCAGAACATGATCTGGAATGTATATTGTGTTTGTGACCACATTGCCTTGGCGGAGGTCTGCGCTCTCTGAGCGCTTTTCTAGTTAAGTGTGTTGTTTTCAAAGAGTAAGGTTGAACAACGCCCTAAACCCTAAGCCAAGACTGAAGCAACATCAATGGCTGGTTCATGGCACTTAAGACGGTGAGGATCAGGGCTTGGGGGGAAAAGAGGACGTTGGGAGAGTGGTACTACGCCATTAGGTGTTCTCTTGTTAATATGATTTATTGCATGTTCCACATTAGGAGACTGTTGGAGAGAGTAGCACACTACTCTTAAAGTAGTCATACATAGGGATTAGGTCCTTGAAACAAATGTGCCATTATTCAGCAAAAAAGTCACTTGCACAAGTGGAATTTTTCCCCGTCCAAAATACCAGAGAGAGAGAGAGAGAGAGCTTTGTTTTCAATGTCCTCATCTTCGGAGGTTTGAAAGTGGAGTGGCGTTCCTTGAAAACTCTCCTAGTGCAATTGCACTACGATGGTCTCTCTCTCTCTCTCTCTCTCTCTCTCTCTCTCTCTCTCTCTCTCTCTCTCTCCCCCCCTTTCTTTCTCTCTCACTCACTCTCTCTTTCTCTGTCTCTCTTGTTTGCTGCATGCATGACTCTCCCCGTGTCTAAATGAGAGAATACTGCCACTCAGAAAGGCCAGCCGCCACAGATTGTGATGGAAATAAGCTGCAGTTGAAGCAGAAGCCCTTTGGAGGCGTTGTAATAACCAGCACAATGGAGCAGCATTGGGTCTGTAGCCTTGGCCATAAATACCTAAGTCCCCTAACCCCCCTCCCTGCCCTGCCCGCCTCCCCACACACACTCACACTTTGATTGAAAACAGGGCAAAACGCACCACAGATTATGTGCGGGAGGACATAAAAACACATTTCTGATGGAGTGCCACGCGCTAGCCAGTTATTGATTACGGCCGCTGCCTGCAAACGACTCATTACACAAATGTCTGCCTCTCACCTGTGAGAGAAAAGGGGCCCGGGCTCTGTGGGCGTCTGACGTGGGGAAAGGGTAATTTATGATGCCCCAAACAGGCCATAAATCCTCATCCACCTTCAAATGTATTATTGTAACGTTGAGTAATACTCTGGGTGTGTTGATTTGATTGTGGACAAACACCTTGATTTATAAATGTATTAAGAAGTGAGTGAAAAGCCTACAGGAAAGGAAGTGTGTGTGTGTGTGTGTGTGTGTGTGTGTGTGTGTGTGTGTGTGTGTGTGTGTGTGTGTGTGTGTGCGTGCATGTGTAAGTTGTTTCACCTTAAAATACCTGAGCGTACTCTCCTGTCAAAGACAAATGGAAAGACAAGTCCAGTCTCCAGGAAGTTGTTTAGCATCAACAATTCTTAAGCAATCAGTGAAGGATAATCAAAGATAGGTCACATGCGGCATCTAATTTCAGATCCTATCCTGCGTGCATCTCGTTCCGTCCTCCCTTAATTACCCACCAACGTAGTTTCTTATTAGCACTGACCTCCGCAGAGATGAAGCTAGCCGCCAAACAACTGGCCGGGGCCTCCCCCTTTGAAGTCTATGGATGTCGGAGTGGAGAGGAAAATGAGTTAGCAGATGGGGTGAAAGTCATCCTAACGGGAAATGAAAGGCCTGGAGTCAGGGAAGAGGGCACCACTGAATCACTGCCCACTGTAGTGAGAAGGGGGAGAGAGAGATAGAGAAAGAAGGAGAGAGAGAGAGAGAGAGAGAGAGGGAGAGAGAGAGAGAGGAAGTAAAAGGAGAAGAGGAACTGAAGGAAGGCTGTTGCTGTTGCTTGGCGTGGTGCCAGGCTATTACCGTGGCGCAAATGAAAAATGGGCAATTGAGGCGGCGCGGCCGAGGGAGCAAACGTCCCTGAGAGCAACCGGCCGAGAGCGCCGCACCGCAGCCATCCTTCCTCTTCCTCTTCACGTCTGTTCCAGCTTCACTCCTCTGCCCGGCTGCAGCTCCAGGACTCAGTCAGTTTCAATCCAGAATGTTCCCTAACTTTATTTGAAGGGAAAGAGATACTAATGGAGAGGACTATGTCTTGGCTCTATCTGATGTTACCGTGCCCAGATACCCAAAAGCTCTGGTTTGTTTACAGCCCTTTCTATTTCGGGCTGCATAAGTCTTCCTCTAAGTTCACTCTTGTAAACGTGCTGTACTCTCACTGATTTTTTTCAGGCCCCTGGTGAACAGTCTTTGTACGCTAAGGAGAAACTTTTAAACTATATGACTCATTTTCAAGTATGTTTCAAATTGCCAAAAGATACAACTGACTATGCAGTTTGGGGCAAAACAAGTTTTTGTTGTTGTGGAATATTTTTTTTCTCCTTAACTTGCTCTATCAAATTACATTTTGCTTTGAAACAAAATCTGTTTAAACAGTTACAGCAGCAACCGTAACCACAGCAACCAAAGTGTTTGACAGCTGTGGTGTGTTTGGCCCGCACGTGTCGTGTACTGAGGCCAAATCTCAACTGCTTACTGCAGCGGCAAATAGTAACTGGACATCACCTGACCTAAATCTCAAATCTCAGGTGGATCTTTTTACCCTGTGTTGTGTGTTTGCCATGCTGTTGGTTAGAGCTGGGTCATTACTGGGTCATTACTATGACCAGTGCTTTCCATTCTACAGGTACAGGATCACCTTTCTTGGGTTTCCAACTTCATTTCCTGATTACTTGAGCTTGGACAGTAGAGGCTGCCTTTGTTGACTCAAGTAACTCAAGGGTACATACAGTAGTGCATGATGCAGAACTTTGCTTTCAGATCGATTTTTGCCAGAAACTGAACAAGTGTGAAATTGGACGTATTCTGCTTGAAGGCGTGGGGTTGAAATGTACCTGAGTCATCTTCTTTGTGTAAATTTATATTAAAATATTGATGGTGAATATTACGCCCAAAGTTATAATGAGGGTTAAGGACATGTACACATGTATTACATGTAAATGTGTACTGTACAGCAAACAGGTTCATTCACCGGTATAAGCATCTATAATATCTATCTACAACATCTATCTTAGAACTTAACGGTCGCCTCAAAAAAATATATAATATATAATAAATTTGCATATCATTTGTGATAACATAGAACATTCACATATTATATTGTGAGTGAGTGAGTGTAGATCTCTTGTTATTTTCTGAAGTGTATATTTTATGATATGGTCTTACCTGGCATAAAGTTTTTTTTTTATGCCTGATACAAACATGGAAATAGGGCGACCACAAATCTGTCCAATACCGTGCGGTTCAAATGTAAAAGCACAGGATCAAATCTCTTAATGAGAAGCCAGCCTAGCCCTAATCTGTCAGTCAGTGCTGGATCCCTCTCCAGTAAAGTGATATTTGTGTGTTTGACCTAGTCTAGTAGCCTGGGATTTCCCATGCTCCTTTGCGCGCTTATTTCATTTCACTCTGCAAAGCAGCATGGTGACCATGGCCGTTTTTCTCGCTTACTTTCGTTATCCAATCGCATAACAAAAAGGGATTTGTACGGCCCTCGATTGCATTTTACGTCACGTGGTGGCTCTGGTATTGCCTCCGAGGTATGTACAGACGCTATGATAGACATTCGTAGCGCCCAATAAACGGCTCTGGACAATTGTAAACGATGCTTCCGCTACGAGAAATGCAATAGGTAGGTCCCCAGACTAAATATCACTTGTGATTTTAGTTTGCCATTCGCCAGGCTACTAGTCTAGTGTTTTTCCCATCCTATCTCAACTACTCTGAATGGCACTGAGGGACCAAGACAGTTGAGCAACAGGAGTGCAGAAACTATTCTGGTGTGCTGGACTTGCTGTTTCCTCTCCTTTGTGTCTTAAATATAGTACTGCTCAGACATGTGCAGCCATGTGTGCTGCTCCAATTTGTTGGCTAGGCTTAGCCTTTAGTGCCTCAGTTTCAAGCCATCTTGTCTCTCTCTCTCCAGAGGCCCTGGACTATGAAGTGAAATTCACCTGGGTGACTTTGGGAGTAACCACAGTTGATCTCTAAAAGTGCACTGCACTGAACATCTGTTATGTCTAAAGTGGCATGTGGTTAAGAGATAAAGTTACCTGGGTTAGTCAGTAAACTCGTTTTGTAATATATCCCCCATAGCTGCTTTATCAGTAGCTCATATGAATTAATTATATGGAAAATAAACTGTATATGATCCTTTACAGTCTTACAGTAGTAGCATAATGTAAGGGCTGCACTAATCCCCAAATACATCATAGATTGTGTAATCCACGCTAATCCAAACTCTTCATTATGTGGGCGGTAGCAATGGCAGTCTAGCCCACTCAGATGTGAAATGTGCTCTTGTTTTGGTTTAGAAATTCCTCTAAAGATGCATTAAAGATCAATAAAGTAATGTTTTCCAGACACACTCGATGGCGGGATGGCGAGCACGAGGGGGGCACGTGAGCATCGATTAATCAATTAGCAGCCTGAAGCAAAACAGTTGCAATGGACGAGGACAAATGAGAATGAGAATGAGACTGAAGTCTGGGGAGCAGTTATTTTCCTGGCCAACTGGCCACCACAGCCAGACACACACACTACGAGCTAAAGTGCAGCAGTGTGTGTGGCGTGACCACGCAGTCATGCGCGAGGTGGCACGACATAAAGTTGCCGGCAAAAGAGAATTGGACAGCGAGCAACCCTGCCCTTTACCTGCAAATGTTATTACTAGGATTTACAGCCATATAATGTCCTAATGTCTCACAGAGGGAAGCCTCATTCTATTTTATAGACTGTTGTGTCAGGGCCAGCCGATAAATTAACCCCTTCAACCCCCATTAATTTTCAACAGAGAGTCGTAAAGAGGGCACAGTGCAGAGCTAATGCCATAATTAGCATCAGCTAGTGACCCCTTCTATACACACACACACACACACACACACACACACACACACACACACACACACACACACACAAACAGGCACACACAAGCAAACAGGCACACACAAACAAAGGCACGTACGCACAGCGTGACTCAAACACTGAGCAACTCACGCTCATGCATGCATGCGGTCACGCACTCACTACTTAAGCGATGTGTGGCATGCAAACTAGAAGATGACTCTCTCTCTCTCTCTCTCTCTCTCTCTCTCTCTCCCTCTCCTTCACTCAGTTCTCCAATTTCCCAAACTAATTAATGTCAATTCATCTTCATTTTCTCCAATGTCTCCAATGATGTAAGCAAGGTGCAGCAAGTCTGAAAGAGACTGTATGTGTGTATTTGTGTGTGTGTGTGTGTGTGTGTGTATTTGTGTGTGTGTGTGTGTGCGTCTATGTTTGTGTGTGTGTATGTGTGTGTGTCTGTGTGTGTGTGTGTGTGTGTGTGTGTGTGTGTGTGTGTGCGTCTATGTGTGTGTGTGTGTGTGTGCTAGTTAAATGGGTGTAGAGGGAGAAGGGGCTCTGGAGGTGAGAGAGGGTCCATTAAAGTGTCTCAGGGCAGGAGAGAGGAGAGAGTAGATTGGATTAAGTGGCACCGCTGCTAATTTGCTTTTGGAGGACAGAAGTTAGAATTGAAGGGAGGAGGAGGAAGAGGAGGAGGAAGAGGAAGAGGAGGGGAGGAGGAAGGGAGGAGGGAGGAGGAAGGGTGGAGGAAGAGGAAGGGGAGGAGGAGGAGGAAGAGGAGGAGGAAGAGGAAGGGAGGAGGAGGAAGGAGGAAGGAGGAAGGGGACTCTTCCGCCCTTCTTTCCTGCCATATTTGATGTAATTACCCAGAGCTTGACATCCTGATGTCCTCCCCTTCCTCAAGGTGAACGTCCCTCGAAGACTAACGCTCAAAAACACACAACATGTCTGCAGGCGTCTCGATTTCCACTTGACAGTGATCTCTGCCAGGCAGTTTTATTTGCCCCCCCCCCCCCCACACACACACACACACACACACACACACAGGCACACACCTTTAATGTTTCTAGCAGCTATTCAAGTGTGTCAGTGTATGGCACACATTACAGAGCGGCGCTCAGCAGCGCGACAGACAGCGGCAGAAGCTGACAGGAAGGAGAATCCCTGGACTGAGACTGACTGACTGACTGACTGACAGCTTGATGAGGCTCATCGAATCTCCTCTCTGCGCTCTTGTGTCACTCACAGGCACCACTGCCAAATATGGCCTACGCTGCAAAGCCTGCAAGATGAGCATCCACCACAAATGTGTCCATGGTGTCGTTGGACAACAGAGATGCATGGGGAAACTGGTAAGGCTGGCGTGAATACATTTATAATATACACTACTTTCTGCTTTTATTGTGTGTCTGAACTTAAATAGTGCAAATGGAATGTGTCCCTCTCTGTCATTATACTGAAAGAAAATGAGCCAAAAATATGAATTTGTGCAATGCGGTGATCTGTTGATGTAATTTGATATGTGTGCATGGTGTCATTGGACAAGGGAGATGACATGGGGAAAGGCTGGTGTGAATACTCTACATGTTGTGTCTATTTTGTGTCTGAACTTCAATAGTGGAAAAGGAATCCTCCCTCTGTCATGTTACTGAAAGAAAATCAGCTTAAAATGTGACATAAATTTAGCTAGAATAGAGTTTTATAAATCACTTCCACTCTGTGTCATTCTCCCTTATCTGAGTTGTAGTGGTCCTTAGCCAGTTTGTGTAAGTGGTTATTTTTGAGCCATTTAGCTCCCATTGCGTGATTCATCACTCGGTGTCCCCCCAACCCACGACAAACCCACCCACCCATTCCGCCGTCTGCGCGCGAGGAGTGTGAGTGTGAGCACGCATTTTAATCAGGAGGCATGGTGGGTAGGGAGATGATGTCAAAATGCTGCCGAGAAACAGCCGTCACTTCTCCTCCCCTCTTCCACCTCCATCACCACCACCACCATCACCGCCACCTCCATCTCCACCACCATTGTAGCCTGGGAGCCTGGGGGTGAGAAAGGGTGGGGGTGTTTGAGTTGGTGGAGGGGGGAATGTGGGTTTGGGGATTGAGAGGTTCAGCAGTCACGACAACGCTGGGGTCTTACACATCCCACGCAACAAAGGGGGGAAGGAACAGATAGGCATGGGGGAGGTTTGTGGGTGTATCTGTGTGTGTGTATGTGTGTGTGCGTGTGTGTGTGTGTGTGTGTGTGTGTGTGTGTGTGTGAAGGTGTGAGGGGGTGTGTATTTTAAGGTGAGAAGGTGAAACAAAGTAAGCTTTTATTGTCACATGCCAAATGTTCCCACCATGTCCCCTCCCTTTTACAGATGTTGCATGAACGTGTGTGTGTGTGTGTGTGTGTGTGTGTGTGTGTGTGTGTGTGTACACGTTTGTGTCTTGGGAATGGCATGAGTGTTGCCGAGGGGGCCAACTGTTCCGTATCCCAAGAGATAAAGCAAGATTGCGTTCACTTCTGTCTTGAGTTTTTTGTTGTGTGTGTGTGTATGTATGTATGTGTGTGTGTGTGTGTGTGTGTGTGTGTGTGTGTGTGTGTGTGTGTGTGTGTGTGTGTGTGTGTGTGTGCAAAACAGGATGTTTAAAGAAAGTCTTTTCCTGTGTCCCCCTCCGATTTTTCCATGACTGGATTTGCCAGCTGAAGATGAGCTTTTCGGAGACGCTCTGCACTCTCGTCTTTCAGGAGTGGAAAACGGGGTCGTGGGGTCGAGCGTTAAAAGAGTAAAAGCGAAGTGATCCCTTTGGACCCAGCGCTAATTTAGGCTTTCTCTTAGCTTGCTAGCCTTTTATTTTTGAGCACACTTTATTTCCTTTGGCATGGCTCACTATGTTACTAATACTTTCCTACATTTCATTTGTTTTTTGTTTTTGGACAAACCAGACATATCTATATTATCACTGTGATCTGAGAACGTTTGGAGTTTTATTACTGAGCAATCCATCTCCTTTTAGTCGCAATACACTTGAACAGCAATATATGGGGAGGTCAGCTGATATTCAAACATGGCGCATATTTCTATAGCAATAAATTCTACATTTGGACAAAGTCATAACAAACAAGTTGTGTGGTATGTTCCATCTCAGTGTATCTGTATTTCAGTGAACCTTCACAGGGCCATTTATGGTTTCCCAGTTCTAGTAAGTTCTGCTTGGCAACAGGGCTTGTGTAGAACCAGTGTGACCTTTCCTTGGGGGGAAGGTCAACACAGCAAACAAAATGGGACTAGTGTCAGACAAATTGTGTTAGAGTTTTTAACCCTCATGTCTTGTAGTGCTGTGTGTCAGCTGTCGTAACCCCAACGTTTAGCACTTTACAGTAGTCGTGAGCCTTCAGTGGACACACACACATTCAAACAAAACACCATCAAATCTATGCTCTGAGAGGTCTGTGTATTACAAGCGTCCAGATGCACACATGAATTAATGCGCCTTGTTTAACCTTCAGCC